>CM040122.1:430607274-431207274 GCA_022559845.1 Amorphophallus konjac | reverse complement strand
TGAAACACGGATCCCGATCCGACACAATGGAAATGGGAATTCCATGCAACGAAACGATCCGCTCCACATAAAGACGAGCCAACTTGGGCATGCTCCAGCTGACTTTGACTGGTAACAACCGAGTCACCTTCGTCAGCCTATCCACCAGCAATCAAATACTATCGTGCCCACTCGGAGTCCTCGGTAATCCCACCACAAAATCAGTGGTCACGTGGTCCCATTTCCACGCAGGAACATCCAAGGGCTGGAGAGTACCTCCTGGTCGCTGATGCTCCGCCTTCACCTGCTGACAGGTCAGGCACCTGGCCACAAACTCGGCCACATCTCTCTTCATGCTAGGCCACCAGAACTACCTTCGCAAGTTCCGATACATCTTCGTCGCACCCGGGTGTACGGTGTACCTGCTCCCATGAGACTCACGCAACACCGCACGACGAACCTGCCCCTCGGCTGGGACGTACAGTTTACCGCGGAATCTCACGGCTTCGTCCTCGCCGAGCTCCACATCAGCTATAGCCAAAATCCGGGGCAACTCAGGGTCTGCATGCTGAGCCTCTGTCACCTGACGGCGGATAGCAGGCGTGACGGTCAGACTCGCAAGCACTGCTATCATTGGCTCTTAGAGAATCTTGAGCCTGAATGACACTTCGGACACTTGTTCCCAAAGCCTCCACTTCCTCAACATCAAGGCACTGACCGTGACCTTCCGACTCAAAGCATCGGCGACGACATTCATCCTACCCGGCTGATAAGATAGGGTGAAGTCATAATCCTTCATATACTCCATCCAATGCCTCTGCCTGAGGTTAAGGTCCCTCTGAGTGAACACATACCTCAGACTCTGATGGTCAATGAACACCTCGAACTTCTCACCATACAGATAATGCCTCCAGATCTTCAGCGCGAAGATCACAGCCGCCAACTCCAGGTCATGGGTAGGGTAGTTCTCCTCGTGGGGCTTCAGTTGCCGAGATGCATACGCCACCACTCTACCATGCTGCATCAACACAGCACCTAATTCGACCCCGGAAGCATCTGTACACATCATAAAACCTCCCGATCTAGAAGACAAAACCAACACCGAAGCCGAGGTGAGTAATCTCTTCAGTTCCCTGAAACTCTACTCACACTCATCGGTCCAGACGAAAGGCACATCTTTCCGCGTGAGTCTAGTCATCGGGGCTGCAACGCGAGAGAAATCCTGAATGAACCTCCGATAATAGCCTGCAAGCCCCAAGAAACTCCGGATCTCCGCCACAAGCCTCGACCTCGGCCACTGCATTACTGCCTCGACCTTGGCGGGATCCACAGAAATACAATCACCAGAGATCACGTGCCCCAAAAAGTGCACCTCACAAAGCCAGAACTCGCACTTACTGAGCTTCGCATACAACTGGTGATCTCGCAACGTTTGCAGCACCACACCCAAATGGTACGTGTGCTCCTCGATAGACGGCGAATAGACAAGGATGTCGTCCACAAATACGACCACGAACTGGTTCAAGTACGGATGAAACACCCTCTGTATCAAGTCCATGAAGGCTGCGGGGGCATTGGTGAGCCCAAACGGCATCACCAATAACTCATAATGCCCCTACCTTGAGTTGAATGCAGTCTTCTCCACATCGGACTCGCGAATCCTCAGCTGATAGTAACCGGACTGCAAATCAATCCGCGAGAACACTCAAGCAGACTGAAGCTGGTCGAACAAATCATCAATCCGCGGCAATAGATACTTATTCTTAATGGTCACTTCATTTAGCTGCCGGTAGTCAATGCAGAACCGCAAGCGATCATCCTTCTTCTTCACAAACAACACTGGCGCATGTGAGCGACGTCACGCGGTTCGGGGAAGAGCGGAGAGAGGACGCGGAGCGCGCGCGGGCTCCTCTTTTCTTTCTTTTTGGTGTTTGTTTGCTGCAACACAGAAATAAGAGAAGAGAGAGAAGGTGCCACCACGGGAGATTGCTCCGGCGGGGCGAGCGGGACAAGTGTGATATAGCAAAATATGGGGTTTAAACGGCCATAGCGGGAAGCGACTCGCCGCGGCCTCGGGGGGACAGGAATGGTGCAAAAATTAAATAACAAGAATTGAAACGGCCATTGGGGAAGTGACTCGCCGCGGCCTCGAGAATATGAGCAGATAATAAGATGACAGAATATAGAGAGAATACAAAGAGCGGGAATTTAAACGGCCATTGGGGAAGTGACTCGCCGCGGCCTCGAGAACACGAATAGATAAGAATATAACATATAAAAACGGAAATTTAAACGGCCATTGGGGAAGTGACTCGCCGCGGCCTCGAGAATATGAGCAGAATATAACAGAGTATAAAGAGAATATAAGAACGGAAATTTAAACGGCCATTGGGGAAGTGACTCGCCGCGGCCTCGAAAATAAGATGTGATCGCCAGGGGCCGAAAGACCCCAAAATAAGAAAGTGATCGTGCCTACCTCAAGAGCGGGAGATGGCGGGTTGCTTCTTCCTCTCCCTCCGGCCGGCCGACGGAGAGGGCTTTCCTCGGCTACCCTTGCAAAACAACGACAAACAAATGACAAGTGGATTAGAAAGATGGAGGTGTAGTATTCAAATCCTTGCGATAAAAATAACGAAATGATGGCAAGACACACACCTGGTTGGTGTTATCTTTTAAACCCCTCTCGGACTCGAGTAGGAGGAAAATGAGATGATGGATGCAAGAAGTATAAAAGAAGAGGCGCCCTTATGAAGGGGGATAGAGGATGCGAGATGATGAATGCAAAAGAACTACGAAGAAAAAAGGGGAAGAAAAGGCTTATTGGATGAGCCGAGGGTGAAATCCGGCGGAGCTCCGGCAGCGTGGGGACGACGTGGAAGCGCGGTGGATGAAGACAACCTTTCTCTCGCGAGCGTGAGCACCCGAGAAGCCGGCAGAGCCTCCACCTACAAAAGAACCCATGGGTTAGAAAATGACTCCGTAGCCTCTGGGCTCCGGCAGCCTATCGGATCACTTCTGAGCTCCCCCAGAACTGAGGGGGTGGGGCTCTATTTATAGAGCTCCGGAGGGTGGAGGCGTCCAGGACCCTGGACACCTCCATCAGGGCCGAAATAATATTTTATTCTATTTTTATTGATTTTTTGGAATACTTTTGTGGAGGCGTCCAGGGTCCCGGACGCCTTAAGCAGGTCCATCGAAAGCCGACGACGGCCGCACGCGGTTTGGCACAACGCGTGATTTTGTGAGCGGCGCCTCGTGATTCAGAAATGGGCGCGTCCAGCTGACCGGACGTCACTATAATTTGGATTTTTTCACACACGACAAACCGTCGTTCGGTGGCCGGCGCCCGTGAGGGAGTTGATGGAGGCGTCCAGGGGCCTGGACGCCTCCAAAATTATATTATTTTTTATTTTTCTTTTATCTTTTATACCAGGGCTGGCATTTTAATTTTTTATATTTATTTTTTATGGAGGCGTCTAGGGGCCTGGACGCCTCCATTAATATATATTTTATTTATTTTTTTTTGTTTTTATTTTATGCCAACTGGCATTTTACAAACATTTTTATTATTATTATTTTTTGTTTTTATGGAGGCGTCCAGGGGCCTGGACGCCTCCATGAAAATATATATATTTTTTATTTTTTTTATTTGGTTTTGGGCCCTGAGAAAAGAATAAAATAAATTAAAAAGATGGGGGCGTCCAGGGGCCTGGACGCCCCCATTGAGACCCACCCGGGTCCTCAAATCAGGCGTCGGCGGCCGCCCGGTAGACCCCCTTCTTGATTCCGGAACCTCTTGATGCGTCCGACTGGTGTTGATGTCGTCCGAATGTCGTGACGAGACGATTCCGGATGCCAAAAAAGGCAGAAGAAGACCCAAGCAAAGGAAGCACTCGAGCGATTCAAAATGCGTAAGCCGTTGCGGGACGTTTGTATAGTAATATGAGACTTTCTCAGGAGACGTCAAGAATGGCGTGTCTACAGCTGCCCCGCCTTGGCGTCTGCTTTGCAAGGGAGCGACACGTAGTGGAATGGTATCGAAGTGGAGTGGAGTGAAGTGGGAGCGGACTGATAAGTTGATGCCAAGGTGTGATGAGACACGCTTTTGACGTTACTGTTTGGAATCTTTCCTGGAGTTTCAATGAGGCGACCTTGAAGAAGGTCTTTCAAATATTGACGATTGCTTGGACGGAGATCAAATAAGGGAGGGTGAGATGTGCGCTTAGGCACGAAATAAAAGGAGACCAACTTCTCGGTGTGGAAGTACCTGGGTCATAAACCGGAGGTTTTACCTTTGGGGAGCGGTTACCAGCCAATGTGGAAGTGCTGCGGCCAAGGTGGGTCAAAAAAAAGGTAAAGGAATATCTGAGGGTCTGTCCAAACAAGGGTCTCCTTTGGAAGAGCAGCGTCGGGGCTGTCTCAAGGAAACTCAGTATTTCATTCGGAGTGGAATATCTCATATTTGTGGGAATTGGAGCACAACGGCTTTCACAATCGAATCACTTGAATGATCTTCCACAATAAATCAAAGTCCTATATGAATGCATGCTGGGTTCAAAGAAAAATTTAAAACAAACTAAAATAGAAAATAGCCAAGGATAATATTGTCAACTTGTGAAGAACGGGTCAGGATACCGACCCGGTGAGCTGATACTGGGCTGGGGCCCGTTTATCCGCGCATCAACTCACTGAATGGAACCGTCGTCCCCATGCTACCACAAATTAACGGCCTATCCGTACAACCCAAATTCTTCCGAAATCATCACTGTTTTTTGTTGAAGGGGAACTCAAATCCCAGATTTGTTCGGGTCGCAAGGTCCTTGACATGTTCTAGTAGCGTAGGTATCGTATACTATGATGCATGACATGGTGGGACCAACCATTGAAAGGTGGGACAGGAGACTGGACAAAGATGTCCGTTAGTAAAACCTGCACAGGCCAGCATGGATCAATAACATCAGAAAGTAGCAGATTTATAACAGAATCACACCACAATGGAAAGGAAATCTAGCCAAAATCCTGACACTGACCACTGATGTGACATGTTCTGTCCTGTAACACCCTTCTCTTCCTATAAGAACTCCCCTTAGGCTAGTTCATTCAAATGCACCAAGGTGGGTTTTGGAAGCTCAGGAGAGGAAAGAGGGGAGAATCTAGAGATTTCAGGATGGAAGGAGAGTCTTCCCGCGTTATGAAGCGGAGCAGGCCTAGCAGCGAGATCAGGCGACTCTCCGACCTCGAGGGTCATCTGAGTGGGACGATCTTGTCGCATATGGTAAGCTGATTCATTTCAAATTTTTCATGTGAACCTTCTTCTTACTTCCTTCATTTCTTCTTCTTTCCTCTTCCAGCCATATCCACTCTTCCCAGGCCCGAGGAAGTTTTCCAAGCTGCCATGGCTTTCAAAGCTGACTTCCAATATCTCCATTGGCATGAGGGCCATACTCTCGAAGTGGCATCTACAGGGGCTCCTTATTCACGCCAAGCATTACAAGAAGATTCGTATGGACTGGGCGGCTATGGGCGCACTAGTGGAGATCTGGCATCCCCAGACCCACACTTTTATCTTCCCGACCTTCGAGGTGACCATCCTCCTTGAGGAGGTGGAGCTTCTGCTTGGATTGAAGAAATTTAAGAGTGACGGGAAGGTGAAGGCTATGCGGATGCTGACACGGGGGACTTCTGAAAGTGTCCTTGGAAGCTTCATGCCGCCCGACGCAGCCAGAAAGGTCCGTACTCAAAAGGGGATCGATCTCCAAAAGCTTGCGGAGTGGGTCATGGACGCCCTGAGAGGGTCACCAGACGATGACTATTTGGAGGGAATCATGAAGGAGTTCACCATTTGTCTGGCGGGTGCTCTCTTGTTCCCTTATACCGACAACATGGTGGAGGAAGACCAACTGGGTGCTATCTGTGGGATCTGGCGTGGAAAGAGGGTGGGACCTGCTATCCTCGCCTACCTGTATAGTGGCCTTACTGCCTCGAGCATGGGTAAGCCTCCATTTGGTTGTGCACTTGTCTTGAATTGCTGGCTGGATTTGCATTTCAGATTCGACCACCGCGGGGGAATGCCAACTGCTTCGAAGCTCTTCCAACAAAGCCCTCTTCATCATATAGCCGACGTGTTAGGCTTCGGTGGTACTGTAGTGAACCGCGTTCCGTGGCTGAAGAAACGTGAAGACTGGCGGTCTCACTTCCGCACCGTGACACAAGGCTTTTTTACTTGCGCACCGGCATGTTTACTTTCGCTAGATCTCCTCATGAGGCCTTCTCCCGAAGTTGATCTTCAACTGATCGGCGCGACCGAGTTTGTTCTTTACAACGCGCATCGGTGCTGCCTCCAGATTGGCATCCCACGCCATTCGTTCCCGCCACCAACTGGCATCGTTCCTTTGAAGAAGAGGGAGTTGGGTACTGAAGCGGACGCGAAGGAAGCGAAGGCCATTAAAGCTCCCTGGAAGACAAGTGTTGCGGGAAAGGCCTTAGCGCACGTGGTGGAGGAATGCGAGCCGTGGAGGGCTTATGTAACCGAACTGGGGAAGTTAAGGCCTAAGGCGCCTAAACCCCTGATGTAGTCCACTCTGCTTTTCTGATGGAATAAAATCTGGCATGGATGTTTCGGACCATTGTCCCCTTAATTATTATTTTTTTGGTGATGTTTCTTTTTCTTTGTATTTTTATTTTGTGCTTTGGATTATATACATTCTCTAACCCCTTTTTTCTTTTTATTATATTTTTTATTATTATTTTTTTTATTATGGGGGCGTCCAGAGGCCTGGACGCCCCTATTTTTTTATTATTTTTTAAAAAAAAATTTGGGGGGGCGTCCAGGGTCCTGGACGCCCCTAATTTTTTATTTTTTTTATTTTGTTTTTTTGTTTTTGGGACGTCCAAGCGCGTGGACGCCCCTAAGTTTTTTTGAATTTTTTTTTAAAAAAAAAATAAAAAAGTGGGGGGGGCGTCCAGGCGCCTGGACGCCCCAATTAAAGCTCAATCTATATATAGGGGGGGGGCCCTTACTCACTTACTGTTCATTCAAACGATCCGGTCAAACTAGACAGACCCATTCTTCGCCCCAATGGAGTTAGGAGGCCCGAACCGAGGTGGAGACAAGCGTAAACGACTGGCTCGTCGTACGAGGAGACTGAGAGACGATGCTGAGGAGGCCGTAGCAGAGGAGATTGCTGCGGAGGAGGAGATGGAGGTGCCGCTTCTGGCCGCGGAGGCCGCTGCGGATGCTGGTGACGCGGGAGAGGACGATCACGACCCGGTAAGTACTTCGAAATTCTCACTCTGTGGTTCAATAGGCTAAAACGGGCGTGCGAGAGGCTGTGAGAGAAGGCCGGGTAGTGAGAGAATGAGGCGTCTAGGGGCCTGGACGCCTCCACTTTTTCTTTTTCTTTTTTTTATTTATTTATAATAAAATAAAATTAAAAAAAAGGAGGCGTCCTAGGCCCTGGACGCCTCCATAATAATATATATATTATATATATATATATTATTTTTGGTTCTTGGATTTTTTTCGAAAAAAGAAATAAAGAAAATAGGAAGGAGGTGTCCAGGGGCCTGGACGCCTCCAAAAAACAATATATATATATATATATATATATTAAAAAAATAAAATAAAAAGAATAAATAGTATATACAGTGTTATTGTTTATTACTGTTCATGATGTTGATGTGTTCTTTGTTGGTTTTTTGTGGTGTGTAGGGCGTGATGAAGGGCCGGATCAGCTGGTCCTTGGTGGTGGCAGCATACCGTGGGCTGCCGGATTTCCAGAGGGCGCGTGTGGACGCCATGGGCTTTGGAGCTTTCCTTAGGATCGAGCCCTTCCGGCTTGACCTTCCTCTTATCCAGGCATTGAGGGAGCGGTGGCACGCACCGAGCCGGGCGTTTTTGATGCCCTGGGGGCACATGGTGCCGACACTAGAGGACGTGGCTCGGATTACCGGGCTACGGGTTGACGGAGAGGCAGTCAGCGGGGTCACCTACCCCGACTACCGAGAGAGTGCCATGGACCTGCTGTGGTTAGAGACGAGCGTGACTGATAGAGACAGCAGGGTAGTTGGCCGAGTGGAGATCATGGAGGCGCTCGGATTCGTCGACCCGCGCCAGCGGGTTAGCGAGACTGGAGCGGAGTTCTTGGCTCGACTGGAGGGGGATGTGTAAGGTTTCGCACAGCACCTACGGGCGACGCAGCGGATAACAAAAATTTAATTTGCCCGATCCCGGTATTGTGGAAAGCTTAATCTATGCTCTAATCGGTGTTTCTAATACCCTAATTACGGGTTGCGTGTTTCACCTTGCGCGGAACGACGCTGTCCGCTAAGCCCGATGCAGAGAAACCGAACCGCACAGCTGTACGGCCTCTAGAGCAGATCCACACGGACCCTTGCGCAGCGACGGTACCTCCCCGGCATAACTTTCCCCGGCTCTAACACCTTCTGGAGAGAGAGAGAGCAAGGGGGAGAAAGGGGGAGGCTAATCCTCTCCTTAATGCTTAATGCTTGATTAGCATTAAGGGGGGTTGGAAGGGAGAAGCCAAGAGTTCGAATGAACTCACGTAGATGGCTATATATAGAGTTTAGGTTTATTAGAAAAGGGTTCTAAAAGACCAAAACTGTATATATGTCCTTTCTCATATTATACATATGTATTAAACTCCGTTTACACTCCTTTCCAAAAGGAATTAAATGGAAATAATACATACACTTGTATAATAATTATCCGTCACCCAAGAATCCATTGTGTGTGATCCTCTAGGCCCATAGTCACTCTAGTTTAAGGTCCATTAACTTCTAATTCCCAATTAGAAGTAAATTAAACGTATTCTTCGCTTCTACTAGAGCCGAACAATAGTTTAATTTATTCCGAACCTTTGATCACGTTGGGTCAAGTAAATCCGCGTGATCCTAGATGACCCCGGGTTTAAACCAACCTGTCTGGTACCTGTAAGTCCACAGTTACCGCATCGATATAATCCCTCGCTCATTCTATGAGTCTGGTACGATCGAGGGTACGGTTTCTGTCAAACCCCATGATCGTGCCATTTGACTATGACCTCCTTAAAGTGTATGACGTCCGTTCTAAACGAACTCATACGACCCTGGCCAGGGATTTAACGAAGCGTCAATGTCATGACCCATTAACTGTCTGATATATACCCGGCAGTGAGCGATCCCCTCTTGACCATTGATGATCTTCACACGTATCCTGGAGTGGTTAACGACTCGGCAACTCATTACTTATGGTTAAAGTCACTTAGCCAAGTAATTAAACCATTCCAATCCTCGTGTAAGATCCGATCAATGTCTCATGTCAAAGGACCAACGATGCTACTGAGACCGTTGGATCTTCAGTTGACATTAGGTATAATCAACCATCTGAAGATCCAATAGCGGATCAGTTCAGTGCACATCCTCCAAGGACATACACCTACACATATGTGTTGGTGCCCCGCACCAATGACCATGAGACTGGTCACTGACACATCATGTGTACTGGTTTAATAGGTAATCAAAGTCCCCGAGTGATTACCCTCCAACCAGGAACAGTTTAAGGTATGTGTTCATGTAAAGTAAGTCTCATGTTCGAGATCCCATCTCGAGCTGACTTTACAACCACATATCCTAGGGACAACGTAAAGTAACACAATCGCATATTTACGCTCAAACACCACTTTATTAATGAACAAGATCGTACAACTATTGGGCCTACCCGACCCGAAATTGGCCTGTAGCACACCAACACTAACAATCTCCCACTTGAACTACAGCCAATTGCCCACAACTTTGAGGCCCATCTTATCCCGATGACGCTCAAATACAGTCTGTGTCAAAGGCTTAGTCAGTGGCTCTGCTATGTTATCTTCTGACGGTACACGCTCTACCATCACATCTTCACGATCAACAATCTCCCGAATAAGGTGAAAGCGCCTGAGAATATGCTTTGACCTTTGGTGAGATCTCGGTTCCATCGCCTGAGCGATGGCCCCATTATTATCATAAAATAATGGGATGGGAGTTGATATCTCGGGAACTACGCCGAGTTCCAAGATGAATTTCTTCATCCAGACGGTTTCTCCAACTGACTGCCCCTCCATTCAACATGAATACAAATTCAGACATGCATTTGCAATTATCTGGATCTGACTGGAAACTAGAATCTGTGTAAGCTCTAAGCTGTAGGTCCTCTCCTCCATAAAGCAGAAAAAGATCCTTAGCCCTTCGCAGGTACTTCAGGATACCCTTTACTGCCTTCCAGTGCTCTTCGCCTGGATTTGCCTGATATCTACTGACAATGCTTAAAGCATTGGCAACATCAGGTCGTGTACATAGCATTGCATACATGATTGACCCTATCGCCGAAGCATAGGGTACCTTATTCATGTGTGCCACCTCCTCAGAAGTTTTAGGACTCATCCCCTTGGATAGGCAAATTCCATGTCTCATGGGAATGAGACCTCTCTTGGAATTTTCCATCCTAAACCTTTTGAGGATACTGTCTATGTACAGGGATTGGGATAATCCTAGCATCCTTTTAGATCTATCTCGATAGATCCTTATGCCCAGCACATAGGATGCTTCTCCCAAATCCTTCATGGAGAAGGTCTTGGACAACCAAGACTTAGTTGATGTCAACATCGCTACATCATTCCCAATGAGTAAGATGTCATCAACATAAAGGACCAAGAAGGTCACTGAGCTCCCACTGACCTTCTTGTAAACACAGGGTTCATCTTCATTCCGAATGAAGTTGAAAGATTTGACAGCCTCGTCAAATCTTAAGTTCCAGCTTCTAGATGCCTGCTTTAATCCATAAATGGACCTTTGAAGTTTGCATACCTTATTAGGATGTGGCTTGGAAGTGAATCCCTCAGGTTGTACCATGTACACCTCTTCTGACAGGTTTCCATTAAGAAAAGCTGTCTTCACATCCATTTGCCAGATCTCGTAATCCAGGTACGCAGCAATGGCAAGGAGGATTCTGATTGACTTAACCATGGCTACTGGCGAAAACGTCTCGTCATAGTCAATGCCTTGCCTTTGACGATATCCTTTCGCTACTAGTCTAGCCTTGTATGTGTCAACCTGTCCATCTGCACCGATTTTCCTTTTAAAAATCCATTTGCAGCCGATAGGGACCTTCCCTTCGGGTACATCAACTAAGTTCCAAACTTTGTTGGTGTACATGGACTGGATCTCTGAATCCATTGCCTCTTGCCATTTCTCGGAGTCTACACTACGGATCGCCTCCTGGTACGACTGAGGATCATCATCCTCATCGATGCATACCTTAGAGGACCCATCTGAGACATGTCCAACATATCTCTCAGGTTCTCTCGGTAGTCTACCAGATCTCCGTAGTGTCAGTGTTTCACCTTGAATAGGATCAACCGATACAGTCTCATCTAATGAGTGTGTGTCTATGGGTTGTGGTTCTTGGACCTCGTCCAATTCTATCTGGCTCCCACTGTTTTTCTGGAGTAGATATTCTCTTTCCAGAAATACAGCTCTCTTGGCCACTAAGACCCTTTGCTCAGAAGGGTGATAGAAATAATATCCAAACGTCTCCTTTAGATATCCCACAAACCTACACTTATCGGTTCTTGACTCAAGCTTATCACTCTCGTTCTTCTTTACATGAGCAGGACACCCCCAAATTTTAATGTGATTAAAATTTGGTTTCCTGCCCTTCCATATCTCATATGGAATAGAAGGAACTGATTTACTTGATATCCTATTCAATAAATAAGCCGCAGTCTCTAATGCATAGCCCCAGAGAGACAAGGGTAGTCCTGACATAGACATCATGGATCGGACCATGTCTAACAAGGTCCTGTTTCTCCTCTCGGATACACCATTGTGCTGTGGTGTATACGGTGGTGTCCACTGAGAAACTATTCCATGGTCTTTAAGATAAGAAGTGAATTCATGGCTTAAATATTCACCTCCTCGATCCGATCGAAGAGCCTTAATACTTTTGCCAGTCTGTTTCTCTACTTCATTCTTGTATTCCTTAAACTTCTCAAAGGCTTGTGACTTATGTCTCATTAAATACACATAGCCATATCTAGAGAAGTCATCAATAAAAGAAATGAAATAGAGATAACCTCCTTTTGCTTCTATGGACATGGGTCCACACACATCCGAGTGTATGAGCTCGAGAAGGTCAACAGCCCTCTCTCCATGTCCACCAAAGGGAGCCTTAGTCATTTTCCCCATGAGACACGACTCACAGGTATCAAATGGCTTGTATTCGAATGAATTCAAATACCCATTTGAGTGTAAGTGAGAGACTCTTTTCTCACCTACATGACCGAGTCTGCAATGCCATAGATATGCAGAATTCACTTCATCAGCATTATAAATTTGCATAACATTAGAACGTGTATCTAATACATATAGACCATTGACCAATGAACCATTGGCTATAACCAAACCATTATTCATTATAGAGCACCCAGTGCTATTAAAAGCCAATGTATATCCAATGTTATACAAGCCAGAGATTGAAATAATATTCTTAATAATATTAAGAACATAATAACAGTCATTCAGTTCCAGAATGACTCCTGAAGGTAAACTGAGGCGTGCAGTCCCGACAGCTTTGGCAGCAACTAAAGCTCCATTGCCCATCCTCAGTTCAATCTCCTTTTTGCCCAATCGCCTTCTATTTGCCAGCACCTGCATAGAATTGCAGATATGAGATGCACATCCAGTATCCAATACCCATGATGTGGATTCCATATATGACAAATTAAGGTCTATGACAAAAATACCTTCATTTAGAATTGCCTTGCAATTCCTTTTCCAATGCCCGGTTTCCCCGCATCGAAAACATTTGTCTTCCTTTTCATTCTTCTTGCCCTTCCCTTTGTCAACCTTGGCGTGCTGCTTACCCGTGGCCTTTTTCTTTCCCTTCCCTTTGTTACTTGTGGTGGATATTTGGGTTGCCTTCCTTTTCTTGTTGGCCCGGCCAACAATCATTACAGACGAAGATGGTTTATCTTTCTGCATGGTTCCTTCAGCACTCTTTAACATATTGAGCAGCTCCGGGAGAGTTGCTTCAATCCTGTTCATGTTAAAGTTCATGATGAAGGAAGAAAAGGAATCGGGCAATGACTGGAGTATAAGATCAATGCATAGTTCAAGATCCAACTTGAACCCCAATGCATTGAGTCTTTCAATCCACTCCATCATTTTCAGTACATGAGCCTGTACTGAAGAACCCTCAGACATCCGTGTCCTGAAAAGCCTTTTGGAGATGTCATACCTCTCAATCCTACCCTGCTCCCCGAAGAGCTGGCGTAGATTGAGAAGTATACTTCTACAATCAGTCCTTTCAAATTGCCTCTGTAGCTCGGGAGCCATAGAGGCCAACATGTAACATTGGGCTAGGGAGGAGTCCTCAGACCACTTGGCATAAGCCAGTAACTCGCCCTCGTCGGCATCAGGAGCTGGCTCAGAATGAACCGTGTCCAACACGTACGCTATCTTTTCGGCGGTAAGGACCATGCGTAGATTACGCAGCCAATCCGAGTAGTTCGGTCCAATTAATCTATTTGCATCCAAGATGCCGCGGAGGGGGTTGGACGACGACATTGTAATCTGGATAAGAAATAAAAGATAACTTAGCATGTGTTCAAATTCTAACTTAGATGTGGTTTTCTATCTTAGTTAGTCCCACTATTTTTCGATCGGACTATATAACCCTCAGTATATAGAACGGGAGATCAACGAGATCAACCTAGTGGGTCGGAATCCCAACGAGACTAATGTACGACCTTGTGGAAAGCACAACAAGCCATACACCATCTCAAGGGCAGTCAACAAGCACTTGCATCTAATGCAATATCCGATATTCGGCCCCCGAGAAATCATCCCCTTGTGGAAAGCACAACAAAGGATATTCTCGGTTAGATCTAACCATCATTACTACATAGCAATAAGTTCATGACCCGACCCTTGTGGAAAGCACAACAAGGCCGAGTTCAATTCCTCACTCCATTGAGGCCGAGCCTTGGAGTTTAATCCCGCCCCCAAACTCATGGACCTTGTGGAAAGCACAACAAATCCATGAAATGAAGACGTTCATTCACTCCACAATGATGGAGGGCCACGACGACTCCTAGAGCCACGCTTACCAGATCTAAAATTTAAACGCGAGGGAATTTAATTTTATCTTGATCTCACCCTAGGTGGTAATATAAATATATCCAATATATTTACCGTACCTAGTAGTTTGCACAAAATAAATGCATCCAATGCAAAAATGAACGCAAGTGATCATGGACTTTAACCCTAATGTAACTAAGACATCCGGCCCGCTTCCGAAGCAGCTGGATCGTCCTCGTCGGGTGTGCTCCACGCTTTCAATCGCCGACGCCGCATTAATTACAACTTTTACACGGCACGCAGGCCGAAAAAATTAAATTACATGTGACTCAAATTCCAGCAGCCCTTAGGGCGAGTACAACAATGGAGGAAGATAGAAGTACATTGGAATTTTAACAGAGAGAGAAAGGAGGTTCGCAGACCCCAATTAATTACATTAATCCAAGTCCATGATCACTTGCCAACCCATTCAAATAAAATCAATCAAGGGTTATTTTCTGAAAATAATCCTTACTTTTGAATTTAATAATGGGATGTGCAAACAAAAACAGGCTAGCTTTGTTTAATTTTAAAAATCAAAGCATGATTAACTAAAATTGAACATACAAGCAGGCCAATACAAGGTAAATAAAGTAACGCACGTAAAGAACCATCATTTTCTACAGGGGCATCTAATTGAGATAATTAATTAAATTTAAATTTAAATTTAATTATCTAATAATCAAATTTAAATTCAAAATTTAAACATGCCAATAATTTAAATTTAAATTCAAACTAATTATCCAATAATTTTTGTTTGAAAATAAATTTAAAATAATGCAATTATCCTCAATTAGTAATTTTCTAAAATTCAAAATTCGAATTTAACAATTATCTAATAATTAAAAATTCAAATAATTGAATTTTTCACATTTAACTTCAATAAAATTTAAAATTTGAATTTTTTTAATTATCTAATAATTAAAAATTTAAAAACTTAAATTTTACTGAAGTAACTTCAATTATTACCATTTTATCTCATGGTAAATAGTAATTATCTCACCTCGGTAAATTCAACACGGTTAAATAAAAATTAACTTTTGACATTTACCATCGAGATAACACAATTAACCTACTAGATAAAATTTTATTTAATTTACTGAGCATTTTAATATATATATCTAATATATATATAATTTTACTGGAGCACAGTAAATTAAACAGGTTAACAGCAATTTTTTTTTAAAAAAAAACGCTTTTTTTTTTAATACCGCCGGGTCAACCCCGCGCGCGCGGGCGCCGCCCGCGCGCGCGGGCGTTGACCCGCGCTGCGGGCGCCCGCAACGCGGGCGATCCGCGTTGCAGGCGCCCGCGGGCGGGCGCCCGCCACGCGGACGCCCCGCGTGGGAGGCGCCCGCGGGCGGGCGCCCGCCAAGCGGACGCCCCGCGTGGGCGGCGCCCGCCCACGCGGGTGCGCCCGCCGGCGCACTGCGCCCAGAGGCGCAGTGCGCCCGGCGGGAAGCCCAAAAAAATCCTTTTTTTTTAACTTTTTTTTTTTAAAAAAAAAATTGCTGTTTAGATGTTCATCATCCAGGAAGAACAGAGATCTTTAAATCTCTTTCTACAACTTATAATTGAAGATTTTCAATGCCCCTAAAACATGGTTCTAAACGGCGATAAAAACACCGACCAGAG
Organism: Amorphophallus konjac; assembly: GCA_022559845.1. NCBI lineage: Eukaryota > Viridiplantae > Streptophyta > Magnoliopsida > Alismatales > Araceae > Amorphophallus > Amorphophallus konjac. The sequence continues at coordinate 431,191,503 of CM040122.1, read as the reverse complement.
CGCGAACCTGGCTCTGATACCACTGTAAGGTTTCGCACAGCACCTACGGGCGACGCAGCGGATAACAAAAATTTAATTTGCCCGATCCCGGTATTGTGGAAAGCTTAATCTATGCTCTAATCGGTGTTTCTAATACCCTAATTACGGGTTGCGTGTTTCACCTTGCGCGGAACGACGCTGTCCGCTAAGCCCGATGCAGAGAAACCGAACCGCACAGCTGTACGGCCTCTAGAGCAGATCCACACGGACCCTTGCGCAGCGACGGTACCTCCCCGGCATAACTTTCCCCGGCTCTAACACCTTCTGGAGAGAGAGAGAGCAAGGGGGAGAAAGGGGGAGGCTAATCCTCTCCTTAATGCTTAATGCTTGATTAGCATTAAGGGGGGTTGGAAGGGAGAAGCCAAGAGTTCGAATGAACTCACGTAGATGGCTATATATAGAGTTTAGGTTTATTAGAAAATGGTTCTAAAAGACCAAAACTGTATATATGTCCTTTCTCATATTATACATATGTATTAAACTCCGTTTACACTCCTTTCCAAAAGGAATTAAATGGAAATAATACATACACTTGTATAATAATTATCCGTCACCCAAGAATCCATTGTGTGTGATCCTCTAGGCCCATAGTCACTCTAGTTTAAGGTCCATTAACTTCTAATTCCCAATTAGAAGTAAATTAAACGTATTCTTCGCTTCTACTAGAGCCGAACAATAGTTTAATTTATTCCGAACCTTTGATCACGTTGGATCAAGCAAATCCGCGTGATCCTAGATGACCCCGGGTTTAAACCAACCTGTCTGGTACCTGTAAGTCCACAGTTACCGCATCGATATAATCCCTCGCTCATTCTATGAGTCTGGTACGATCGAGGGTACGGTTTCTGTCAAACCCCATGATCGTGCCATTTGACTATGACCTCCTTAAAGTGTATGACGTCCGTTCTAAACGAACTCATACGACCCTGGCCAGAGATTTAACGGAGCGTCAATGTCATGACCCATTAACTGTCTGATATATACCCGACAGTGAGCGATCCCCTCTTGACCATTGATGATCTTCACACGTATCCTGGAGTGGTTAACGACTCGGCAACTCATTACTTATGGTTAAAGTCACTTAGCCAAGTAATTAAACCATTCCAATCCTCGTGTAAGATCCGATCAATGTCTCATGTCAAAGGACCAACGATGCTACTGAGACCGTTGGATCTTCAGTTGACATTAGGTATAATCAACCATCTGAAGATCCAATAGCGGATCAGTTCAGTGCACATCCTCCAAGGACATACACCTACACATATGTGTTGGTGCCCCGCACCAATGACCATGAGACTGGTCACTGACACATCATGTGTACTGGTTTAATAGGTAATCAAAGTCCCCGAGTGATTACCCTCCAACCAGGAACAGTTTAAGGTATGTGTTCATGTAAAGTAAGTCTCATGTTCGAGATCCCATCTCGAGCTGACTTTACAACCACATATCCTAGGGACAACGTAAAGTAACACAATCGCATATTTACGCTCAAACACCACTTTATTAATGAACAAGATCGTACAACTATTGGGCCTACCCGACCCGAAATTGGCCTGTAGCACACCAACACTAACAGGATGCTCGTGCAGCTTTCACCCAGGACCCGAGCGAGAGGGAGCTGGTGGACCTAGACCTTCGGAGGTTTCTTTTCTTCTTCCTGGGCCGCCTTCTGCTGGGGACGAAGGGGGATGGCATCCACTGCCGTTTCCTCGGGATCTTGGCGGATCTGGACAGAGTGGGACACTACGCGTGGGGAGCGGCTCTGCTTGCCCATTTGATTGCTGATCTCTCCCAGACTTCAGAGAAGGAGACGACAGTCAGTGGCTTCGTACCTTTCCTCCAGGTAAACATTTTATTTATGCATTCCCACAGTTAAATATGCAATTATTGTACTAATGATGTATGATGGATGCAGGTGTGGAGCTATTACTATTTCCCAATGGGGAGGGCTAGGCATGGGAACAGGAGGGCCGTGCCTCTGGCGCGGCAGTGGAGGCCGGTCGTGGTTGCAGCATCCCACGGCTACCAGCTGGCGTCACTTCGTCGGGAGCTGAGCGAGTATCCCGAGGCCATGGTATGATGCGTATGATTTTTTTTTGTGTTTATGCATGTGACTGAATGGTAACTAACATAATGTATGTATGGTGATGCAGGTGGTGTGGAGGCCCTACCTGGGCATGGACGATGCTGGCCAGCCCTGGGTTGTAGCGGGTCTTCCTCGTTTCAGGCGGGACGTGTGGGTCCATTCTCTGAACGAGATCGAGCCGCTGTGGCTTAGACTGGTCATGAGGACGTTGGGGCTGGCCCAGGAGTGGGTTGATGTAGATGCGCCGGCCCGCATTGGGCGGAAGACCAGGGGGAAGGCGAAGATTGTGGACTGGCGTACGCGCTTCCCAGCACCGTACCAGGACTGGCAATAGGGCGGGGTCCCAGTGGTGTCCCATGTACAGGACAGCACAGATTACATGAGACGGTACCGAGCTACGTACGGGGACCGCCTCTCCTTGGGTGGTATGGCAGGGGTAAGTGTGAAATGAAAATGCTTCACCCTTCTATATGTATATGCATGTGGTACTGACTTATGTGCAATGCAGGATGCTCGTGACAACATGATCGCCGACCTACGGGCCCAGCCGGCGGACGCCAGGCGGCAGTTGGTGGCCATCTGACAGGAGTTGGAGATCCTGGTGAGTCTATACAATGCATTTTTTTGTGACCTGGATTTTTGATGCTTAGCCTTTGACTGACGTTTGCCCCGTGTTTCAGTGGGCCCACCAGACAGCGGCAGCCGGGATGGCTGGTGGAGCGGGTTCCAGTTCGCGGGGCCCTCCTCCGGAGGTTTCTGCTCTCCAGGAGCAGCTGGCGCACGCGGTGGCTCGGGCTGAGGAGGCCGAGCGTGACCGCGAGGCTCGAGTGAGTGTTTGCTTGGCCCCGACCCTTTTCTAGCTGCTTTCCTTCTATCACTGTTCTCTTACGGTGCATGCGTGCTTTGACAGGTGGCCGAGATTCGGGAGGCCCTGGCCCGTGCTGTTCGTGCTGAGCAGGAGCGCGATGCCTGGGTGGCAGAGCGTGACGCCCGGATTGCGGAGCTGGAGGAGGAGCGTCGACGGGAGGCTGAGGAGCTCCCTCGTGACGTGCTGGATCTGCGGATCGCCCTCGAGCTGTCGAGGAGAGAGGCGATGAGGGAGAGAGAGGAGAGGGAGAGGGATAGGGAGAACGTGGAGAGAGAGAGGGAGAGCGTGGAGAGAGAGAGGGAGAGGGATAGGGAGAGAGAGAGGGAGGAGCGACAGCGAGATCAGACCGAGAGGAGGGCTCTAGAGGCCAAGCTGCTGGAGCTCCGATTGAGTCTCGGCACGGCGGAGGGGAGGCTTCGGGAGAGCGAGGAGCGGTACCAGAGGGCGAAGGAACGCGGGGCGCGACTTCGTCAGTCTGGTTCTTTTTCCATGGGCAGCTATCTGGTCTCTTCGGCCGAGGAGCGTCGTCGCGCCTTCGAGGCTGGAGTGCCACCGCAGGGCGAGGCGAGCACGACTTCTCAGGGTTCGCAGAGGCCCCCTAGGGATCCCCGGCAGAGGAGGGAGGAGAGAGATGACCAGGAGGGTGGTGGTGAGAGTTAGAGAGTTTCTTGTACACGTCACCCTTCTCACTGTATGATGTACTTTCGACTATTATATGAAATGGAAATGGCTTTTTTGTGTTGTGTGTACCTTTCTCTCTCCCACACTTGCTTCTTTGCACTGAGTTGTCCTTTGAGGCACGCTCCGCGAGACCTTGCCCTGAACAGCGGGGAACTACGCTTTGCACGGGGGATTTTGTTTCCTTTTCCCCCTTTTGGGCGCGTCCAGGCGCGAGGACGCGTCTTAATCCTTGAATTCAAATTTAAAGCGTCGGGTGGCCTTTCTTCTCCCGTGCCTTACCCGCAAACGAGCCCGCCTTCTGCCGAAACTCGCTTGCCCCCTTTCTCATCTTCCTCCTCTTTTGATCGATGGAGTTCGGTGGGCCTGACCACGGTGAAGGTGGAGAGGGACGCGGGACCCCTCGCCCAAGGAGGGACCTGCCCGAGCACGGAACGGCGTCCATGGAGGAGGAAGGGCCGCTCAGGGCCCCCGAGGGACCTGAGGGGCCCGATGGCGTGGGAGGAGGTGAACACGGTCCGGTAGGTGCTTTGATCTCTTCCTCTTTTAATTCATTTTAGGTTTTGAAGCGAGCCGCGCGAGGGGGAAAGGGTTCGGCGAGTGTTGCACTCAAATGATGGACGCGTCCTATACAGGGGACGCGTTCCTTTTGACTGATGTGGGACCCCTTTCTTGGTGCAGGACATGGCAAGGACCCTGGGTCTGGCCGATGAGTGGGCGAGTGCGGACGAGCCGAGCCGCGTCAGGAGGGAGAGTCGCGACAAGGCGAGGCTCGAGGAGGGGCCCGTACGTCTCCCTGGACAGCAAGGGGGGATACTGGTGCAGGACAGTGCCGACTTCCTGCGGCGGCAGAGAGAGAGCTACGCGGGGCTTCCCCAAGCTGGGGACACGCGTGGCATCGGCGGCTCGCGCGCCCAACTGTCAGAGACTAGGCGGCAGCTGGCCGTCGCTCAACATGAGTTGTCGCTCCTGGTAAGTTATGTGCCGCACTTTTAACTTCAGATTTTGGAGTTTCACTGACGGCCGTTGTTTATTTTGTTCCAGCGTGCCCAGCAGACAGCGACGGTGGGAGTGGCTGGCGGATCTTCCAGTTCCTCGGCCCCTTTTCTCGAGATTGCCTCCCTCCGGGAGCAACTTGCCGGTGCGGTGGCCCGCGCGACCTGGGCGGAAGAGGAGCGTGACACCTGGGTGGCGACTGTAGCGGAGCTGCGGCATCGCGGTGAGGAGAGACCTTCTCCAGACATCCTGGAGTTAAGGGTTCTTCTGCAGATGATGAGGAGAGAGGCAGAGAGAGAGAAAGCCGAGAGAAGGTCCGAGCGACAGCGGGATCTGACCGAGAGGAGGGCCTTGGAGGCCCAAGTGAGGGAGCTCCAGCTGGGCCTTCAGGCCATCGTGCAGAGGCTAGGAGGGGTGGAGACGCGCTACGAGAGAGCGCGAGAGTTCGGGGAGCGACTCCGCCAGTCCGGTCGCTTTGCCGCCAGTGGCTTCTTTGCCACGCCAGGGGAGGAGCAGCGAGTCACTGCTGCGGAGCAGGCGCCCAGAGGCGAGGCAGGTGCTACTGCACGGGGATCCCGGAGGCTTCTGAGGGACCCTCACCTCGGGGGAGAGGAGGAGAGTGCCCAGAGAGATGAGTGATGGTGAGGATTGGCGAGCTAGTGGACCCGCCACCTCTCTATGATTGTAGTGTTTGTGACAGCTTATGTAGAATTATGAATGGAGTGATTTGATTTTCTGCTGTTTATTTGTTCTTTTGTGCGTTCCTTCTTCCCTACCCTTCTTCTCCTTTGCACTGTTCCCATGTGATAGGTCTGCCGAGACTCCGCTCCAAGCGGAGAATCGCGTCTTGTTGTGACCATTTTCTCCAGGAATCTGCCGTCGAAGTCAATACTGACGGCCCTAGTTTCTTTTCCCAACGTTGTGTCAAATTTTGCGGACATCCTCCAAATCAAGTGATGCGGGACGGGACCACGGACACGATAAGCTAGCGGTCGTCCCTTAGCGAGGGAAGCGTCGGATGTGCGCGGTTGAACAACCGGCAGTGAGCTAGGGTGGTCGGCTCTCAATTGTGCCCGGATCGGGTCACGGGACGGTCACTCTCTCACTCGCAGCAGTGATATGATAAATTAAAAGCGAGCTAGGTAACCCTACACATGCTCTCTAGCAGCGGCATAAACAAGCATATATAGAAATAAGCGGAATGCCAAGCAAGGAGCGAATACGATACCTCCACGCGCTCGGCGTGGCGAAGATGGCACCCGGCCGAAACTCATACTCCTGGGAACTTAATACATTAAGATTACAGCAATACAAGTAAGCCCACTCCACGCAGGGAGGTAACGGGTGACACAAGGGGGCCCGAGAGGACCAATTCCGGGTTGACGGGCGGTTTTCGGGCACGGCTTCGGCTTCGCGCGTACTCGTGCTAGTGGGGCCCACGTGTGGACCGGAGGGGTCGTGTGGGACCTGATGCCTCCTCTGGTGTGGGTACACTTGGGAAGCGCTCCCCTAGGATGGCGAGTTGCTGGAACGACCGCCGGACGCCGGGCGGCCCTCGGACGACGCTCGCGGGAAACCGGCCACAAGTCTGCACTTGCTGTCTTCTCGCGCGCTGTCCGGCGAGATCGGCTGCTGTGATCAACCCCGTCGTCGGAATGCAACGAGCTCAGCGCCGTTGGAAAGAGGACTCCAAATACTTCAACGTAGGGGCCTTCAGAAAAAATAATCAGATACGTATATCTGACTTATGGAATTTACACCCTTGCTGTAAACAGGCCAGAACTGCAGGGGCAGGTTCTGACTTCTCTAAAAATCACCGTTGATCGGTGGGAGGACCTTGGAATATGGAGATGAGTTCTTCAGAAAAGTTGAATATCTCTGAGATAGAAAACCGGGACTATTTTTGGTTTTTGATTTGGATAGGAAATGGATTTTATGGGATTTTTTGAGTGGACCTGGGTTAGATCTGGGACACTGTGGAAAAATTGCTCACAGGAACTGGTACGAATTTTGAAAAATACCTAGAGACCTTATCAAAAATTAAGAAAATTCATGATGGTAGACATATGTGGACAGAAGTCTCAGTAATTTTTAGAGCCCCAACAAAATTCAAAACATGGGTCGAACAAGGTAGACTCAGAACTTATGAACAGTAGACAGAACCTGGACAGAACTGAAATTTGAACTTGGACGAAAATCTAAAAATATCTAAAGGATGAATTTTTGCCTGAAATTTTTTTTGGAGGTAAGGGTTCAAGAGGGAAACCAACCCTGAAAATTGGAGCTTCAGAAGATGAGGTAAGAGAGAGAGACAATTCGGAGAAGAGAGGTCTATCCAGAGTGGACAGAAAACCGAATTCGTTGATGAAGACGTGTCGGCGGCGAGACGGCGGCGGCGGCGATCACCGGAGCTGCTTCAGAAGTTGGAGGGGATCAAGAGGGGAGGGATCTCACTCTAGAAATGGGCTGGAGGTGGAAGAACACCAGGGAGAGAGGGGAGAGGGGCACAAGCTTCAAGGAGGCAAAATGCTAATTTCTTCTTCATTAATTCTTTCCATAAGAAAATACAAGTATTTATATGAAAGGGTTCTAATCTAATATGAGCCCTTGGATCAAGGGTTGAAGAATGGAGGGTTGAGATGTGGTGTGAACACCACATTAAATCCAAATAAACTAATAGGTCCGCCCCCCCCTTAAAGAGGACAATTTGGAATTGTCTTCTTTATTTAATTCATGGTCCAAGTCCAAATTTGGACCATGGACCAGCCACCTTGGACCCAAGAGTCCATGTGGACCAATAAGGAGGAGGGAGGGGGCCCCTGCAGGGCCTACAAGCATATTTGCAAAGAAACCCAATGGCCTTTTGCAAATAAACCCACTAAGACCTACTATTATGTACGCATATATCACAAGGGCGTACATACAAATACAAAAGGACATAAATGCAAATACAAAGTGAGCTGGTTGTCGCTGATGTCCCCATCAATTCTCCCCGGGTGGGAGGAACTCGACCCCGTCGAGTAAAGGGTGCGGCTGCTCAGGTCTCCGGCGGATCCGTCACCGTGCCGAGTAGCGCGGGTATGCTCCACTCCAAGTGATCGGCACCTGCTCATTCCACATATACTCGATATGCGCACTGCTATGGCCAAAGGTGGTCACTCCGAAGGGGCACTCTCAACGGAAGGAAACAGCTCAAAGACTCACTAGGAATCACTGCTGAGTCCCTATAGGTGACTGATCCGGGTATAGAAGTAAACCGGTCCCATACTCGTCAAGTGAATCGACTCGCTTCACACTCATTCGGGAACGACACGAGCTTGCACAAGACACATGCAGACTCACCATGCACTGACACACGAATGCAAACCATGCAAACAAATCACTCAAAACAAAACCACACAAAGAAAAAGCACACTGTTAGTCCGACCCATTCATGGGTGACGGCGGACCAGGACACCCGAATATGTGCCATGCATATACTAGATGTACACGATGGTTGATGGAAGGGAGGACTCCTAGACACCCGAAGATGTACCACTCATGCATTGGTGGCCGATGGGATTTGGGTGAAGAAGGGGTAGGAGATCCAAAACTACCCTCGTCATCGTCCCTAGATGTAGAGACGGCTTGCCGAATAGACCGAGGGGTATGGGTGGAATAGTGAACTCCTTGGAAGAGGTGGAGGGAATGTGATAGCTCGGGAGCTTCACTAGTGGAGGGGTCAAAAGGGTCAAAGAAGGTATGATCCCATGAAGTGGGTTCTAACATGACATGGTCCCAATCGTGAAATTCTTGAAGGTGCGGGTGGTCACCTTCCTCCGTCATGGTAGATGGGACCGTGTATAGGAAATATGACTCCTCCCTCGGAAGCAAAGTCATGAAGTCGGGCTCATCCGGTAGCGGGAGAAGTAGAAGAACCTCCGTGGTGACACAACCCACGGTGCACTCGGAGGTAATGGACCCTATGGCCGGATGGGTGAAGCTAAGACTAGCGGGTTGGTCAAAGTCTCGGGCCAAAAGGTGCGTCAACTCCCATTGTGAATCCAATCCCATGACAAGATCGTCCAATGTGTCAACATGGTGACGAGATCGAAAGGTGGTATGGAATGAGTTGACTGGCACTAAAGGTAAGGTGGGGTCCATGGACGGGAAGGGATGTGGGACCAAGCCATCCTTGAGCCATCTAAGAAGTGGCTTGGCTATGTAAAGTGTTCCCGTAAGAAACACGGGTGGCTCGGGCTTTGGTAGTTCCCACTTTGATGGTTTCGAATGAAGACCGGAGGTAGATAACAATGGAGCATCCATGGGTGGTGGAGTAGCTTGTGTCCTTTCCCACCAATCCGAAATCATTTTCTTTATTTCCTCTAAGGAGCGGGTTGGAGGAGGGACCTTGGGGTGGGCTAGCTCCTTAACTCTCGGCTCGGGTGTGGACCTCGGCTCGGTTATAAGCGGGACTTCCACTCGGTTGGAGGTGCTTGAGTGGGCTGGGATGGGAGTGCCAAGGGGAGGTTGGTTGGTGGTGCATGGGCGGGCCACTAGATTGGGGTCACTTTGGTGGGCTTGGACGGCGGTGAAGGGGTGGGATTGGGTAGAGGTGTGGCCCACTTGATTGTGGGTGAGTTGGTGGGGTTGGTGAGTGGAATGACCTCCGTGGTTGGAGGTAGGTGGGCGGGGAACGTAGGCCCTCCTAAGCACTCTCTTCATTTCCCACCATGACTCGATGGGCCTTAGATTCCTATCCTCCCTCCAATATTTGATGTCCCTCCAAGTTGCAGCGGCTTCACCAAAAAGTCGCCTTTTGGCAACATCGACTTGCATGGGCCCGTACATGATGTACACCTCGAAGTAATCATCCATAATGGCTTCCCATTCTAGATAGACACTCGGGTCATCGGACCCGTAGAAATCCCGGGTTTCGGGCCTCGTGGGGTGGTTCGGGTGGTCCTTCCATTTGAGATAGTATCGCCACCATCCGGGAGTTTGGGACTCCATGGAACACGGGGAAGCTAGTGGATGGCCATGCCGACACTCGGACCAAAATACTTAGACACGACACTAAGTAATGCAAAGTTGGAATGCACTAACTAATGCACACTAAGGACCCTAGACGTAAACCAAGACTCGGTACGGGGCGGAGACAATCGACCCGAAGGTCACTCGCACAAGTGTGCGGCCTTCCCGATAGGCGTAACCTAACGGTCGGACAACACCTTTTTATATACCGAGTAAAGGGATGTATGTGACCCAAAAACGACTCTTTTTGTTGTTTTAAAAATGTGATGATCCTAAACACGACTTAGACCGACTAATGACTACATGACACTCTTTTTTTTTTTGAATGCAAACACCCTAGACTCAACCTGGCTCTGATACCAAATTGATGCGGGACGGGACCACGGACACGATAAGCTAGCGGTCGTCCCTTAGCGAGGGAAGCGTCGGATGTGCGCGGTTGAACAACCGGCAGTGAGCTAGGGTGGTCGGCTCTCAATTGTGCCCGGATCGGGTCACGGGACGGTCACTCTCTCACTCGCAGCAGTGATATGATAAATTAAAAGTGAGCTAGGTAACCCTACACATGCTCTCTAGCAGCGGCATAAACAAGCATATATAGAAATAAGCGGAATGCCAAGCAAGGAGCGAATACGATACCTCCACGCGCTCGGCGTGGCGAAGATGGCACCCGGCCGAAACTCATACTCCCGGGAACTTAATACATTAAGATTACAGCAATACAAGTAAGCCCACTCCACGCAGGGAGGTAACGGGTGACACAAGGGGGCCCGGGAGGACCAATTCCGGGTTGACGGGCGGTTTTCGGGCACGGCTTCGGCTTCGCGCGTACTCGTGCTAGTGGGGCCCACGTGTGGACCGGAGGGGTCGTGTGGGACCTGATGCCTCCTCTGGTGTGGGTACACTTGGGAAGCGCTCCCCTAGGATGGCGAGTTGCTGGAACGACCGCCGGACGCCGGGCGGCCCTCGGACGACGCTCGCGGGAAACCGGCCACAAGTCTGCACTTGCTGTCTTCTCGCGCGCTGTCCGGCGAGATCGGCTGCTGTGATCAACCCCGTCGTCGGAATGCAACGAGCTTAGCGCCGTTGGAAAGAGGACTCCAAATACTTCAACGTAGGGGCCTTCAGAAAAAATAATCAGATACGTATATCTGACTTATGGAATTTACACCCTTGCTGTAAACAGGCCAGAACTGCAGGGGCAGGTTCTGACTTCTCTGAAAATCACCGTTGATCGGTGGGAGGACCTTGGAATATGGAGATGAGTTCTTCATAAAAGTTGAATATCTCTGAGATAGAAAACCGGGACTATTTTTGGTTTTTGATTTGGATAGGAAATGGATTTTATGGGATTTTTTGAGTGGACCTGGGTTGGATCTGGGACACTGTGGAAAAATTGCTCACAGGAACTGGTACGAATTTTGAAAAATACCTAGAGACCTTATCAAAAATTAAGAAAATTCATGGTGGTAGACATATGTGGACAGAAGTCTCAGTAATTTTTAGAGCCCCAACAAAATTCAAAACATGGGTCGAACAAGGTAGACTCAGAACTTATGAACAGTAGACAGAACCTGGACAGAACTGAAATTTGAACTTGGACGAAAATCTAAAAATATCTAAAGGACGAATTTTTGCCTGAAATTTTTTTTGGAGGTAAGGGTTCAAGAGGGAAACCAACCCTGAAAATTGGAGCTTCAGAAGATGAGGTAAGAGAGAGAGACAATTCGGAGAAGAGAGGTCTATCCAGAGTGGACAGAAAACCGAATTCGTTGGTGAAGACGTGTCGGCGGCGAGACGGCGGCGGCGGCGATCACCGGAGCTGCTTCAGAAGTTGGAGGGGATCAAGAGGGGAGGGATCTCACTCTAGAAATGGGCTGGAGGTGGAAGAACACCAGGGAGAGAGGGGAGAGGGGCACAAGCTTCAAGGAGGCAAAATGCTAATTTCTTCTTCATTAATTCTTTCCATAAGAAAATACAAGTATTTATATGAAAGGGTTCTAATCTAATATGAGCCCTTGGATCAAGGGTTGAAGAATGGAGGGTTGAGATGTGGTGTGAACACCACATTAAACCCAAATAAACTAATAGGTCCGCCCCCCCCTTAAAGAGGACAATTTGGAATTGTCTTCTTTATTTAATTCATGGTCCAAGTCCAAATTTGGACCATGGACCAACCACCTTGGACCCAAGAGTCCATGTGGACCAATAAGGAGGAGGGAGGGGGCCCCTGCAGGGCCTACAAGCATATTTGCAAAGAAACCCAATGGCCTTTTGCAAATAAACCCACTAAGACCTACTATTATGTACGCATATATCACAAGGGCGTACATACAAATACAAAAAGACATAAATGCAAACACAAAGTGAGCTGGTTGTCGCTGATGTCCCCATCATCAAGATAGGGTATCCCTAGACAATATAGGGGCTATTCGTCCTATTCTTCGTCCAGTCAATCACCCTGTGCGAGCGGTGAAGCGACACATGGGACCGCTTGGGCGGTGCCTCATTGCGAGGGCTATTATTGACAGGTGATGGAGGCAATCTTGGCCCGCACTCTTTCCATTTCTATAAATTCTTGTCCATTTTATCCTCCCAGGTATATCGAGAGCTAACTCGAGGAGCACAAGTTCTTACGGGAGAGGAGGAGTTCAAAATTCTGAGAGTTGGATGGAGGGCGAATCTTCCCATTCCTCAAAGAGAAGTAGGTCCAGTGGTAGTAGTTCCAGGAGGCTTTCAGACCTTGAAGGGCACTTCAGCGAAAGGGCCCAATCTCAACTCGTAAGTCAAGTTTTCTTGCCCTTTTCTCATTCTTTCTTCCTTTCTTCCGACCAAACCTCACCCCCATTCCTTGTATGTGTAGGTTGTGATGAAATCACAACTTTTATGGGAGTTGGTAGTAGCAGCGTACAGGGGCCTCCCAGATTTTCAGAAGGCGAGGCTAGACGTGATGGGATTTGGTACCTTCCTTCGGATCGAGCCGATCCAGCTCGACCTAGTCCTGATCCAAGCCTTGTGTGAGAGATGGGACCCAGTGAGCCGGGCATTCCTGATGCCCTGGGGGCACATGGTGCCCAGCTTGGAGGATGTGGTCCGGATCACAAGCCTGAAGGTAGAGGGCGAGACAGTGACCGAAGTCACTTACGCGGACTACAGAGAAGGTGCCCAGAAGTTACTGGGTTTGGACCTGGATGGTCGGAAAAACAGGTCGGTAACTAGGGCGTCCCTCATGGATGCATTAGGGCTCACCGACACTCGTCGGCGGGACGATGAATCCTCAGAAGAGTTCATGGAAAGGATAGAAATAGGATGCCGCGCCGTGTACTGCACAGATTTCGGCAACTGAGAAAGATGCAACATAGATTTGAGGAGATTTCTCCTCTTCCTTTTGGGGAGATTGGTACTGAGCTCGAAAGGGGACGGTATCCAATGTTACTTCCTGGAGCTGCTGTCAGACCTTGAAAGAGTAGGGTATTATGCCTGGGGAGCCGTCATGCTGGCACACTTATTTGCAGGCCTATTCCAAGAAACGGACCGTGAGATGACTGTGAGTGGTTTCACACCATTCATCCAGGTATTTTTGGTTTTGCTTGTTTTGTATTTTTTTTTTGTGTTTTTGCAAAGTACTGATGACCTGTTCCGAGCAGCTATGGAGTTATTATTACCTCCCTATGGGGAGAGCTCGGCATTGGCGACCCGTGATGGTGCCGTTAGCCAGGCGGTGGGAACCCATCATGAGTGCGGCACCCCTAACCTACCAACTGATGGTGCTAAGGCGGGAGCTACATGAGTTCCCTGCAGCGATGGTAAACTGGAGACCCTACTCAGACATGGTTGATGCTGACCAGCCGTGGGTTCTAGCGAGTCGTGCCCGGTTCGGACGGGAACTGTGGATGCACTGCCTGAATGAAATCGAGCCACTTCGGCTACGATTGGTTATGAAGACTTTAGGACTGGCTCAGGAATGGGTGGATACGGCTGCGCCACCTCGTGTCGGGAGAAAGACGCGAGGACCGGCGACCTGCATTGACTGGCGCGTGCGATTCCCCGAACAGTATGAGGACTGGCAACGGGGTGGCACGATTGTAGAATCACAGGCGCGGGATAGCGAGGACTACTTGCGTCTATATAGGACAAAGTACGCAGAGCGGCTCCAACCCCGGGGACTTGCGGAGGTAGGTTTCCCCTTTTTCTTTTTCCTTCTTTCTCCTTTTTCTCTTTTTTTTTGGTTTTCCGGTGGAAATGCTGACTCGTATGGCTGCAGGATGTCCGGGATGCCATGATAGCGAATTTACGAACTCGCTTGGCGGAGATGGAACAACAGTTGGGCGATGCCCACGGAGCTACGAGCGCCTTGGTAGGTGTACAGTACGTTCCTAATTAAAACCCCAGATTCCAGATGTTGGCTGCTAATTCACGCGATCGTAGCATGCCCAGATTGGCGCGGCTTCCCCAGCGATGGGAGTAGGTGGTGCCTCTTCCAGCCTGTGGATTCCCACCTCAGAACTTGACTCGCTTCATGAGCAACTTGCTCACGCCACGCAGCGTGCTGCGGAGGCAGAAGGGATGCTCTCTATACAGGTAAGAGTCTCAGTGTTGGGTTCTCTTGGTTTACGCCTTATCGCGTATCTGAGATGGTACATTTGACAGGAAAAGGAGACGGAAGGAGCGCTTGCCCAAGCTGCGCAGAAGGAGGCTAGGATAGCAGAACTGGAGAGGGAACTGCGGCGTCATCCTGATGACGACTCCTCTAGGGATGCCGTGGAACTGAGGATCACTCTCCAGTTGGAGAGGGAAGACCGTGAGAGAGATCGTGCAGAGAGAGAAAGAGACGCGGAGAGAGAAAGAGCTAACAGATTGACTGAAAGGGAGGAACGAAGGGCCATGGAGGCCCAACTATTCGAACTCCGAATCAGCCTTGGCCTTGCTGAACAGTGGCTGAGAGATGGTGAGGAGCGCTACCGAAGAGCATGAGAGCGTGGCTTTCGTGTTGGTAGCTTCTCTGCTACTTCCGTGGATCAACGCCGGGATGTGGGAATAGGAAGGGGAGTACAGAGCGGTAGGAGTACCGCTTTTCGTAGTTGGGTAGCACCTTTAAGAGTGTTTTGCCCGGAGAGTAGTGGGACGAGTGATGCAGAGAGAGAGGGCGGAACTTGATGTAATGTTTTTGATTTTTTGGAATAAAATACAAGGTTCGGTTTGTTTGGTTTTTCACCTATACTTCTGTTGCCTGAATCCCTGCACACATCACTGAAACAAACAAATCAGAATTTCTGTTCTGACTTGGCCCCTTGCTCAATAAGCAAATGGTCACTGTGACTGTCCTTGATAACTGGTCAAGGGGCCAAGTCTTTATTTAACGAAGGCAAGGGAAAGATGCGGTGATGATAAATGCGACAGGCAAGCACACGAATGCAAGCGGTATTAAAAGTGAGATGCTGCACGCAAATGTAATCATGCAAAATTGATTTGTTTTCTTTTTTTATATTTGGCATTTTTTTGTTTTATCATAAAATATTTTTTTTTGTTTGCAAATATGTACATTTTCTCTTTTCCATTTTTTTGCTTTTATCATTTCAATTTTTTTATTGCTAACGCCCGGCAAGCACCCAAATGGCACCTGACCTTCGTGAGAACAGGGGTTTCTTACTAACCTCCCAGGTATCCTAGGTGCATATCTAGGTTGATTTGGGCCTCTAGACCCCTCGAATGATGATCCCGCCGGCTAAGACTTACCCTGATGACAATACCGTCATGCCATGCTTAGGCTCCCAGTCGCTTCCGACCACAGGGATTCACCCAAAAGGTGTTCGAGGTAAATGATTTGCCCGACCCGGGTCTGTTTCCTCACAACTCTAGATGGTATATGATGGAACACCCTGGCACCCTAACGACCAACCACGCGACGCTGACCCGGAATCAGACGCCGTCGCACCCATAGGTGACGCGCTTGCATTGGCCTAAGCCCGAGGTTAAACAAGAAGACATCAAGGTGGTAAACAGGGGTCTTGACCAGCCAGAAACAGAGAGACTCCTTCGCAGCGATAGCTTTTGCTTTTCAAAGTAGGCAACCAAATGTGTATATTAAAATAAGGTCGCAGACCCTGGGTAGTTTTCACCTTTCAGAAACTCCATCGAACCTTCATCTTTAGAGGGAGAAGGAAGAGTGTAGGGGATAAACCTCTTGAGAGGACCGGCAAAGCCGTTAACCCGGCGAGCGAATAAGGGCACATTAACTCTTTCCTTTCGGACAGCTTCGGACCAAATCTCGAACATTTACATTCCACGGCCCCTTTTGTGGATTCAGACTTTTGCTTTGAGGGGTTCCATTTATCGCAACAGGCACGGTCACGACCAGGCTTTTCTCTTGATTTTGACTTTGTATTTCTTTTTGTGAGGGAGATATAGTCGTTTGACGTTTGTGGGCTCCATTTTTGTATGCCTGCGGGGACACTGCCCTCTTCTCGTGCACTGATCGATGCTCGAGGAAATGGATCCTACTCTTGTCCTTGGGGTTTGAGTTTCGGTTTCTCATGCTCAGCGTTTTAAGGGCGCCGACTGTCTCATTTGGTCGAAGAGAAAAGAATAAAGTTTACAGCTTCCGGAGATCTTCTAGGTGTGGCCCTACCATAGGTGATGCTACCAACTTTTTTTTTGAATAAAATACATAAGTGAACACATGTTAGCTTCCTTCGAGCGAGCATAGGCCGATGTAGTCGGACAGGGATCTCCACGGTTCTGGCAAACCAAGACCCGGTGCCTACCAAGCCTTAATGGGCCCTATCCTAACATGAAAGTTAGATGCAGAGACTTAACTATATGGTGACTGCCAGGCATCGGCATTTTAAATTTTCCATATTTTTAGTGGTTTTCAATATTTCTTTGTTTTTGATGTTTTTTATCTTTTCATCATTTTTTTGTTTTGTGCTAAGGGTAGTATTTCTTAAGATAAAGCCCATTCCAGGGGTCGGATAACTCGGTCCCTTCGGCGTTGACTAGCTTGTAGGCGTTGCCAGAGTACACGGCTTGAATTACAAATGATCCTTCCCAATTGGGTTGGAGCTTAGAACGCGGCCCTCCAGGTTTGACAAAAATTCTTTTTACGACCATCTCACCGACTTTGAATTTTCTCTCAACGACTTTCTTTTGGTAAAAGCGAGCGAGTCTATTCTGATACACACGCGCGTGTTCGGCAGCGGCCAGCCGCTTCTCATCCAAGAGTTCCAACTGGGCGAGGAGTGAATTACGACGATCGTCGAGGGAAAATTCCTCGTCCAATTGTACCCTGAGAGAAGGGATCAGAGTCTCGTACGGGACTATCGCTTCCATACCATAAGTAAGGGCAAATGGAGTCTGCCCGGTGGGGGTACGGATTGAAGTGCGATAGGCCCATAGAGCTTCGATAAGCTTTTCTGGCCAGTCTGAAAACTTACTAGACTCGCAGGTTTTTTTGATGATTTTGAGCAATGTTTTATTGGTGGCCTCCGCTTGGCCGTTACCTTGTGGGTAATATGGCGATGAATGATGCAATGCAATTGCGTACCTTTTGCAGAGGTCCTGTAGGTCCTGAGAAATGAACTGTGGCCCATTGTCGGTGACGATCGTGCTTGGGATGCCGAATCTGGCGAGAATGTTCTTCATTATGAACTTGCAGACTGTTGACGCTTTGATTTCCGCGTAAGCTTCGGCTTCGGCCCATTTGGTGAAATATTCCGTCGCAGTAAGGATGAAAGATTTCTGTTTGGTGAGGGAATTGGGATCACCTAGGGGACCAATGATGTCGAATGCCCACATGGAGAAAGGCCATGGGGAGGATATTGGATGAAGTGAGGAAGATGGTGAATGGATTTTATCGGCATGAAGTTGACACTTGACACACCTACGGACATAGACAGCACAATCTTCTTCCATAGTGGGCCAGTAAAAGCCTTGCCGAATGATCTTCTTGGCGAGCATCTGACTATTCACGTGGCCACCGCACACACCCGAGTGCGTCTCTTCTACACATTTCCAAACCTCATCTTCACCAAGACATCTTAACAGAATACCAGTAAGGCTCCTCCTATAGAGTAGACCTCCAACCAATGTGTATTTCTGAGCCACCCTTCTTATGGCTTTCTTGTCCTCTGTGGTGGCCTCTTCAGGATAAGACTGATCTTGGCAGTATTTGACAATTTCATAGAACCATGGTTTCTCTTCATCAGTCAGTTCTTCTTCGGCCTCTGCCAACATGATTTCCCTCTTTTCAAGTATATCTTCCTGCAGGATCTTCCTTGCTATCATGTCTTTGATGTTTACGTAGGAAGCATCATCGATCGCAGGGGCGTGAAGTTTGTAGATGGAAATGGATTTAAACCATCTTCCTAGAGGGAACCTTATGGATGATGCCAACGAGGCGAAGGCATCGGCGAGAATATTCTGATGACGAGGGACATGAACAAAGATCAGTTTGGCGAACAGTTTGGCAAAGGCAGCAGTGAGTTCTTGGTATGGCTTGAGTTTGGGATCACGAGTGCGATACTTAGTGAGCACCTGGCGAAGAATGAGTTGACTATCACCTACGACTCGCAACTCAGTGTTACGAAAAGAATGGGCGAGTTCTAGGCCAGCTAGAAGAGCTTCATATTCGGCTATATTGTTGGTGACTGGAAATTTGAGCTGGTATGTCAATGGGAATGTGAGGCCTTCAGGCGACAGGAGGGCAATGCCGATTCCTCTCCCTTGAGAATTCAGAGCTCCATCAAAATATAGCGTCCACATTGGCTCATCTGATTGGTTGATGGACATTAGTTCCTCATGTGGAAACTCTGATTGGACGGGATCAAACTTGGGGAGAGGATGGTGAGCGAGATGCTCGGCTATGGCATAGCCTTTAATCGCCTTTTGCTGGATGTAGGTGATGTCGAACTGAGAGAGAAAACTTTGCCAGCGTGCTAGCCTATCCGTGAGGACGGATTTCTCCAGAAGGAATTTGATAGGATTCATCCGAGCAATCAAGTGGACCTCATGAGCCAAGAAGTAGTGTTTCAATTTCTGCACTACCCAAACGAGGGCAGCACAGGTTTTCTCCATGACGGTGTACTTCTGCTCACAGGGATTAAGAAGTTTGGACAAGTAATAGGTTGCCCGTTCCTTGCCTTCTTCATCAGCTTGTGCGAGGACGGCTCCCACGGAGTCATCCAAGACTGAGACGTAAAGGATCAGAGATTTTTCTGGTTTGGGTGGAATGAGAACGGGTGGACTAGCCAGATATTCCTTCAACCCTTCAAAAGCTTTCTGACATTTAGAATTCCAGTGGAATTCTACTCCTGGCTTGGTCAACTCGTAGAGAGGTCTACACCTTTGTGAATGTTGAGACACAAACCGACGAATAAACTGCAACCTCCCGATTAAACCTCGGACTTCCCTCAAATTCTTGGGAGGCGGCATATCCCTGATGGCCTTAGCTTTGTCGGGATCTATCTCGATCCCTCTTTTACTCACAATGAACCCCAGCAATTTACCCGACGACACACCAAACATACACTTTTTCGGGTTCATTTTCAATTGGAACTCTATTGACCTTTGCAAGACCTTAGCCAAAACTTCTGGATGTTCCATCCTGGTCCTTGATTTCACCAATAAGTCATCCACATACACTTCCAGATATATGTGCATCATGTCATGAAATATGGCCATCATCACTCTTTGGTAAGTAGCTCCAGCATTCTTTAACCCAAACGGCATGACCACGTAACAATATGTTCCCCAAGGGGTAGTGAATGACGTCTTCTCCTGATCCTCTTCTGCCAAACGAATTTGATTGTATCCTGAAAATCCATCCATGAAAGAGAGGGTTTCGTAGCCTGTCGTGTTATCAATCAGCACATCAATGTGAGGTAAGGGAAAATCATCCTTTGGACACGCGCGGTTAAGGTCCCGGAAGTCGATGCAAATCCTGACTTTTCCATCTTTCTTCATGACCGGGACAATGTTCGCCACCCATTGAGGATAAAGGACGACTCTAATGAACCTGACTTTGTGGAGCTTATCGACCTCTTCCTTCATTTTCAAAGCCATCTGAGGGTGGAAACGTCTTAACCTTTGTTTTACAGAGACGGACCCTGGTTTTAGGGTTAAACGGTGTTCGACCAAGGTTGAATCCAGACCCGGCATATCCTCGTAACTCCATGCAAACGTGTCCTTATATTCCTTGAGGACCTCAATTAATGCCTCTTCTTCAGAGGGTGATAGGTTGTCACTTATGAGGATGATCCTAGGGTCTTCCTCAGTTCTCAAGTTGACTTCTTTGGTGGATTCTTCTACGGCGGTTGACGGCTCGTCGAATCTCCTCATTCCACTAGCGTATGCGCCCGTCGTATCCTCATATTCTTCACCATCATCTTCAGTGGGGCATTCTTCATCCGTGATCTCGTAGACTCCATACCCTTCATCAGATGCACAGTCGCCCTCGCATTCTATTTCGGGTAGCTGGATGGGATTTTCTAACAACTGGGGGATGTCAAGAAGGGCCTGACACCTGGCGGCCAAATCCAGAAGGAATCGACGAGGGATCTGCCTCCCCTTGGACTTCTTCCTAGGTACTACCCTCGGCCTATCATTCCTAGATTGACTGACAATATTTACAGAAGAAGAGGAAGACGAAGAGGATGGTGTAGAATGTACAGGAGAAGACCTCTCAGAGGAGGGGTAGAAAAGGTCGCTCATCGGACCTTGGACGGGTGGTCCGCAAGGCGGTACGCACCCGTGGGAGATGTAGGAGGTTTCCTCAATGAAGATGTGTTGTTGGGGAGTTTAAAAATTGACGTTTTTTTTTCGTTTTCATTTTTAATGACAAAGCAGTGAAAAGAGATTGGAGGAGAGAGAAAAGGGGTTATGGCTAGAGGATTGTGAGGCTCATAGAGCAGATCATGGTTGAAGACCTGGCGCGGGTTGAAATGTCCGCGCAGGTATGTAAGCAAAGAAGGGGACCTGGGAAGATCATCAGACAATTGTCTGGCCCAGGAAGAAGATATCAGCAAAGGCTGAGACGAGTGGATGGAGAGGATGGCGGCTAATGAGCCGTCGACGGCAATGCTGAGGACGGATGAAGATCCGTCGATGACAGAGTCCTTCTGGCGAGGACGAGGATAGTTTGGAACCTTGGCAAGAGTGGTAATATTCTCTGGTATTTCGGGGATCAATGGTGGTCCTTCATGCTGCGGAGACGAGAACATCCTTTCCAGTGCAGCGGAAATGTCCCGTATGTCGAACCATTTGTCCCACTCGCATTCCGGATCTTTGATCTTGCCTCTTTTGGTGATCCTCGGACATTTTTCAGCCAAATATACAGCATGTGATCCCCCATATGCTTCCCGTGGGTAATCTCCCATCTGAACAACGGGTCTTCTGCTGAAGTGGTTTGATAGAGTCCATGTGAGGGACTCCCAATCTGCCTTGAACGGTCCTTTGAAGCCTAGGCCAAACCTACGGTTCGGCCTAATTTCTTTTGGCGGCTTGAGCATACCCTGTAACTGTGCGCCCAGACCTTTTCCCTGTTGATAGCCGATGTTCCTCATAATCTCCCAACCTTTGGAGTGAAAAGGGAGACATGATGTTGCGGTTGCCCTGACCGGCTCCTTTGGTGCTAGTGGAATGTGAGATGGATCACGCACGTCCAGCAGTGATAATATGGGCCAATGAGACGGCCAAACAGAAGGCAGAGAGGTGTTGATAGCATCCACTGTGTGAAGGACAGGCGTACTGACCACTTTAATAATTCTCCCATTGTAAGGAAACTTCATGCACTGATGGTTGGTGGAAGGCACAGCGTCCATGGCTTCGATGTAAGGGCGACCCAGTATAGCCTTGAATGTGGGGTCCATATCGAGGACATGGAATTCCGTGGGAATTGACATGGGGCCTAGTTCTGCCTTCAGAATAATCATCCCCTGCGGTGGCCTTTTGCTATTGTCATAAGCCGTGACCGTGATCGAGGAAGGTCTTATTTGTTCCTCGTTGACCCCACACAACTGAAGAGTGCTCATGGAGATCACATTTATGGATGCACCCGTGTCCACAAGACACGGGTTTATGGATACCCCATTAATTTTTATTGAAATGCACAATGCATATTTCCGAGCTTCCTTGGGAGCGAGCTCGTAGTTGTGAAACATGATGGCTGGTTGTGTGTCTGTTGGGGTCAGGACGGTCGAAATCTTCTCCACGGGGAGGTCTTCATTAACCATGACCTTTTGAAGATATTCCATAAAGGCCGCCTGGTGGGATGTGGATCTTTGAAGTAGCTCTAGGATGGAGATCCGGGCAGGTGTCTTGTCCAAGTGTTTCAATAGATCATACTGTGTTCCAGGGATAGCTCTTTCTGGTTGTTCTGCATCATCCTTCTCTGGCTGAGATTGCTCGGGATTCTGACTGTTGTGGGGGAAAACCCTGTGGAAAATCCTTCCACTCCGGAGCACCATTGCCTGCGGCTTTTGTACCTCTGTGGGGGTAGCAGTGGGTTTTAACAGGGGTTTGAGGGATAGTAGTGGAGGAATGGTTGATGAAGCAGGGGTGATGACGGGAGCAGGGATTCTGATGAGGGGTTTGTTAGGTGGAGGCATGGCGGAGGTAGAGGGGATATCGCGCGGATTATGAAGGATAAGGGGTTTGGAAGGTGGAGGTGGAGGTAAGGTTTGAAACGGGGAAGGGTTTTGAGGTGGATGGTGGGTGATGAGTGGTTTTGAAGGCATTAGTGGTGATGTGGTGGAGAAAGACGGGGTTATGTATGGTTGACGGATGATAAGGGGTTTAGAAGGCGTAGGGGTAAATGCGGTAGAGGTGGATGGTAAAGTGGGGGAATGAGAGAAGATGAGAGGGTGTGAAGGCGTAGTAGAGAGTGTCGGTTGATAGGAGATCGGGGTACGGATGAGAGGGCGTAATGGTAGTGGAAATGGTGAAGGCGATACTGACGCGGGTTGATGAGAGAGAGGTGCTACCCGGGCAAGGTGAGGGGGTTGCATGACGATAGGGTTGGAGGTAGAAAGAATGGAGGTACTTTCCTGGTGCCACACCTGCTCTCTCCCGACTTCCGGGAAGGAGGAGATGGGGTTAACCTGATGATTGGGCTGTTGGTGCTCCGGTAATGGATTCTGAATTATGCCCATGTCGGGCTGTTGCTGTGGGGCCTGCTGAGCCTGTTGTTGATGTTGTTGTGGTTGCTGCTGCTGCTGCTGTTGTAACTGCTGCTGTGGCCTCTGAGGAGGTCTCCTAGCCTTGAGAGCCGCGACGTACCGTCTGATCTCATCCCAATCTATTTGATGTTCATCATTCATATCATGGATGTAATCTTTGAAATGGAAGCAGTAATCTACTGTGTGTCCCGGCTGCCTGTGGTAGACGCAGTATTTAGAGGTATCAACATTGGGGGGCCACGCGGTCCTTTCTCTGGGTAGGGCGAGTTGGTTTGATGCCATGAGGGCATTAAAAATGTCTGCTAAGGTTTCCGGCAATAGTGGATAGTAGGCTCTCTTGGGACCCAGCGGCCTCCTTTGTTGCTGTTGGGGACCATAGTTCTCCGGGGGTGGAACTTGGTTGTACTGAAGCGGTGGTTGTTGTTGCTGAGGTTGTGGTTGTTGTTGCTGGGGTTGGCGTAATGGAGGCATATTATCCTGGGGTGGATTATTTTGGGGTGGAGGACGAAGAGGGAAAGGACCCGGTTGAAGGGGAAGTCGGGGCATTTGTGGAGGCCTTGGGTTGACCGCATAGTTGGCATTGTTGACAGCACTGACTTGCTCATTTGTCACGACCCCTTCTGTGGCTCCACCCGGGACACCAGCGCCTGTCTTTCTGACCACTTTGGGCTTCGGCGACTCAAACATGTTCATGATGGGGGAGTCTTTTAGCTGGGTTTGGATGTATCGGGCCCTTTCATAGAGTTCCTCCATTGTAGTAAGTTTATTCATGGCCAGGACATGTCTGAACTGTGGGGTTGCATTAGACACAATCATCTTCACTTGTTCGGGCTCGGAGAGGGTATCCCTTATTCTTTCCGCCAGAGACCTCCATCTATCAGCATATCGGACAAAATCCTCGTCGGCTTTCATCTTTTCGGCCACTAGGTCGGTAATGGAGAGTGAGGGACCGACCCTATCCCTATATTTCTACAAAAACCTTCTCCGGACTATTTCAAAATTCTCGGCCTCGCGGGGCTCCAGAGAATAGAACCACTCAAGCGCGGGACCATCCAATGATCTCCGAAAGAGGTATGCCAGGGACCTCTGATCGTTTTGCCAGTAAGAGGACTCATACATGAAATCCTTGAGATGAATGAAGGGGTTGCCGGTACCATTGTATCTGCGGTACGTGGGCATTTCGGAGGGAGGAAGATGAATGACGGGAAGGATTGGCAAAGCAACCTCTGGGGTGGCTTTCACGTCCACCATCCTTCTCAGATTTTGAAACTGCTCGTCCATGCGGTTGAACCTATTGAGGAGCGATTGGGCGAGCTCCTCTGGGGGTGAAGGTGGCACTTGCCACTGGGGGAGAAACTGTCTCCCGTAGACTTGAGGGGGGAACCCAGAATGAGAGGGAGCTGTCGGACTACCGACAGTTGGCCCCGGCTGAAGCGGTGTCTGGGGAACAACGGGAGTTTGAGATTGTGACGGGAACTGGAATGAGGGTGGTTGTTGGCTCGCTTGACCTTGAAGCGAGGGAGACTGGATGGCTTGCGCCAATGAAGGAGATGGAATGGCCTGCACGGACTCTTGGAGAGGTGCGATGGCCGGAGTTGATTCCTGGGGCGTGGGGGAAACAGATTTCCCCTTTAGAATGGCCTGGAAGGCCCGGAGCTGTTCAGAGGACGCCCAGTAAGGAAGTGATATCCTGTGGCGGGGACGTGTCCCCGGCAATAACCTGTGTTGGATACGGACTGAATAGATCTAGAGGGGGGGTGAATAGATCTTTCCCCCTTTTTGATAATTTACTAACTATCGACCAGATGAGCTACTGGTAATTAATGAATTATAGAACTAATGCGGATAGTGAAGATGCAAGCATACGTATAGGAAATCAAACACACACAAGCACACCACAAGAAAGGATTTTTAAGGTGGTTCAGTCTCTTCCTGAGACTTACATCCACCCCTTGCTTAACTCAAGCAAGGCTTCACTATGAGAATCTCTGATCTCAACCAAAACACAGCTGACACACAGCTTGTACCTGCTGACACACAGCTTGACTCTGCTGCCTCACAGCTTGACAATAATTGTAATCAGAAATGAAAAGATGATAAGAACAGGTGATGAAAGACAGGACTGAATATTGGCGTGTGTAGAAGAATATGTGTTCAGCCTGGAACTTGATCACGCTTATGAAGAAGCCTAGACTCCCTGTTGATCTTCCAGTTAGTTGCCTTCGATTGTTCTGCTGCTGGAGATCGCACAGTCTTGAGCTAAGTCTTCCTTCTGCAGCAACGAGATTGCCTTTAACCTTTCTGCAGATTTTTGATTGGTGGAGAGCTCCTTCTTCCTCTTCTGTGTATATCTTCCTTGGCTTCTATTTCGTGCTCTCTCACTGCTCCCTTGTTCGTGATGTGTGTTCTTTTCGTTTTTCATACAGCCCTTTTATCAAGAGTAAAACTCTTCCCGCTCAATTTTCAGATCGAGCGCCAATCTGCTAGAAAACAGGGATCTGTTTAAATCCAATCGTTAGAACGAGTTTGACCACTTCTAAGCAAGATTGTTTCCTTGATTCCCGTGCGGAATCTTATCTCCTGAGCAGCCCAACAACCTGCAACAACCATTTGCAGGTTTTAAGGAACCAAAACAGAATTCGGTTAGAGTTCGGTTTTGGACGATATATAAACCCGTGGTCGACCATGACCCTGTCGCTGGTCGACAATGGGCAGTCCCCAGACGGCCGGTTCTTCTGGCTGAAACTCACGTCGCCCGTTGGTCGACCACAGCCTGGTCGCTGGTCGACAGGGGGCAGTTTCCAGATGGCTAGCAGTTCTGTCTGTTGCTTCTGTCTTTTCTGTGGTCGACCAGAGGCGGGGCTTTGGTCGACAGCCAAGGTGCTTCCAGAAGACAGATGATCTGATGCTTTTCTGGTTGAGTTCGTTGGTCGACCATAGCTTCTTCAGTGGTCGACAGACAGTCTTTCACGTTTATACTGATTTGTTGATTCCACTTGGATTTCAGTGAACCTGAAATTTGTTTAACTTATCAGAGGTAAATTGAATGAGTCCAATACTTTGAAGGAACAATCAAACCACTTGTATTTGTTATGAAACAAGATAGAACTTGATTAATCAAACATATCCTATTGTCATCATCAAAACCAAGGAATGCACAACATTCTCCCCCTTTTTGATGATGACAACCATGAGTCATTGTGACAAACAATAGATTATAAAATTCATTTGATATTGCATGCAAGGCTATCATAGCACAGATTTCATTCAGTCAATTCGTTTGATTGTGCCTTTCAAAAACAATAGCACTAATTACATGAGAGACTCAAAAAAGGATAAAGACACTGAGGACACGTAGACAAAGTAAATTTGACAATCTACTCACATCTAGACACACAACTAGACACACAATGACACATAAAGCTTCTCTCTCCCCCTTTGTCAACAGCAAAAAGTGAACCAACACGATGAAACAAACGAGCGGTCAGGATTTAATCAGCATAACTCATATTTTGGGAAATTATCGAAGTGTACCCCCTTTCTTTAATAAGACATTTAAGTAACCTTTCCTCCCTTTCTCAAAGACCACCTTGTGACAAATTCGAGTGGGTCTTGTGGTTCAAAGAATTTGAAAGTATTGCCCCAATAAATTGACTCCACATATCCACTTTCTTACTCACGGCTCCTTAAACTTATAATATAGTTCATGAGATAATTTTACTAGCTGAACAAGCTGAACAGTGTTTTATGCCTCTATTTGCATATAGTGCATTAGGTCAACCATTTTTGTTGCCTTTTCATTTTGAAATATTTAAGAGCTGTGGTCAGGTTTATCACATGCTTTTCCACACGAGGAGACACGCTTTTTACACGCCAGAAACCCCGGCTACTTAGCATGCCTAACCATTCCACTTTTAACTGGGACACACTTTTTATCCGTGAGGATATACGTTTATCAGACGCCAATATCCCCAGTTACTCAGGATGCCCAATTAATAATTTTGAGAGTGGCAGAGGTAGATTGAGTCTTCATGACATACATGTCTCCCACTTAATTTTTCAGCCAATTTTGCTTTGTGATAGAGAACAGTAGTTTCTCAGAACTCAGTCCATTGCTCTACCAAGAAGGCAGAATTATGGCGTATTCCATATACATTCATGCTATAGCTGCGTTTATTTTCACTGTCCAACACAGACACAGATAGAGAAATAGTCTCATTACTAAAAGCATAAGTTCTCAATAGTCTTGAGTCAGAGTCATAGTTATGGTTTGAAGTTATTGCAGTAGTACAGGTCAAATTCTCATTACTACACTTAACCTTTACTCTCATTGATGACTTTGGTGATTTTCTTGTAAGATATGGTTAGGTTGTTCAATGATTTATTAAGGAATGAGTTTACACTTTTTACTCCCCCTCAATTTGTGAGTCCTTGCTGAAGATAGAAAACAATAAGTTGACCACAAAGAGATATTGAGACACAAGGAATGGAAAGTGAATGAGGATGAGTGAGTAAAGCAAAACTGAGCTCAGAGTCCAAAAAGTTCAGAAGATTTCCCACCAAAGCCAGCAGCCTGACTAGATCTAATTTCCCTTTTTCAGGTCCTTTGTCGACCATGGAGTGGCCTGTGGTCGACCTCTGTGTTGTCACAGAACCTGCCTGTTGAGAAGACTACGTTCTGACAAACCTGTTGTCGACCATTGGATCGCCTGTGGTTGACAGCTGCGAATTCCCAGAGCTAACTATTTCCTGTCCTGATGCCTTGGTCGACCAGCGCCTTGTCTGTGGTTGACCATGGGAAGTAATCCGTAGATAAACCAGAGTTCCTCAGAGCTTGTTGAAATAGCACCCGACATTATAACCTCCAAAATCAGGACTTATCTAGTACTTAAGACCTAGTTGACACAACGAAGAACAGAAGAGACAAAGACTGTACAGTGAACCCAAGAATATTATTATTTCAAGAATTTTCAGAGGAAATTCTACAAATTCCTAACTCCCTTCTTAGAGTTGAAAATCTGTCATTGTTAAGGGGTTTTGTGAAAATGTCTGCCAGTTGTTTTTCAGTTTCTACAAAATGAAGCATGAAATTTCCTTTGGAGACCTCATCTCTTAGAAAGTGATGACGGATCTCAATGTGTTTTGTCCTAGAGTGTTGAATGGGGTTTTTAGACAAATTAATAGCACTAGTGTTGTCACAGAAAATAGGTGCACATCCAAGATCTACATTGTAGTCTTGAAGTTGATGTTTTATCCACAAAACCTGTGTACCACAGCTCCCTACTGCGACATACTCAGCCTCAGCAGTGGAGAGTGCCACAGAATGCTGTTTTTTAGAAGCCCATGATATTAAACATCCACCTAATATTTGACAATAACCACTAGTACTCTTCCTATCAATTTTGCAACCAGCATAATCAGCATCTGAATATGAAATTAAATCTAGTTTGCAATAAGTAGGATACCATAAACCCAATTCTTGGGTACCGGCAAGGTAACGAAAGATACGCTTGACAGCCCCTAAATGTGAATCTCTAGGGCTAGATTGATATCTAGCACACATGCATACACTGAACTGAATGTCTGGCCTAGAGGCAGTTAAATATAGTAGGGATCCGATCATACCTCTGTATTTCTTGGCATCTACCATGTTACCTTTTACATCAGCCTCCAATGTTGCATTTGTCCCCATGGGTGACTCTATTGGTTTGCAGCTCTCCATGCCAAACTTTTTCAGCATCTCCTTTATGTACTTGGATTGATTTACGAAGTAGCCTTCTCTACATTGTAGAATCTGCAATCCAAGAAAGAACTGTAAATCACCCATTAAACTCATTTCAAACTCATTGGTCATTAGATTTGCAAATTCAGTACATAATGAAGCTTCAGTGGATCCAAACACAATATCATCCACATAGATTTGCACAATTAGTATATTCTTACCTTGGGTCTTGGAGAATAATGTTTGATCAATTTTACCTCTTGTGTAGCCCTTTTTGGTGAGGAATGAACTCAGTCTGTCGTACCATGCCCTAGGAGCCTGCTTTAAACCATACAAAGCCTTATGCAGTTTAAAGACATGATTAGGAAAATCATCATTTTCAAAACCAGGGGGTTGTTCCACAAAGACTTCTTCCTTTACAAAGCCATTTAGAAAGGCACTTTTACATCCATTTGCTGCAATTTAATTCCATGGGACGCCGCAAATGCTAACAATATTCTAATGGCTTCTAATCTTGCAACTGGAGCATATGATTCTTCAAAATCAACTCCAAATTCTTGGTTATACCCCTTAGCCACCAACCGAGCCTTGTTCCTCATAACAACTCCTTCTTCATTAAGCTTATTTTTATAAACCCATTTGGTTCCAATAACAAGATGAGATGAAGGTCTGGGAACAAGTTTACAAACCTGATTTCTTTCAAATTGATTTAATTCTTCATGCATGGCATTTATCCAAGATTCATCTCTTAAAGCTTCCTCTACATTTTTAGGCTCAACTTGAGATACAAGGGCTAGCTGATCTAATTCATCAACTGTTTTAAGCTGAGATCTAGTTTTCCTCGGTTCATTAATTCCTCCAATGATGTTATCTAGAGGATGATCTCTGAGAAATCTCAGATTTTCAGAATTGTTACCTGGGATGATCTCTCCTTCGGGTTGATCATTGGAATCACCTTGCTTTGGTTCTGCTTCAGTCTCCATTGGTTCCTCTTTGCCTTCCAGAAATTCCCCATCTTCATCTTTGCCTACCTGTCCAGTTTTGTCAAAGTCATTATTTTCATCAAATGTGATATGTGGGGATTCTTCAACTAGCTGATCTTTGGTGTTGTAGACTCTATAGGCTCTTGATCGGTCAGAGTATCCCAAGAAGATTCCTGGGTCACTCTTTGGTTCAAATTTGTCCAATGATCTCTTGTCATTGTTATGAATAAAACACCTTACACCGAAGATCCTAAAATGAGCTAGAGATGGCTTCTTACCTTTGAACACCTCATATGGAGTTTTCGCACTAGATGGTCTTACCATTGCCCTGTTTACAATATAACATGTTGTATTGACCGCCTCAGCCCAAAATCTTCTTGGAAGATTGGCTTCAACTAACAGGGTTCTGGCCATTTCAACAAGTGTGCGATTCCTTCTTTCCACCACTCCATTTTGCTCTGG
Organism: Amorphophallus konjac; assembly: GCA_022559845.1. Taxonomy (NCBI): domain Eukaryota; kingdom Viridiplantae; phylum Streptophyta; class Magnoliopsida; order Alismatales; family Araceae; genus Amorphophallus; species Amorphophallus konjac. The sequence goes on along the minus strand of CM040122.1, from coordinate 431,161,484 downwards.
CGTCCTTGGTGAGGAGAACCTGTGATTTATTCCTTTGTTCCTGCAGAATTCATCAAACTCTGAATTTTCAAATTCTCCCCCATGATCAGATATTATTGAACACACTTTGGACTTACCATCCTGCTTCATTCTTCTGTAAAAATCCTGAAATTCATGAAAGGCATCGTTTTTATGTGATAAAAACATTACCCATGTGAATCTAGAGAAATCATCAACTAGTACATAACCGTACCTCTTACCACTAAGACTAGCAGTTCTTGTTGGGCCAAAAAGGTCCATGTGCACAAGTTCTAGTGGTCTAGAAGATTGACTTTCAGTTCTACCTTTGAATGATTTTCTTGTTTGCTTACCTTGGGTACATGATTCACATACTTTGACATTTTGAGCAAACGAAATTTCAGGTAAACCAGAAACCATTTTATTCTTAACCAATTTGTGCAGCACCCTGTAGCTAACATGTCCTAGCCTTCGGTGCCACAACCAAGTCAGGTCCTCCTTCTTGGCGGTGAGGCACAAGTTGGAGTGGGCTGGATCATCCAAGTCTATCATGTAGACATTATTTACTCTCTTGCCCATAAACTTAACTTTAGCCGAATTTGGTTCAAGAATTTTACAGATCTTAGAATCAAAGACTACTTGATGGCCTTTGTCGCATAGCTGACTGATGCTTAGAAGATTATATTCCAGGCCATCCACTAGCAGTACATCTTCAATGCAATTTGTAGATGTCTTACCTACCTTACCTTTCCCAATGATCTTGCCTTTGTTATTCCCTCCAAATGTCACATGTCCTCCATCTTTTGAGTTTAGCTCGGAGAATTTTGCCTTATCCCCTGTCATATGTCTTGAGCAGCCACTATCTAAGTACCACTTGTTGTGTATAGCTGCTAGACACACCTGCATCACAAGTTACACAGAAACTTTTGGACCCCAATGGTACCCGGGTCCAAGATAGCTTGTGAAATTATGAAATTGCTGCAGTAATCCTTTGGGAACCCAGATTCTGTTAGAGCAGTGTAAATTTTTATTTCTGAACTTGTTCAGATTGGGTTGCTTTTGTTCTAAAGCTTCTTTAATCTGAGTCCACCTTTGTGTATTCAAGTTTTCATTTTGTTTTACCCGAAAAAACCTGTGATTTCTGTTTGCTTGTCTGGCCATGGTCGACTTTTGGTATGTCTGTGGTCGACCATCGCGTCTCCAGAACTCAGCGTCTGTTCTGGCAGCACCTCTGGTCGACATCTGGTGTACCTGTGGTCGACCACTGCTTCTCCAGTAACCAGCGCCTGTTCTGGCAGATCCTCTGGTCGACAGATGAAGGGTCTGTTGTCGACCAGCCTGTCTCCAGACATCTTGTTTTCCAGATTTATGTCTTTTAACTTGGTTTAGTCCTTGGTTTGTTTGGTGATTTCTGTGAATTTGGGTTTCTTGTTTATTATTTTGAATCTTATATTGATTGACTGTTTTCTCTTTAAAATTTCTCTCTTCCTTGGTGACATTGTTCCTTTTGGAGGAGCATTCAGCTACATCCTCTTGTTTATCTTGGTATAGATTAATCAGGGGCCTTTTTCCTTTTGAGTCAGCAATCCCAGTTACGGTTTTTATTTGGAATTCCTTTTTAGCCGTAGGATTGTATCCTAACCCTTCTTTTTGAAAGTTTACTTTTATTCCCAAGACAGCATTTAAGTTTTCTTGACCTTGAGTCATTTTTTCCAAGGTCTCCTGTTTGTTTTTCAGGTCACTCTTAATTCTTTCTATTTCTCTTAGGAGTTGGTTGTTTTCTTCCTTGAGTGAATTGTTTCTTTCTTGACTTAACTTAGTTTCCTGTTCATGTTCTTGAGTCTTTAGTTTTAACTCATCAATGTCGTTTTTTAGCATTTCATTCTCTTCGGACATTCTCTTGTGGTTTTCTTCATCTAAGTCCATTTGATTCAGTTTATTTTTCAGTGACTTGATTTCCATTTCTAGTTCAGTTTTCTTATCCATTGAATTGCTGTCTTTATTCAGTTGACTGATCTTCTTCTTCAAATGTTTATTTTCCTTTCTTATTCTTTCATAAGTATCAAGCAATTCTGAATATACTGCTTCCCAATCCGAACTAGAGAAGTCTTGAAATGGGGAACTTACCTCAAGATCACTGTTGTCTCCCTTGGCCATCAGACAGAGCTTTCCTTCTTCTTCCTCGGAAGTTGTTTCCTCTTCACTGCTCTCTTCCTCCTCACTCCAAGTGCTAATCATCGCCTTGGGTTTCTTGCCTTTCCACTTGAAGCTTGATTTCTTAGGAGCTTCTGGACATTCAGCCTTCATATGTCCAGGCTGCCTGCAATTGTAGCAAATGAGTTTGTTAGAAGGAGCCTTATGTTTATCAGATTTAAACTGGGATGACTTCCTTACCATGCCCTTTGGATTTCTGAATCCTTTACCTTCCTTCCGCAGGAATTTTTTAAATTTTCTTGTAAGCATGGCTAGCTCACCAGATTCTTCACCTGAGCTAGATGAGTCATCATTGTCAGACACCTCAGAGGTGCTTGTCTTAGTCTTTAGGGCAAGTTGCTTCTTTTTCTTGCCCTCATCTTCCTTTCTCTTCAGATTGACCTCATAGGCCATCAGGGATCCTACTAACTCATCCACTGTCATTGTTGTGAGATCCTTTGAGTCCTCAATGACTGTGGCCTTGGTATGCCACATCGATGTGAGAGACCTTAAAATCTTCCTCACTAATTCCTGCTCTTTGTATGTCTTCCCTAAGCTCTTCAAGCCATTAGTCAGTTGTACTAATCTGGCATACATCTCAGAAATACTTTCATCATTTTTCATCCTAAACATTTCATATTCTGAGACTAGCATATTTACTTTTGTCTCTCTTACCTCGGAAGTACCTTCGTAGATTACCTTTAGACGATCCCACATTTCTTTGGCTGTTGCGCACTGGGAAACTCTTGAGAATTCTGTGGGGTGTAGTGAGCACTGCATCACGTTCATGGCTCCCCAGTTGACAGTTGATTTCCTGACCTATTCTCTGGTCCAGGTTTCTTCATCTTCCGGTAGCTCAAAAGGTCCATGGCTCACTACCCTCCACATCTCGTGATCTTGCGCACGTAAGAACACCTGCATACGATTTTTCCAATAAGAATAATCAGTTCCATCAAAATATGGAGGTCTAGTTACAGAGTGCCCCTCAGCTATGAGGCTTTTAGAATTCAGTCCGCCCGGTCTCTCCTGGTTGTTAGACCACATATCTGGAGAACCTGCTCTGATACCACGTGTTGGATACGGACTGAATAGATCTAGAGGGGGGGTGAATAGATCTTTCCCCCTTTTTGATAATTTACTAACTATCGACCAGATGAGCTACTGGTAATTAATGAATTATAGAACTAATGCGGATAGTGAAGATGCAAGCATACGTATAGGAAATCAAACACACACAAGCACACCACAAGAAAGGATTTTTAAGGTGGTTCAGTCTCTTCCTGAGACTTACATCCACCCCTTGCTTAACTCAAGCAAGGCTTCACTATGAGAATCTCTGATCTCAACCAAAACACAGCTGACACACAGCTTGTACCTGCTGACACACAGCTTGACTCTGCTGCCTCACAGCTTGACAATAATTGTAATCAGAAATGAAAAGATGATAAGAACAGGTGATGAAAGACAGGACTGAATATTGGCGTGTGTAGAAGAATAGGTGTTCAGCCTGGAACTTGATCACGCTTATGAAGAAGCCTAGACTCCCTGTTGATCTTCCAGTTAGTTGCCTTCGATTGTTCTGCTGCTGGAGATCGCACAGTCTTGAGCTAAGTCTTCCTTCTGCAGCAACGAGATTGCCTTTAACCTTTCTGCAGATTTTTGATTGGTGGAGAGCTCCTTCTTCCTCTTCTGTGTATATCTTCCTTGGCTTCTATTTCGTGCTCTCTCACTGCTCCCTTGTTCGTGATGTGTGTTCTTTTCGTTTTTCATACAGCCCTTTTATCAAGAGTAAAACTCTTCCCGCTCAATTTTCAGATCGAGCGCCAATCTGCTAGAAAACAGGGATCTGTTTAAATCCAATCGTTAGAACGAGTTTGACCACTTCTAAGCAAGATTGTTTCCTTGATTCCCGTGCGGAATCTTATCTCCTGAGCAGCCCAACAACCTGCAACAACCATTTGCAGGTTTTAAGGAACCAAAACAGAATTCGGTTAGAGTTCGGTTTTGGACGATATATAAACCCGTGGTCGACCATGACCCTGTCGCTGGTCGACAATGGGCAGTCCCCAGACGGCCGGTTCTTCTGGCTGAAACTCACGTCGCCCGTTGGTCGACCACAGCCTGGTCGCTGGTCGACAGGGGGCAGTTTCCAGATGGCTAGCAGTTCTGTCTGTTGCTTCTGTCTTTTCTGTGGTCGACCAGAGGCGGGGCTTTGGTCGACAGCCAAGGTGCTTCCAGAAGACAGATGATCTGATGCTTTTCTGGTTGAGTTCGTTGGTCGACCATAGCTTCTTCAGTGGTCGACAGACAGTCTTTCACGCTTATACTGATTTGTTGATTCCACTTGGATTTCAGTGAACCTGAAATTTGTTTAACTTATCAGAGGTAAATTGAATGAGTCCAATACTTTGAAGGAACAATCAAACCACTTGTATTTGTTATGAAACAAGATAGAACTTGATTAATCAAACATATCCTATTGTCATCATCAAAACCAAGGAATGCACAACAACCTGCACCTCATGCGAGGGGTCATGAGAAGGACCCGAGTCCATAGCATAGACTCGCGGGTCGGCTGTCAAACCACGGCTAGGGTGGTTCTCCTCAAAAGACTCGTGAGACATGCTCACAGTTTTCCCAGAACGTAAAAACATACACTAGCAAGTAGGTAGCAGAGATTATCAAACAAGTGGATGCCTTTACGCCCTTTTTTGTGTTTTGATTTTGATGATTTTTTTTTATATTTTTAGCGAGATCCGAAGTTCACACAAAATGGGGGCCCTAGTTTGTTTTTGTTTCACCGCCGTGTCAGCTAGGGTCTCTCGTCTCACCACGAATGAGATGACTAACTCCGGGGAACTTCAATGGTACAACCAGCCCAGTGAACGACGAGGAGATTCTTCGATGTCGGAGACTTATGGAGGTCCCAGTGTAGGAGATTCTAGTCCGTTGAGAGGAATTCCCAAACGGAGAGTCATTCCTTCACCGGGAAACGGTGATCCTCAAAAAATGAAAAAAAGGATAGAAAAGAGGAATGGATGTATGCAATGGAATGCTGACAGATATATGGAGTGGGAAAACAACAGAAATAACAGACATATAATAAACAAAGAACCAATCAAAACTGACGGTGCTGCCGTGAGCACAACGGGGGCGCGCGCGGGCGCGAAGGTGGAGAGGCACGGGTGGTGCCGAACTTGCAAGGGTAGCCGAAAGGAAGCGGTAGATGTCCCACCGTGATCGCCAATCTGTGAGCGACGTCACGCGGTTCGGGGAAGAGCGGAGAGAGGACGCGGAGCGTGCGCGGGCTCCTCTTTTCTTTCTTTTTGGTGTTTGTTTGCTGCAACACAGAAATAAGAGAAGAGAGAGAAGGGGCCACCACGGGAGATTGCTCCGGCGGGGCGAGCGGGACAAGTGTGATATAGCAAAATATGGGGTTTAAACGGCCATAGCGGGAAGCGACTCGCCGCGGCCTCGGGGGGACAGGAATGGTGCAAAAATTAAATAACAAGAATTGAAACGGCCATTGGGGAAGTGACTCGCCGCGGCCTCGAGAATATGAGCAGATAATAAGATGACAGAATATAGAGAGAATACAAAGAGCGGGAATTTAAACGGCCATTGGGGAAGTGACTCGCCGCGGCCTCGAGAACACGAATAGATAAGAATATAACATATAAAAACGAAAATTTAAACGGCCATTGGGGAAGTGACTCGCCGCGGCCTCGAGAATATGAGCAGAATATAACAGAGTATAAAGAGAATATAAGAACGGAAATTTAAACGGCCATTGGGGAAGTGACTCGCCGCGGCCTCGAAAATAAGATGTGATCGCCAGGGGCCGAAAGACCCCAAAATAAGAAAGTGATCGTGCCTACCTCAAGAGCGGGAGATGGCGGGTTGCTTCTTCCTCTCCCTCCGGCCGGCTGACGGAGAGGGCTTTCCTCGGCTACCCTTACAAAACAACGACAAACAAATGACAAGTGGATTAGAAAGATGGAGGTGTAGTATTCAAATCCTTGCGATAAAAATAACGAAATGATGGCAAGACACACACCTGGTTGGTGTTATCTTTTAAACCCCTCTCGGACTCGCGTAGGAGGAAAATGAGATGATGGATGCAAGAAGTATAAAAGAAGAGGCGCCCTTATGAAGGGGGATAGAGGATGCGAGATGATGAATGCAAAAGAACTACGAAGAAAAAAAGGGGAAGAAAAGGCTTATTGGATGAGCCGAGGGTGAAATCCGGCGGAGCTCCGGCAGCGTGGGGACGACGTGGAAGCGCGGTGGATGAAGACAACCTTCCTCTCGCGAGCGTGAGCACCCGAGAAGCCGGCAGAGCCTCCACCTACAAAAGAACCCACGGGTTAGAAAATGACTCCGTAGCCTCTGGGCTCCGGCAGCCTATCGGATCACTTCTGAGCTCCCCCAGAACTGAGGGGGTGGGGCTCTATTTATAGAGCTCCGGAGGGTGGAGGCGTCCAGGACCCTGGACACCTCCATCAGGGCCGAAATAATATTTTATTCTATTTTTATTGATTTTTTGGAATACTTTTGTGGAGGCGTCCAGGGTCCCGGACGCCTCAAGCAGGTCCATCGAAAGCCGACGACGGCCGCACGCGGTTTGGCACAACGCGTGGTTTTGTGAGCGGCGCCTCGTGATTCAGAAATGGGCGCGTCCAGCTGACCGGACGTCTCTATAATTTAGATTTTTTCACACACGACAAACCGTCGTTCGGTGGCCGGCGCCCGTGAGGGAGTTGATGGAGGCGTCCAGGGGCCTGGACGCCTCCAAAATTATATTATTTTTTATTTTTCTTTTGTCTTTTATACCAGGGCTGGCATTTTAATTTTTTATATTTATTTTTTATGGAGGCGTCCAGGGGCCTGGACGCCTCCATTAATATATATTTTATTTATTTTTTTTGTTTTTATTTTATGCCAACTGGCATTTTACAAACATTTTTTATTATTATTTTTTTTGTTTTTATGGAGGCGTCCAGGGGCCTGGACGCCTCCATGAAAATATATATATTTTTTATTTTTTTATTTGGTTTTGGGCCCTGAGAAAAGAATAAAATAAATTAAAAAGATGGGGGCGTCCAGGGGCCTGGACGCCCCCATTGAGACCCACCCTGGTCCTCAAATCAGGCGTCGGCGGCCGCCCGGTAGACCCCCTTCTTGATTCCGGAACCTCTTGATGCGTCCGACTGGTGTTGATGTCGTCCGAATGTCGTGACGAGACGATTCCGGATGCCAAAAAAGGCAGAAGAAGACCCAAGCAAAGGAAGCACTCGAGCGATTCAAAATGCGTAAGCCGTTGCGGGACGTTTGTATAGTAATATGAGACTTTCTCAGGAGACGTCAAGAATGGCGTGTCTACAGCGCACCCCAAGGAGAAAAGCTAGGACGAACGTACCCCTTGGCCAGCAACTCCTGCAACTGTGCCCTCAACTCCCACAACTCAGCGGGAGCCATACGGTAAGGAGCCTTGGACAAAGGTCCCGTACCAGGCACAATCTCGATCACAAAATCAATCTCCCGCTGGGGAGGCAATCCAGGTAAGTCCTCCGAAAAAAAATCTGAAAACTCGCACACCACCGGAATGTCCTTGACATTCGGACACGGCTGGTCTACCAAGACCACAGAAGCGAGAAAACCCTGATAACCCGCATCAAGCAAACGACGAGCTCGAATCGCAGAAATAAGAAAGCGGGAAGAGAAAGACCTGATACCTTGGAAATAGAAAGTGGGTCCACGAAGTCACCGGAAATAAACCCTCTTCGAGCCACAATCCACCAAAGCATGATGTGCGTCAAGCCAATCCATGCCCAAAATCACATCAAAGTCCTGAAGTGGCAACGTGTAGAGCCTAGCCGGCAAACTCCGCCCTTCCACCCACACAAGAACCTCATCGAAACAATACGGAGTGATCATAAAATCACCCGAAGGCAACTCCACTGTCAAATCACATGACAACTGGGTCACCGGCTCCTCGATACTCAGTGCGAAATCTTCCGAAATAAACGAATGAGACGCGCCAGAATCAAACAAAACCCGAGCCGCACAACCCAAAATCTGAACGGTACCTTCCACGAGCTGCGACGCCACTGCCTCTACCCTGGTCATGTGTGTAATCTGGCCTCGAGCTCCCTGCCTGCCTCCCACACTCGCTGACTTTGGTAGCGGCAGATACTATCCCTGCTGCTGCTGCGGCTGCAGTGGCCTCTGCTGCGGCTGCTGCTACCTCTGCTGCAGGAGAAATTGCTGCGACTGAGGAAACTACTGCTGCTGCTGCCTCTGAGGACAGTCACGCGCCATATGCTCTGGCTGGTCACACCAGAAACAAACGATCGGCGCCATGCTCTGCCTGCCTGGATGGGACTCGCCACACCGGGGACACACCGAATGAGACCCACCGACTGATCCCTGACGCTGAAAAGGAATCGACTACTGTACACTGCCCGATGATGCCTACCTCTGATCTTTGCGCTTCTTCGATAAACCCTTCTTAAGGAACTTCTTGACCTTCAAGCCAAAAGACACATATCTTGTCACTGACGCTGCCTGTGCCGGTGCTCTTGAACCACCCGACGCATGCTGAAAAGAACCCTGCTGCTGGGTAGCCGACTGCGGGCTGCGACCCGACAAAGACTGCCCCTGGCTAATCAGTCCTCGAGTCCTCTGCATATCCATCTCCAAAGAAGCCACCACGCGAGACGCTGTCTCCAAATCAGTGGCCGCATTCATGATCAAATGGTGCCTCAATTACTGCCTCAAGCCCTGTACGAACTGAGCGGTCTTTACCCTCTCATGCTCCATGATATGAGGTGCATAACGACCCAGCTCAACAAATCGGGCCATGTACTGCAACACGGACATGTCGCCCTGAACCAGCTCCAGAAACTGACGCATCCTCTGCGTAGCAATATACTCTGGATAGTAAGCATGCTCGAAAGCACTGACAAAGTCACTCCACGCAATTTGCTCAAGGGGACGTGACTGAAAAGATGTCTTCCACTCGAAAGACCACCACTCCTGTGACGACCCGAGAATCCGGTTACCGGGAAGGCCCGATAACCCGAGACTCGGACCGCCGCCCACGAGCAGGGAGGGCTCGGAAGGGCTAAAAAGGAGTGTGGAGGTAGAAAGAAATAGGAAATAAGGCAGGACAAATCAACAATTAATAGAAATAAACAAACAACTACAACAGAGTCCAGTCCAACTAAAAAGTACAGTCTAAAGCAGTAAAACGTACCACATGCCAAGTGAACACTCGGCCTGGCAAGCTGGCAACTAAGAACCTCCACGCAACGCCCTCGAACCTCGAGGAAGAACCGCCGCACCTGAAACGCAGGGGTGAGCCTCCTGTCACTGGCCCAGTAGGGATCCCGTGGAACCCCAACTGAGAACAACGGCGGCACGGAAAGCAGTAACTACGAAAGTAGGAAAGTAACTACGGTGCCCGATAAAACATCGGCACTACAGCTACTCCTACTGTACCAGAAAATACGACCTAGTCTCCCGTCGGGGGACAACCAAGCCACGTACCCGACCACCCGATCCCACGATCGGGGACCACCAGACACGAACCACCCTAGCCACGCTACTAGGAAAACACCACGATACCTCCGTAACGGAGGCCTACCCTCACAAAAGGGCCCGAGCCAAAACCACACGGTCACGACCTCACCGTCGTGAACACAACGCTGTCTGGAGAAAGGCCCTCGGTGACACTCACCGGAAACCCCAGACCTCGACTCCGGGAACACTCCCAAAACCACTCACGAAGTCCCGTCTCGCGGACGGAAACAGAACCCGGTACACGACGACTCACGTCTCGTGACAGAAGCACCACCCACTAGAAGAACGACCGAATGCGTCCCCTGACGTCTTACACCGCGTCACAAGTGTCTAGCTACAACGCCCCAGGTGGAGACTCAGACACACTCAGTAACCAGTACCACAGAACAAGGACTAGTTGGAGTCGCACCTACCGGCGCCGTCCGACGCCCCCAACCTCGTGTGCACACTCAGACCATACGCCCTAGGCCTGTCCTCTAGTTCGTAATTCCCCCTAAGCCCGGACTCGGCTGTACGTGGGGGCCCTACGGTAACCAGCCTACTCACCGTCTCTCTCGGGTCAGCCGCTCCACCACTCCCGGGTGGGTTAGCACACGCGTGCCGTAAGAAGGCGACGACTAGTGCACGTGTCACATAACGTGGACACAGAAAACCACGCATGCACCCATTGCCAGTAACACGGAGTAACAGGTGGCACGACGCCACCAGACTCTAGATGGTCCACTAGACCTACGAAACCCAACAGCCTTTGAGTCACAAGACTCGGGGTCAAGACCGTTGCACACGACAGCACTGAGCCATCAATCTGGCCTAATCCTTAGGTCCAAAACCACAATGTGATAACTCACGAGGTAGTTCACAACCGCCGAGACCCATCCCTCGAGGAGGGAACTTAAGAAACCTCCAGCCCCAGGTTGGGAGACTGGACTCACCGTCCAAGGCCACACGCTTGGCCCACTCGGAAGCCACCTTCCAGAGAAGCCACGACTTGCGGGGAAACCTCATCGCACTCACACCGATACACGGTGACTCGATCTAGCAAGAACACGGAAGCCCGGAACACCTAGGGTCACCCAGACCCACCAAGCCCACGGGCACGCTTAACGAGGTAACACGGTACCTCCAGACACCCCTAAACACGGTAACGAAACCCACAGGGTGTCTGGGACACTCACAAGGCCAAAGGTCGACCACTGGGTCACAACCAAGTCGACCAGAGACCAACGCAACACAATCGGAACACTAGAAGGTCGCCCGGACCCTTAAACTCACGGGCACGAGACAACAAGGCAGATCGCGCTAGGATCACCTAGCACGACAAGGAAGAACGCGCTAGGGCCTCCTAGCGCGACTAGACAGGTCGCGCTAGGGACCCCCTAGCGCGACAAGGAAGATCGCGCTAGGGACCTCTAGCGCGACAAAGCCGAACGCGCTAGGACCCCATAGCGCGACCGGAACCGCCAACTGTTCATCTTCTCCGATGAACACGCCCCATCGGGGCAGCGCGACCATCAAAAACGTGCTAGCCGAAACTAGCGCGTTCTCAGTCCGCGCCCGAAAACGGTGGAAACCGCGGGAAAAACCATTCCACGCCCCGTTCACCCCCAGGTGAAGGGGAAACAAAAGGGGAAACCTTCCCCAAGCCCCTGGGCATGCATCTAAATCCCTGGATCGCCCCAAAAACACCGTAACACGGGAGATCCGGCTCACACCCCAAAAACATACATTTTCCCCAAATCGCCCTGTTTAGCCCGCTCGGCTCACAGCGGCCTACAAAACTCGCGGGAAAAGAAGTACGCGAGTCAAGGGTCCATCTCCCTACCTCCACCGAGGAAACGACACGCCGTGGATGCCGATCCACGAAGAAAACGCCGTTGAAGCCTCGCCGTTCCACGAACCCACGGCCGAGCTTCACCACGCCTCCACCACCTCGATCCTCATCCATCCTCGCCCGTGCCTCGCACGCGCCGTCCCCGCCTCGCCCACGCTCCACCCCGTCGGCCACCGGAGAGAGAGGGAGAGAGGAGAGAGCGTGAGAAGAGAGAGGGAGAGAAGAGAGAAATGAGAGGGGAGAGAGAAAAAGGGTTAAATATATAGGAAAATCTAAAAATTCCAAAAAATACCAAAAAATAGAAAATCACGTTTCCGCGATCCTCGGAACGCACCGATCGCAACGGTACCACTCGCGCCCTGGTGAACGGCCCGGTTCACCCGCTACGAGGTTCCGAAAGAAATCGGAAAACACACGCGGAAAGGCCGAAGAACGCTTCTGGGCCTCCGAAACAACTCCGGATCGCGCCGATCCGAACACGAAAGATGTCCGAAACAAAATTTCGGACACAATAGAGTCAGACACTCCGAGAAACCAGATCCGGGACCCACGAACAAGGATCCAAAAAATCCGGGGCATCACAGCCCTCCCCCCTTAAAGAAATTTCGTCCTCGAAATTCAGGACTAGCACCGAGCCACAGGGGAAGAACGCCTCGGCCAACTGACAACGCTGCCAGGGCCCTAGCACAAGAAAAACCTCGATTCTCACGAAAGCACCTATCATGAGGGTTACGGCCAGACCATAATCACGAACGACGCCACGCTCTGCGCACTGCACACACATCGACCACCAGAGCAGGCACAACCCAAGGGCACAAGTCTGGTGTCACCTCAGACACAACGGAAACCACTCACGGCATCGCTGCCACCCTCTCGATCACCGAGGGAATGCAATCCTCGCCATAAGAACCAATCCACCGGTCAACGCCCATGCTCGGCGGACTAACCAAACGCCAGCTTCTCAACCCGTTGACCGATCTCACACCCTGCACCAGGGGCAACCAATCACTAAGCTTCCACCAGCTCACCCCAGGCAAGCCAATTGCCAATGACAGCACGGGACCAACTCTGTCAGAACTCAAACTTTGACAAAGCTCAGATCCCATCTGGGAAAACACACCTCAGAAACGGCCACCAACGGCCTCATATGCACACGGCTCTCGCCGTTCTCGTTGCACAACCACCATCATCTTCTGTCTGTAAAAGACCATCCACTGGTCACCAGACATTCGTCAACGGGAAACCTCCACCGGCCCAGTAGGTACGATCCAACTCATGACAGGCCATCCGCTGACTCTTCGCACAGACCACCACCACCTCCAATCTCGAACCTCACGCCAACTCTACCCTCTCAGGGGAGCACGACGAAACCACATGACAAGATCTCCCTTCGGTCCTCACGTCACTCGACTCAGACTTACAGGAATCATCCCTTGCTGGCCGCAGACTGAGGATCAATATCCCACGTCCACGTCTCATCAGAGACCCCCACACACAGGCATCGACCACCATCCTATCTCATCGAATCCTATCTCATCAAGACCTCCACCTCAATTAATCCAAGAGGACGCCTGCCAATCCCGACTCCCGCTCTTATCACAGAGCCACGGGACACACAACCTCTTACAACCCACTGCACACTTCTCCAAAACACGATCTCATCCGCGAACGCAACCTCCAACGCAAGAATAGGGTACTCATGCGGCAACCTCGCCAGCACATTTCCCCAACTCTCCACCTGTCAGTGCCATAAACCACAATATCTCAAGCAACGGCACGGCAACAACACGTCTCACGCCGCCGGAGACAACACACACTGATGAACCAATCCTTCGTTGCTCTACACTTCCTCAGAAATCCACCCGCAGCAACCAACGCTACGATCCGCGCACTCTGATCCACATACACAGCCACCACAACGCCAACTCAGGATCCACCATCCCGACAACCATCTGCAACCCCGCAGACTCCGATCCTCCGCACATCGGGAACCACAACACCAACTGCAAATCTCAAAAACACCGCCCAGCTGGCACTCGTCCTTCCGGAACAGCGCCAACACCCTTACACATCAAGGAACGGGCAACGCTTCTCACAGGTAACCACCTTGCCAAAACACGGAACACGTCTCGCACGGACTTCATGGCACACCGAGGCCAACCAATCCGGACACGCAATGCAATACGACGAACCTTAGCCAAACACGATTCTCTCCAACCAAAGGAGAACCCAATCACACCTCCGACCAACGGAAGGAAAACTCCACACTCGACCTGACCTCGAGCCTCGCGCATGCTGGGAACAGCACCTTCCAGCACCAAGAAAACCATCACCACGTCAGGTCAGCGCCTCCGACACACTCAGCAAGTGTCATGTCGGACCATGATCACAACATCTCTCGATGCACCATCGCTGCAATTCCCCAAACGCAGTACCACAGTAACACACCCGACGGTAACCTCTGCCCAACGCAACACGACCAGGGCCACCACTCAAGGGAGAAAGCTCTCGACCTCGATCCGCAGACCCCACGCTGGCACGAAAGCCGCGAACATCAACCACCCTCACTGCGCCGCACAGCGCACTCAAACTCTCAAGCGAGAAACAAAGCGGAAAACATGCACGAAACCCTATGCCAATTGCTGACTGTATTGGACCTTACGGACTCTGATCACTGTAATATCTCGAATTCCCATGTACGTCCACAACCACGCTCTGATACCAACTGTGACGACCCGAGAATCCGGTTACCGGGAAGGCCCGATAACCCAAGACTCGGACCGCCGCCCACGAGCCGGGAGGGCTCGGAAGGGCTAAAAAGGAGTGTGGAGGTACAAAGAAATAGGAAATAAGGCAGGACAAATCAACAATTAACAGAAATAAACAAACAACTACAACAGAGTCCAGTCCAACCAAAAAGTACAGTCTAAAGTAGTAAAATGTACCACATGCCAAGTGAACACTCGGCCCGGTAAGCTGGCAACTAAGAACCTCCACGCAATGCCCTCGAACCTCGAGGAAGAACCGCCGCACTTGAAAAGTAGGGGTGAGCCTCCTGTCACTGGCCCAGTAGGGATCCCGTGGAACCCCAACTGAGAACAACGGCGGCACGAAAAGTAGTAACTACGAAAGCAGGAAAGTAACTACGGTGGCCGGCAAAACCTCGGCACTACAGCTACTCCTACTGTACCAGAAAACACGACCTAGTCTCCTGTCGGGAGACAACTAAGCAATGCACCCGACCACCCGATCCCACGATTGGGGACCACCAGACACGAACCGCCCTAGCCACGCTACTAGGAAAACACCACGATACCTCCGTAACGGAGGCCTGCCCTCACAAAAGGGCCCGAGCCAAAACCACACGATCAGGGAACACGGTCACGACCTCACCGTCGTGAACACAACGCTGTCTGGAGAAAGGCCCTCGGTGACACTCACTGTAAACCTCAGACCTCGACTCTGGGAACACTCCCGAAACCACTCACGAAGTCCCGTCTCGTGGACGGAAACAAAACCCGGTACACGACGACTCACGTCTCGTGACAGAAGCACCACCCACTAGAAGAACGACGGGATGCGTCCCTTGACGTCTTACACCGCGTCACAAGTGTCTAGCTACAACGCCCCAGGCGGAGACTCAGACACACTCAGTAACCAGTACCACAGAACAAGGACTAGTTGGGGTCGCACCTGCCGGCGCCGTCCGACGCCCGCAACCTCGTGTGCACACTCAGACCATACGCCCTAGGCCTATCCTCTAGCTGGTAATTCACCCTAAGCCTGAACTCGGATGTACGTGGGGGCCCTACGGTAACCAGCCTACTCACCGTCTCTCTCGGGTCAGCCGCTCCACCACTCCCGGGTGGGTTAGCACACGCGTGCCGTAAGAAGGCTACGATTAGTGGACGTGTCACAGAACGTGGGCATAGAAAACCACGCACGCACCCATTGCGAGTAACACGGAGTAACAGGTGGCACGATGCCACCAGACTCTAGATGGTCCACTAGACCTACGAAACCCAACAGCCTTTGAGTCACAAGACTCGGGGTCAAGACCGTTGCACACGACAGCACTGAGCCATCAATCTGGCCTAATCCTTAGGTCCAAAACCACAATGAGATAACTCACGAGGCAGTTCACAACCGCCGAGACCCATCCCTCGAGGAGAGAACTTAAGAAACCTCCAGCCCCAGGCTGGGAGACTGGACTCACCGTCCAAGGCCACACGCTTGACCCACTCGGAAGCCACCTTCCAGAGAAGCCATGACTTGCGGGGAAACCTCATCGCACTCACACCGATACACGGTGACTCGATCTAGCAAGAACATGGAAGTCCGGAACACCTAGGGTCACCAGGACCCACCAAGCCCACGGGCAGGCTTATCGAGGTAACACGGTACCTCCAGACACCCCTAAACACGGTAACGAAACCCACGGGGTGTCCGGGACACTCACAAGGCCAAAGGTCGACCACTGGGTCACAACCGAGTCGACCAGAGACCAACGCAACACAATCGGAACACTAGAAGGTCGCCCGGACCCTTAAACTCACGGGCACGAGACAACAAGGTAGATCGCGCTAGGATCACCTAGCGCGATAAGGAAGAACGCGCTAGGGCCTCCTAGCGCGACTAGACAGGTCGCGCTAGGGACCCCCTAGCGCCACAAGGAAGATCGCGCTTGGGACCCCCTAGCGCGACAAGGAAGATCGCGCTAGGGACCTCTAGCGTGACAAAGCCAAACGCGCTAGGACCCCATAGCGCGAACGGAACCGCCAACTGTTCATCTTCTCCGATGAACACGTCCCATCGGGGCAGCGCGACCATCAAGAACGCGCTAGCCGAAACAAGCGCGTTCTCAGTCCGCACCCGAAAACGGTGGAAATCGTGGGAAAAACCATTCCACGCCCCGTTCACCCCCAGGTGAATGGGAAACAAAAGGGGAAACCTTCTCCAAGCCCCTAGGCATGCATCTAAACCCCTGGATCGCCCTAAAAATGCCGTAACACGGGAGATCCGGCTCACACCCCAAAAACATACATTTTCCCCAAATCGCCCTATTTAGCCCGCTCGGCTCACCGCGGCCTACGAAACTCGCAGGAAAAGAAGTACGCGAGTCGAGGGTCCATCTGCCTACCTCCACCGAAGAAACGACGCGCCGTGGATGCCGATCCACGAAGAAAACGTCGTTGAAACCTCACCGTTCCACGAACCCACGGCCGAGCTTCACCACGCCTCCACCACCTCGATCCTCATCCATCCTCGCCCGTGCCTCGCCCGCGCCGTCCCCGCCTCGCCCACGCTCCACCCCGTCGGCCGTCGGAGAGAGAGGGAGAGAGGAGAGAGCGTGAGAAGAGAGAGGGAGAGAAGAGAGAATTGAGAGGGGAGAGAGAAAAAGGGTTAAATATATAGGAAAATCCAAAAATTCCAGAAAATACCAAAAAATAGACAATCGCGTTTCCGCGATCCTCGGAACGCACCGATCGCAACGGTACCACTCGCGCCTTGGTGAACGGCCCGGTTCACCCGCTACGAGGTTCCGAAAGAATTACCGAAACACACACCGGGAATCGAAAAACACACGCGGAAAGGCCGCGGAACGCTTCTGGGCCTCCGAAATAACTCCGGATCGCGCCGATCCGAACACGAAAGATGTCCGAAATAAAATTTCGGACACAACAGAGTAGGACACTCTGAGAAACCAGATCTGGGACCTACAAACAAGGATCCAAAAAATTCGGGGCATCATAACTCCCGAGTCGTGCCCTGTAACTGGTTGTAGGCCAACATCACCTTGTCCTCCGCAGTACACCGCATGGAACTGAACACCCACTCCATCTCGTCGAGCCAACTCCGAGCCAAATCAGGGTCTGGCTGACCGCCATAGTAAGGTGGATGGAACTGCATGAAATCACTCACTGCTCGGCCTGGCCCATCCCTGGTCGACGAGCCCTCACCAGCCTCTCCGCCGAACTGCTGCAACATAAACTGGTACTTGCCACGGAAGAAATCCTCGGCCTCCAGAAATCTCGCAGTATCCACTGCCTCGGTGGCCGCTGGTGGCACTCTACTCTGCTCCTCCTGTTCCTCCTGCCGAACCCCCTGCTGGATCTCCTGAGCCCCAGCCGACTGCCCCTGATGAGAGCGAGTGCTCCGCCTCTGCGCCATACTCGCTCCTGAAGCAAAAGACATAAAACACGGAAATGGCAAGGTCAATGAAAACACACGATGCCCGGTGCCAGCGTCAACTGTACATCATCGCTATGGACTAGTGGACCACTACAGTTACTTATGGTTCTCGCGTAATCCCACAACCGTGCTCTGATACCAGCTATAACGACCCGAGAATCTGATTACCGGGAAGGCCCGATAACCCGAGACTCGCACCGCCACCCACGAGTCGGAAGACTCGGAAGGGTTAAAAGGATGGTGTGGAGACTACACAAGTATCACAAATAATTACAGAAATTAACCAGTTTATATGATTAAACAGGAAGTAAATTAACAACTTACATGATACATGGTCCACAAGCTAACAATAAAATAACAACAGTAGTGGTGGGGACACCGGGCCCATTATCGGGCTCAATGCTCGGAGCCGACGCCGCACCGCCACTACACCGAGCTTATGACTCGGAGATCCGACTTCCTGAAGACTCGGCATCTTTATGTGTATTGAGTGATACACATATTTGTACGTATTTGAGTGTATTCGTCTTATTAGACTAGTCAAATAACATGTGTGTATTTTATGTATTTTATTTGATTAAAACCCACAAGTCAAAAGTGGGTGGGTGGGCTTTGTCTTGTTAGGCCAGGGTATAAACACAATTAGGAAAAATTGAGGGTCTTGTTGTTATGGCTTTCTTTCTTATATAAGGAGGCCAAGGGATGTGTTACGTATGAATGTTGTTATATGAATGAAAGATGCTTGCCATACGGTGTTTACCTTGTGTTCCCCTTCCCTCTTTCTCCATGTGAGTCTGAGTGTCGTCCGGTGTGAGACCATCCGGCGTGAGACCGAGCTACGCGAGGTAGCATCCTATCCAGTCCCGTTCGTGTCCCGGAGTTGCCGTCGATCCATTTCCATGTCGCCGCCGCGTCAGATTTGGTATCAGAGCCCAACACGGCGCCTCCGTTGACTTCGACGATCCCGGCATCATCTCTCTTTCTCTCTCTAGGTTGCTAGAGTGAAAACAAAAGAAAGAAGAAAAGAAAAAAAAAGAAGAGTAGCAGAAAATATATTAATTGAGAGAAGCATAAAAAAAGTGAAAAAAAAAATTTCCCTCCCGTGTTAATCTCTCTCTCACTGTTTCTCTCTCTCTCTCTCACAGATTCTCTCTCTCCCCGTTTTCTTTCAAGTTTCCCTCTCTCTCTCTCTCTCTCTCTCTCTCTCTCTCTCTCTCTCTCTCTCTCTCGAGTTATCCCGCGCCTGTGCACCAGTCGCAGAGCCCGCCGGCCTGACCCGCCGCCCCTTGGCCGCGTCGTCGTCGCCGCCCGGCCGCCCTGCGCCTGCCCAGCAGACTTACTGAGACACAGCGATTCCTTCCTGCGCTGCCAGCGCCCCCGCCACGCCTGGCCAGCTTCCCCACCGCGCCCCTGCGAGCCACCGCCAGGCCTCCACGCCGCGGCACCCACGGCCCGCATCCCCGCCGCAAGGGGCGACCTGCTTGTGAAGATCGCCCGCCAGCGAGGCTGGTTTTTCTTCCCGCGTGGTGAAGAAGGCCACCTGCCTTCTTCTGTTTCTTTCCTTGGCCAACAGCGTGCCGCGTTCGCTGACTTGGTCCCGTCGGCCGCCCACCATCGCCTGCGAAGCTGGCCTGCAGGGGAAGCACGCCATCGCCCACGTCGCCCCTGTGTTCGCCCAAGAGACGCCTTCACGTTGGTCCGCCCACCTCCAGCGCGCCGACCCCCACAGCGGGCACCCCGCCCTCTCTCTCTCTGCCAACCCCGCTCCCTAGCCAGTCGCCCGCCTCCCATCTTCCTGCAGACACGCACCGGGCATCCTCGCCGGTCACCACTATGACCACCCACCCTGCCAACAGTGTTGACAACTGGGAAAAGGCTGAAGTTTGAACAAAAAAAAGAGAAAATCGTTTGAAAAATAAAAGTCAAAAAAGAGTAGGTGAAGTTTGATTTGAAAAAAAAGGGGGGGTTGAAAAAAAGGGTTTGAAAAGTCAAAAAGGAGATTTAAAAAAAACTAGGTTAAATATATATATTATATATTATATACTAATGATATATATAATATGTATTATGTACATATCTATATAAATATCAATAATATATATATATAATATGTATTATACACATACCTATATATTTATTGAATAATTTCATCAATTGCGGCACCCGAAGTCCGCAACGGAGGCTCGGACAGCAGCCCGAGTCACTTGATCGTCGACAGACGGTCCGTAATATACAGAGTTTAAGTGACAATAAGTCTCCCTGCGCGGAGAAATTAGATTGATTTGTTCCCCTGCAAGGGAAATTTTCAAAATTGAGTGGTTTGTAATAAATTAAATTCTCCCTGCGTTGAGTGAATTTATTGTAACCACGAAGCTTCATCGACACCGTGCGGGCACTTACGTCCCCGCTCGCCTTCGTCTCCGGTCAGAGTTAGACTTTTCAGTCTAGCTAGGTACATGCTCCCCTCACTTGCTCATTTAGTATCTTTTCAATTGCCGCGCGAAGTGAGAGAGTGCCCAATCCATGCAGCCAGTCTCCTGAGTGCATCACTGTGGGTGGAAAGTGAGAGCTTGTATGTACCCATCCTTAGGCCCTAGACTGTCGCATTAGGGCACCCTAATTGTCAGGAGGTAGTTCCACATCTACTTCGCCTACGGGCGAGTAACTCTCTCTGACCGGTCCCTTCAAATTGGCCCTTTGCCTAATAGCCAACA
The DNA here is from genome assembly GCA_022559845.1 of Amorphophallus konjac. Lineage (NCBI taxonomy): Eukaryota > Viridiplantae > Streptophyta > Magnoliopsida > Alismatales > Araceae > Amorphophallus > Amorphophallus konjac. The sequence continues at coordinate 431,140,973 of CM040122.1, read as the reverse complement.
AAATTCGGGTCTATAGCTTGCTAATTATTGGTCCCAGGACTGCATCATTTAGGTCCGAGGTCGTGCATGTCACGTTGGTCTAGGAATTCATCCGACCGCCTAGAGCGCCCTTCAACTCTACAATCCCACATGGATCAGAAGAGCATGAGTGCTATGTTGCTTCAGCTCGAGCATAATCTTCTGACCCATTTTGAAGAATCCATAGGCCAACTACGAGCCGAGCTAGATGAGAGGATCCGAGCCTTAGAGGATCAACTGAAGGGAGAGGAAGGACGAGTGAATGGCCACGGCGATCCTGTAGCCAATCCTAGGGAGGATAGAGAGCAAGTCCGCCCGAATCAGGCTCCTTAAGGTAGAGAGCAAGAGGCCCGTGCGTCTCGAGAGAGAGACCACGACGATGAGGATATCATCCTCCAGAACGTCAAAATTGATGCTCCGAGTTTTGATGGGTCCTTAAACCCCGCTACATACCTTGATCGGGAGATCGGGATGGACCAATATTTTGATTGGCATCGCCGCATGACCCCTGCCACAAGGGTAAGGTTTGCCAAAAATGAAACTCCTAGGTCAAGTCAAAACTTACTGGTGTAACGTTGAAAATCTCCTAGCCAGGAGACGAGAGGAGCCTATAAGCACGTGGGAAGAAATGAAGGAGAAATTGAGGGAGAAGTATCTGCCACCTTCCTACCATCAACGTCTTTTAGCCCAATGGCAGAAACTCACCCAAGATGGAAAGTCCGTGGATGAGTACATCGCCAAATTTGATGAATTCTTCATTCGGAGTCGAGTCATGGAGGATGCCTCTGTCATACTCTCACGGTTTAGGGCTGGCCTACATAAGAGCATACAGCGGGAGTTATTCCTACGAGATGTTAACACTCTCGAGCATGCCTATCAGGTTGCTCAGGACGTCAAGCGGTTTCAAAGGGTGGTCCCATCTCGGGTCTCCACATACCGTCAGCCTGAACCCCGAAATCCCGTAGTCCTCTATTCTGAGAGGCCTGGCCCATCAGCCTCCTATGTCCCTATTGCTACCCCACTTAGGGCCGTTGCCCCTACGGCTCCTTTCCCCCGGAACCCCTTACCTGCACCCACTACTGTGCCCAGGCTGGAGTACACTCCGCCAGTTGATAGGAGAGATGACTAGGGAAAGGGAGTCGTCCCTAGCACCTCCCAACCAGCCCCTATCTCGGGAGTTCGTTGCTTTAGGTGCCATAACCTAGGACATATTGCCACCAACTGCCCCACTCGAGCGTTAGTTATCACCGACCCCCAGCCTGTGGAGCTTCCACCTCAAGAAGGAGAAGCCATTGAGAGGTACGAGGTCGATCCTGACCTCATCGCCTAGTTTGAGGAAATAGATGCAAGGTATGATAGAACGCATGTCGAGTACATACAAGTGGGAGAAATTACCAAGAGTTCAAACCAGGGAAGACTGGGTGTAGTTCGCTGCATCCTTACCCACCCCCAGGAGGACGACTGGCGTCGAACCTCCATTTTCCAAACATACATTATGGTGAAATCTCAACCCTGCAAGGTGATTTTTGACAACGGGAGTTGTATCAATGCAGTCTCTTCAGACTTTGTCTCCCGTCTAGGTCTACCTATCCATCCCCATTTCGAGGCCATACAACGTGGCTTGAGTTGACGACACGTGTATCCCAGTCACCACTACATGTGTCATTCCCATCCAATTTCAGTCATACCAAGGACAAATCTTATGCGATGTAGTGCCAATGAAGGTCGGTAGCATCATCCTAGGACGACCGTGGATCTATGACATGGACCTTACTACATTCGGTCGGTCCAATCAGTGTTCCTTCTCACACAATGGGAATAAGATACAGCTGTACTCGGCACCCCCAAAGGTGACCCGAGGAAAGAGTTCCACCTCAACCCCCACTGGAACCCCAAAGGTTCAAGAGAGTCCTCGGACTCCCACTGAAGGGAAACTTCTCATTCCCTCTCCCCATGCACCTATCACACCCATTCCCAAGGCCCCTAAGGTTGGTTATGACCCGATTAGGCGCCTTAACTTCATCAGTGTCCGTGAGCTGAATAGGGAGGTTACCGAAGGTGCCCCTATCTGGGCTGTTGTTGTCACCATCACCCCCGAGGAGTCCCGAATCTCTGTCCCTCTTGAAGTCCAGACAATCCTGCAGGACTTCCAGGACATCTTCCCTGAGGACTTGCCTTCGACACTCCCTCCCATGCGTGATGTTCAACACGCCATTGATCTTGTCCCTGGGTCTACCCTACCCAACCTTCCCTACTATAGATTAAACCCCATGGAGCATACTGAGCTCCAACGAATTGTTGAGGACCTTATTCAAAAAGGCTTCCTCAGGGTAAGCAAGAGCCCATGTGTTGTTCCTGCCTTGCTCACACCAAAGAAAGATGGCACCTGGCGGATGTGTGTTGACAGCTGTGCCATCAATAAGATCACTGTCAAGTATAGATTCCCCATTCCTCGTCTTGATGACATGCTTGACATGATGAGTGGAGCCACCATCTTTTCCAAGATTGACTTGAAAAGTGGCTACCATCAGGTCCAGATTCGACCAGGGGATGAGTGGAAGACAGCCTTCAAAATAAAAGAAGGTCTGTATAAGTGGCTTGTCATGTCGTTTGGGCTATCCAATGCCCCAAGCACTTTCATGAGGTTTATGACAGAAGCCCTTCGTCCTCTCATTGGTCGCTTTGTTGTCGTCTACTTTGACGACATTCTCATATATAGCCACAACCCTCATGATCACATCCACCATTTGAGGGAAGTTTGTGAGATTTTAAGGAGAGAAACCATGTTTGTCAACCTTACTAAATGTGAATTCATGACAGACCGGGTCACTTTTCTTAGATTTGTGGTTTCAAGTCATGGAGTGTCTGTAGACCAATGCAAGGTCCGAGCCATAGTAGACTGGCCAGAGCCCCAGAATGTCCATGACATTCGAAGTTTCCATGGGCTAGCCACTTTCTACAGACGCTTCATTCAGGATTTTAGCACCATTATGGCACCCATTACAGATTGTATCTGTAAGGGGAATTTTGAGTGGACCAAAGCCGCCTCCCAGGCTTTTCGTGCCATAAAGGAGCTCATGACCAAAGTCTATGTCCTCCGCCTGCCAGACTTTTCCAAAGTCTTCGAGATATCCTGTGATGCATCTGGCGTAGGAATAGGAGGAGTGTTCAGTCAGGAAAGCCACCCCGTGGCTTATTTCAGTGAGAAGATTTCTGATGCAAAGCTTCGCTACTCCACCTATGATAAGGAGTTCTATGCCGTGGTCCAAGCCCTCAAACACTGGAGACACTATCTCTTACCTCAAGAGTTTGTCTTATATTCGGACCATGAGGCTTTGAAATTCCTTAGCTCTCAGAAGGGCTTAAACCCTAGGCATGGTCGGTGGGTAGAATTCCTCCAGTCTTTCACATTTATCCTAAAACATAAGGCTGGAAAGGAAAATAAGGTGGCCGACGTCTTGAGTCGAAGGGTCTCCCTTCTTTCCACTGTTCGGGTAGACGTCACCGGATTTGATCGCATGAAGGAACTCTATGGAGAGTGTCCTGATTTTGGCCCTGCCTACTCTACTCTGTCTGCTGGACCCTCGATAACCTTTTCTGACTATCTACTCCAGGATGGTTTTCTATTTCGAGGGCAGCAACTCTGTGTCCCGAGGACTTCTATTCGGGACTTCCTGATATGGGAAATGCATGCTGGAGGTCTTGCTGGTCACTTTGGCCGTAACAAGACCATCCATTCTGTGGAGGAGTACTTCTATTGGCCTGGCCTGAAGAGAGATGTGGCCAAGATTGTAGCCCAGTGTAGGACATGCACGATGGCCAAACAGGTCAAACAGAACACTGATCTCTACACTCCTCTCCCCGTTCCTGATCGACCATGGGTTGATGTGAGTATGGATTTTATCCTTGGTTTACCTCGCACTGCTCACAAGCATGATTCCATCCTTGTTGTTGTTGATAGGTTCTCTAAGATGGCCCACTTCATTGCATGTTCCAAAATATCTGATGCATCTAGAGTAGCTCACTTATTCTTTGATGAAGTCGTGCGTCTGCATGGTCTTCCCCAAACCATCGTGTCTGACCGAGATGTCCGGTTCACTAGTTACTTCTAGAAGACACTTTGGCACCTAGTTGGCACCAAACTCAAATTCTCCACTGCCTATCACCCACAAACCGATGGGCAAACAGAGGTCGTCAATAGGAGTTTAGGGAATCTCTTGAGGTGTCTCGTAGGGGATCATTCAGGCACTTGGGATCTTCTTTTACCTAGAGCCGAATTTGCATACAACAGCTCCGTCAATAGGTCCATAGGTATGAGTCCATTTGAGGTCGTGCATGGCTACAAACCTAGGAAACCTGTGGATCTCATTCCCCTTCCACTCGAGTCTAGAACATCCAAGTCAGCTGAGGAATTTGCACGGTATGTCACAAGTCTGCATGAGTCAATTAGTAAGCAAATAAATCTCAGTAATGAAACTTACAAGCGCTTGGCTGATTCGTATAGGCGTCACCATGAATTCCAAGAATGTGACATGGTTATGGTACGGGTTCGACCCGAACGACTCCCCTCGGGAGCCGTTAAAAAGTTACAAGCCCGTAGTGATGGACCCTTCCCAATTCTGCGGAAGATTGTCTCCAATGCTTATGTTGTGGACTTACCTCCCGAATATGGGATTAGCTCGACCTTTAATGTGGCAGACCTAGTGGCCTACAAGGAACCCACAGCGATTCCTAGTGACCCTTTTGAGCCTTCTCCTCCCATTGAGACTGAGTCCACCCCTGTGCGTCACACAGCCTCAAGAGTACCGCGCGAGTACATTGAGAGGATACTGGATGAGCAGGTGACCACTACACGGAGCAGGGTGTACCAGCGCTCCCTTGTCCGCTGGCGGGACCGTCCACCTTCTGATGATTCCTGGATCAGCCGGGAAGATCTCTAGCGCCTCGATCCAGATTTGCTGGAGCACTACCACGGCAGTGGCCCCCTTTACTCGACGGAGTCGAGTTCCAGCCGCCCCGAGAGGGTTGGTGGGGACACCGGACCCACTACCGTGCCCAATGCTCAGAGCCGACGCCGCACCGCCACTGCACCGAGCTTATGGCTCGGAGATCCGACTTCCTGAAGACTCGACGTATTTGTGTGTATTGAGTGATACACATATTTATACGTATTTGAGTGTATTCGTCTTATTAGACTAGTCAAATAACATATGTGTATTTTATGTATTTTATTTGATTAAAACCCACAAGTCAAAAGTGGGTGGGTGGGCTTTGTCTTGTTAGGACAGGGTATAAACACAATTAAGAAAGATTGAGGGTCTTGTTGTTATGGCTTTCTTTCCTATATAAGGAGGCCAAGGGATGTGTTACGTATAAATGTTGTTATATGAATGAAAGATGCTTGTCATAAGGTGTTTGCCTTGTGTTCCCCTTCCCTCTTTCTCCATGTGAGTCTGAGTGTCGCCCGGTGTGAGACCATCCGGCGTGAGGCCGAGCTGCGCGAGGTAGCATCCTATCCAGTCCCGTTCGTTTCCCGGAGTTACCGTCGATCCATTTCCACGTCGCCGCCGCGTCAAGTAGTCCACAACTAGTACAGAGACAAGAAAGGAAAGTACAGCTACACGGGACATACCCCGGCTCTCACCTCTGGCACTAACGTTGGGCACCTGAACCACGCTGAGCCTCAGACATGCTCCCCTGAAGCCGCGCCTCGCCTGAAACACGGTGAAAACACGCAGGGAATGAGTCTCGGAACAAGACTCAGTAGGGATCACTCGAACCCTACCTCACGAAATGGGAAATCACTATGCTAGCGGGTAAGCGAGTACCTCGAAAGGGAATGCCCTGCAACTACAACACTGATCTCGCGGCACGAAAATCGACACACACGCCACGGCGAGACAATCGGAACTCATCGGTCAACCCGACGAAAAATCCGAAGGTCGAAGTCGCAACGACTGACAGTCTGCCACTCCGAACTCGACAAGAGTACCTCACACTAGAAGCACAGTCGGTAGCGTTCCCTGACGTCTTATACCGCACCGCGGGTGAACTACCTGACGTGGTAGCGCCTACCAAAGGCACGGACACCGAACAAGTAACCGTAAAGTAAGTGACTAGCTGGGGTCACGCTCGTCAGCGCGTGTCCACTGCCCCCAACCACGTGTGCACACACAGACCATACGTCCTAAGTTTGGCCTCTGACTGGTTTTCCCCTTTGTCGGACTCTGGCTACATACGTGGGGCCTGATGGAAACCAGTCTAAAAACCGTCCTAAAGGTAAGCCTGTACACCTACTCCCAGGTGAGACCAGCACACGCGTACTTGTGGAATACGACTAGTGGAGGGTCACAACGGAGTAGACTCTTAAGTCAACGGAAAATAACGTCCGAATCGGGCAGGATACGAGGACTGCCCCTCGCACTGACACCGTCTCACGGTGACATGAGCCGAGAACAACACCTCCTAGGGCCACACCGCACCACCACACCTGGCCTCGACACGATGCCCAGCATCTGTCAGACCGCGAGTCGGCACGCGGACCGAGGCCCACGCCCCCGGGACTCAAATCGGCCAAGAAAGAGACACCGGTTAGATAAACTCATTGAACGGACCACCCGGGGCCGCACAAGAGACACCCGGCCAAGAACAGGCCGCTCCAGGGGATGGACGGCCGACATAGGACCGCTCCACCCCTGGTCCAAACGGAATACGAACGGCCACTCTATAGCCGCTCAAACAAAAGAACGGCTAACCCTTAGCCGCTCATGGGGGATGGACGCTCCAATCCTGCCGTTCATTGTCCCAACGGTGCAAAACATGGGCAGCTAGCCCCAAGCCGCTCAAGGGAAGGGCGGCTAGGACCTCGCCGCTCAAGGGGATGAGCGGACCCACCCATGCCGCATATCCCACCAATGGCACAAGTGACGAACGGCCAGCCCCTGGCCGCTCAAGAGGACATACGGCTAGCCCCTAGCCGCTAACCCCAAGACACTATACAACGGTCACAAGCCAATGGTCAAAAACCACGGGATGAACGGTTGGCCTTGGGCCACTCATGGGGAAGAACGGTCACACGACTGACCGCGCATACCCCACTACGCTCCAAGCCAAAGGGCGGTCAAGTCTGGGCCGCGCATGGGAACAAACGGGCCATGGTTCGGCCGTTTATCCCTTACCGGCGCGAAAATGGCGAACTAGTCAGGATTCGCCATTTCCGGTCCCAAACGAGCCCCTATGTAATATCTCGGACCTTTCGGATCCTTCTTCATGGGTCCCGAATCTGGTTTTCCGGAGTGTCCGACTCCGCTGTGTCTAAAATTATATTTCGGACATCTTTCGTGTTTGGATCGGTGCGATTCGGAGTTGTTTCGGAGGCCCAGGAGCGTTCCGCGATTTTTTCGCGTGTATTTTTTGATTCTCAATATGTGTTTCGGTAATTCCTTCGGAACCTCGTTGCGGGTGAACTGGATCGTTCACCTAGGCGAGAGTGGTACCGTTGCGATCGGTGCGTTCCGAGGATTACGGAAATGTGATTTTTGATTTTTTAGTATTTTCAAGAATTTCTGGATTTTCTATAAATACCCCCCTTTTTTCTCTCTCTCTCCCCACCCTCTTTCTTCTTCTTATTCCTCCTTTCTCCCCCACCGTGAGAACACCCCTCTCCCCCTCTTCTTCGTCCGGCGAGACCGCGGCGGTAACCCCTCCGGCTGCAGACGGCGCTGGGCGGCGGCGAGGTGACGACGGCGACGGCGAGGTGATCGTAGGGCGTTCGTGAACCGTGGGAGCTCAAGGAAGAACGAGGGTTTTCAAGTGATTTCTTGCGATTGTGGTCGATCCGGCGCGCCTCGGGGCGCATTTGAGGTAGGGTGACGTCCCTTAGCCTCTTGCCTTCCTTTCCCGCGATTTGTAGGCCGAGGGGAGGTCGAGAGATGGGTATTCATACGGGTTTGGGGCTTTCCATGATTTGGGGAGAGTTCGCCCGATCTATAGATTTGAGCCATGATTTCACGTTTTGATGGCTTAGAAGCATGCTAGGGGTCCCCAGGGGTATTCCCCTTTGATTTCCCCCTCTCCGGTGGAGACACGGGGGCGTGGTCAATTTTTTTTGGCGTTTTCTGTAGTTTCGCCCTCGGGCGGGAGCGACGGTCCTTCCAGTGACCGTCACGCTATGTAACGCGCCCAGGTGGGTGTGTTACAGCCCTGTGTTCAGCCAGTTGGGGTCTGTGGGCTGTGACGGTCCCACGATAGACCGCCATAGGTGCTGTGACGCACCTAGGTTGGACCATCAAGGGCGTTCGACCGTTGGCTTTTGACCGTTGGCTTTTTGACCGTTGGGGGTCGAGACATGTGACGCACTAGGCTTGGCGCGTCACAGTCTTGTGACGCCCCTGTGTGGGTGCGTTAGAGTGGACGCATTCCCACACCGTAACGCGCCAAGCATGGTCCGTTATAGCCTGTGACGCACCAGGTTGAGTGCGTCAAGGCCAGTGACGCACCGGGTGGCACGTGTCACAGTATGTTTTCGCCAATCTTGTGACGCACCAGGGTAGGCGCGTCACAGACTGTAACACACCAGGGTAGCTGCGTTACACGCTATTTTGCACTGGGTGTCTGACGCCCCTGTGTTGGGCTGTCAGGTGACTGTGACGGTCCGGCCTAGACCGTCAGAGCCTGTGACGCGTCTAGAGTAGACCGTCAGGCTCAAGGCAGCCCCGGGTGGTTTGCAGCCCCGTTTCTTTTCAGACCGTGGTCACCATGTGACGGTGCTGGTACGTGGGACGGTCCCCGTACGTCGTCGGATGCGGACGTGTTTTCCGTTGACTTGTGAGTCTACTCCATAGTGACCCTTCACTAGTCGTAGCCTACTTACACGCGTGTGGTCCCACCAGAGAGTGGTGGAGAGGCTACCCTCAGAGAGGGTTTGTGGACCGATTTCCGTCGGGCCCCACATCTTGCAGCCAGATTCCGGCTGAGGAGAAAACCGGTCAGAGGGCCAGAACAGGGACGCACGGTTTGTGTGTGCACACGTGGTTGGGGGTGGTTGGACCCACGCTGACGAGCGTGACCCCAGCTAGTCACTTGTTTATGGTTACTTGTGCGGTGTCCGTGCCTTTGGTAGGAGCTACCACGGCAGGTAGTTCACCTGTTGTGCGGTGTAAGACGTCTGAGGATGCTACCGATTGTGCTTCTAGTGGGAGGTACTCCTGTCGAGTCGGGAGTGACAGACTGTCGGTCGTGCGACTTCGACCTTCGGGTTTTGTCGTGTTGACCGCAGTGTTTCGGTCGTTCCACCGTGGCACGTGTGTTAGCTTTCGTGCCGTGAGATCGGTGTTTTGTAGATTGCAGGGCTTCCCTTTTTGAGGTACTCGCTTATTGCTAGTGTAGCGGTTTCTCCATTTACGAGGTATCGTTCGAGTGATCCCTACTGAGTATTGTTCCGAGACTCATTCCCTGCATGTTTTCACCGTGTTTCAGGTGAGTCGCGGCCTCAGGGGAGCGCGTCTGAGGCTCAGCGTGGTTCAGGTCCCTAGCGTTAGTGCCAGAGGTCAGAGTTGGGGTATGTCCCGTGTAGCTGTACTTTTCTTTCGTGTCTCTGTACTAGTTGTGGACTATTGCTATTATTAGTCTATTATATCTTGTGGACCATGTATCGTGTAAACTGATAATTTATTTCATGCTTAATTATATAACTGTTTAATTTCTGTAATTATTTGTGATACTTGTGTAGTCTCCATACCATCCTTTTAACCCTTCCGAGTCCTCGGACTCGTGGGTGGCGGTGCGAGTCTCGGGTTATCGGGCCTTCCCGGTAATCGGATTCTCGGGTTGTTACATTTGGTATCAGAGCAGCGGTTGTGGGATTATATGAGAATCATAAGTAATTGTAGTGGTCCACTAGTCCACAGCGATGATGTACAGTTAACGCTGGCATCGGGCATCGTGTGTTTTTCTTGACCTTACTGTTTCCGTGTTTTCTATATTTTGCTTCAGGAGCGAGCATGGCGCCGAGGCGGAGCACTCGCTCTCAGCAGGGACAGTCGGCTGGAGGTCAGGAGATCCAGCAGGGGGTTCAGCGAGATCAGGAGGAGCATAGTAGAGCGCCACCGGGGGCCACCGAGACAGTGGATACTGCGAGATTTTTGGGGGCCGAGGATTTCTTCCGTGGCATGTATCAGCTTATGTCTTAGTAGTTCGGCGAAGAGGCTGGTGAGGGCTCGTCGACCAGGGGTGGGCCAGGCCGAGCAGTGAGGGATTTCATGCAGTTTCATCCACCTTACTACGGCGGTCAGCCAGACCCTGATGTGCCTCGGAGTTGGCTCGACGAGATGGAGCATGTGTTCAGTTCCGCGCAGAGTTCTGCGGAGGATAGAGTGATGTTGGGCTCCAACCAGTTGCAGGGTACGGCTCGGGAGTGGTGGTCTTCCGAGTGGAAGACGTTCTTCCAGCTTCGTCCACTTGAGCAGATTGCGTGGAGTGACTTTGTCAGTGCTTTCGAGCGTACCTACTGCTAGAGTATATTGCGACGTAGCGGATGCGTGAGTTTCTGGAGCTAGTTCAGGGTGACATGTCCGTGTTGCAGTACAGGGCCCGATTTGTTGAGCTGGGTCGGTATGCACCCCATATCATGGAGCATGAGAGGGTGAAGACTGCACAGTTCGTACAGAGCTTGAGGTAGGAGCTGAGACACCATTTGATCGTGAATGCGGCCACTGATCTGGAGACAGCGTCTCGTGTTGCGGCTTCTTTGGAGATGGATATGCAGAGGACTAGAGGACCGATTAGCCAGGGGCAGTCTTTGTCGGGTCGCAGCCAGCAGTCGGCTACCCAGCAGCAGGGTTCCTTTCAGCATGCATCGGGTGGTTCAAGAGCGCCGGCACCGGCAGCATCGGCGACAGGATATGCGTCTTTTGGCTCGAAGGTCAAGAAGTTCTTCAAGAAGGGGTTCGGTAAGAAGAAGCCTAAGGATCGAAGGCAGGCATCATCGGGCAGTGTGCAGCAGACGGTCCCGTTTCAGTGTCAGGGATCAGTGGGTGGGTCGCGAGGACCGTGTCCACGGTGTAGTGAGTACCACCCAGGAAGGCAGTGCACAGCGCCGATAGTTTGTTTCCGGTGTGACCAGCCAGGACATATGACGCGTGACTGTCCTCAGAGACAGCAGCAGCAGCCGTTTCCTCAGCAACAGCAGGTTCCCCAGCAGCAGAGGTAGCAGCAGTAGCAGCAGGGACAGTATCCGCCGCTACCCAGGTCAGCTAGTATGGGAGGCAGGCTGATAGCTCGAGGCCAGATCACACACATGACCAGGGCAGAGGCAGTGGCGTTGTAGCTCATGGAAGGTACCGTTCGGATTTTGGGTTGTGCGGCTCAGGTTTTGTTCGATTCTGGCGTGTCTCATTCGTTTGTTTCGGAGGATTTCGCGCTCAGTATTGAGGAGCCGGTGACCCAGTTGTCTTATGATTTGGCAGTGGAGTTACCTTCGGGTGATTTTATGATCACTCCGTATTGCTTCGATTAGGTTCCTATGTGGGTGGAAGGGCGGAGTTTTCCGGCTATGCTTTATGCGTTGCCGCTTCAGGACTTTGATATGATTTTGAGCATGGATTGGCTCGAGGCACATCATGCGTTGGTGGATTGCGGCTCGAAGAGGGTTTATTTCCGACGATTTCACGGACCCACCTTCTATTTCCAAGGTATCAGGTCTTCCTCTTCCCGCTTTCTCATTTCTGCGATTCGAGCTCGTCGTTTGCTTGATGCGGGTTGTCATGGTTTTCTCGCCTCCGTGGTTGTGACGGACCGGATGGAGCCAGATGTCAAGGACATTCCGATGGTGTGCGAGTTTCCCGATATTTTTCCGGAGGACTTACCTGGATTACCTCCCCAGCGGGAGATCGATTTCGTTATCGAGGTTGTGCCTGGTATGGGACCCTTAGCGAAGGCTCCCTACCGTATGGCCCCCGCTGAGTTGAGGGAGTTGAGGGCGCAGTTGCAGGAGCTGCTGGCCAAGGGGTATATACCCCCTAGCTTTTCCCCTTAGGATGCGCCTGTGTTGTTCATGAAGAAGAAGGACGGTAGCTTGCGGTTGTGCATTGACTACCGGCAGCTGAATAGGGTGACCATTAAGAACAAGTATCTGTTACCGTAGATTGATGATTTGTTCGACCAGCTTCAGTCTGCGCAAGTGTTCTCGCATATTGATTTGCGGTCCGATTACTATCAGCTGAGGATTCGCGAGTCCGATGTGGAGAAGACTGCGTTTAGTGTGAGGTAAGGGTATTATGAGTTTCTGGTGATGCCGTTCGGGCTCACCAATGCCCCCGCAGCCTTCATGGACTTGATGCAGAGGGTGTTTCGTCCGTATATGGACCAATTCGTGGTCATATTTGTGGACGACATCCTTATTTATTCGCGGTCTGCCGAGGAGCACGCGTACCATTTGGGTGTAGTGATGTAGACGTTGCGAGATCACCAGTTGTATGCGAAGCTCAGTAAGTGCGAGTTCTGGCTTCGTGAGGTGCACTTTTTGGGGCACGTGATTTCTGGTGATGGGATTTCCGTGGACCCCGTCAAGGTCGAGGTAGTAATGCAGTGGTCGAGGTCGAGGTCTATGGCGGAGATCCGGAGGTTCTTGGGGCTTGCGGGCTATTATCGTCGATTTATCCAGGATTTTTCTCACAGTGCGACCCCGATGACTAGACTTACGCGGAAGGATGTGCCTTTCGTCTGGTCTGAGGAGTGTGAGCAAAGTTTCAGGGAACTGAAGAGATTGCTCACCTCGGCTCTAGTGTTAGTTTTGCCTTATGAATCGGGAGGTTTTGTGGTGTGTACAGATGCTTCCCGGGTCGGATTGGGTGCTGTGTTGATGTGGCATGGTAGAGTGGTGGCTTATGCATCTCGGCTGCTGAAGCCCCACGAGGAGAACTACCCTACCCATGACCTGGAGTTGGCGGCTGTGATCTTCGCGCTGAAGATCTGGAGGCATTATCTGTATGGCGAGAAGTTCGTGGTGTTCACTGACCATTAGAGTTTGAGATATGTGTTCACGCATAGGGACCTTAACCTCAGGCAGAGGCGTTGGATGAAGTTTATGAAGGATTATGACTTCACCCTGTCTTATCAGCCGGGCAGGATGAATGTCGTCGCTGATGCCTTGAGTCGGAAGGTCGCGGTCAGTGCCTTGATGTTGAGGAAGTGGAGGCTCTGGGAACAAGTGACCGAAGTTTCATTCAGGCTCAAGATTCCCCAGGAGCCAAGGTTGGCAGTGCTTGCTAGTCTGACAGTCACGCCTGCTATCCGCCGCCAGGTGACAGAGGCACATCATGCGGACCCTGATTTGCCCCAGAGTTTGGCTTTGGCTGATGTGGAGCACATCATGCGGACCCAAATAATTGAATTTTTCACATTTAACTTCAATAAAATTTAAATTTTGAATTTTCTAATTATCTAATATATAAAAATTCAAAAATTAAAAATTACTGAAGTAACTTCAATTATTACCATTTTATCTCAAGGTAAATAGTAATTATCTCACCTCGGTAAATTCAAATCGATTAAATAGAATTTAACATTTGACATTTACTTTTGAGATAACACTATTTAACTTATCCGATAAAATTCTATTCAATTTACTGTGCATTTCTATATATATATCCCATATATATATTTATATATTCTAAGCACAATAAATTAAAAAGAGTAAAAAAGAATTTTTTTTTAAAATTTTAAAAAAAATAAGATGGTCAACCCTGCGTTGCGAGCGCCCGCAACGCGGGCGCCCGCCACGGGGGCGTGGCGTAGTGCGCCGGGCGATGATAATAAATATTTTTATTTATTTTTTTCAAAAAAAAATTTGCTGCCCTGATACCCAGCATCCAGGAAGAACAGAAATACCCAGCACTCCTGTCTTTAAATAATAATTGAAGATTTAGATTGCCCCTAAAACATAGTTCTAAACGGTGATAAAATACCGACCAGAGCGCGAACCTGGCTCTGATACCACTGTAAGGTTTCGCACAGCACCTACGGACGACGCAGCGGATAACAAAAATTTCATTTGCCCGATCCCGGTGTTATGGAAAGCTTAATCTGTGCTCTAATCGGTGTTTCTAAGACCCTAATTACGGGTTGCGTGTTTCACCTTGCGCAGAACGACACTGTCCGCTAAGCCCGATGCAGAGAAACCAAGCCGCACAGCTGTACGGCCTCTAGAGTAGATCCACACGGATCCTTGCGCAGCGACGGTACCTCTCCGGCGTAACTTTCCCCGACTCTAACACCTTCTGGAGAGAGAGAGAGAGCAAGGGGGAGAAAGGGGGGAGGCTAATCCTCCTCTCTTAACCCTTAATGCTTGGTTAAGCTAAGAGAGGTTGGAAGAGTTCGAGAGTTCAAATGAACTCGCGTAGGTGGTTATATATAGAGTTTTGGCCTTTTTCTAAAGACCTCCAAAGGATCAAATTGTATATATGACCTTTCCTCTATTATACATATGTATTAAGCCCCATTTACACTCCTTTCCAAAAGGAATTAAAGGGAATTAATACATACACTTGTATAATAATAATCCGTCACCCAAGAATCCATTGTGTGTGATCCTCTAGGCCTATAGTCACTCAAGTTTAAGACCCATTAACTTCTAATTCCTAATTAGAAGTAAATTAAACGTATTATTCGCTTCTACAAGAGCCGAATAATAGTTTAATTCATTCCGAACCTTCGATCACGTTGGGTCAAGTAAATCCGCGTGATCCTAAAGGACGCCGGATTTAAACCAGCATGTCTGGTACCTGTAAGTCCACAGTTACCGCATCGATATAATCCCTCGCTCATTCTATGAGTCTTGTACGATCGAGGGTACGGTATCTGTCAAACCACATGATCGTGCCATTTGACTTTGACCTCCTTAAAGTGTATGACGTCCGTTCTAAACGAACTCACACGACCCTGGCCAGGGATTTAACGGAGCGTCAATGTCATGACCCATTAACTGTCTGATATATAGCCGACAGTGAGCGATCCCCTCTTGACCATTGATGATCTTCACACGTATCCTGGAGTGGTTAACGACTCGACAACTCATGACGTATGGTTAAAGTCACTTAGCTAAGTAATTAAACCATTCTAGTCCTCGTGTCAGATCCGATCAATGTCGCAGGTCAAAGGACCAACGATGCTACTGAGACCGTTAGATCTTCAGTTGACATAAGGTATAATCAACCATCTGAAGATCCAATAGCGGATCAGTTCAGTGCACATCCTCCAAGGACATACACCTACACATATGTGTTGGTGTCCCGTACCAATGACCATGAGACTGGTCACTGACACATCATGTGTACTGGTTTAATAGGTAATCAAAGTCCCCGAGTGATTACCCTCCAACTAGGAACAGTTTAAGGTATGTGTTCATGTAAAGTCAGTCTCATAATCGAGATCTCATCTCGAGTTGACTTTACAACCACATATCCTAGGGACAACGTAAAGTAACACAATCGCATATTTACGATCAAACACCACTTTATTAATAATGAACAAGATCGTACAACTATTGGGCCTACACGACCCGAAATTGGCCTGTAGCACACCAACACTAACAATCTTCCACTTGAACTACAGCCAATTGCCCACAACTTTGAGGCCCATCTTATCCCGATGACGCTCAAATACAGTCTGTGTCAAAGGCTTAATCAGTGGATCTGCTATGTTGTCTTCTGACGGTACACGCTCTACCGTCACATCTCTACGATCAACAATCTCCCGAATAAGGTGAAAGCGCATGAGAATATGTTTTGACCTTTGGTGAGATCTCGGTTCCTTCGCCTGGGCGATGACCCCATTATTATCACAAAATAATGGGATGGTAGCTGTTATCTCGGGAACTACGGCAAGTTCCAAGATGAATTTCTTCATCCAGACGGCTTCTCCAATTGACTGCCCCTCCATTCAACATGAATACAAATTCAGACATGGATTTGCAGTTATCTGTACCTGACTGGAAACTAGAATCTGTGTAAGCTCTAAGCTATAGGTCCTCTCCTCCATAAAGTAGAAAAAGATTCTTAGCCCTTCGCAGGTACTTAAGGATGCCCTTTACTGCCTTCCAGTGCTCTTCGCCTGGATTTTTCTAATATCTACTGACAATGCTTAAAGCATTGGCAACATCAGGCCGTGTACATAGCATTGCATACATGATTGACCCTATCACCGAAGCATAGGGTACCTTATTCATGTGTGCCACCTCCTCAAAAGTTTTAGGACTCATCCCCTTGGATAGGCAAATTCCATGTCTCATGGGAATGAGACCTCTTTTGGAATTTTTCATCCTAAACCTTTTGAGGATAGTGTATGTACATGGATTGGGATAATCCTAGCATCCTTTTAGATCTATCTCGATAGATCCTTATACCCAGCACATAGGATACTTCTCCCAAATCCTTCATGGAGAAGGTCTTGGACAATCAAGACTTGGTTGATGTCAACATCTCTACATCATTCCCAATGAGTAAGATGTCATCAACATAAAGGACTAATAGGGTCACTGAGCTCCCACTGACATTCTTGTAAACACAGGGTTCATCTTCATTCCGAATGAAGTTGAAAGATTTGACAGCCTCGTTGTAGACACGCCAAAATTGACGTTACTGTGAGTACATCTCACATTACCTTGTAATGCCCCAATTTGACCCTCGAATTAACTTTGTTTGAGTGGTTTTTCTCACTTTTCTTGGATTTCTCCCTTTTTTCTCCCTTTTCTTATTTTTTTTCTATTTTTCTAGATTTTTCGGGATTTTTTGGGTATTTTTTTTTATTTTTTATGAATTTTTCGAAATTAACGACTTGAAGAGGGGCGTCATTTCTTTTTAAGAAAATTAAAAGAAAATAAAAAAAATTAACGACATATAGTGAGGGCGTCCATTTCTCTCAATTTCACATTTTTCTAGATTTTTCTAAAGTTTTTTTGAAATTTTTTGGAATTAACGACCAAGAATAGGATGTTACCTTTATTTTAAATAAAATAAAAATAAAAAAAATTGAATTAACTACATATGGCACTGGCACGGGCGTCACTTTTCAATTGATTATTTTAATATTATTTTTAACCTCATTCCAGAGGTGATTTGGTGGCCTTCCGGGTGCCAGAAAAATACGCAAAAATAGTCTTTGGAATCAGCACAATGTGATGCACCTCTACCTAAAAAATGGGAAAAAAATATTGAGAAATAAAAAATGGCCCTAATTTGAATTTTTTTAATTAACGCCTCACATTCAGACGTCTTTCACAAGTAAAGGAATTAACGCCTTGGTCTTAGGCGTGTTTTTGAAATAAAGCCCTCTGGTAGGTCGTCAATTCTTTAATTAACGCACTTGTTCAAGTCGTGTTTCACTTTCGTGTTCTAAACGGACGCAGCCCTTTCCCAGAGAGTCCCTGCTTCGTTTGGTCACCTTGCCCATTCTTATCCTTCCCTCCTTGGGCTCTTGCCCATTATTATCCTTCTATCTCTTGATTCGACCCTTTTTATAGAGCTTATTCAGCTCTGTTAAGGGGTTGGTTTTCGGATTCTTCCTTTTCTTCTTCCCTCCGACGTTGTTCTTCTTCTGTTGTTTTTTTCTATTATTTTTCTTCTTCTTTCTTTCTTTCACGCAGGTTGCTGCTGCTGGCTGAAGGAGGAACTCCTATACTAATTTCTTCATCCTTTGGAAGATTTCTCACCATCGAGAATCAAAGCCAAAAGCAACAGGCTTCCTTTGTCTATTTTTGTTTCTACTTTTATTATCATTGTTCATATGCATGCATGTTCATATCTTATTATTTTTTTTTCAATATCTCTCAACCACGTTGAGAAACCTCCCCTTTAGTGCAACTCTTGCACTCTTTCCCCTTATTCATATATTTGCATCTTCATACATTCATATTTTTCTACCCTTTTTGCATAGGGGTTTAAGGGCCAACACCCTTAAGGTGTGTTCTTCATCATATTTTCATGCTCATATTTTTATTAAGAATTGATGCTACACTCACCATGTTCTAATTCCATATCTTTATTGGTGTTTGTCTTTGTTTGCAAGGGTAATTAATTGAAGAACTCTCTCCATCGGCCGGCCGATTGGAAGAGAAAGGAGCACTCACAATCACCCGCGCTTAAGGTATTTTTCGCGATCCCTCCCATATTGTTATTGTTTATATCCTTTGAGGCCTCGTGTCTCTGGCGATCACATCTCTTTGTTTGCACCTCGTGCATGCTTATTTGTGATTTATTTATTCACATATTATTCTTTCCTAAGTGGATTTCTAATTAGAATCTACAAATTGGCGATCACGGTGGGACGACTTTCGTTTTTCTTTTGATTACCCTTTCCTTTGGGCACCCACGTGTGCCATCTCCCCTTTTGCACCCTCGGTGCATCTCCTTTTGTGCCCCTCGGGCACCCTCCATTGTGCTTTGCACTCTCCCCAAGTGATCTGTCAGCTTGTTAGATTTTCTTTTTGAAAATTCCACTTACCCAAAATTTTTGATGAGCATGTTATGCTATGCTGCATGTTATTGATTGCCATGATCATATTGTGACTGTGGGTGTATTGCTATTTCTGACTTCCGGGACACAGAGAATTAACGCCTCTGGAAGAGGCGCGTTTTTGTTTAACGCCCTAACCCAGGGCGTCTTATTTATTTGTAATGCCTCCTGACAGGGCGTTTTCCAGCGCATCCCTGGTTTCCCTTGACTTATTACGCTGCTTTGTGAATTCACGCCCTCCTCCAAGGCGTCTCTTTTTGATTAGCGCCTCAGATCAAGGCATTTTTTGTGATTTAACGCCCACTGGAAGAGGCGTCCTTTTATTTATAGCGCCTCACACTAAGGCGTGTTTTTCACTGCCCCTGGGCCCTCCAGTGATTCACGACAGTGATACTGTCGTCGCTTTGGTTAATAGCGCCCCCTGCCAGGGCGTCTTTTTACTGTGGGTTTACAGATGGTGGGTCGATACTCCAATCACCCATACCGCCGCACCATGAGTCTCCTCCTCACCCCAATACTTGGTGTTACGATGGTGGGTCGATACTCCAGTCACCCACACCGGTGCATCATGCGCCTTCCCCTATACCTGACACCTCTCGCCCCATTCGACATTTTCAGCACACCAAACCCTTTCCTTTTACACCATTAACCTCTATTCCATCGGCCTCCGCCAAACCTCCACTACTCTCCACTCCACCGGCCTCCGCCGAACCTCCATCACCCTCCACTACGCCGGTCTCTGCCGAGCCTTCGATTACCCCTCCTCTTTGTTCGCTACCTAAGCCGTCCATTATCCCTGTAACGCCAAAACCAGCTTTGCCAGGCCTTTCCCCTATTCCACCACTTAACCTATCACCCTTACCCGTGGCTAATCCTGAGCAAGGTCCACCCCTTTTTGCACTCAAGCCAACCCCTACTGCTTCCGAGCAAAGGGGGAAGCTCGACGTGTTTGAACCTCCGCTTCCACTCACCCTTTCTCCAACATTTTCCATTATACCTCCACCATCCACGAAGCCTTCCGCCTCCGCCTCAAGTACTTGTGCCGAAGATAAGCAAAAGCCGGACAAGAAGAATTTGGCCACTACCGTGCTGTTCAAGATGCCAGAATTTATTTACCGGATGCCAATCCGGGTTATTGTGCCAAGCATGGTCGAAGAAGCCAAGTCGCCGCCATTGCTCAGAGAAGAATGCCAAGTGTTGATGCTATCCAAGGGCCGGGCAGGGCACCCCTCGCTCCAGTTTTCAAATCTTAAACCCATTCTTCCATACAAGGGGCAAATTCCTATTCCGTTCAAATCAATGGGCATGGCAATGCTTCCTGTATCAACTTTCCAACTCCCTTACATTGTTGATCTTTGCCTTCCAAGGGGGTTGTCATTTATTGTTGAAGCTTCTTTCATTGGGCCAATTGGTTATACATTTTCACTGCCGTGGAGGGGCAGTTATCTTGGCGCTACGGGGCCTTCCACTGTTTTATCCACCTTCCATTCAACTCCATCCATGTTTTTATCCATCACATTCTCTTCATGGGCCACTCCAAGGGGAAAGAGGAGGATCTCGCCCTTCATATTCCTCATATTCTTTGCATCTCATGCATTTTTCTTTCATCCATTCATGCTATTCATTGCATCCATTGCATTACATTTGCATACAATTGCACCTCCTGATTCCAGGGTTTCTAAACCCGTATCTTCCCCGCCTTCCGGCACCTCCGGATATTCCACATTTCCCATCTTATTCATCTTCATTTCGGGATCTGTAGGTCCCCTTACATTACTCGGGCGTTGCCCCCTCCCCAATCTCTTCTCAGGGCATCGCGTCCCTTTCCACTTTATTCTTCCGGAACCTCCAGATTTCTCTCACTTTCTCCCAGGGCATCGCGCCCCTTTCCACCTTATTCTTCCGGAACCTCCGGACTTTCTCCCAGGGCATCGCGCCCCTTTCCACTTTATTCTTCCGGAACCTCCGGATTTCTCTCACTTTCTCCCAGGGCATCGCGCCCCTTTCCACCTTATTCTTCCGGAACCTCCGGATTTCTCTCACTTTCTCCCAGGGCATCGCGTCCCTTTCCACCTTATTCTTCCGGAACCTCCGGACTTTCTCCCAGGGCATCGCGCCCCTTTCCACCTTATTCTTCCGGAACCTCCGGATTTCTCTCACTTTCTCCCAGGGCATCGCGCCCCTTTCCACCTTATTCTTCCGGAACCTCCGGACTTTCTCCCAGGGCATCGCGCCCCTTTCCACTTTATTCTTCCGGAACCTCCGGATTTCTTTCACTTTCTCCCAGGGCATCGCGCCCTTTTCCACTTTATTCTTCCGGAACCTCCGGACTTTCTCCCAGGGCATCACGCCCCTTTCCACCTTATTCTTCCGGAACCTCCGGGTTTTCCCCTCGGGCATCGCACCCCTTTCCATCTTAATCCTCCGGAACCTCCGGATTCTATCTTCTTCGGGCATCGCGTCCCTTCCCTTCTCATTCTTCCGAAACCTCCGGATCCTTTATACCTTTCCTTCGGGCACGACGCCCCTTTCCATCTTAATCCTCCGGAACCTCCGGATTCTATCTTCTTTGGGCATCGCGTCCCTTCCGTTCTCATTCCTCCGGAACCTCCGGATCCTCCATATTTCTTCCAATTCATCTTTCTGATCTTCCAGAATATCACATCATTCATTTTCTTCTTCCTTACCCATCATCTTTTTCCTTATTTTTTCCCAGGGCATCGCGTCCCTTCTTTCATCATCCCTCCGGAGCCTCCGGATGATTCCTCCTATCACGATTCTCCTCCTTTACTTCCGGACCCTCCGGATCCGCCTCTTTCCATCTATCAATTTCTTCCTCTGATTCCCCCTAATCCTGGGTCTGACCCAACTTCTCCCACATCCACTGCCTTGGACATCTGCCCTTTCTCTCACTGCTTTCGAGGCTTTAGTCCTCACTCCTCCTTCTAATTCTCTGCTTCTTCTGTAGACATTTCATGTGATCAGGGTCTCCACACCTTAGTGAGGGGGTTCTAGCCCTTGTCTATCTTCTTTTTTTCCTTATTCGTCTGAGTCTGGTCTTGGCACCACTCCTTCTTGTTAAGCCACTTTCAAACCCTTTGCTTCCAATCTTTTTATCTGCCAAAGAGGACTACCCCACGTTGATCAACCTCGCCTCTGATAGCTGCTTCAACAAAAGTTGCAAGGTAACATATTGGCGTAAGTACTCATTTCATGATATCATTATCTCATTAATTCACGCAGGATTTTCAAAATAAAGTGCTTCTTAACAAGATTAAAAGTGGTGTTTTAGACCTTCGTCTTAGGCTTTTGTTTAATTCAAATATTCCAAAAAGAGTCTTTAGGCTTGCTTTTGCAGCACTTTTGGTTAATAAAAACCCCGCGCTGGGAATTCAACGTTCTCTCCCTGCTTGTTAAGAGTAACCCTTAGCTGGGCATCCCACACACTTCACGGCGTCCTTAGCCGGCTCCTTTGGTTAAAACACTGTTGCTACTTTGGCCATGCCATGAGTATATCTGAAAGTCTTTTCTCTTCTTCACTCGGCCGAATGCAGGGGCAAGAGATTGACGGATAAGATGACCAACCTAGGTAATCCCCAATACGAGAGGAGTCTCAAATAGGGACAATCTTGACCCAAAATCAATATGAGTTTTCATATGAGTTTTTATGATATACATCTCGCCAAAAGGGCTATTATGAAAATCAAGTCAAAATTTCGATAAAAGCAAAAGTATGAAGTAAGGCATGACAAGAGTGGCAAAGTCCCCGCAGGGAAAACCCTGGTCGTATGCATGTCAAGGGTCTAAAAATCAAAGGCATAAAGCCCCGGCGCAACAGACTACCTCTTTGAGGGTTAACACCTTAGAAGGAATTCAAGTCTTGATATCTCCCATCATGTATAAAGCTTATCTCCAATTATTCTTCTCTTCTCCCTCCAAGACCGAATGTTTCTCGGGTGTGGCCTTGGTAGGGGCACCGTTGATCAAAGACGGTCGGTTATAGGGCGCCACCTTTCAATGCACTCCCAGCTTTGGGTAATTTTTAGCGAAAGGGGAAGGAACGAGGGCCCCTAGCGAGTGGTTTAAGACACCCTTTGATGCTGCTTTAGCAATGTCTAACCAAAATCAAACAAAAATTTGAATATTTCTTGTCCAAAATCTATAAAAATTTGAATATCTTTCTCAAAACTTCATAAAAATTTGAATATCTTTTCCTAAAACCCACAAAAATTTGCATATTGATAAAATTCATAAAAATTTGAATATCTTTTTCAAAACTCATAAAAATTTGTATATTTCAGAAAAAAAAAACTCTCCATAAAGATTGCATTGTATTGTCTGATGGTGTTTTGCAGGAACAACTTTGCAAGGACCAAGAGCACGAGATGAGTCCTATCTCCACTCATTGCTATCAATCTATTGATTCCTCACGATATTCTCATGACATGCCACCCTGGGTATTTTTGGTTATCATCTCCTCATATCTTTTTTTTGGTTATATCTCCTGATTATCATTCTGATTATTCATCTCCAGATCTTTCAATCAACTCCTGCTGATTTCTCTTGGTCAATTCTGTCACTGGGCATTATCATTCTGATCATTCAACTCCAAATCTTGATTAGCCAAGATTATCTTCCTCATGATGAAACAACAACAAACAATGATGATTTGCAATGCCATGATTTAATTCGTACTATTCATGCCATATACATGCTATTGATGCTTTGATTCATGCTATGCTTGCTATGCTTAAATGCTTTATTCATTGCTTGTTATCTTTTATCTTGGCTGATGAAATTTTGAGCGCAGGATAAGAAGCTCTTGGTCCCGCCGATTGGTCATCAACATCCAAGTCCCACGGTGTTTGCACATTATTTCATCTCAGTTCCCCATATGCTCATTGCTATCGCCATCTCCCTGTATGCATTCTACTATATGTTATTAAACTATTAGATTATATCAAGGACCTTGTGGCTTTGGTAAATCTGGAATTTGAGTTCCCCTTCATCAAAAATAATGACGATTCCAGAGGCATCTTAGTCACACGGATAGGCCGTTGAGCCGTCCAAGGCTGGGGACGATGGTTCCCTTTTACGAGTTGGTGCGCGGATAAACGGGCTTCGGCTTAGTATCAGCTCGCAGAATGGGTTTCTTGACTCAGTCTTGGCAGCTTAGCAATATTATCCTTGATTATCTTATATTTTCGTTTGATTTAATTTTTTCCTTTAAACCCAGCATGCATTCATGTAGGAATTTGAAACAATTGTTGAAAAATCATTCTGATAAGCTGATTTGGAGAGTCAAATTGATCTTAATCTTTCAAGATATGAGATATTCCATGTCGAATTGAGTCATCAATTCGTTTTGTCGTTGTTTTGGGTAATTTTCTCGAAAGCTCCTTGTTTGGATTTTTATCATCTTATTTTATCTCCTTTCCTTTGATCCACCTTGGCTGCAGCACGTCCACTGGCTGGTAACCGCTCCCCAATGGTGAAACCTACAGGTTTGTGACCTGGGGTACTTCCACCGCACTGGAAGTTGATCATTCTTTTATCTCCTTCGTGCCCTATCCAAACATCGTTGATTTTATTGAATTTCCCGATATTGCTTCATCTCGAGCTTTTGATTTCATTCTCATCAAGTGATGTTGATTGCGTGTCTCATCACACCTTGACATCTACTTTTCAGTTTGCTCTGCTCCCTTGCAAAGCAAACGCTAAGGCGGGGCAGCTGTAGACACGCCAAAATTGACGTTACTGTGAGTACATCTCATATTGCCTTGTAATGCCCCAATTTGACCCTCGAATTAACTTTGTTTGAGTGGTTTTTCTCACTTTTCTTGGATTTCTCCCTTTTCTTATTTTTTTTTCTATTTTTCTGGATTTTTCTGGATTTTCTGGGCACTTTTCTCTATTTTTTATGAATTTTTTGGAATTAACGACTTGAAGAGGGGCATCATTTCTTTTTAAGAAAATTAAAAGAAAATAAAAGAAAATTAACGACATATAGTGAGGGCGTCCATTTCTCTCAATTTCCCATTTTTCTAGATTTTTCTGAAGTTTTTTCAGAATTTTTTAGAATTAACGACCAAGAATAGGACGTTACCTTTATTTTAAATAAAATAAAAATAAAAAAATTGAATTAACGACATATGGCACGGCCGTCACTTTCCAATTGATTATTTTAATATTATTTTCAACCTCATTCCAGAGGTGATTTGGTGGCCTTACCGGGTGTCAGAAAAATACGTAAAAATAGTCTTTGGAATCAGCACAATGTGATGCACCTCCACCTAAAAAATGGGAAAATAATATTGAGAAATGAAAAATGGCCCTAATTTGAATTTTTTTAATTAACGCCTCACATTCAGACATCTTTCATAAGTAAAGGAATTAACGCCTTGGTCTTAGGCGTGTTTTTGAAATAAAGCCCTCTGGTAGGTCGTCAATTCTTTAATTAACGCCCTTGTTAAAGTCGTGTTTCACTTTCGTGTTCTAAACGGACGCAGCCCTTTCCCAGAGAGTCCCTGCTTCGTTTGGTCACCTTGCCCATTCGTATCCTTCCCTCCTTGGGCTCTTGCCCATTATTATCCTTCTATCTCTTGATTCGACCCTTTTTATAGAGCTTATTCAGCTCTGTTAAGGGGTTGGTTTTCGGATTCTTCCTTTTCTTCTTCCCTCCGACGTTGTTCTTCTTCTGTTGTTTTTTTCTATTGTTTTTCTTCTTCTTTCTTTCTTTCACGCAGGTTGCTGCTGCTGGCTGAAGGAGGAACTCCTATACTAATTTCTTCATCCTTTGGAAGATTTCTCACCATCGAGAATCAAAGCCAAAAGCAACAGGCTTCCTTTGTCTATTTTTGTTTCTACTTTTATTATCATTGTTCATATGCATGCATGTTCATATCTTATTATTATTTTTTTCAATATCTCTCAACCACGTTGAGAAACCTCCCCTTTAGTGCAACTCTTGCACTCTTTCCCCTTATTCATATATTTGCATCTTCATACATTCATATTTTTCTACCCTTTTTGCATAGGGGTTTAAGGGCCAACACCTTTAAGGTGTGTTCTTCATCATATTTTCATGCTCATATTTTTATTAAGAATTGATGCTACACTCACCATGTTCTAATTCCATATCTTTATTGGTGTTTGTCTTTGTTTGCAAGGGTAATTAATTGAAGAACTCTCTCCATCGGCCGGCCGATTGGAAGAGAAAGGAGCACTCACAATCACCCGCGCTTAAGGTATTTTTCGCGATCCCTCCCATATTGTTATTGTTTATATCCTTTGAGGCCTCGTGTCTCTGGCGATCACATCTCCTTGTTTGCACCCCGTGCATGCTTATTTGTGATTTATTTATTCACATATTATTCTTTCCTAAGTGGATTTCTAATTAGAATCTACAAATTGACGATCACGGTGGGACGACTTTCATTTTTCTTTTGATTACCCTTTCCTTTGGGCACCCACGTGTGCCATCTCCCCTTTTGCACCCTCGGTGCATCTCCTTTTGTGCCCCTCGGGCACCCTCCATTGTGCTTTGCACTCTCCCCAAGTGATCTGTCAGCTTGTTAGATTTTCTTTTTGAAAATTCCACTTACCCAAAATTGTTGATGAGCATGTTATGCTATGCTGCATGTTATTGATTGCCATGATCATATTGTGACTGTGGGTGTATTGCTGTTTCTGGCTTCCGGGACACAGAGAATTAACGCCTCTGGAAGAGGCGCGTTTTTGTTTAACGCCCTAACCCAGGGCGTCTTATTTATTTGTAATGCCTCTTGACAGGGCGTTTTCCAGCGCATCCCTGGTTTCCCTTGACTTATTACGCTGCTTTGTGAATTCACGCCCTCCTCCAGGGCGTCTCTTTTTGATTAGCGCCTCAGATCAAGGCATTTTTTGTGATTTGACGCCCACTGGAAGGGGCGTCCTTTTATTTATAGCGCCTCACACTATGGCGTGTTTTTCACTGCCCCTGGGCCCTCCAGTGATTCACGACAGTGATACTGTCGTCGCTTTGGTTAATAGCGCCCCCTGCCAGGGCGTCTTTTTACTGTGGGTTTACAGAACCCTCCCGTGTGTGGCTTTTCATCATGATTCATGCTTATATTTGTTGATTGATTATATTGCTGTGATTGGCTTGTTTACCCTGCATTCAACTTTGCATTTGGTTTGAGAGACCTCCTCTCTCTACACTAGGATTCCACACACCCTCTTGGTGAAGGAAGGACCCTCCATTGAGCATTCCGTCTCTTTGGATTGGAAATTCCTAAACCAAGCCTCCATAAGCCCCCGCACCCGTGGATTCCCTCACGGACGCCGGGCAGGTTGTACCCTTTTGAAGACCCGAGTTAGTTGGCCTATACACGGTGAGAGAGTGTTCATAGTTGGCACCGGAGTTCAAACCATATTGAAACTAGGATCCTTCCTTGTGTGAATCACACCAAACTTTGTTAAAATTCATTAATTCACCAAGGTTCAAATAAATTAAGATCGAAGGTAACCATTCCAACTTGTGTGCTTTTTGCATATTATTTTGAACTTTGATTGAATAATGGCTTACCATGATAAGAAAACCAACATGTTTAATCCAATTCATGAGGATGCACAACCATGCACATCTTATTCTCCTCAATTTCAACATTTTCATCTAAACTCTCACCATGCTTTCGAGGGACCACGTCCTCATTCTTATGGTCATGCCTGGCCCATGGGCAATGTCCAAACTTATGGTCCCTCATCTCAATTTCAAGCCACTACTCCTTCGGGATTGTCTCCTCCCGACGATGAGAAGGTCTCCCAAATCATTCATGCATTAGACCATCTCACCCCTCAGCAACTCCAAGCCCTTAAGGCCGCCGTTGAGGGTGCATCTCCTTCATCTCATCCTCCTTCTAATCCTATTCGGGGGGCCCATCACCCAATTCCCTCTTCCACTCATATTCCTAATCGGGTAGCCCATTACCCATCCTCTTCTATTCACATTCCTCCCCGGGTGGTCAATCACCCGCCTCCTTCTATTCCTCCTCCATCACGGCCCCGAGGCCCATCTATTTCTTGCAATCCGGCCCATCCAGGTTCTTCTGCGGGTCATCCCGTTAACTCCCCTCCATGGCCTTTTTATGCCACCCCTCCTTCAAGGCCCTGCCAACCCTTGGTTGCTCAAGTTACACCCCTCCAACAAATCCTTCTTGATAAAGTCACTTTGATGGAGGAACAATTAAGAAGGGTCATGGCTCCTCCTACTCCGGTCAATCCTCTTCATGCCGCTTTAGACAATATTACTAAGATGGAGAAAGAATGGAAGGATAGGAGAGATGATTATGGTATCGGCAGCTCAAGCAAGCAACAGCCGGCAGATTTCGACGATCAAGTGGACACCGTCCGCCCTCCACCCATCCGCACACTTCATTCATATGGCCTTCCACCTCCACATACGCAACATCATTACATTCCTCCATCCACATATACGCCTCCACTACGGTGTCCACTTGAATTTGATGATGAAGAACCGGCAATTAAAGAACTTGAAGCGGTATACGATGATGAAGCTCCGCAGGCATCCCTTCCGAGTTTCCTTCGCCAACCTCTTCCTCCACTGTCGGAAGACCCCTATGCTCATGATTATGCCACAGTCCCCGATCCAACCCCCATTTATGGGACCTCTTGGTGTTACGATGATGGGTCGATACTCCAATCACCCATACCGCCGCACCATGAGTCTCCTCCTCACCCCAATACTTGGTGTTACGATGGTGGGTCGATACTCCAGTCACCCACACCGGTGCATCATGCGCCTTCCCCTATACCTGACACCTCTCGCCCCATTCGACATTTTCAGCGCACCAAACCCTTTCCTTTTACACCATTAACCTCTATTACATCGGCCTCCGCCAAACCTCCACTACTCTCCACTCCACCGGCCTCCGCCGAACCTCCATCACCCTCCACTACGCCGGTCTCTGCCGAGCCTTCTATTACCCCTCCTCTTTGTTCGCTACCTAAGCCGTCCATTATCCCTGTAACGCCAAAACCAGCTTTGCCAGGCCTTTCCCCTATTCCACCACTTAACCTATCACCCTTACCCGTGGCTAATCCTAAGCAAGGTCCACCCCTTTTTGCACTCAAGCCAACCCCTACTGCTTCCGAGCAAAGGGGGAAGCTCGACGTGTTTGAACCTCCGCTTCCACTCACCCTTTCTCCAACATTTTCCATTATACCTCCACCATCCCCGAAGCCTTCCGCCTCCGCCTCAAGTACTTGTGCCGAAGATAAGCAAAAGCCGGATAAGAAGAATTTGGCCACTACCGTGCTGTTCAAGGTGCCAGAATTTATTTACCGGATGCCAATCCGGGTTATTGTGCCAAGCATGGTCGAAGAAGCCAAGTCGCCGCCATTGCTCAAAGAAGAATGCCAAGTGTTGATGCTATCCAAGGGCCGGGCAGGGCACCCCTCGCTCCAATTTTCAAATCTTAAACCCATTCTTCCATACAAGGGGCAAATTCCTATTCCGTTCAAATCAATGGGCATGGCAATGCTTCCTGTATCAACTTTCCAACTCCCTTACAGTGTTGATCTTTGCCTTCCAAGGGGGTTGTCATTTATTGTTGAAGCTTCTTTCATTGGGCCAATTGGTTATACATTTTCACTGCCGTGGAGGGGCAGTTATCTTGGCGCTACGGGGCCTTCCACTGTTTTATCCACCTTCCATTCAACTCCATCCATGTTTTTATCCATCACATTCTCTTCATGGGCCACTCCAAGGGGAAAGAGGAGGATCTCGCCCTTCATATTCCTCATATTCTTTGCATCTCATGCATTTTTCTTTCATCCATTCATGCTATTCGTTGCATCCATTGCATTACATTTGCATACAATTGCACCTCCTGATTCCCGGGTTTCCAAACCCGTATCTTCCCCGCCTTCCGGCACCTCCGGATATTCCGCATTTCCCATCTTATTCATCTTCATCCTCGGGATCTGTAGGTCCCCTTACATTGCTCGGGCGTTGCCCCCTCCCCAATCTCTTCTCAGGGCATCGCGCCCCTTTCCACTTTATTCTTCCGGAACCTCCGGATTTCTCTCACTTTCTCCCAGGGCATCGCGCCCCTTTCCACCTTATTCTTCCGGAACCTCCGGACTTTCTCCCAGGGCATCGCGCCCCTTTCCACTTTATTCTTCCGGAACCTACGGATTTCTCTCACTTTCTCCCAGGGCATCGCGCCCCTTTCCACCTTATTCTTCCGGAACCTCCGGACTTTCTCCCAGGACATCGCGCCCCTTTCCACCTTATTCTTCCGGAACCTCCGGATTTCTCTCACTTTCTCCCAGGGCATCGCGCCCCTTTCCACCTTATTCTTCCGGAACCTTCGGACTTTCTCCCAGGGCATCGCGCCCCTTTCCACTTTATTCTTCCGGAACCTCCGGATTTCTTTCACTTTCTCCCAGGGCATCGCGCCCTTTTCCACTTTATTCTTCCGGAACCTCCGGACTTTCTCCCAGGGCATCGCGCCCCTTTCCACCTTATTCTTCCGGAACCTCCGGGCTTTCCCCTCGGGCATCGCACCCCTTTCCATCTTAATCCTCCGGAACGGTTCGTGGGTTCGTGGGTCCATCTTTCCCCTCGAAGCTCGGCCGTGGGTTCGTGGAACGGCGAGGCTTCAACGGCGTTTTCTTCATGGATTGGCGTCCACGGTGCGTCGAATCTTCGGTGGAGGTAGGGAGATGGACCCTCAACCCGCGTACTTCATTTCCCGCGAGTTTTGTAGGCCGTGGTGAGCCGAGCGGGCTTGTTTGGGCGTTTTGGGGAAAATACATATTTTGGGGTGTGTAAGCCGAATCTTGTGTTTTGATTGTGTTTATGGGGTTTAAATGGGCCCTCTCGGTGCTAGAGAGGTTAGGGAATGTTTTTCCATTTGTTTCCCCTTCACCTGGGGGTGGATGGGGCGTGGAATGGGTTTTCCGTCGTTTCCGTCGTTTTCGGGCGCGGACTGAGAACGCGCTAGTCTCAGGTAGCGCGTTCTTGAGGATCGCGCCGCCCCGATGGGGCGCGTTCATCGGAGAAGATGAACAGTTAGGCGGTTCCTGTCGCGCTATAGGGTCCTAGCGCGTTCTGCCTTGTCCCGCTAGGGGTTCCTAGCGTGTTCTTCCTTGTCGCACTAGGGGTTCCTAGCGCGACCTGTCTAGTCGCGCTAGGAGATCCTAGCGCGTTCCGTCTTGTCGCGCTAGGTGATCCTAGCGCGATCTGTCCTGTTGTCTCGTGATCCCCTTGGGCCGTGTGTGTCCCGGACACCCCGTGGAGTTTCGTGACAATGTCTTTGGGTGTCCGAATGTCCCGTTTATCTCGATTAATGTGCCCGTGAGTTTAAGGGTCCGGGTGACCTTCTAGCGTTTTGATTATGTTGCATTGGTCTCCGATCGACCCGATTGTGACCCAGTGGTCGACCTTTGGCCTCGTGAGTGTCCCAGACATCCCGTGGAGTTCCGTGTCTATGTCTTTGGGTGTCTGGAGGTACCGTGTTACCTCGATAAGCGTGCCCATGGGCTTGGCGGGTCTGGGTGACCCTTGGTGTTCCGGGCTGCCGTGTTCTTACTAGATCGAGTCACCGTGTATCGGTGTGAGGGCGGTGAGGTTTCCCCGCAAGTCGTTACTTTTCTGGAAGGTGGCTTCTGAGTGGGCCAAACATGTGGCCTTGGACGGTGAGTCCAGTCTCCCAGCCTGGGGCTGGAGTTTTCTTAAGTCCCTTCCTCGAGGGATGGGTCTTGGCAGTTGTGAACTGCCTCGTGAGTTATCGCATTGTGGTTTTGGACCTAGGGATTAGGCCAGATTGACGGCTTAGTGCTGTCATGTGCAACGGTCTCGACTCCGAGTCTTGTGACTCAAAGACCGTTGAGTTTAGTAGGTCTAGTGGACCATCTAGAGTCTGGTGGCGTAGTGCCACCTGTTACTTCGCGATACTCGCAATGGGTGCGTGCGTGGTTTCCTGTGTCCACGTTCTGTGACACGTCCACTAGTCGTAGCCTTCTTACGGCACGCGTGTGCTGACCCACCTGGGAGTGGTAGAGCGGCTGACCCGAGGGAGACGGTGAGTAGGCTGGTTACCGTAGGGCCCCCACGTACAGCCGAGTCCGGGCTTAGGGGGAATTACCAGCTAGAGGACAGGCTTAGGGCGTATGGTCTGAGTGTGCACACGAGGTTGGGGACGTCGGACGGCGCCGGCAGGCGCGACCCCAACTAGTCCTTGTTCTGTGGTACTGGTTACTGAGTGTGTCTGAGTCTCCGCCTGGGGCGTTGTAGCTAGACACTTGTGACGTGGTGTAAGACGTCAGGGGACGCATCCGGTCGTTCTTCTAGTGGGTGGTGCTTCTGTCACGTGACGTGAGTTGTCATGTACCAGGTTCTGTTTCCGTCCACGAGACGGGACTTCGTGAGTGGTTTCGGGAGTGTTCCCGGAGTCGAGGTCTGGGGTTTCCGGTGAGCGTCACCGAGGGCCTTTCTCTAGACAATATTGTGTTCACGACGGTGAGGTCGTGACCGTGTTCCCTGACCGTGTGGTTTTGGCTCGGGCCCTTTTTGTGAGGGCATGCCTCCGCTTCGGAGGTATCGTGGCGTTTCCCAGTAGCGTGGCTTGGGCGGTTCGTGTTTGGTGGTCCCCGATCATGGAATCGGGTGGTCGGGTGCGTGGCTTGGTTGTCTCCCGACGGGAGACTAGGTCGTATTTTCTGGTACAGTAGGAGTAGCTGTAGAGTCGAGGTTTTACCGGCCACCGTAGTTACTTTCCTGCTTTCGTAGTTACTACTTTCCGTGCCGCCATTGTTCTCAGTTGGGGTTCCGCAGGATCCCTACTGGGCCAGTGACAGGAGGCTCACCCCTGCGTTTTAGGTGCGGCGGTTCTTCCTCGAGGTTCGAGGGTGCTGTACAGAGGTCCTTGGTTGCCAGCTCGCCGGGCCGAGTGTTCACTTGGCATGTGGTACGTTTTACTGCTTTAGACTGTACTTTCTATTGGACTGGACTCTGTTGTAGTTGTTCATTTACTTCTGATAATTGTTGTATAGTCATGTTTTATTTCCTATTTCTTTGTGCCTCCACACTCCTTTTTAGCCCTTCTGAGCCCTCCCGGCTCGTGGGTGATGGTTTGAGTCTCGGGTTATCGGGCCTTCCCGGTAATCGGATCCTCGGGGTTATTACAGTTGGTATCAGAGCGTGGTTGTGGACGTACATGAGAATTCACGATATTACAGTGATCAGAGTCCGTAAGGTCCAGTACAGTCGACAGCTGGCATAGGGTTTTGTGCATGTTTTCCGCTTTGTTTCTCGCTTGAGGGCTTGAGTGCGCTGTGCGGCGCGGTGAGGGTGGTTGCTGTTCGCGGCTTTCGTGTCGGCGTGGGGTCTGCGGATCGAGGTCGAGAGCCTTCTCCCTTGGGTGGTGGCCCCGGTCGTGCTGCGTTGGGTAGAGGTTACCGGCGGGTGTGTTGCTGTGGTGCTGCATTCGAGGAATTTGCAGCGAGGTCAGGTGGCTGGCGAGGACTGTTCGTCGTTAAGTGGCCGTGGGTGTGCTCTGAGGGAGCTGTTGTCGAGTTTGGCCACTCCAGTCTGAGGATTGCCCAGCCCCTGCGGTGTTAAGGTTGTGATTTGAGGTGTTGGAGCGGGTGCTCTGGTCGAGGATTGTGCTCGGGTGAGCGGAAGGTTTTCTGTTGAGCTGCTGATTTGTCGAGTCCGATGTCCTTGTCATGCTCTGTGGCGTCAGAAGTGACGTGTCGATCCCGATTATCCTTGCGAATTTCGAGACAGGATGGGCTGTGGTGTCCCAGTAAGTCTTGCTTCTGCGCTCTTGTGTGCGAATGGGTTTTGTTCACCCAGGATTTTGCTCGAGATGTGAAGGTTCCGTGGCGAGTTCGGGACTCGAGGATGAGCGTCGGCGGTTGTCGATTATGGCTCATGTTGCGGCTCTTTACATGGCATGTTGCAGTTTGGGGAATTGCAATGGTGGTGCATTGAGAGATGTCATGGTCTGACGGGACACTTGGTAAGTGTTGTCGGAGGAGCTGACCTGATGGAAGTGATGGTTTTCTTGGTGCTGGAAGGTGATGTTCCCAGCATGCGCCAGGCTCGAGGTCAGGTCGAGTGTGGAGTTTTCCTTCCGTTGGTCGGAGGTGTGATTGGGTTCTCCTTTGGTTGGAGAGAATCGTGTTTGGCTAAGGTTCGTCGCCTTGCACTGTGTGTCTGGATTGGTTGGCCTTCGTGCGCCATGAAGTCCGTGCGAGACGCGTCCCACGTTTTGGCAAGGTGGTTGCTGTTGACACCTGAAATATAATCAAGAACAAAGATGGGACCGAAGAGAAGATCAAATCAGAGATAAAGATCCCAGGGATTCCTGCAAAGCTAGAACTATAGAAGAGTCATCACTAAAACTATCTACCCGGCTGAAGTCCTCCCCGACCAAGCTGATGTCCGGTGTTATCATCGCCCAGATGACAGTACTGATGAAAACTGTAGTCTATTGACTGATGAAAACCTCCAGAAATGTTCTGATGAAACTATACCAACTCACCAACGAAGAGGCCTTCGCCTGTTCTGACAGACTCAGAAGGGTTAACAAATGAAAAGACTTTTCAGGTTGGACAGCTTTGACAGCTTAAGCCCGCTGATAAGAGGAATGAAAACATTTAAAAGCCCTAAATGGGCCCATAAGTGTGGCGCCGGGATCTCCTCACCAAGGCCCAGAACCGGCGCCGGGAGGTTGGACTCTTGCGCGTCGGGAAGTCTCCCGAGACCAGGGCGCGCCGAAATAGGCCCGCCAAAAGGATATTGAGCAAGGGCTATAAAACCCCCTTTCTCTCGACAGAAGAGAGCATACAGGCAAGAGACAAGGAGAGAGAAGAGAAGCGTCA
Organism: Amorphophallus konjac; assembly: GCA_022559845.1. NCBI lineage: Eukaryota > Viridiplantae > Streptophyta > Magnoliopsida > Alismatales > Araceae > Amorphophallus > Amorphophallus konjac. The sequence goes on along the minus strand of CM040122.1, from coordinate 431,106,554 downwards.
ACAGAAGAAGAAGCAGAGAAGAGAGAATAGAAAAAAGAGAAAAGAGAGGCCAGATAATCGAAGAGACCAACAACCTCATCCAGAAAGAAACGAAAAGGAGAGAGAAGAGTAGCGTCAACAAAAGAAGAAGCAGAGAAGAGGCCAAGAGATCAGAGAAGAAGGTGGGCAGTTGGGGAGGGAGAGGAGTCAATACTCCGCCCTCCCCCATAGTTTCTCCGTTGTTTTCTCTGCTGTATTTTTCTTTCCCCAATGTTTATGTTCTTATCTGACGATTAGTTCGTCCCAATGAAACCATGTGTCTCCTGTTGGGTTTCCTTCATTTCTTCCTTTTGGTTTGGTGGAGACCATCTGATGTAACTTGTGTGATGATTGAATGAATAAAAGGGGTGAAAGAGCACTTCATGCATAGTGTTTGCTGTTATTCTTTCTCTATATTACTCTGTGTATGTTTCCCTACCCCCGGGTTCTGGCCTTGGCTGCTCCAGAAGGGTTCACGTGAGGTTCAGATCCTTTCAGTGGATCTTGGACTCTCTCGTCCCCTGGCAGTAGAGGCACTGATACCTTGCTCCGTCATCTGTCTCCCCCTCTGTACATGTTGTTCAGCAAGATGCTTGATGACTCTGATATTCCGGGTTTCCGTATCTTTCACATATCAGGGGTCTGTCCTTTGAGAAAAGATGAGGATGGAGCACCGGCCCTCATCCAATGGGTTATTGGGTTTCATCTCCTTATCCTTTCTTCTCTTAATGGCATGCCTCCTGCAGAGATTTTAGCCCTCTCTCGAGCCTTCAGGTTGCTCAGGGATCAGAGACATCAATCTCTTGATCACCTGGACAGCAGGCAATAAAATCATATGTATATATCCCGAGGGTTTCAATAGTTGATGACCCAGATTTCTCAATGGATCTTACCTCCAAGCATTTCCCGGGCTCTACCTTGATAAAACCCCGATCCAGCCTTCTTACACCCCGAATCCAGTCCGAAATCCATGCTGAAGGACCCCCAAAACCCCCATAGCAGAGCCAAGAACAAAAACCCCTAAAACCCCAAAGCAGGGCCTTCCCGGCGCCCAGACCTTCTCGGCCCAAGACCTTCCCGGCGCCATGAATAGCCCTCGGCGCGCTGGTTAGCGCGCCGGGAACCTTGGGCGCCGAGAACCTTGGCCTCCCCTTTCTAGCTCCCAATTCCTACGCCGAGAACCCTCCAATCCTTGGAGCCAGGCCGAGAACCCCTTTGCTATTGCCCAAGAAATTATTCCTACACCCTTGTAATTCACCCAAGGCAACCCTACATCCTATTGAGAGATATTCATGGTCATCATACCCGTCTCAAGGATCAAATCAATGGGGAGCAACTTCCCCCTACATTATATCGTTTGGAGTGGACTTTGTTCACAGACCCTACTAACCAAAGGAGCTCTGCCACTGCATGGGCTTTGATGGCCGTAAAAGGGATATTAAGATAGTGCTGCAAGCACGCACACTGGCTAGGGGTCTAATACGCTTCTTTTCTGGCTTTCACCCCGGCACTCCGTGGGTGATTGTCTATCATTCCCTGGCAAATGCTAAATCCGAGGGAGGTGCTGCCTAAATTTCTCCAGGAGCTGGCACTAAAAGAGATGTGGAAACTAAACATAATATCATGAGGCTAATAAATGAAATGATGAGATCTTTAGTTCCTCTGTTCTTTGGAGCATGTGTTGTTTATTACATGAATCAGTCATTCCGATGATCGGGGTTTTCGGATGATTTCCCCCCTCTGACTGCTATTCCTGGAGGAACAGCAAAGGTAGAGTCCCGATCCTCGCTTCCATGGGTCTTTGGGCTCTATCCTATCCCCCTGTCAGTGATGCTGGCATCACGAAGCCCTCCTTTCTCTTGTTCAGTCTCCTCTTCTCAAGCCACTAGGGTCGCTCCAGGGATATGAGATGGCTATCTCTTGATTCCCTGGACGACTGGCGACAGGGAAAGAACATTTGTCCCAGAGGGCTGTAAACGGCTGATGATCGCGATCCCTCGATGGATTCTACCTCCCCCCTTTTGATTCCTTGGCACTGCCCAGCAAATGCCCTGATCCAGCCTCCCATTTGTGTCCTAAACCCTACCTCAATCGAAGCCTAAATCCAAAAAAAAAACCCTTAGAAGAGAGCACCATGAAATCCCATAAACCTTCCCGGCGCCCAAAACCCCTACCTTCCCGGCACGGGACCTTCCCGGCACGATGAATAGTTCCCGGCATGGCATTTCCATGCCGAGAACCCTCCTTTTTGCCAAAACCCCTACCTTCCCGGCACGGGACCATCCCGGCACGATGAATAGTTCCCGGCATGGCATCTCCACGCCGAGAACCCTCCTTTTTTTGCCAACAAACCACTACCTTCCCGGCACGGGACCTTCCCGGCACGATGAATAGTTCCCGGCATGGCATTTGCGTGCCCAGAACCTGGCCGTGCCGAGAACCCCTCCCTTCTATATGAAAACTGTGCCGAGAAGGTTACATCAGAGCTCTGCACTAGGAATTTCCATCTCCACCTCAGTTCAACTCTTGGTCAATCCACTGTACCTGCCTGAGGGGTATCCAGAGGTCATCATGTATGCCTCAAGAGATAAACTAACGGGGAATGGCCTCCCCTACATTACTCGGTCCCGATCAAGATTCCTCTGTAACCCTATGAATCTAAGGAGCTCTGCCACTGCATGTGCTCCGATGGTTTCCAAGGGAATATCAACCGGTGCTATGAATGCAAACAATGTTCCCGGGCCTAGTGCCCTTCTCTTTCGGCCTTCGTCCCGGCATCCCGTGGATGAGGGTCTATCTCTCCTTGGCATGATCCAAGATATGGGGATATGCTGTCGGATTTGCTCCGTACCCGATATACCCTCGCTTTATCCGGTCTACTCAAGGTCTTGCAGATAAATTAGCATGCTCTCATTTGGGCTTTTGCCGCCTGTCTCCTCTTACTTTGGCGTTTAATCAAGGGTTGTCCTTCTTAGGGAGGACGTAATTAACGTCATAACCTTTATGGTATGACGGACTTTTGGTCCAGACACGATCACTCACAATCGACTGATTAGAAGTCAGATCGAGCGCACAATGAAATCGTCACATATGTGACTGGCACGCCAATAAATAAACCATAGAAACAGAAGAATAAAGAATGTAAACGAAAAGCGCGTCCACAGTTGCCTGTGAGAAGCGTTACCCGTTCCCTGATGTGTAAGGGTGTTGGCACTGTTCCGGAAGGACGAGTGCCGACTGGGCGGTATTTTTGAGATTTGCGGTTGGTGTTGCGGTTCCCGATGTGCGGTGGATTAGAGTATGCGAGGTTGCAGATGGTTGTCGGGATGGTGGATCCCAAGTTGTCGATGCAGTGGCTGTGTGTGTGGATCAGACTGCGCGGATCGTAGCGTTGGTTGCTGCAGGTGGATTTCTGAGGAAGCGCAGAGCAGCGGAGGATTGGTTCCTTGATATGCGTTGTCCCCAGTTGTGTGGGACGTGTTGTTGCCATGCCGTTGCTTGAGATATTGTCGCTCATGGCATTGGCAGGTGGAGAGTTGGGGAAATTTGCTGGCGAGGTTGCCGCATGAGTACCCTATTCTTGCATTGGAGGTTGCGTTCGTGGATGAGATCGTGTTTTGGAGAAGTGTGTTGTAGATTGTAAGAGTTTGTGTGTCCCGTGCCTCTGTGATAAGAGCGGGAGTCGGGATTGGCAGGCGTCCTCTTGGATTAATTGAGATGGAGGTTTCGATGAGATAGGATTCGATGAGACAGGACGGTGGTCGATGCATGTGCGTGGAGGTCTCTGAGACGTTGACGTGGGATATTGATCCTCAGTCTGCGGCCAACAAGGGAGGATTCCCCGTAAGTCTGAGTTGAGTGATGTGAAGACCGAGGGGAGATTGAGTCTTTTGGTCCCGCCGTGCTCCCCTGAAGGGTAGAGTTGGTGCGGGGATCCATCTGGATGTGGTGGTGGTCTGTGCGAGAGTCAACGGATGGCTTGCCGAGGTTTGGAATGTTCCCTTCAGATCTGGTGGAGGACTAGGAAAGAAGGAAGAACCTGAGCAAGCGGAGGTTTCCCGTTGACGAATGTTTGGTGACCAGTGGATGGCCCTTTACTGGCAGAAGATGCTGGTAGTTGTGGTTCGAGAATGGCGAGAGCTGCATGCAGGTGAGGCCTTTTGGTGGCCGTTTCTATGGTGTGTTTTCTCAGATGGGATCTGAGCTTTGCCGAGGTTTGAGTTCTGACAGAGTTGGTCCCGTGCTGTTGTGGCGTTTGGCTTGCCGAGTGTGGAGTGGTCCTCGGCGTGGAGTCGACAAATTTGTGGTGGTTAGCTGGCAGAGAAGCTGGTGTTAGGTTGGTCCGCCGAGTGTGGGCGTTGACCGGTGGATTGGTTCTTGTGGCGAGGATTGCGTTCCCTCGGTGATCGAGAGGGTGGCAGCGATGCCGTGAGTGGTTTCCGTTGTGTCTGAGGTGATACCAGACTTGTGCCTTTGTATTATGCCTGCTCTGGTGGCCGATGTGTGCGCGGTGTGCGGAGCGTGGCATTGTTCGTGATTATGATCTGGCCGTATCCCTCCTGATTGGTGCTTTCACGAGAATCGAGGTTTTTTCTGTGTTCGGGCCCTGATAGTGTTGTCAGTTGGTCGAGGCGTTCTTCCCCTGTGGCTTGGTGCTGGTCCTGAATTTCGGGGACGAAATTTCTTTAAGGGGGGAGGTCTGTAATGCCCTGGACTTTTCGGATCCTTGTTCGTGGTCCCAGATCTGGTTTCTCGGAGTGTCCAACTCCGTTGCGTCTGAAATTTTATTTCGGACATCTTTCGTGTTTGGATCGGCGCAATCCGGAGTTGTTTCAGAGGCCCGGAAGTATTTCGCGGCTTTTCCGCGTGTGTTTTCCGATTCCCGGTGTGTGTTTCAGTAATTCCTTCGGAACCTCGTTGCGGGTGAACCGGGCTGTTCACCAGGGCGCGAGAGGTACCGTTGCGATCGGTGCGTTCTGAGGATCAAGGAAACATGATTTTCTATTTTTTGGGATTTTTGAGAATTTCTGAATTTTCTATATATTAACCTCCTTTTTCTCTCTCTCCCCCCTCTCATTTCTTTCTTCTCTCCCTCTCTCTTCTCACGCTCTCTCCTCTCTCCCTCTCTCTCCGGCGACCGACGGGGTGGAGCGTGGGCGAGGTGGGGACGGCGCGGGAGAGGCACGGGCAAGGATGGGTGAGGATCGAGGCGGTGGAGGCGCGGTGAAGCTCGGCCGTGGGTTCGTGGAACGACGAGGCTTCAACGACGTTTTCTTCATGGATTGGCGTCCACGGCGCGTCAAATCTTCGGTGAAGGTAGGGAGATGGACCCTCAACCCGCGTACTTCATTTCCCGCGAGTTTTGTAGGCCGTGGTGAGCCGAGCGGGCTTGTTTGGGCGTTTTGGGGAAAATGCATATTTTTGGGTGTGTGAGCCGAATCTTGTGTTTTGATTGTGTTTTTGGGGTTTAAATGGGCCCTCTCGGTGCTAGAGAGGTTAGGGAATGTTTTCCCCTTTGTTTCCCCTTCACCTGGGGGTGGATGGGACGTGGAATGGGTTTTTCTGCCGTTTCCATCGTTTTCGGGCGCGGACTGAGAACGCGCTAGTCTCAGGTAGCGCATTCTTGAGGATCGCGCCGCCCCGATGGGGCGCGTTCATCGGAGAAGATGAACAGTTAGGCGGTTCCTGTCGCGCTATAGGGTCCTAGCGCGTTCTGCCTTGTCGCGCTAGGGGTTCCTAGCGCGTTCTTCCTTGTCGCGCTAGGGGTTCCTAGCGCGTTCCGTCTTGTCGCGCTAGGTGATCCTAGCGCGATCTGTCCTGTTGTCTTGTGCTCCCCTTGGGCCGTGTGTGTCCCGGACACCCCGTGGAGTTCCGTGACCATGTCTTTGGGTGTCCGGAGGTCCCGTTTATCTCGATTAACGTGCCCGTGAGTTTAAGGGTCCGGGTGACCTTCTAGCGTTTTGATTATGTTGCATTGGTCTCCGATCGACCCGGTTGTGACCCAGTGGTCGACCTTTGGCCTCGTGAGTGTCCCAGACATCCCGTGGAGTTCTGTGACTATGTCTTTGGGTGTCTAGAGGTACCGTGTTACCTCGATAAGTGTGCCCGTGTGCTTGGCGGGTCCGGGTGACCCCAGGTGTTCCAGGCTGCCGTGTTCTTACTAGATCGAGTCACCGTGTATCGGTGTGAGTGCGGTGAGGTTTCCCCGCAAGTCGTTACGTTTCTGGAAGGTGGCTTCCGAGTGGGCCAAGCGTGTGGCCTTGGACGGTGAGTCCAGTCTCCCAGCCTGGGGCTGGAGTTTTCTTAAGTCCCCTCCTCGAGGGATGGGTCTCGGCAGTTGTGAACTGCCTCGTGAGTTATCGCATTATGGTTTTGGACCTAGGGATTAGGTCAGATTGACGGCTTAGTGCTGTCATGTGCAACGGTCTCGACTCCGAGTCTTGTGACTCAAAGACCGTTGAGTTTAGTAGGTCTAGTGGACCATCTAGAATCTGGTGGCGTAGTGCCACCTGTTACTTTGCGATACTCGCAATGGGTGCGTGCGTGGTTTCCTGTGTCCACGTTCTGTGACACGTCCACTAGTCGTAGCCTTCTTACGGCACGCGTGTGCGGACCCACCCGGGAGTGGTGGAGCGGCTGACCCGAGGGAGACGGTGAGTAGGCTGGTTACCGTAGGGCCCCCACGTACAGCCGAGTCCGGGCTTAGGGGGAATTACCAGCTAGAGGACAGGCCTAGGGCGTATGGTCTGAGTGTGCACACGAGGTTGGGGTTGTTGGACGGCGCCGGCAGGTGCGACCCCAACTAGTCCTTGTTCTGTGGTACTGGTTACTGAGTGTGTCTGAGTCTCCGCCTGGGACGTTGTAGCTAGACACTTGTGACACGGTGTAAGACGTCAGGGGACGCATCCGGTCGTTCTTCTAGTGGGTGGTGCTTCTGTCACGTGACGTGAGTTGTCGTGTACCGGGTTCTGTTTCCGTCCACGAGACGGGACTTCGTGAGTGGTTTCGGGAGTGCTCCTGGAGTCGAGGTCTGGGGTTTCCGGTGAGCGTCACCGAGGGCCTTTCTCTAGACAACGTTGTGTTAATGATGGTGAGGTTGTGACCGTGTTCCCTGATCGTGTGGTTTTGGCTCGGGCCCTTTTTGTGAGGGCAGGCCTCCGCTTCGGAGGTATCGTGGCGTTTCCTAGTAGCGTGGCTTGGGCGGTTCGTGTCTGGTGGTCCCCGATTGTGGAATCGGGTGGTCGGGTGCATGACTTGGTTGTCCCCCGACGGGAGACTATGTCGTGTTTTCTGGTACAGTAGGAGTAGCTGTAGAGCCGAGGTTTTGCCGGCCACCGTAGTTACTTTCCTACTTTTGTAGTTACTGCTTTCTGTGCCGCCGTTGTTCTCAGTTGGGGTTCCGCGGGATCCCTACTGGGCCAGTGACAGAAGGCTCACCCCTGCGTTTCAGGTGCGACGGTTCTTCCTCGAGGTTCGAGGGTGCTGTACGGAGGTCCTTGGTTGTCACTCGCCGGGCCGAGTGTTCACTTGGCATGTGGTACGTTTTACTGCTTTAGATTGTACTTTCTATTGGACTGGACTCTGTTGTAGTTGTTCATTTACTTCTGTTAATTCCTACCTTATTTCCTATTTCTTTGTACCTCCACACTCCTTTTAGCCCTTCCGAGCCTCCCGCTCGTGGGCGGCGGTTCGAGTCTCGGGTTATCGGGCCTTCCCGGTAATCGGATCCTCGGGCCGTCACACTATATCTTTCTCTCCCAGAGTTTCTGGTCCGCGTGGAGGATAGGCGAGAGCAGCACCTACGGAACAAGGTCATCCCCTTGGTTAAGGTGGTATGGCAGCGACACTCTGGTGGTGAGACTTCTTGGGAGCGTGAGGACGAGATGCGTCAGCAGTTCCCTTACCTGTTTGAGTGAGTCTTCCTCTTCTTTCCCATTGGGTTGTTCTCAATTTCGAGCACGAAATTCCTTTAAGGGGGGAGGGCTGTAATATCCCGGACCTTTCGGATCCTTCTTCGTGGGTCATAGATCTGATTTTCCAGAGTGTCCGACTCCGCTGTGTCCGAAATTTCGTTCCGGACATCTTTTGTGTTCGGATCGGCGCGATCCGGAGTTGTTTCGGAGGTCCGGGAGTGTTCCGTGATTTTTCCGCGTGTGTTTTTCGATTCCCGGTGTGTGTTTTGGTAATTCCTTCGGAACCTCGTTGCGGGTGAACCGGATCGTTCACCTAGGCGAGAGTGGTACCGTTGCGATCGGTGCATTCCGATGATCGCAGAAATGTGATTTTCGATTTTTTGATATTTTTCAGAATTTTTAGATTTTCTATAAATACCCCCCCTTTTTTTCTCTCTCTCCTCCCCCCCCCTCTTTCTTCTTCTTCTTCCTCCTTTCTCCCCCACCGTGAGAACGCCCCTCTCCCCCTCTTCTTCGTCCGGCGAGACCGCGGCGGCACCCCCTCTGGCTGCAGACGGCGCGGGGCGGCGGTGAGGTGACAACGGTGACAGCGAGGTGATCGTAGGGCGTTCGTGAACCGTGGGAGCTCAAGGAAGAACGAGGGTTTTCCAACGATTTCTTGCAATTATGGTCGATCCGGCGCGCCTCAGGGCGCATTTGAGATAGGGTGATGTCCCTTAGCCTCTTGCCTTCCTTTCCCGCGATTTATAGGCCGAGGGGAGGCCGAGAGATGGGTATTCATGCGGGTTTGGGGCTTTCCATAATTTTGGGAGAGTTCGCCCGATCTATGGATTCGAGCCATGATTTCGCGTTTTGATGGCTTAAATACATGCTAGGGGTGCCCAGGGATGTTACCATTTGATTTCCCTCTCTTCGGTGGAGGCACGGGGGCGTGGTCAGTTTTTTTAGGTATTTTCCGCCGTTTCACCCTCTAGCGGGTGTGACGGTCCTTCCAGTGACCGTCAGGCTATGTAACGCGCCCAGGTGGGTGCGTTACAGCCCTGTGTTCAGCCAGTTGGGGTCTGTGGGCTGTGACGGTCCCACGATAGACCGCCACAGGTGCTGTGACGCACCTGGGCTGGACTGTCAGGGGCGTTCGACCATTGGTTTTTGACCGTTAGGTTTTTGACCATTGGGGGTCGAGGCATGTGACGCACCAGGCTTGGCGCGTCACAGCCTTGTGATGCCCCTGTGTGGGTGCGTTAGAGTGGACGCATTCCCACACCGTAACGCACCAAGCATGGTCCGTTACAGCATGTGACGCACCAGGTTGAGTGCGTCAAGGCCTGTGACGCACCAGGTGGCACACGTCACCGTATGTTTTCGCTTGTCTTGTGACGCACCAGGGTAGGCGCGTCACAGACTGTAACGCACCAGGGTAGGTGTGTTACACGCTGTTTTGCACTGGGTGTCTGACGCCCCTGTGTTGGGCCGTCAGGTGACTGTGACGGTCCGACCTAGACCGTCAGAGCCTGTGACGCGTCTAGAGTAGACCGTCAGGCTCAAGGCTGCCCCGGGTGGTTTGTGGCCCCGTTTCTTTTCTGACCGTGGTCACCGTGCGACGGTGCTGATACGTGGGACGGTCCCCATACGTCGTCGGATGCGGACGTATTTTCTGTTGACTTGAGAGTCTACTCCGTAGTGACCCTCCATTAGTCGGAGCCTGCTTACACCCGTGTGGTCCCACCAGGGAGTGGTGGAGAGGCTACCCTTAGAGACGGTTTGTGGACCGATTTCCGTCGGTCCCCACGTCTTGCAGCCAGAGTCCGGCTGAGGGGAAAACCGGTCAGAGGGCCAGACCAGAGACGCGCGGTCTGTGCGTGCACACGTGGTTGGGGGCGGTTGGACCCACGCTGACGAGCGTGACCCCATCTAGTCACTTGTTTGTGGTTACTTGTGCGGTGTCCGTGCCTTTGGTAGGAGCTACCACGTCAGGCAGTTCACCTGCAGTGCGGTGTAAGACGTCAGGGGACGCTACTGACTGTGCTTCTAGTGGGAGGTACTCTCGTCAAGTCGGGAGTAACAGACTGTCAGTCGTGCAACTTCGACCTTCGGGTTTTGTCGTGTTGACCATAGTGTTTCGGTCGTTCCACCTTGGCACGTGCGTCGGCTTTCGTACCGTGAGATCGGTGTTTTGTAGATTGCATGGCTTCCCTTTTTGAGGTACTCGCTTACTGCTAGCGTAGCGGTTTCTCCGTTTGCGAGGTAGGGTTCGAGTGATCCCTGCTGAGTTTTGTTCCGAGACTCATTCCCTGCGTATTTTCACCGTGTTTCAGGTGAGTCGCGGCCTCAGGGGAGCGCGTCTGAGGCTCAGCATGGTTCAGGTGCCCAGCGTTAGTGCCAGAGTTCAGAGCGGGGGTATGCCCCGTGTAGCTGTACTTTTCTTTCTTGTCTCTGTACTAGTTGTGGACTACTGCTATTGTTGTTCTATTATATCTTGTGGACCATGTATCATGTAAACTGTTAATTTATTTCCTGCTTAATTATATAACTGTTTAATTTCTACAATTATTTGTGATACTTGTGTAGTCTCCACACCATCATTTTAATCCTTCTGAGTCCTCGGACTCGTGGGTGGCGGTGCGAGTCTCGGGTTATTGGGCCTTCCCGGTAATCAGATTCTCGGGTCGTTACACCCTTAGAGGGGGAAACGAAAGGAAACCGACTCCCATACCCCCTAGCATGATTCTACGCCCCTAAAACACGGAATCGCGGGCTAAAATGGTAGATCGGGCGGTCACTCCCCGCGGGATGCTCAACCCTTCCCGGCGCGATAAAACCCACTCTCGACCTCGCCTCGGCCTACAAATCGATAGGAAGGAATGCAAGAGACAAGGGATCGTCACCCTACCTTCGCTCCCCGTCGAGACGGGTCGGATCGAGCTCAAACCACGAAGAACGCCGCTAGAAACCCCGCTCCTTCACGCTTCCCACGAACACCGCACACCCACGAGATCCCTCGCTGTCGCCATGCCGTCGCCCTGCCGCCGTGCCGTCGCCCCGCCGCCGTGCCGTCGCCCTGCTGCCGTCTGTAGTCGGAGAGAGGCTCGCCACGGTCGCCGTCGGTCGAAGAGAGAGGGAGAGGGGCCGCGGTTCTCACGGGAGGAAGAAGAAGAGGGGGAAGAAGAAAGAGAAAGCAAGAAAGAAAAAAAGAAAAGAAATGGGAATTTATAGAAAATTCAAAAATTCCAGAAAATACTAAAAAATAAAAAATCACGTTTCCGTGATCTTCAGAACGCACCGATCGCCACGGTACCACCCGTGCCTAGGTGAACGACTCGGTTCACCCGCAACGAGGTTCTGCAGGTCGTGCCGAAACCCGTACCGGAAATCGGAAAACACTCGTGAAAAAGCCGCGGACGCACTCCGGGCCTCCGAAACAACTCCGGATCGCACCGATCCTAACACGAAAGATGTCCGAAATGAAATTTCAGACACAACGGAGTCAGACACTCCGAGAAAATAGACCCGAGACCCAAAAGAAGGATCTGAAAGATCCGAGATATTACAAGATGGTTCACCAACATCTTCAGCCTGGTCATCGTCATCATCTTCTTCACCATAAGTATCAGCTTGTGCCTTTCCTTTATGGGACTTGAGTGTGCGGACTGGACAACCTCGCTGAAGTTCATAACTCATATTCTTGCAAATAGAGGGAATGTATATATGTCACCAACCTAATTATGTGAGATACTTCATTGTCTAAATTTATGTGAAAATATCAAAAAATAGGCGTCAGAGCAGCAGCATAGGGAAGATTTCTGACCTTTGACTTCCGACAACTTGTAATGTAATCCATCATAACAGCATGAAAATTAATTTCGATGCCAGACATGAGATAGAAAAAGTGGAATTTTTGTCGATCTGTAACTTTTTCTCTTCCTCCAGATCTTGGGAGCAAGATCGTAGTCATCATATGATGTAAAATTCTTTGCATTGGAGGAAAACTGTTGGCATTCAATTTGCTTGTGGTACGGTCACCCATTTCTTCACCTGTCATGGCTTCATATATCTCATCTTCATCAAACATAGCTTCTTCATAAGAACAACCAGAATCATATGGCATGTCAAGAGCTTTTCCAAGAAGTTGTACTGTCAGAGGAATAGCCTGACCATTGATTTCAGTAACCATATCTTCATTTTTTACCTCCATATTTCCATAGAATTGATGCACAGGGAGTGATAAACTTTCTGATGGTCGGACATAAAAGACATCAAATTCAGCTGATTTTTAATCAACTGAAGCAATTGAAGCAAGACCTTTTCAATACTCTGAAAATCAACAACCCTAGGACAAAGTACCTTTCTTTCGATTAGCCTCAGATTCTCAAAAGAAGGTTGTTTCTGTTGTGCTCTGAGCTGCTTGTCTTTCTTACAAAGTTCTTTCAAAATGCGAGCTTCCTCCATCTCTTTCAAAGAACGCTTCTTTGGAGCCATTGAGACACACCTGGAATGGAAGCCTAGGAAGGATCAACGAGAGTGCTTTGTTCGACGAGTGGAGCTCCGCCTTGGCTGCAGCGACTCTCCACGGATCCAGACACGCTCCAGAGGAAGACGGCTTGAGCAAGGTTACCTTGGATGCTCAGAAGATAGAGGGCCGCGGGTGCCGCAGGAGATCCGCGTGCTATGGCTATAGGAGTGTGTTGTATCTGCATAGGAGGTTTCTAGGGTAGAAAGAGGGGTGGCAAGGGTTTAGAAGGGGGCTCACAGGGTCCATTTAGCGTCTGGTATTTTGTTGGATGCGATCGAAGCGAAGCCCAGCGGTCCGGTTCGCGGAAGACTGATGCGACCGAAAAGTGTCGACTCTTAGAGTCGACACTTTTTCTTCCCTGTTCTGTCCCGTGAACAACAAAGACCCACAGTAGCAGGAGTCGACTCTGCCCTGTAGCAGTAAGTTTTTAAGCTAAACAAGGTTTTGGAATGCCAAGGTATTAAGGCTTGATCCCCCATTGATTTGTATAGAGAATGATGAGTTGGTGGGTTGATCAAATGGGGGTTTAGATCAAAGACATAAAGGTCATATTCGTCTGATTATTTTCCAACTTATCAAACTAGCAGATTTTTATGCAATTGCTCTAACTAAGTACTTTGTTTATCAAGGAATTGTAAAGACATAGAAACACAATTGAGGGTTCATGTATAATAGATAGAAACTCACGCACCACACAGATCTTTGATTTCATTCAAACACACATTTATGCAGAGCACACGCCATGATACAAATGCATGGCCAAGGAGAATATAACAATGCACCTTTGATTGTTGGTACTTGGTGGAGTTATGCACTCAGCACATAGTGAGGTCTTACATATAGACTTAGCCCATCTTTCGACACCACACCATTTTATATACTAGACAACTATGTGCTTATGAATGGAAGTGCATATAAGCAAGAAAAATGCTAATGCATGACTAAAGAAGACGAGATGTGCACAAAAGAATATGAAACTATTATGCATGCACACTGACTAACTCCCAAACCTACAGACTCCTAGCTCTCTTCTAAAAGATGTTAGGAATCATTTATCATTCCCCAAAACCTAGGCATTGAGGTAGAGGATTCTTTTTCTTATAAGTCGGTCCAACTTTTTGTGGAATCTAATGTGGGACTAAAGTCACTGGCTCCAATGTGGGATTAAAGTCACTCGCAACTCTAGTTGACTGAGAGACTCACACTCCCTCTGGGTGCTCACACCACTCACCCGTAACAATACCTCCCCATTTACAAGGCCGACACTCTCGTCAGCTAGATGCCGATTGATGTTACGCCCGTTCATGGGAGGCAAGTAAATGGTGTATTGATACGTCACATTAGACCGAGAAAGGTTGGGCTCATACACCAATTTGTTAGGAATCATTTATCATTATCTAAAACCTAGGCATTGAGGTAGGGGATTCCTTTTCTTATAAGCCGGTCCAACTCTTTGTGAAATCCAATGTGAGACTAAAGTCACTAGCAACTCTAGTTGGCTGAGAGACTCACACTCTCTATAGGTACTCACACCTCTCACTCGTAACAAAAGGTTTAAATATTATAGGTTTTTTTTCATAATCCACACTTTCTTTAAAGATTTCCAATGGCAGCATTGTTAAGTACGGTTGACGGGAGGGTGGCATGACAACTTGAGGACTCAAACGAGTTGACAGGAAAGAAAAAATCTTAAGGGCGACTTTGATAACAGAATAAGGGGCGAATAGGATGAGTTATTCCGCCTACTCTTTCTTAACCGAGTTTGATAACATAGTTAAGTTGTCTGGAATCGGTTAGGGTTAAGGCCCTTATTTTAGAAATAACTCATTCTACCATTTCACATAGAATGAGTTATTCTCATGGTAAGAGTAAGTTATCAAACTCAAAAAGAAATAACTCACTCGAATCCACCTCGAATAATTTATCCTAACCTATTATCAAAGTGGCTCTAATGCTCTCTCTCTCTCTATTTCTTTAACTGAGTTCGACAGGTAAATTATTCGTTGTAGAACAAGTTGTTCCAGGTTAAACTTGAATAACTAATTCGAGCAGAAAAGTCGAATCAGTTTATTCTAAATATAATAGTATTAGTTTTCATGTATTTCTATTTATTTTATATATTTTATTTTTTTATTCTGAAAATAAGTAAGGCCCACTTTGTTAATCGAATAGTCAGAATCGGACGACGTATTCGCCGGTTGCACCCGGTGAGGGTGACTTGTTCATCGATTTTACGGTAATCGACTTTGGTGGGTCCTGCAAACTCAGGGTAAAGCCAGCACAAATACGAGGAAATGGTGGAACAATTCATTCGAAGGAATGGGGTTGAACCACCTACTTGAGCCCAGTTAAAAAAAGCGGTAGGATATGCCATTCGTCTTTTATCCTAATCTATTAGACCCTATTTGATAATAGGTTAGGATAACTCACATGAGATAGGTTAGGATGAGTTATTCTTTGACTTTTTACTTTTTCAGTTTGATAACTTGTTCTAACTCTAGGAATAACTCATTCTATATAAATGGTAGAACGCGTTATTCCTAGAATAAGGTCTTTTATCTTAACCGACCTCCGGTAACTTAACCCTGCTATCAAACTCGAACAAGGATAAAATACCGGAATAACTCATCCTACCCGGGTTTATTCCGTTAACAAAGTGGGCCTTAACAAAGAGGGCCTAAGTAATTATCAAACTGCTAAACCCTGGAATACCTTACCCGAGACTTATGGGGGAGGGGGCACTAGACTCGGTTTATGAACTCTTTTGAGTTTTTTTTTTCTGTAGACAACGTTTTAACAAATTTCATCTTGTTTGGGTTATGAATTGCCGAGTGTTATTTTAGTGATTGTAACGAACATAAACGTGTTACGCAGATTGTATATGGACTAAAATGGTTTAAAATATATGCCATATATATATGATCACACAACATCATATTCTTCTTCAGCATTGTCACAAAATTTTGAAGAAAAATTCTCCAACTGCCTGTCTACTTAAACATCAATCTCTTCCATACTTCCACCGTATGCTCGGGCAATATAACTACTCGGGCAATATAACTACATACAATATTACCATTAATGATGTTATAACTGGATGTCTTAGCTTACATATAATAAATATGCACGTGGACGAGGGCATCATCTATACTGACTTGATCCGGAGAAAGGTTCGGTACGTGTAGTACGAGGTGGTACCATATGGATTTGTCAAACTCTGCTCCGATGTATCGTACATTCCGGTGTTTAATTTTTTTATTTTTTTTAAAAGTGAGCTCTAAAAGATCTTAACTTGGGATGTAAATTACGTCACCATCGGATTATTTAAAAATAAAAAGTAATTAGATTAAATAAATAGTGTTAAGTATATTATTTTAAAATTAAATCTATTTTTTAATTTTTTAAATAATCAAATACTTGTGTGACTTGTACTATAATTTAAAATAATTTTGAGAGCCACTCTAATTTTTTTTAAAATAAAAAATTTAAAGATGTGCAGCAATCCTTTCCCATAGATCCGGCCTGAGCTGTGCTTGCTGGGCCTTCGGACTTGCCGGCCCATTTGTCACCACCAATTGTTTCTTCCTTCTTAATTATTATTATTCAACAATCGGAGAGCAACCATAGCAAACTATCCTAAAACTTAACAAAGAAAGAAACGTTAAAGATACAAAAATATAAAAAAATGAAATTCCCTCTAAACAGTTATTCAGGTGGGAATCACACTTCATTGATGACTATTTCTCTTTCTTTTCATGAAATTTCCATAAAAAACATAGAAATAAAGCTGATTTTACCTCTGTTTTTTTAAACAGTATCATATCATGTCTTCTCACTGCTTTAACTATATTCATAGAAATCAGTCGGCCCGATGTTTTTAACACAACATTTGATGGGGGAGACACCCTGGGTAAAGACTTTCTCGTCAAATGGTCGCATAACTCTTAATTGTTTCGATAAAAAAGAATGAAAAAATGAAGTATAATAATATTCTTTAGAAATATTCATACACACACACACACACATATATATATATATATATTAAAAAAAATTCAATTCTAGGCATAGGAAGTCCTAAGTTCAATAGGTACCCTTATTTATATTAAATAAAAAAACGAAGACGGGGTATATACTGCACTGGACGCGGAGCCGGGACAGAATAATAGAAAGAGGGCGAGCGAGAGCGAGAGAGAGAGAGAAGACGAAGCACTACCGTCTCTCTCCTCTCGCCGCCATGGCACGAGCCCCTCTCTCTTCTCCTCCTCCACATTAAAACCCCCCACCCCCCAACCCCACTCCGATCGCAGAATTCTCTTCTCTCCCTTCTCTGCTCGCCTTCCGGCGATCCTGCAAACGTCCCGCCCCCCCAATCTCACAGCAGATTTCTTCGATTGCGAAGGAAGGAAGGCAGTGGGATTCTTTTTCCTCATCCCTCCCGCCTGCGCCGGTGCACGCGATCCTCCCGTCTCACCCGATCGGGAGCCGAAAGGGGGTAGCTTGGCCCCCGCCGACCTCGAATTCCTTGGCTGTTTAGGGTTGCCAGAGGCGGCGCCGCGATCTGCTAGGGTTTGCGCGCGGAGATGCCCCGGGCCTGAGGGCCGCCATCGCCGCCGCCGGAGGGCGAGAAAAGGGGCTCCCTTTCTTGTATGGAAACGCGGAGCCGGAAGCGGGCGGAGGCCTCCTCGTCAGCGCCCTCTTCTCAGCCCCCCGCCACCCGCGCCTCCAAGAGACCCCGCACCGCCGCCGCCAGCGCTTCGCTGTCGTCCCAGCTGCCGGCTTCCACCATCGTCACCCGCTCGAGGCAGCACGCCCGATTGCAAGAATCCTCCGCCGCCGCTGCCGCCGTTCCGGTTGCGATGGACGCCACTGAGTCGTCGGGCGGGCGCAAGGAGTCCGAGGGGCGGCGCCGGGGCTCCGGCAAGAATTACCAGCCGGAGAGGGATAAGGAGACGCTGGATAAGGGGAAGGAGAAGGAGGCGGAGGGTTCGAGGTCTAGGGATAGGGAGAGGGACGCGGAGAGGATTCTTGGGTTGAGCATCGACAGTGGTGGGGTAGGGGATGGCGACAACGATAGCGAGGGCGGGGTTGGGATACTCCACCAGAACCTTACCTTCTCGGCCAGCAGTGCCCTGCAGGGTTTGCTGCGGAAGCTGGGCGCTGGGCTTGACGATCTCTTGCCCTCATCGGCGATCTCTGGCTCGTCTTCGTCCCATCAGAGCGGTCGGCTGAAGAAGATCCTTTCTGGTCTGAGGGCCGATGGGGAGGAGGGAAGGCAGGTGGAGGCGCTAACCCAGCTCTGTGAGATGCTGTCCATTGGGACCGAGGAATCTCTGGGCTCGTTCTCGGTGGACTCCTTCGTCCCCGTCCTTGTTGGGCTGCTGAATCACGAGAGCAACGCTGATATCATGCTGCTCGCTGCAAGGGCCCTGACACACCTTTGCGACGTCCTTCCGTCTTCTTGTTCTGCAGTTGTGCATTACGGTGCTGTTTCATCCTTCTGCGCCCGGCTTCTGACCATCGAATACATGGACTTAGCAGAGCAGGTACGTATTTTAGTGTTGCATTCATTTTAGATCGGCAAAAGTAACAAATTGTACGTAGTTATTGGGTTGGATGTTATTTATGTTTGGGTTTGCTCGGTGGTTAGGCTTTCTTGATCATGGGTTATTAGTTATTGTTGTTTAATCTGTGGCTTGTTTGAATTGGTCAGCCCACTTTTGATTCAAAGTGATGAAGCGATTATTTGTTGGTCGTGGTATGGAATGCATGTGATCCCTCTGAAGTCTTTCTTCCTCCTAAACATCTGATTTCTGCTTGTTGCTCTGATCCATGAAGACTACTGAACCTGCTATGCTTCTGCTCTTTCTCTACCTTTATGCTATCTACCTAAAAATTAGCGGAGAAGGGACATATTGATGGGACTCGTGTTGTACTTGCACTCCTTTTGTTGATTTCTCATGCTTTTTTATTATCCTTTTGGATTGATAGTTGCCTTATAAGAACAGTATGTGTCTTTGGCTGAATTAAAGGAATTAAAATTCAATATCACTGGGTACCTTGTGTTCTGCATATTTTTTTGAAAGTTGGTAGTACCACTAAATGTATTAAATTAAAAGAGGGGATGCACAAGTATAGTCAATGAGTTCCCAAAAAAATCCTTGTACCAAAGACCACACCAAGGCAGTGTGGGACAGACTAACCCCCTAGCAAAACAAAAAAATTGGGAGTTGAGGGAATTTACATTACAAAGTACCTCCGCACATTCCGTCACTCTAGCACAAATGAAAGATACAGGAGAGTCCTCAGCTCTAGCCTCTCTTGAAAATCCTCTTGTTCTTTTCACCCCACAAAGACCATAGAGTGGCATGCAATTTGTGCTCTGCATATTCCAATTATATATAGAAAACATGTGTCATCGTCATCATCATGAGTCTTATCCCATTATTTGGTGGCGGCTACATGAATCTTATTCTGCCAAAGAATTCTATCAAGTGTTATATTTGTATCAAGTGCTACATAAAAAGCATGTGCACAACACAAAAATTACCATCGTTGGCTTTTGTCTCAAGGTTATCCTGTTCTTCAACTTTAACATTACACCTTTGAGAAGCCTTTCTACACAACACGTCAATACACTCGTTTAGATGTAGTAGGTCAAGTATTTGCATCACGTCTCATTCTTTGCTTTTACTGTTGGACTAAGTTTTTAAACTGTCCCCTTCACATCATATCATGCAGTCTTTACAAGCTCTAAAGAAGATATCACAAGAGCACCCGACTGCTTGTTTACGTGCTGGTGCACTTATGGCAGTTCTGTCATACCTAGACTTCTTCTCTACGGGGGTGCAGGTAAACAGCATTTATGTTGGTTTCTTTCATGTCACTCCTTTGCAGTCATGATAGATGCACTCTTTTAGAGGCTGAAAGTTTGAGTTATTTTTTGGTTGTTTCTTTCAGAGGGTGGCATTATCTACTGCAGCAAATATGTGCAAGAAATTACCCTCTGATGCAGCTGACTTTGTGATGGAAGCTGTCCCGTTGCTTACTAACCTACTTCACTACCATGATTCAAAGGTGAAGTGACTTTCCTTTCACACAACAGCATATCATATTGATTCATCTAAAAAAATGAAGTGTCTGGTATAGTTCAAGTTCTCGTCTTCAAGCTTCCTATTCTCCTGGCTAGCATGGAGTTGATGATGGAACATGATTTTACTTTTTAAAGTTCTTGACTTTGCCTCACAAATTCCATTTTATGTCAGGTGCTAGAACATGCGTCTGTTTGCTTGACTCGCATTGCAGAGGCATTTGCTTCATGCCCGGAAAAATTAGATGAGCTTTGTAATCATGGCCTGGTCACACAAGCTGCCAGTCTTATATCCATAAGCAACTCTGGAGGTGGTCAGGCTTCTCTTAGCACACCCACTTACACAGTAAGGAGAAAAAATATGCTTATCCAATTGATGTTAACTCCAAAGGACCGATTCTGACATAAGTTTGCCAGGGTCTGATACGCCTTTTATCAACCTGCGCAAGTGGATCACCATTGGGAGCAAAGACCCTTCTTCTCCTTGGAATTAGTGGTATTCTCAAAGATATTCTTGCAGGATCTGGTCTGGTTGCTAGCATTTCCGTTTCACCTGCTTTGACAAGGCCCCCTGAACAGGTACTTTGTTACTTGATGCTCATTCATTGATTTTTTTCTTTTTTTTTTCTTTTTGATATGTTTGTTATTATTGTTTTTAGAGCATAATATATCAATATTGATATTGATATAGGAGTAGCAAGGTGGCAATTAAAGGAGAAAATTAAAGTTAAAAGAAACCTGTAAGTTTGGCATGGCACTGAACTCTTTTAACATAATAACACTAAAATTGATAGAGTACAACAAAGCACCCCCTACCCCCTATCAATATCACTACAAAAAATTACTATTGATAGAGGTGTTTGCAACAGCAACCAAACACCCCCTTAAACATGATTGGCAGTAGTATTGTTATCCTTTTGCTGCAGCTGTTTGCTTAATGCCATCTAAGGATGATTGATGCTGCGATGTGTCACATTAAAAATAGTGACCTTGGGGAAAAGACCTTTTTTCTTCTGACCCAAAAGAATGTGTTGCCACAGTGATAGTGGATGAAGAGAATGATAATGCATAAAGGTCTGGATCTCAGCTAGGATTGACATGGAAAATGGGTCTCAGATCTTTTTAGTATATTCATACATTCACTTTATCGGAAGGGTGGTAGTGTTCTATTGGTTGAACCCAGGTTAGGTGATTTTAAATATAATCAGTGCTTATGGACCACAAGTGTGGGTAGAAAAGAGTACAAACAAATTAGGAAAACATTGATAGGATATTCCATGATATTCCTAGTGGCAAGAGGATTTTTGTGGTGACCCAAATAGTCATTTAAAGAAGGATAATAAAGGCTATGAGATGATTTTTGAAGGCTTTGGTTTTGGCCAAAAAAGGGGGAAAGAAAACAGGGGTGTGGGTGATAACATTCTGAACATTCCTTTTCGCTATATTTTCGAAGGCCAACCACATGTGATGCTAGCATAGAAATAGCCTTGTGCCAGGCAGCATCGGCAGAAGCCTCCTTTATGCACTTGAGTGACCCTACACCTTGCATCACTCTTAACTTCTTGATGGGCAATATCATCCACCATTATCACCTGTGGAATATTTGTACCTGAGTCATTTACATTGTTAACAGTTTTGGGCTGCTGAATCAAACCTATTGTGTTAAGCACACTTGCAAATAACCTCAATTGTTGATCACATCTATTTGGTTTGGCCAAGTTGACTCTGATAGCTTGTTTGTTTTCCTCCTGAAGCCAACACCCCGTTTGTCTCTGGATGCTTTTTCACTTCAATAAGCTTGGGTTATCTCCTTGTATGTCCTTGTGGATTTTTGTGGCTATTGCTCAGACTCTACAACTGAAACCTTCTATTGCGTCATTTGAGCTTCAATATCTTCAGGATGCCTAGTCCTCCCTTCACTTCAGTGTGGACACGAGCATACTCCAAATGCGATCATTGCTCCATGTTTGTTATTGACCTTAAGAAGGGAACCTGTTGAGGCATGGGGGCTCCAGGCAGTTGCACATCTATTGTTAGTGAACGTGGCTGTGTGCTTACAAGGTGGGTTTCAACCCCTTGCCCAAGAGCCGCCTTTCAAGGGACAAAATTGTGCAGTCCGCCCTTCTCAACGTTGATGATTTAAGCGACAATTCAATACCTCTGGATGGCCCAAGACATTGCTACGATAGTTTGATGCTGTCTATGGGAACCACATTGTCCAACACTCACTCAGTCAGACTAAAGGTCTATGTTGAGCTATGTAGTCTAAGGTGTGAGGCGACCGAGGCGACCAAGGGGTCGCCTCACGCCTCAAACGCCTAGGCGATAGCCTAGGCGTTTGAGGCGTTTGAGGCGAAATTTTATTAAATATATATATTTAATTCAAAAAATAAACTATATGTCTAAATATCACAAAAATGGCTATATAAAGTCAATAAAAGTCCTAAATTCATTCAATCCTATGATTCATCCAATCCTATGATTCAAAGCAAGTTATGTGTGTATATGTAAGACAGAGAGAGAGTGAGACCAGCTGTGGTCAGAGTGATGCGAGACGAGGCGAGGCGACCAGGGGGCGCCTCGCTTCGCCTCGCCTCAGCGCCTAGGCGAGCGCCTAGGCGCGCTTTTAACTACATAGATGTTGAGGCATGAGTTTTTCGGTCCCACATCAGTTGTTAGTGAAGGCGGCCATGCACTTAAGGTGGATTCTCAACCCCTCAACCAAGAGGTGCGCTTTTAAGGAACACAATTGTGCGCCCGAGCCTTCTCGGAGTTGACAACTAAAGTAGACACTACCTCTTGGGGGTCTGCTAAACCTTGCTGCAACAGTTTTGCCTATCTTGTAAGGGGTTGACCACCTGCCTAGTAAGCTCATACCTTTGCTAACAACATATGTGAGACTATCCAGATTCCGAGACCTTAACAGAGGCAAGGTCTGCGGTACCGATCTCGGAACCAGTCAGGGGCGGTACCGGTACCGGTACATATTGCCTAGTATCGGTACAATATCACTCGAGGGTTGACCGCCTATATTAGTGTTTATATATATAATTAAATATATGGTAAAAATTGAAAAAATATAAAAAATCAGATAAAAATAGGAAAAGTTAATAGAATTTAAAATCATACATAATTGAACACATCCAACAATGTAACACATATATTTGAAAGTTTAGAATTGGCCCCAGTTCGCCTGTTTTTTTTTTAAAAATTGAATTGGTACTGGCTAGTACCGATACCAGAGGCGGTACCGGACCAATCGAGTGTGGTACCTGTACGTATCGCCCGGTACGTACCGATACTGGGCGGTACTGCGAACCATGAACATAGGCCCCCCTTTTTTTGGGAAAAGTGGATAGTACCACTATTGTATTAAGAATAAACATAAGAGGAGAGTACAAGTGTAGGCCGTGCAATTATAACAATCAAATCTAAAAATCTATACACCATAATACCACATAAAGAAAGTGTGGCTCTAATTAGCCCCCCAAACAACTAAAAAGAGACGGTGTAAGGGAATTTACATTACAAAGATTAACAACCTATTCCCTCACTCTGGTACAAACCAAAGAAACAACAGACTCCTCATCACGAGACTCTCTCCCGAAGATTCTTTTGTTCTGCTCCTTCCACAACGTCCACAAGTGGCATGAAGAATGAGCCATCAAATAGTCTTGTCGCTCACAATGGGCCAAGGCTTGCCCCAGTGCGCCAACAGAAGATGAACCTTACAAAGCTAGCCGCTATCGCCGCCGCCGTTTCTGGTCCTCCTAGCAAGTTTTGAGCACACCCCCTGTGGGTAAGGGCATCCCATGAAGAGGTGGTCCATGGTCTCAAAATCTTGTCCACAAAGGTAGCAGGACGGGTCGATGTCAGGAAGGAAACAAAGCAACTTGTCCCTGGTCGACAGTCTCCCATGAGAGATTCTCCACACTAGAAGTTTCACCTTCAGCAGGCTCTTCGGTTTCCACACCTGCTCAAAAAGACTGTGTCGAAGCCCTCCATGAGAAATGACTCCATAAGCTAAACTAACTGTGTAGACTCCATCCTCTCCCACCTCCATATCCATTGACCCTCTAAGTCAGGCTGAGGATGGAACATCAGAAGAAAGGAGAGCAGCTCCTGAAGTAGCACCATCTCCTCAAGAGAAAGGTTTCTCCTGAAGGTCGGTGCCCAAGTTCCCCCAGGCAGGAGGGAGTCAAAGGCTTGGGAGACTAACCCCAGAGGGTGTGTAACAACCGCAAAAAAGCTCGGGAACAGAGTGGCCAGAGAGGCCTACCTACACCATCTATCCTTCTAGGAGAGATTGTTGTCTCCTCTTCCTAGGCGGACCCGTGCTCTGGAAGAAAGAACGTCCCTAGTCCCTACAAGAGAAGATCTCTCTCCAAAGAGGAGAGGTCTTGTAGAGAGGTGATGGAGCTAAGCCTCATACTCTCCTCCTGACGAAGTGTCTTTGTCTGATTAGCTGTGCCCACATCCCCTCCTCTCCATGTCTCAGTTTTCACTACCATTTGCACAAGAGGGCCAAGTTGAAGTGTTTGACATGCTTGATCCCAAGGCCACCATATTTCTTACTAGAACATATTTGGCCCCATGCAATATCATGCCAACCCCTACAACCCCCTCCACCGCCATGCCAAAAGAACAAACACTGAATAGAGTCAAGCTTCTTTCCCATAGTCTTAGGAATCTGGAATATGGACAAGAAATAAGTAGGGAGGATATCTAACACAGATCTACACAGAACCAATCTCCCCCCATACAATAAAGCTCTAGCCTTCCACCATGTCAATCTGGACTCATACCTCTGAATGATGAGAAGCCAATCAGCACACCGAAGGGCACTTGGTGTAAGAGGGAGTTCCAATTAGGAAAACAAGAACTCATTGATCTTACCTCCCAGCAAGCAAGCCACCCTAGTGATCACCTTGTCCTCCAAGTTCATCCCCACAAGTAGACTTTTGTGGAATTTCACTTTGAGACCAGTGACCTCCTCCAGTAACTCCAATAAAAGCCTAGCCATATAAAATTACTGCTCCCCCCCGCTAGGAACAAAATGGTGTCGTCGGCATACTGCAAATGTGTGATAGGAGGAGCCCCTCTACCTGCCTGAAAGCCTGTGATCAAACCAGCTGTCTCAGCTCTCAGCCACACCATGCTTAGCACACTAGCCACAAGAACAAAGAGAAGAGGAGACAAAGGGTCTTCTTGGTGGAGAACCCAACTGTTGTGGAACCATGTGGGCAACTTCCCGTTAATGCGGACCACAAGGGAAGCCGAGGAGATAGAAACTCTAACCCAACCAATCCACTTCTCACCAAATCCCATCCGCTTCAATACATGAAAGAGACATTGCCAACTAACCCTGTTATAAGCTTTCTCAAAATCTAGTTTGAGGACAACCCCTGACTTCTTCTGGTACTTCATAGCAAAAATACACTCATGCGCTACCAGGAAGTTATTTAAGATGTCTACCCCTAATAAAAGCTCCCTGGAAATGACTGACCTGCCTGTCCATCACAGTGACCAGCCTCCCTACAAACACCTTAGTGATGGTTTTATACGTGCCATTCAGTAGGCTGATGGGACTGAAATCCCTGAAGTCTTGGACGCCAGTCTTCTTCGGGATGAGCACCAGAAGGACTTTATTAATATAACCCAAGTGTGACCTACCTTGTTGAAACTCTCACAGCTGTAAGAAGGTCACCCTTGATGATATGCTAGCTTTTCTAAAAGAAGGCCAGCGGAAAGCCATCTGGCCATGGAGCTCGGCCACTTGCAAGAGAGAACATAGCGAGGTGGACCTCCTCCTCTGAGAATTGCCGGGAGATAGCCTTTCTCTCCACTTAAGAAAGGCTATGTAGGAGATCAGCTACAATCCTCAGACGACAGAGCTCAGCCTATGTGAACAACAAAGAGCAGAACAGTCTCGCCTGGTCTCTGATATCCTCCTTTGTCGTGAAAGCTAGGTCCCCCACCTTGACGTAAGAGGTGGTGTTAACCCTTCTTCTCCCAGACGCGATGTGTTGAAAGTAAGTCGTATTCATGTCCCCCTCTTTGATCCACCTATCTCTCGATCTCTGTCTTCAATAGATCTTTTCTCTAGAGAAGATATCATCAAATTGCTATCTCAATGAATCTCGAAGGGCCCTGTCATCATCTTTCAGAGGCCCTACCTCCTCCAAACAATCAAGACCCTCAAGTTGTTATAGTATTATGTCCTTCGCTCTGCCCTACCCGGCAGGGATTTATTAGCTCCCCAAGTCTGAAGAGCCTACACACTGTGTTTCAATCTTCTAACAAAATTGCCCATAGCAGAGGAGCCCCCAGCCTGAGTAGACAGCGCCGCAGAGATAGTGGACATAAAGTCAGCCTCTTTGAATCAAAACTGTTTAAACCTGAAGAAATGTTCCATGTCAAACAACCTGTTAGTCTTCAAGAGGATGGGTTTGTGGTCGGAAATAGACCTCACTAAAGGAAGCACTTGCACATGAGGGAAGGGATCTTTCCAATAAATAGAGACCAAGAATTTATCCAACCTAGAGCAAGAGGCATCTGCTCTCAAGTTGGACCAGGTGAAGGAGCCACGAGCCATGCTAACATCCACTAGGGCCGCCTCTTGCATGAAATCTGAGAAGTCCTCCATGGCACCACTGAAGGTATCACCACCAGTCCTCTCTCACGGGGTTGCCACCACATTGAAGTCACCTCCAACACACCATGGTCTATCTGAAGAAAGGTGATGACGAAACAAGTCATCCCATAGCTGCCTCTTCTCCTTCCTAGATTGGGGGCCATATACCATGTTGAAGTCCCAGGAGAAACCATCCCTAATATTCTGGAAATGTAGAGAGATAGTCCATATGTTGACCTCCCTATCCTGCACCTTCTCCTCCACCTCAAACGGGTTCCAAAGGATCAAAATACTCTCGGATTTGTCCAATGCCAGAGAGGCAACCCCCTTGGACAGGCGGGTCTCTTTAATCTCCCTTAAGATCGCCACACCATCCCCCTCACACTTCATCTCCTGAATACAGAGAATATCAACCTTGCACCTCCTAATCATCTCCCTCACCGCCCTTCTCTTCTCTGCTCCACTCGACCCCTGCAAATTCCAAGAGACAATCCTCATTGATCAACATAGGTAGCCCCCTCCAGCGCATCCTTCTCATCAATCCTGCACTCCCTCGACAACGATCGCTCCCCTCCTCGGATGCTCGCTCTTCACCTCTTGTTCAGTTTTGAAAACACACCCCTAAGATCCTTTTCTGCTGCCACAAAAGAAATGCCCATGCTATCTGCCACCCCATTAGCTTGCTCGATCATAAACCTTTCAACTTCCCTGAGCATGTTCCTCACCTTCTCTGTCCTCAACTTGTACCTTCAACAGTGACCCTCTACTAATTGCAGAAGCTCCCCCCTGATTCAGCCTCTCCCTCCATCGGCATTCTCTGGCCAACGAGAGGCCTCACCTCGGCCAGACAGTCAAACTCCAGCGGCTCCCTGATGAAGACCTCCGGCGCCGGATCCGACGCAAGAGGAAGTTGCACAGCCAGAGGTGCCTGCTTAACTATGCCAGTGTCTTCCATCGGCGGCTTCACAGTGGTCTCCTCCCACAACAGAGCTCTGTCCACCGCTGGTGATGGGGAGACTAGCAAACATACCTGGACCGGCGCCACTGATGGGGAGACTGGCAGATACGCTTGGACCGGCGCCACGAGAGAGGAAACCTCCGAATGATCAGGCACTAACGGGCGGGGAGGAAGCCTAACCACAGGGCCTCCTACCTCAAAGGACGGCCTGAACGTCGACGTCCCTGTAGGAATAGGGCTCAAAACCACATCCGGCGGGGCCACGTCCACGAGCGGCTCTTTCCCTTTCCTCTCGAACGGAGCCATCTGCAGCCCTCGGTCCCACTTGCCGGAGTTGTCTGCCGGAGGGAGAACGATCGGCGTCGAGGAGAAGCCAGAGGCAAGAGGGCAGGCGAGCCCCTGTAACTCCTTCGATGACTGGAGGAGAGAACCCTGAGGCGTTATCGGGCGGGAGAGACGTTGGTCTCGGCGAACCGCTATGAGGCGGATTCACGGGTAAGTTTCCTGAATCCGCAACCGACCCGCTACCCTGAACCAGTTGGCTTGAACCAGCTTCGAATCGATCTAGACCCATTACCAGGATCTGGGGCGACAGATTCAAATTTGAATCAATTGCCCACATCATTTCCTGTCGTACGTTGTCTACCTCTCGCTGTCTCGCAACTGAGGAGGTTGCCCAAACACGGACGTCGACGCCGCCACCTCCTCCTTCAGGAGCCAGGCCCTGATCACCACCGGGATGCCACCACAGACCACCTGGATGACCGTCGAGATGTCTGTTGGACTAGCCACCTCCACCATAGCAGCTACCGCCGTACGAGAGCTCAAAGGGAGGAAGCTCAAGCTATCGGCCTCCACCCTGCCGACCTTGCGAACTAGGAACGTCAGCCCTTCCGCATCACAAGGGTGGAGAGGGACCCTCTCGAAGATGACCCTGCACCTAGACAGAGGTGGAGTAGGGAAGGTCCCTCTGGACTCCGATCATCGTAAGATACGGACAAGGGCTTTCCCCACCGTGAGACAACCCACAGCGATCAACTTGTCAACAACTTCCTCTATCCCCTCCACTGCCATGAAAGTGGACGAAGTAACCTTCCGAACATCCCAGACACCTTTGGAGGTTTCCACCAATTGACTCAGGACCTCCTCAGCCATCGCCTGGCGCCGGCCCTTCCATCATGGATACGCAAAGGCAACTCCGCAACCAGGACCGTCTACCCTGCACCACTTCCTCTGGGAGAGCGCATGCATCGCATAGCCTCCTGCTAGGCCTAGTCAGTATTGGAGAGCGATCTAAAAGTGCATCCCTGAATGAACGAAGCTTCCCCTGGCCACTATAGGTCCCTACCGACGGTCCTCCCAGAAGAGGACATGCCCACCGTGCGACGGCCACAGTTGAAACAGGCGAGGAAGTCGCCGGTGGATCGACCTCCCACCGGAAGCTTGTCCCTTCCACGGGCGAACCCCAACAAACGGCCATGGAGCATCGGTCGGAGCCTCCGCACCCCCTTTTCCCAAAGTTTCTTTCTTAGAAATTCTTGTTAAGTTATGAACTCTCAATAAAACAACAATTAAGGACCATAGGCCCCCTGTTAAAGGTGAGCATGTGCATATTGGATAATGGGGTTCCTATGGATGGTGACGAACTGTTGAGGAGAGATTTTGCAGCCCATGAGGGGTATTTTCTGCTTCGGCCATCGACCCTGGGAAGAGTAGACTGCACAACTTTGTCCCTTAAAGGACCCCCTTGGGGAAGGGAGTGGGACCATCCTTATTAAGCGCACAATCCCCTTTGTTAATAACTGATGTGGGACTATCCAGAGTGACTACCCAGAGCATCCACACATCAACAGTCCCAAGCCAAGATTTGATGGCAATACATCTAGTTCCTATTAGGAATGGAATGCCAATGACCCTGCATCATAGGTCCTTCCCCCCTGCCTGCTACCTTTGCACCCTTTTCAATGGTCGATGGGTACCACAATGGTATACAGTTTGTTGTAGCCGGCTTTTCGTCTTACATAGTTGTAATATTCTATTGAAAAACAACTCAGTAATATTTTTGTATCTGCCATTCTGCAAATTATCCATTTTTTTCCTTTGGCCACCTGCTGTACAGAGCTTTGTATATCTCCTCATCATAGGTCCTCCCCCCTGCCTGCTACCTTTGCACCCTCTTCAAGGGTCGATGGATATCACAATGGTATACAGTTTGTCGTTGCCAGCTTTTCGTCTTACAGAGTTGTAATATTCTATTTGAAAAACAACTCAGTAATATTTTTGTATCTGCCATTCTGCAAATTATCCATTCTTTTTTCCTTTGGCCCCTGCTGTACAGAGCTTTGTATGTATATCTCCTCTTCATCGAACCATCGTTCTCAAGCCGCCCGCCTAGGCAGTGCCTACCACAAAGATATGCAATTGTTGTAGCTAGCTTTTCATCTTACAGAGTTGTAATATTCAATTTAAAGAACAACTCAGTAATAACTTTTTATCGGCCATACTGCAAATTCTCCGGTCTTTTTTCCTTTGTCATCTGCTACACAGAGCTTTGTATATCTCTGCTTAATCAAACCATAGACGTCAAGGTGCCCGCCTATGTAGCACCTAGGCACCACCCAAATGGGAAGCACCTTTTTGGAAGCTAGGCGCAGGTGCGCCTCGATGGGCCTGCCCCAAGGTGCTCCCCTTCACGCCTTGGGCCAGCTTTAGCTGACCCAGAACTGGCTCATCCTCTCTCGCGAGGCCAGGTCAAAGGTAGATTAGGCTCCACACACTCCTTCAGCACAGTAATCCCATCGTCTCCTGCTGCCCCACCCACCGTGACGTCTCTCTCTCGGGCTCACAAGGGTCTCTGTTGCACAGCCTGCAAACAGGGGGGCTAAACCTTTGTATAGAAAAATTTATATACACTGGTTCTTATGGACTGGGCACCCAAACACCACTTAGGTGGGTGCCTAAGTGCTTAGGCACTCGGAGACCCCAAGTACGCCTTGAGTTACCTTACCTTTTTGACAACTATGCATCTAACATTTCTTCTCTTGCAACATTAAGAAAACTCCCTTGGAAGATCTTCATATTTATATCATGTTTTATTTTTGAAAGTGGATAGTTCCATGCCATTTATGTAAGTGGAGAATATACAAGTGATGAGGGAGTGCTTCCCAAAAACTCCCCTATACAAAAGAGAAAGCAAAAGCCTTCCTACCCTTGAAGGAGGGGTAGCTGGGTAAGATAATAGAATTACATTTGTCTGCTCTACCAAAATTCTCCCCAACTTTTCACAAAAAAGAAAATCAAATCCAAACATTTTGGAAGATCGTGGGCCTCCCTTCTGAAGATTCTATCATTCCTCTCCCTCCAAGTGATTTACAAGGTTGCATGTAAGACTGGCCACCACAACTGACAGTCAATCTTGGCACCCCACTTCACTTGCCACATCCTAATAAATTTTCGACTAGTCCTACAAGAGGTCTGCCGCACCCGAAGTTAGTGAAAATGTGCTGCTAAATTTCAGTAGCAAGCTCACACCCAAGGAATAAGTGGTCCGTAGATTTCTATTTTCCACACATGCTGGACACAGCATAGTTGCAGGGAAACGCTTGGAGAAGTGGGAAACGTGTTTCTTGGGAAACACATTTGGGAAACGAATTCGATGCATTTGGGAAACACATGAGAAATGTCCCTTTGTTTCCCATATGTATTTTATGCCCCCTTGTTTTTCATATGTATTGATGGGTATTTTAATCATTTTAAGAAGGTATGTTAGTAACTTAAGGGCATTTTAATCATTTTAGAAATACAAGAGATACACTTAAAGAGCTAGACCTTTCTAAAATGATTAAAATCTTCCTTGTTTCCCATGCGTACATTGTTTCTCGTTTCTCACCAAATTTTAGAGTCACGTTTCTCGATTTCGTTTCCCATGTTGGTAACTATGGGACACAATATCCATTCGGGACACAATATCCGTTCCCACCATGAACCTGGCCATTCTGTACCCTGTAGGTAAACAGGACAAGGAAATTCTTCACATGAGAGTCTTCACCTTAAGGGGCCTCCAAACTTGGTGAAACAAAGGGTGTCTGGGCCCCCCATTAGCAATAAATGAGTAAGCCAATCGGACAGAGAATATTTTCGAGGGATTACATCTCCACACCCACTGATCGTTGGAAGTGGGATCCAAGCTGAAGTCTTGGAGTAGCGCCAGGAGGTCAGTCACTTCATGATATCATCATCCTTCAGTCTCCTTCTGAACATTGGACACCAGCCATGTGTCGAATCATATGTCTGCCTTACCTGCATCAACTTATCAGTTGCAATGTGAAGATCTTGGGGAACCTGCTCGCCAGGGAAGTCCCTTCACCCCATTTGTCCAGCCAGAAGAGACACATCTGTTCATTCTCAATTCTAATTTGCACAGAGGCCTGGATAACATCAGCTGCCTACAAGGTACTTTTCCAAATTGGTGATAACCTGTGAGGAGGTCAGGTCCCAAGTTCGGCCTCTCAGATAATATTTATCTTTTATGAGTTGAGCCCAGAGGCCATTGTCATCGGTCCTATTCTTCTACAACCATTTAGCCAGAAGAGCTAAGTTAAATAGCCTAATGTCTTTGAAGCCTAACCATTGCTTCTCTTGGCTTGACAAAGTCGGCCCTTGTTAACATTATGCCAGCCTCTCACCCCTTTTGCCCCACCCTGTCAGAAGAATCTACATTGGATACTCTAAAGTTTTGTTGACACAGAACAAGCAAATCTTGAACATAGACAAGAAGTAAACTGACGACTTTCCAGCACTGAGTTACACAAAACCACCCTTCCCCCATAGGAGAGCTGCCTTCCCTTTCATCCGGCCAGCCTTGTCTTGAACTTTTGGATCACAAGTTGCCAATCTTTGCACCAAATGGCACCATTGGCTGGAGGGAGACCCAAGTATGTGATGGGAAACTATCCAATTTGGCAACCTATAGTGATTGCTGCCCTCTGCAAGGAGTGGTTGTCCATGTGAATACCTAGAAGCTGGCTTTCATGATAATTGACTTCCAAAATGCTCCTAACTCTTCGAGGAAAAGAAAATAGTATCATCTGCATATGGAAGGTGTGAACTGTGACTCCCCCAATTCGTAACTTGGAAACTTGCAATGAGTCCTGCCTCTTCTCCTCTTAGCCAAAGTCTACTCAAGATGTGGGAGGCAAGAACAAAAAGGAGAGGGGAGAGGGGATCTCCCTACCGAAGATCCCTTCCATTGTGAAAAGATGAAGTGGGTTTCCCGTTGGCAATCACGCCGAAGGAGGCCGATGTGATACAAGCTCTGAACCACCCAATCCACTTCTCACCAAAACCCATCCCA
This sequence comes from Amorphophallus konjac, assembly GCA_022559845.1. Taxonomy (NCBI): domain Eukaryota; kingdom Viridiplantae; phylum Streptophyta; class Magnoliopsida; order Alismatales; family Araceae; genus Amorphophallus; species Amorphophallus konjac. The sequence continues at coordinate 431,074,081 of CM040122.1, read as the reverse complement.
TGAAGCACATCAAATAGTCACTACCAATTAACCCTGCCTTACGCCTTTTCAAATCAAGTTTCAAAACCACACCTTTCTTCTGAAGAATCTTTCAGGAGTGAGATTTCCTGGGCCAACAAAGAATTTTCTTGGATGTGTCTCCCTTTGATAAAGGCACTCTGGTTCCTACTGACCATTTTGTCCACCACCCTTATCAACCTGGAAGTCAACAATTTAGAAATAATATTGTAAATGCTGTTGAGCAAACTTATGGGCCTATAGTACTTGTGGGATTCAGCTCCTTCCTCTTTTGGGATAAGGACAATGGAAGTCTTGTTGATGCCACTAAGCTCAACTTTACCCTCTTGCAATTCAAACATTGCTTCTACTAAGGGCGCGTTTGGAAATGTGTTTGCCTCGCGTTTCCAAATGAACCACGAGTGCTTCGACTTGCTTGCCCTGGCGGGTTGTGAGAGGAGAGGGAGGTAGACACAATAGTCACCATCTCCCGAAATCGCTGGAAGCTCGGCGAGGGCAGGTTCCAGGGCTGGATGGGGGATTCTAGGCCGCGAAAGTTCTTTTTTACCCTTCTCCCCCCTCTCCACTTCCTTCTTTCTCGCCCTCAACGGCAGCAGTGCGCCGCAGCAGTAGCAACACTGCTGGAGCTCCTCCCCACCGCCTTTTTCCTCCCCCCAGTAGCAGCAGCGTGCCGCAGCAGCACTGCTGGAGCTTCTTCCCACTGCCTTCTTCTTTGCCTCCAGCGGCAGCAGTGTGCCGCAATGGCCTTCGCAGCGGCGACGGAGCTCCTACACCTTCTCCGCCAAGGCCACTGAAGCTCCTCCACCTCCTCTGCCAAGGTCGCTGCAGTTGACACTGGAGAGATGCCACTTTCAACGTCGGACCGTACCGAGTTACTGCTTACACGATTTCAAATGAACAGTAGAAGTTCGTGAATAGTGAATACCAAAAATTCCCAAATATTGTTCATCCGAGAGAGAAAAGGGTAGAATGATCATTGACCTTACAACCTAATCTCTGATTTGAATAGGACCGCAACCGCGCCAAATGAGATTTTACATCTTTACAAAATCCCTCGCATGTCGGCCACCGTATGGAAAGGGGGATTGTAAACAATCTCCAAAGAGCAGACGCGTCTCCAATTGCCCCTTAAAGTCATGCTGAATGATATCCCAACAATGTTGAAGAAAGAACATGGGGAAGCCATCCGGTCTTGGGGAGTTGTCTCCAGCTAAAGAGAACACTGTCGTTCGGATCTCTTCAACACAGAAGGGGGAAGAGAGCATAATCCTATCTTCCTCCAAAATGGCCACTGATGGTCCACAAAAGCAGGACGCCAATAGTCTTCTTCCAACAAAAGAGAAGAGTAGAAATCGACCACATGCTGCCTAATTTCTATCACCCTGGAGAGAGTTCTGTTCACATGCCGCATTCTCTGCCTCCTAGAAGCAATTTTATGAAAATATGCAGTATTCTTGTCCCTCTCTTTCAGCCACCTCTCTCTAGACCTTTGCTTCCAATATATCTTCTCTTTTAGGAGAACGTCGTCGAGTTCATTTCTTGTTGCTTCTCTCATGCTTCTATCTTGCTCATGTAGCAAGTTAGCCTCTCCAATGTATCATAGACCTGAAGTTGCTCTACTATCCTGTCATTGGCAGCTTTCCCTGGAGAAGTTGTAGACCTTTCCCAAGAAGAGAGCTCTTGGGCCAGATCTTTTAGCTTGATGGCCATCTTTGCCAGAGTTGATGTCTTCAATCTAGGTGCTGACCACTTCTATCGACCACTTGGAGGAAGTCCTCTTTCTTCAGCCAGTACTTTTCCATCTTGAATGTACGACACATGTTGAATCTATTGCTAGTTTTCAGGAAGAATTGGCTTGTGATCCAAAATTGGGCGGGCCAAACATTCAGCTTGAAGGTGGGGAAAGTGGTCTTCTCAATCTACTGACATCAAAAACATGTCCAACTTTGAACAATTCGGATCAGCTCTTAGATTGGACTAGGTGTAAAGGGCATTTGGTGTGGGGGTATCAATCAGACAACCGAACTGTGAGCACCCCTATCAATCAGGTCAGCCTCTTCAATAAATTATCTGTAAGCCCTCCATTTTTTTTGCCACTATAAAAGAGTCCGACCTTTCTCCCACTGCAGTAGTAGCATTGAAGTCACCTCCAATGCACCATGGCCTTCTTAAGAGCTAATGATGTTGAAGAAACTCTTCCCAAAAAGCATGTTTCTCCTCCCTACCTTGTGGTCCATAAAAACCAGAAAAATCCCAAGTTATCACCTATGTTGTGGAAGGTAAGAGATATAGCAGGTGGCCCACCTTCCTTCCTTCCAGCACCTCCTTCACTACATATTCATTTTAAAGCACCATGATACCCCTGGACAAGCCCACAACTGGAGATACCACTCCCTTAGACAACCTCCTATCACCTATTTCTCCCATAACTTCCTCCCCATTTCCATCCAACTTCGATTCCTAGATACACAGGATGTCAATTTTACACCTCCGCACCAGCTCCCTCATTAGGGGTGTTCACGGTTCGGTTCACTTCGGTTTGATTTTGGGGCATTTTTTTAAAACCGAACCGAACTCTACCATCAAACCGACCCTTATTATAATATATATGAATTTAATGACTTGTATGTATATAAAATAAAAATAAAATAAAAATATTTATATTTTGTATGTGTATGTAATTAAATTATTAAATATTTTAATATATGTATGATATATAATATTAATAAATATAAATATAAATAATAAATTTGGTTTATTCGTTTTGATTCGGTTTCACACATTATGAAACCGAACCGAACCAAATTCAACTTCAAACCAAACCGAACCGAATTGAACGGTTCGATTTGGTTTTTCAGTTTGAACCGAATTATGAACACCCCTACCCCTCACCATCCTCCTTTTTTCTGCTCACACACCCCTCTCACATTCCATGTGACAATGTGCATGGGACTTATTCTTGACATCCCCTCTTTCGCCCCCCTGCCTGCTCCACCTCCGGCTCGTTCTCCTTCCTCTTTCCTCGTCACTTTCCCTCGTCGAACATTTATTTTGGCCTTTGCATCCCTAGCCAAGCGCAGCCACCTTTTTTGGATTTTACAGAACAGCGACTTAACATTTTTGTCAATGCTCACATGATACGCCAATCAGGTTTGCTGCTTCTCTAGCCTGCTCCCCCATGTATCTCTCCACCTTGGCTATCACCTCTTTGATTTCTTCTCTCCCCAGAATGACTCCCCCCCCCCCCTCTCAAATTGATGCTTACCCCCTCGAGCAGAGAATCCTTGACCAAGGCCTCCTCCATCATGCAGTCCCCTCCATTACAGGTATAACAGAAGAATGGAGAGCTGGGGACAGCCCAAGTGTGATAGCAGCTGCAGCCTCGTCCTGGGGATCTGCCTTAGCTCACGCCCCATTCCCCAGGAGGCCGGAACTATCTGAGGCCTCATATTTATATCGTGTCGATGCAGATCTATAGTTGGGGACCAATCACTTTGTGGAGATTACCTTCTCCACTAGGTGGTCGGTGGCGGTCGTGATTTCTATTTGATGATTGATGGATTCAGGAGCCATCCTCTATAAGCACTAAGCAGTGTTGAAGAGACCACTCTTACTGATTAAATTGGTTGCATTGAATATATATAACTGAACATTGAGAAAACCATTTGATCTGTTACCCACCATTTTTTTTTGAAAGTGGGTGGTACCACTGTTGTTTTAAATGGAAAAATGGAATATACAAGTGTAGGCAGAAAACCCCCAACCGATCCTAAACAAAATGCCACACCGAGGAAGTGTGGGACATTCTAACCCCCCAACAAGACAAAGAGACAAGTTGAGGGAATTCACATTACAAAGGCCAGCCCATTCCCTCACTCTATCACAAACAAAAGAGAAAACCGACTCCACAGGTCTCGACTCCCTCTTGAAGATCCTGTTACTCCCTCTTGAAGACCTTTTACCCACCAGTTGAAGGGCAGAGGCTTTCATACCAATTGTAGGATTAAATATTGTGTGGTATGGTGAACGTTGATTATGGAATAAGAGTGGGGATACACTGAAAATGATGTGTTGTGAATGTGAAGAATTGGAACCAGAAAGTTTGCATGTGCCGCATACTACCTTAAGATTAGCCAAATCCTCAATTGTTGGCTGGATAAAAATCCTAATTACAAAGCTGAATCCAAAACATTTGTTTTTGCCGCTTATACACATGTTTGAGGGTTGTAGGGGGCAACTTTTTGGTTTTTGATTAAGATATTACTATCATTATGGATGGATCTACTTGCTTAAATGATGTGGTACTGAATTCATTTCTAATTTAGATTTTTGAGATCGTGAACCTTGCGGATGAGCTACTTCCTCCCTTGCCTCAAGGTACCATCTCTCTGCCAGTCAGTCTGAATGTGTTTGTGAAAGGGTCAGCTGTGAAGAAATCCTCAGCCAGCAGCTCTGGGAAGCAAGATGACTCTAATTCCGCTTCAAACGAGGTCTCAGCTCGAGAAAAATTGTTTCAAGAACAACATCAGCTGTTGCTGCAGTTTGGGTTGGACTTGCTTCCTGTTCTGATACAGGTTTGTGGTCCTGAGACAATGCTCACATTCCCTAGATCGCTCTTTTAAGTAACCACTTTGATTTCTTTTCCCCTTATGGAACAGATATATGGATCCAGTGTAAATGGTTCAGTACGCCATAAATGTCTTTCTGTTATTGCCAAGTTGATGTACTTTAGCACAGCTGATATGATCCAATCTTTACTTAGTGTGACAAATATATCCAGGTATTAAAACTCTGAACCATACAACATGACATGCTTCTTACAAATTCATAGTCAGTAGCCCTTAGTTGGAAATGTCATATTTAACTAATCTGTTTCCTTACAGTTTCTTAGCAGGTGTTTTAGCATGGAAGGATCCACAAGTTTTGATTCCTGCTCTTCAGATAGCAGAGATCCTCATGGAGAAACTTCCAGAAACATTTTCCAAGATGTTTGTGAGGGAGGGTGTTGTTCATGCTATAGATGCACTTATTTTATCAGATTCTTCAAACACAGTTTCTGTTCAGGCCTCATCTGCTGAGAAGGAGAGCGAACCTTCGTCTGGTACGTCTTCACGTTCTAGGCGTTACCGTCGCCGTAATGGCTGCCCAAACACAGAAGGCAGTTCCATGGGAGAGGCAAAAGTTTGTGGTTCACCTCCGGCAACTGTAGAGGTTCCAACTGTGAACTCAAGCTTTCGTGCGGCTGTCAGTGCAAGTGCAAAGGCTTTCAAGGATAAGCATTTCCCTTCAGATCCTGGTGCAGCTGAAGTTGGCGTCACAGATGATCTTCGTCATCTAAGAAACCTTTGCGCTAAGTTAAATGCTAGTGTTGAGGATGCCAAATCCAAGGCCAAGGGAAAATCTAAAGCTTCTGGAGTTCGTTTTTTTGATATCTCTGCTGATGTTGAGGAACATCTGAATGTAGTCATGTCTGATATGTTGAGTGAATTAAGTAAAGGAGATGGTGTATCAACATTTGAGTTTATTGGGAGTGGAGTTGTTGCAGCTTTGCTGAATTACTTTTCATGTGGCACCTTTTCGAAGGAGAGAATATCAGAGGCAAACTTGACAAAGCTTCGTCAGCAAGCACTGAGAAGGTTTAAGTCTTTTATTGCTATTGCTTTGCCAACCAGTGTTAAGGAAGGGAATAAGGCCTCTATGACTGTCTTGGTCCAGAAGCTTCAAAGTGCTTTGTCATCCTTGGAACGTTTTCCAGTTGTTCTGAGCCATTCAACTAGATCAGCCGGTGGGAGTGGACGCCTCTCTTGTGGGCTCAGTGTCTTATCTCAGCCTTTCAAGTTGCGTCTCTGTCGGGCTCAGGGCGAAAAATCCCTTCGTGAGTATTCTTCAAACATTGTTCTCATTGATCCATTGGCAAGTTTAGCAGCTGTTGAAGAGTTCCTGTGGCCAAGGATCCAACGAGGGGAATCTGGACAGAAATCTTCCTCTATTGGAGACACTGATCCTAGTTCCACAGCCTCTGGGGCTGGTGTTTCCTCTCCATGTACATCTACTCCCACATCATCTGGTCGTCGCCATTCAAACAGATCTAGGTCATCAGTAGCAATAGGTTCTGCCAGAAAGGATTCACAAGAGGGAAAAACAGGCTCATCAAAAGGAAAGGGTAAAGCTGTTCTAAATTCTGCATTGGAGGAAACGAGAGGACCTCAGACAAGAAATGCTGCGCGCAGAAGAGCTATTTCAGATACAGATACACAAATGAAACCTGCTCATGGTGACTCCATCTCTGAGGTCAGTTTTAGATTGTTCATTAATGATTTTCTTCTTTATTTCCTATGTTTAGAGATTATTTTTGCAAATCATTATTCCTGCTCTTTCAGTTCATGATTTTCCATAATGGACTGTCTCGTATCAATTCATGACTTATCCTTTTTTTTCAGTGGTTCATATGCGAGACATCCCATAGGGAGATATCAAGTTTCACAAATAAATCCTTTCATTTTTTTGGGGGGGGGGTGGTGGTGGTGGTGGTTGAGGGTAGCATAGATTATTGAGTCATAACAGTCCGCCTTGAGTCATGACCTTGTCATGATGGAGTCAATGCACTTGGTACAGTCTGACTTTGTTTTTCAACTTTCCTAATCTCCTTCATTTACTGAGTTAGCCAACCTTGCTTCAGTTCGTAATTACTTCAGTCACAGTATGCTTTGATTGAAGTTAAGACATCTCAAGGTTTTTCTGGTATTTATTTTGTTTTAAAGACTAGAATTTGTTATAATACATATCCAATAATTACTAGAAGACTTGTAGTTTTCGTAACTTTGTTGGGCATTGGCTGTACGCTATTCTTGCCTATCTCTATAGTCTAAATGGAATCCCCTGTTTCTAGTCCACATTTTCCCACTTGTATATAGTTGTTTGAGTGTTATGTGTGCCATCACACTGATTGTAGTCATGTCTGTTCATTGCCATTGTGCTGTTGCTATTATCATTCTTCACCATTGCTACTGCTCTCTCAGTCAATACCTTCCATCATCATTCACTGTTGTCGTTAAAAACTAAGCTGCCTACCTTTTTGTGTTGCTTCACGTTCTAGGGATTCTTGCCTTCTCTGCACATTTTTGTCGGGGACGACTACTTTATGTGAATCGCGTGCACCTGTTTGACATGTTTAGTCATCAGTTCTTGACCTAGTTGTTCACATCCAATCAGACTTAAGGGCTATTTGGTTGGTTAGTCAGTTCACCTTGGGTTTGACTTGTTTATTTCATTCTAATTCACGTGTTCAAGGGTCTTTTTCTAGCCTCTCTGAGGCACCTTTCAGAACCACATTAGCACCACATGAGCCCTTGCCATTGTTAGCATTCATTCTGTGGATATTATGGTTGGTTTTTCTGTTGGGGGCCCTATTCGTCTGATCTTTCAGACCTGTGCATTCTTATGTTTGAAGTGCTGTGTACAAGGTACTAGAGTGTGTTTCACTGTCCAATGGCTAACATCTAGGCTTGTCATGCTATAAGCTTATCCAAGAACCTGACCGATTTGGTGCTCATTTGCTCATTTGATGGGCCTTCCTTTCACTATACTTCTTTGCTTGGTCAATTTTGAATCTATGTTGGCCTCCATACAGAAGTGTAGATATTTCCTTTGGCCGGTTCAGCTCTTTATGCTCCAAATATTGTCCAGTGCTCCAAATGGGGATGCTTTATAGAGGATATGGAGGCAGAACCAAATCTTAGCTGATCTACCTCAAGTCTGTGGCCACCGATCCTTAAGGTAAGATCAGGTAGATTGGGGCCAAATTGCGGAGATTGGCTTCGATCCATTGATCTGGATTCGGATCGACCCCTATTGACAAACATCAGGCCTGTCCTGCTTGACCCTCCCAGGCCATGCCCCCCTCCCTACCAAATTATTTGCTGCCTCAGACCCGTAATATTTTTTTTTGGTGGTGAGGGGGGGGGGCCCGGTTGTGGAGGGGGGGTTATGAGAAGATGAAAAAGGAGAGGAGGAAGAAGAACCAAGAAAAATGGTGGATTGCGGAGGTACCTGAAAAACATTGAGTTGAGGTTGGTGGACCCAGGTAGCCCCAAGGCTAGCCAGTCCTCAGCCCGTTGTCAATTCTGTCATCTTTGTTCGGGGCTGCTTGGGCAAATTTATTGGTTGTTCAGTAGATTCAGCTCACGACTAGTGTTTGTAGATTCTGAACATGCTTCAATCGGCTTGTTTATTTAGTAGTTTTGCACATTTGTTGAGATTGTCCAGCTGTGGCATTTTTTTTCTGGATCTTGGCATCATTTTCCTAGCTTCTACATTTTTATATGCCCATTTTGCATCCTGTGTTTCTCCTGAGTAGGTTGTCGACTGTTTGATCAAGTCTGAATGACTGTCCGCTTCAAACCATTGGTTGACAAACTCTTGGTTTACAATCCACCATGAGTTTGAGGGGGTGTTTTTTTTTGAAAAGTGGGTGGTACCACTAATATATTGAAAGGAGAAAGGGATGTACACGTGTAAGCTCTCAGCTCTCAAAAAATCCCCTATACAAAAACCCCCACATCAAGTGGGATCACCCCAATTAAGTGCCCAAAAACAGAAAAAGGGGAGGAGTTATCAGCCCAAAAGAACTTTCAGGGCTTCTTTGTTAAACGATTAGCATAAAAAATACGCCCCCCATCTCTATAACTCATTCGACCCATCTGGGTCGAATGAGTTATTCGACCAAAATCCATCAAATTCTTCGTATCCTTCATATCATCCTGGATTTAATCTTGCACTTGCCAAAGTCACTTTTTGTGAAAACCGTCGAATAACGTGGAAACCGAGGAGAGCACCGGCGAATAAGTTGCCCTACCCGGTTACCAAAGAGGCCCTCATTGTTTTCTGCTCTGTTTCTTTACTTCTGTAAACTTAGTAGCCCATGTTGTGAAGTATGAAATTGCAAAATGAAATGTGCCATGCTTTACTGTCCATTTTCTATTATTCTTTTTACAAAATTTGTATTTATCTCTCTGCTGTTGAGTCAATTTATATCCTTTTCTGAGGGCTATTATTTGCTGTACCATCATTAAAATGATCTCTTCATAATGTAGGATGAGTTTGACATATCTCCAGTTGAGATTGATGATAATCTGGTCCTTGATGATGATGTCTCAGAAGATGATGATGATGACCATGAAGAGGTAGAGTTTTATGCATCCTCTAGTCTAATACTTTAAGCTAGCTGTTTCTATGACTTTTAATTGCCTCCTTCTAAAATTGAACTATCAGTTACCTTGACCTAGAAATCCATTTGAATGTCTCTGTGTGTTTAGTTTTTGTGGTCATTGTTTCTCACATTTTGTCCATGGAGTTTCAGGTTTTCCATTTTTTTGGTCTTATTTTACTGGTTGTTTATTTTTTCAATTCTTCTAATCTTGCATATTCCTTTTGGAATTTCAGGTGTTGAGAGATGACTCTCTTCCTATTTCTACACCAGAGAAGGTTCATGATGTGAAATTGGGGGATACTGTTGATGATGGTACAATTGCCTCTTCAGTTGGCGATAGTCAGACTCACCCTTCTTCTGGTTCTAGTCACAGAACTGGTTCAGCTAAAAGCATTGAGACTCCTGAGTTCCGGAGTGGAAATTCTTTTGGCACAAGGGGAGCTATGTCATTTGCTGCAGCTGCTATGGCTGGACTTGCATCTGCTGGTGGTAGAGGTATCAGGGGTAGCAGAGATCGCCGTGGGCTTCCATTTACTTCGTGTTCAAATGATCCTCCGAAATTAATATTCTCATCAGGTGGTAAACAACTTAATAGACATTTGACGATATATCAAGCTATTCAACGCCAACTTGTGGTTGAGGAGGATGACGATGAAAGATCCATGAATGCTGACGTTGTCCCCAGTGATGGCAGCAGGCTCTGGAGTGATGTTTATACTATAACATATCAGAGGGGAGATACAAATATTGACCGCGCTCCACAGGGAGGGTCCAATTCATCCCCCCTGCCAGAGGCTGCAAGATCTATCTCTGCTTCCAATTCCAGTTCTGACACAAGGTGGCAACAAACATCACTTCTAGATAGTATCTTGCAAGGAGAACTTCCATGTGATATGGAGAAGTCCAGTAGTACTTACAACATCTTGGCATTATTACGTGTTTTGAATGGGTTGAATCAGCTAGCTCCTCGCCTAAGGATTCAGGCTTTCTCAGATGATTTTGCGGAGGGAAAAGTTTCGAAATTTGATGAACTCACTATAACTGGTCCGAAAGTTCCTTCAGAAGAATTTATTAATAATAAACTGACTCCCAAGCTGGCTCGGCAAATTCAGGATGTACTTGCATTATGCAGTGGCAGTCTCCCTTCATGGTGCTATCAGTTGACAAGAGCATGTCCCTTCTTGTTTCCTTTTGAAACTAGGAGGCAGTTTTTCTATTCAACGGCTTTTGGACTATCTCGTGCACTTCATCGTCTTCAACAGCAGCAGAGTGCTGATGGACATGGCTCAACAAATGAAAGGGAAGTAAGGGTTGGCAGATTGCAACGGCAGAAGGTTCGTGTTTCAAGAAATCGTATCTTGGATTCTGCTGCAAAAGTTATGGAAATGTATTCCAGTCAGAAGGCTGTCCTTGAGGTAGAATATTTTGGTGAGGTAGGCACAGGATTGGGTCCAACACTTGAGTTCTATACTCTTCTCAGTCACGATCTGCAAAAGGTTGGACTGAATATGTGGAGGTCTAATTCTTCACCAGAGAAATCTGCTATGCAAATTGATAGTGAAATGGGGAATGATGTAAGTAATGTTGATATTCCAGAGGTAAAGAAAGTTGGATCCGAGCCAGTTGGTGGTGGTAGGGACATTGTGCAAGCCCCTCTTGGTTTATTTCCTCGTCCCTGGTCTCCTAATGCTGATAGCTCAGATGGTAGCCAATTTTCAAAGGTTATCGAGTACTTCCGTCTAGTGGGCCGAGTGATGGCAAAAGCCCTTCAAGATGGTCGACTCTTGGACCTTCCACTATCTACGGCATTTTATAAGCTTGTGCTTGGTCAAGTATGTTGTTACACTTAATTAATTTTGTAATAAAGTTGTGTTTTCTTCGTATTTTCTGCTGGCTCAAGAAAAATAAAAATGTCCTGGTCTTCCATAGGAACTAGATTTGCATGATATTCTCTCATTTGATCCTGAGTTTCGGAAGATTTTGCAAGAGATGCAAGTCCTGGTTTATCGAAAACAGTATTTAGAAGCAAGGGGTGGTGACAATCAGCAGGCGATTGCTGATTTACGTTTTCGTGGTGCTCCCATTGAAGATTTATGCCTTGAATTCTCACTTCCTGGCTATCCGGATTATGTTCTTAAAGAAGGATTTGAGAGCACTCCGGTATGTCTCTCCAAAGAGGCCATATGTTTTCTTGCTTGTTTCTGTCTGTCATTGGTGAAATTTTGCCGTGTAATGCAGGTTGATATCCACAATTTGGAAGAGTATATTTCCTTGGTGGTTGATGCAACTGTCCGGACAGGAATTCTGCGGCAAATGGAAGCATTCAGGGCAGGGTTTAATCAGGTTTGTGGACTTCTGTTCCCGGTCATGTTTCTATTCTCTATCATGTCTTTATTTAAAGGGATATGTGAAAGGGATATAGCCCCTTGATTGATCTTCTTGGGAGGATAATAGAGTTAGAAATCACAGACCTCAACCCAAGTCAGCTAACCGTATCATTGATAAAGGGAAACTGGCCCGCACCTTCCCAAGAGACTCCTGGGCTGCCCTTCACACCCCCTCCTCCCCATTTGTCACTTTTCATTGGCCGATAGCTACAGAAAATGATGGGTTGCCTAACAGCTCTCTCTTTAGTTAATCCCAATCCAGCAGCATCCAAAATCACCATCTAAGGCCTCATCATCCTTGTCTGTCAATGGAGCCTCCATTCTGGAGTTGATCTTCCATGATGAACAGCCTTCGGACCTCAGCCCCATGCTCTTATTGCTGCAACAAAAGATACTGGTGGTTCATGATTTTGTCATCTTGGAGCATTGTTGGATACCTGAAGTTCAGATATCAACTGAACGATTTGGAGGAGAAGACCCATTACCGTTGTATACTATCCAAATACAGAGTTACAGACATTCTCGAATACAGATAAATGGGGAGCAGGGTTGGATAGCAATGTGTCCACTCTGTATGTGCTATAGTCACCCAGGTCGATCACCAAGGCTTGTGATTGGACCACTGAGGTTAAAAATATGGCCCATTAACATCATGATTGTCAGCTTGGGTTGAGTCTTATCCCAACATGGTGAATCATAGGACTAGGTGACCAGGCTTGTCAGCCAGACTGGTGACCTCATCTGATCTATTCTCAATTAACTTCGGCTTATTTTCTCTTTTTGCCCTCTATTGATATCACCTCTAAATTACTCTAGGAGGCTGTTTGCTCAGAGCAAGTTAATGCACTTAGTGATGTTTTAAATGTCTTCCATCACAAGGTTATTCGATTGCTAAAATGAATTTTCTGTAAATTTGAGTTGATCGGTGATGATTCAAAAGTGGCCAATATGTTTTTGTCAAACCAGCTACCTATGTTCAATTGCTGCACATGGGACGGAAATGGATCAAGTAGACTGTCTAGTTCTGAATTGCAATCTGAGCTTAAATACTCGTTGACCGACTAAAGTAGAGGTTCAGGGTTGGCCATCTACGGCTCAGTAAACTGGCCTTAGATGGCCAAATATGGATCCTATCTGGGTCTAAATATTTGATGAGTGGAGGTTCTATCACTGGAGTAAGTCTGGCTGGGGTTGAGCTGGCTGATTTAGAACCTGCCTGATGGGAAGTGGACCTGGTTTCTCAAAGTTGGCTTAAAGTATTGAGAGAGTGCTGCATGACTTGTTATATTAATTTAGTTGACGTTATGAATTAATTTAGGACCCATGACTTATTTTATTTGCATCAGCTAATCAGATCTCTTGGATCTTTTCTCAGCTGCAAAACCATCCATGTAATATTGTAGCGATTACGACAAATTTGGCAAATCACTTTGCAATTTGTCTCAACCATCAGTTTTGTTACTCTGCCAATAACCAGGACAGTCCTGAATTTATATGCCTGGAAAAGGCTGAGACTTCTGTTTGAATCAGCAATTTAGCGTTGGGTGCCCCTTTGGACTGTGCATGCCCTTTTTGAGTTTGTCTTATTATCGATCTTAATTTTTGAGGTGATTGTTCCCAACAACTATTCATCTTCCAGGATCAGCATTTTTTTCTTTTCAATTGAATCTTACTGTTCTCTGATGGAAGCATATAGACCTAATCACAGAGAATGTTTGCATTGATGTTTACATTTAAACCATTGCATCTTGATTGTACTAATGCCCAGACCCCCCAAAAAATATACTCATTATGTTGGGAGTCCCCTTGAAGAATTTAAATAGTTATTTCTGCCTCTTTGCTTGAATTTTAACTTTACACTGGTCGTGATTAACCACGGTTCAGGTCTTTGACATTGCGTCTCTGCAAATTTTTTCTCCTGATGAGTTGGATTACTTGATCTGCGGCCGTAGGGAACTATGGGAGGTAATATTGATATATATCTTTTATTTGTGTTCCTTTACCGACATTTTCCCCAAGAGAATAAGTAACGCTATTGTAACATGCTGCAGGCCGACACACTCGTTGAACACATAAAGTTTGATCATGGATACACTGCCAAGAGCCCTGCAATTCTTAATGTGTGTACTTATCTTTTTCCATAGCTGCAATTTTGGTAGCACCTGAAAATGTTCTGATCAAGTCAATTCTGCCGCTATTGTAGCTACTTGAGATCATGGGAGAACTCATCCCAGAACAACAGCGTGCTTTCTGTCAGTTTGTAACTGGTGCACCTCGGCTTCCGCCCGGTGGTCTTGCTGCATTGAACCCTAAATTAACAATAGTAAGGAAGGTAGGCAGTCAACCTTTTCTCTTGTGCCTTAGTGCCTCATGTTGTGACTAGGGTATCAACTTACCTTTGCTTTCATGTCTATCTTTCGTAAAGCATTCTTCAACTGGTGCAACCACAACGTCCAATGGAGCAGGTGCCTCCGATTCAGCAGATGATGATTTGCCTAGCGTAATGACTTGTGCTAATTACCTGAAACTCCCTCCTTATTCGACCAAGGTATGCCCCTTTTAGTGTGAAATTGAAAGGTAGCATATTCATTTCTCCGATCGTTGTATCACGTGGGTGTACTTGTGCAGGAAATCATGTACAAGAAGCTCCTTTATGCAATTTGTGAGGGGCAGGGATCATTTGATCTGTCTTGATCACAAAATTGATGATCCAGTCAAGTTGCCACAATTTCCACTGCTACGAGGATGTGGTTGGTCGTTGTCGGACGTTGCTATACTCTGCTAAACATGTACCTAATGCTGCAATTTTGGTCAGTTCCTCTTTTTTCTTTTGTGGGGAAGACCCGACCATGTTTATTGTCGTGGTGGGTTTGTATTCCCCTTTTCAACCCCTGTAAATTCTGATTCATCTTTTCAGCAGACTCGCCTAGTCTATTTTTTTTCCTTTTTCCGTTAACCTTTTTTCCTTAATAATATTGCTTCCTTTTAGTCTCAGTTAATTTTGATTCCGAAAGTTCATTTCCTTTTTTGGGGCGTCCGAAGGAACTTTTGACGGGGAGGAGTGTTCGACTGTCAGATGCTTGTAAACAAACGGTTGAACCTTGCTCATATTTATTCATATGTTAGCGATAGTTTGTTTGTTTGTTTTTCTCCACAGTGCATTCCTTTTCAACGCTACATTGCCAATAGGGTGGTGCATGGGATGTGCTGGGTGCTTTAATGAGTGTCTGAATCCTCCAGTTAACAGGCTCTTGCTGTTGGTTGAACGGCAGATGCTGTTTCCTTTTAATTTGCATCTCTTTGTGGCAACTTTTTTTTTCACATATTTCACTAATATTTTCGAAGGAAGGTTTGGGTTTTTAATGCTGCTGCTCAATCGGGCAAATTGAGTAGCTCTTTTGGGTAATCGCAGAGAGAACCAAGTCGGCTCTGTATTTCTGGTCGGGGCAGTCAGTGGGTCGGGTTTAGGTCGATCCGGTTTGAGTTTGACTCGTCAATTTTACGTCGGGTTGGACTGGGTTTGATTTTAACCTCGTTCGATTCGGTTTAGGCCAATAAATTAAATGATAAATAGTAATATACATAAGAATATGAAAATTTATAATATTATTAAATTAAGTATAATTTTAAATGTTAATTTGTTTGAAAAGAGTTTTTATTTTTTAATCAAATAAAATAAGATGATTTAATTTTTAACTAAATAAAATAAAAAAATTGAAGGGAGATAAAACGGGTTGAGTTGGCCTGTGGGTTGAACTCAGTTCGGTTCTTGCTCGCGGGTTTAAATAGGTTGACTTTTTAGACATGACTAAAGACTCACGCGCCGCAATTAGCTTGACAGCTTGACTCAAGAGTTCCAAGTTCTTGAGTTTGTCGAGTGGGCCCGTTCCATGACATTTTATTTTTGATCCAAGACTCTGGTCACACGGGGCAAGGTGTATTGCATTCACCCCGTGAGTCAATTCCGTTCCGGACGGGTAACCGCCCGGGGCGGGCACCAAGCATTACTCTTGTGCAAAAAGTTATGACCAATTCAAAACATACGGAGCATACAACCAACTGTTTGTGAATTGGAGTAGGCTTCGCCTTGTTCCAATTAAAAAGTTTAAAAATAAAATTATACTATATCATATAAACACACGTGACCAAACTATGTCAATATATTAATCATATTAGTTTTTAAAGTTTAAAAATAAAATTTATTTTTAGAAGTAAAAATATTTGAAGATTGTTGAAGTGAATGTAAATTTGATTTTTTAAAGTCAGACAAATTCAAAAGGAATTTTTACATAAATGCCCTCGTAAATATTGGTTATGCCAAATATATCCTTCATAAAGACATATTATCAACAATATCCACTAAATATTGTTAATGATTGCGGTTGTACCCTTACCGTCACTCCCGTGATGTTGACTCGAGTTAAACTAGGGTTAACTAATTAAGTTACTAATCTACCCTTCGGTTTACCACCCCCGCCCGCGCGATGTGGTTTCCCCCTTCGCAAACCCTTCACGAGCCTCACCCACGACCTCACGGCCCCATCGGGATCGTCTGCCATCTCCGACCTGCAACGACCTTCACGCGTCGGAAGGGTTCTCCCGCTCCATCTCCGACCGACCTGTAACGGCCTTCACGCGACGGAAGGGTTCTTCTGCTCCACTGGGTAAGTCTCCCATACTCTCTCTGAACCCTCATGGCCCCATCGGTCCCCCTCTCCTCTATCTCTGTCCCTCGATATGTAAAAAACCCTATTTTTTATCTCTTGACTGTGGATGCCATCTTCTTCTATTTCCTGGTCGACGGTTCGTTAATGCGTCCGATAGGAACATATGCTGATGAGGTTGACAATATTAGGGTTTAGGGTTTGCATTATTTATTATCTTCGTCTGAGATTGGGCCTTTTGCTTATTTGCAGCTTCAGAACGAGACATAGCAAGTGAACGAGTAAACCCTACCCTACAGAAAATAAACTTACTGGATTGAAGGTGATCGTGGCATGATTCCTTTGTTTGTTTATAGTTTATTTGATTTATTTATTTGGAGTAACGTTTAGTACGATCTTCTATATGTGTAGGGGGGTATTCCTATCTAGACAGCAGTGACTCAAGGTGGCCCACAGATAGTTAGACCAGTTGGAGTGGACGTGCTTGTGGTCTATACCTATTAATTGAGGTTTGAATTGTATTTTTTGCTAATTGTACAAGACTTATTTGCTAAGACTGTTTGCACTTACTTATGTGTTATATACAAACTTATCATCCCCTTTATTTTGCTTTTGTATTCTTTCTTATTTTAAGCATCGAAAGCACAGTTATGGCAGACACATTTACATTGAAACTTCACTATGGAGGGCATTTTAAGACTACCGAGGAAGAAGGAAGAATGATCCCCATAGATTTTAGATAGAAAATCTACTCCTTTGATAGAGATTATGCTCATTTGAGGGAGCTGAGAGTGTTAGCTTCTCAAGTCACCAAATGGGGACATGACCAGACGATTGATTTCTATACTTTAATACCAAATTTGAGGCCTAAGAAATATGTGAGAATTACTTCAGATGAGGATGTGATTTCTCTTTTTGATAAGTATAGCCATGAATTATACAATGTACTTTATGTCGCCACACAATATATTGGAGTTAGCTTCTTCTGATCCAAATATGAAGACAGTAACATCTATGACTAGAAGAAAGTCTAAGGCCAAAAATGTAATGCCTTCAGAAGATGATCTAGACTGGAATCTATTAGGAGATGACAGTGAGTACGTTGCGGTTGAGCCTCCATGCAATAATGAGGCAGAGACTCTATTTAGGGAGGGTGATATATATGATGATGAGGTTTATACTGATGACAGTCGTGATAGTTGCTTCTCCTCAGACTCTGAGATTGATATGGAGGTGGATGAAGGGGACAGTGAGGGTACCCCTGTTGTCCGAAATATTCATGATCCGGATATGTCTTTAGGAAGTAGATTTGACAATATTAATACATTCAGATTAGCACTTGCCCAGCATGCAATCAAAAATGAATTTGCAGTCCAGTACAGTAAATCAGAACCAACTAGGGTCACAATAGTTTGTGCTGAGAAGAGATGCAAGTGGAGAATGCATGCTTCTCGTTTACCTGATGGCCATACATTTCAGATAAAGAACCTTCAACTTGAACACACTTGTACGGGGGCAAATAAGGCTGGGAATCATATGGCCACTCAGAAGTGGGTGGCAAGTACATACATTGGGTGGCTTAGGACTGAAGGAGATGTTACAGTGAAAGAAATTTCAAGAAGGTTGAATGCTCAATACCATGTGGACATTCCTTACCACCGGGTTTATAGAGGCAAGCAAATGGCATTGGAGCAAATTCATGGTTCTTGAGAAGCAATGTATGGCAGAGTACCTGACCTACAGCATGAACTAGTCTTAAAGAACCCTGAGAGTGTGGTCAAATATCAGACAAATGACAAAGACAGATTTTTCAGGATGTTAGTATGTTTAAAGACTTGTATTGAGGGTTTTAACTTGGGATGCAGGCACCTAATTGACTTGGATGGCTATCACTTGAAAGGTATCTTTAGAGGTACCTTACTAACTGTCACCTCATTTGATGGGAACAATGGAATTTTTTCACTAGCCATAGCAATAGTGGAAGGAGAAAATGCAGATAGCTGGACATGGTTTATGGATGCTCTGAAGTAGGCCATTGGTAAGCCTAGTGATTTATCTTTCATGTCTGACAGACAAAAGGGGTTAGAAGAAGGGCTCCCGCTTGTTTTCCCAGGTGTTGACCATAGGGTCTGTGTTAGACATCTGTATAAGAATTTCAAGAAGTCATTTCCAGGTGAATTCATGAAGAGACTCCTGTGGAATGCTGCAAGATCATATACTGAAGTTGATTTCTTAGACTGGATGATGCAAATAAAAGAAAAATCTTCCCAGGCACATGCCTATTTGACATCAGCGTCTATGAGGGGAGTCGTATGGAGTAGGTCACAGTTCCATCCACTTGCTAAATGCCATCATATAACAAATAATTTAAGTGAATCATTCAATGCCTACATCTCATATGCACGTTGGAGACCTATATTGGACTGCATAGATGTTATCCGTTCCAAAATGATGAAGACCATGCACATTAGGAGGTCAAGGGCTGAAAAATGGACCGATGTCTTGGTGCCAAGGGCCAGGAAGTAAATATCTATCATGACAAGAAAATTGGGGGGATATTTAGTGGAGAAAGGATTTAACGAGACTACTCAGGTGACAGGTCCAGAAGCACGTGAAGTTGTAGACTTGAACCAGAAAACTTGTACCTGTATGACTTGGCAGAAAACAGGTCTCCCATGCTCACATGCATGTGCATTCTTAGCAAGCAGAAGGGGTATTAAATGGGAGGATTATATTGATAGATGTTACACAGTGGTAGCTTATAAATCCACCTATGCTTTGGGCATCAGTCCTATGCCTGACAAGACACAATGGATTAAACTTGGAATAAAAGTTCTCCCCCCCATTGTGAGAAGGCCACCGGGAAGACCTAAAAAGAAGAGAATCAGAGACCCAGATGAAGCCAAAAAAATTACAAAGGCCCATAAGTGCAAAAGGTGTGGTCAATTTGGACATCATGCAAAGACATGTAAGAATCTAGTCTCAACATTGGGTCAAACTTCTACTCCACAAGCAAGGTAATAATATATGGCACACTTTTGTATATGAAAGTAATTTAATTAGCACTCATACATAATTATGTCATGCAGGAGGTCTCCTGGTAGGCCTAGAAAGCAAATGGGTCTTAACCAAACATCAAGTCAAACACAGGGTCAGGTAGTCTTTTTACATGACCATTTCATCATTGTAAATGATCCATTTAAATTTCTTGTTATTATAAAATGTAATCCTTATATTTGTGCATTGTGTTCACAGGGGAGCTTGACAGGGCAAGCTAATGTGGAAGGGAGGACTAGTGTTGCAGAAGAAGGCCTCCACTCAACCATTCAAATTAATTCCAGTGCTGCAGGTGGATCCAGTGTAATTCCCTCCCAGACATCTTCCTCAAGTTCTATCCCAGTGCAGAGTAGGGCTCCTACAGTTCTTGCTCGGGGTCGTGGCCAGGTGGTGAATTCTAGGTTCAGAAATGTGTAGGGTTGGGTTGAAGTTGAAGTTGGCATGTGTCACGTCCCGAGCGCGGAAGATTACCCGGAGGCGTGACGCGTCTATATAGATCGTGTCAATCATGTAAATATCAGAGTGCGTAAATAACTAAGATTTAACTTGAAATTAATACAAATAGTGCGAGTTGACAATTGTCACAACTAATCAAAGGACAAATACATACGTTCCCAGAGTCCAACGACTGGGCTTCAAACCTTGAGCAATTCTAATCAAGTGGACTAATACAAGTGACATAGATGAACTGATACAACTGACATAAGTGGACTAATACAATAACACAAATGACATGACAATTTGATAACTTCACTCTAACACTCATCACTCAGTCTCATTCCCTTCCGAGTGTTGGTTGACATCCAAATTACCTGAAAATATTAGAAAACAACTAGATGAGCGAAACGCTCAGTAGGATTTACATCTCAAGATTTAACATGCTTTAAGTGGTTTACAAGTTCATTTAATGTAGGTAAATCTATGCAGGTAGACAAGTAGACGTCAAGGATTGTAAAATCGACAAGAGCAGTATAGGAAAAACAAAAAAATAAGTGAGAGTATGTAGATTTCAACTTCAATACAACAATAGCAAGGGATATCAAGCAAGTAGGAACTGGAATTAACAACAATTTTTCCAGGAAGGTAAGAACTCATGTCAAGCAAGCAATAGTAAGCAACGTAATTTCAAGTGTGTATAACTGGAATTGGCTATTTATCAATTTCATTCAAGCAAATACTTTTACCCTCCTGCGGGCTTCAAGTCAATCAATCAAGTAATATCACGTGAATGAGTGGAATGCCTAAAGTCTAGCAAGCAAGTACTCCGGTGTAATGCCAAACATCGTAGTCAATAAACTCCCATGGGCACAAGTACCTTCGGGTGCTCCTCCCAGTACCAGACCGGGCCCTATATGCACAACATTAGTCATGTTTGTCGACATCCACTCTCATTTATAGCCAATATGAGATTTCCAAGGATTGAACATGTAGGATTTATCAGGTGAATTTTATAGAATGGAATCCAAGGGTGTAATATCCCGGACCTTTCGGAACCTTCTTCGTGGGTCCCGGATCTGGTTTTTCAGAGTGTCCAGCTCCGTTGTGTCCGAAATTTTATTTCGGACATCTTTCGTGTTCGGATCGGCGCGATCCAGAGTTGTTTCGGAGGCCCGGGAGTGTTCCGCGACTTTTCCGCGCGTGTTTTTCGATTACCGGTGTGTGTTTCGGTAATTCATTCGGAACCTCGCTGCGGGTGAACCGAGTCGTTCACCTGGGCACGAGTGGTACCGTTGCGATCGGTGCGTCCCGAGGATTCCGGAAACTTAATTTTCTATTGTTCGATATTTTCTGGATTTTTCAGATTTTCTATAAATACCCCCCTTTCTCTCTCTTCCCCTCACCCTTCTTCTTCTTCTTCTTCCTCCTCCCCACCGTGAGCTCTCCCTCTCCCTCTCTCTCACCCATTCGACCGCAGCGAGCTCCCTTCAGGCCGCAGACGGCGGCGGGGCGACGGCGCGAAGACGTGGGTGGTGGCGAGGCGATCTCGTGGGCGTGCGGCGAGCGTGGGAAGCGCGGAGAGGCGAGGCTTTCCAAAGCGATTTCTTGCGTTCATGGACGATCCGGCGAAGCATTCGCTCCATTGAGGTAGGGTGACGTTCCATAGCTCCCCGCCGTTCCTTTCCGCGATTTATAGGCCGAGGGGAGGCCGAGAGGGGCTTGATTGGAAGGGTTTGGGGTTTTCCATGATTTGGGGAGAGCTCGCCCGATCTATGGATTTGATGCATGATCTCGCGTTTTGATGGCCTAGAATCATGCTAGGGGTCCCCAGGGGTCTTCCCCGTTGATTTCCACCTCTCCGGTGGAGGCATGGGGGCGTGGTCGGAGTTTTTGGGCGTTTCCCACCGTTTCGCCGTCGGGTGTGTGTAACGGTCCTTCCAGGGACCGTCACACGGTGTGACGCACCCGGGAGGGTGCGTCACACGCCCTTTGTCAGCCTTTGGGGGTCAGGGGCTGTGACGGTCCCCCGATAGACCGCCACAGCCGTGTGACGCGCCTGGGAGGGTGCGTCACAGCCCCTGTTAACCAGCTGAGGGCTGGGGGTGTGACAGCCCCCGATAGACCGTTACAGCCATGTAACGCGCCTGGGGTGGGCCGTCAGAGGCATCCGACCGTTGGTTTATGACCGTTGTTTTGACCGTTGGGGGTCAAGGCATGTGACGCACCAGACCTGGCGCGTCACATCCTTGTGACGGCCAGGGGCGGGCGCGTCATGGCGCTTTTGAGCGTCTGAAACCCCAGGCGGTGTGACTGCCGGCGTCGGACCGTCACACCCCGTGACGCGCCTGCGTGGGGGCGTCACAGTCTGTAACGCGCCAGGGCAGGCGCGTTACGTTTCGCTTTGCGCTGAGAGTGTGACGGCCTACGTAGGACCGTCAGGCTTCCTGTGACGGTCCCGCCTAGATTGTGACGTGCCTGTGACGGTCCAGGGGTGGACCGTCAGGCGCCTGGTTGCCCCGAGAGGGTTGCAACCCCGTTTTTAGTCTGACTGTGGCCACCGTGCGACGGGGCCGGTGCGTGGGGTGGTCCCCGTGCGTCGTCGGATGCGGGCGTCGTTTTCCGTGACTTGAGAGTCTACTCCTTCAGTGACCCTCCACTAGTCGTAGCCTACCAGTACGCGGTGCTGGTCGCACCAGGGAGTGGTGTACGGGCTTACCCTTAGAGGAGGTTTGTGGACCGGTTGCCGTCGGGCCCCACGTCTTGCAGCCAGAGTCCGGCTGAGGGGAAAATCGGTCAGAGGGCCAGACCAGGGTCGCGCGGTCTGTGTGTGCACACGTGGTCGGGGGCGGTTGGACCCACGTCGATGGGCGTGACCCCAGCTAGTCACTTGTTCGTGGTTACTTGTACAGTGTTCGTGCCTTTGGTAGGAGCTACCACGTCAGGCAGTTCACTTGCGGTGCGGTGTAAGTCGTCAGGGGATGCTACCGACTGTGCTTCTAGTGGGAGGTACTCCTGTCGAGTACGGAGTGTCAGACTGTCAGTTTCGTGGCTTTGACCTTCGGGTTTGCCGAGTCGACCGTTGAGTTTCGGTTGTCTCACCGTGGCACGTGTGCCGTTTGCGTGCCGTAGGACCTTTGTTTTGTAGAGTACAGGGCTTTCCTTTCCGAGGTACTCTCCTACCGCTAGCGTAGTGGTTTCCCGTTTTACGAGGTAGGGTTCGAGTGATCCTTACTGAGTCTTGTTCTGAGACTCATTCCCTGCGTGTTTTCACCATGTTTCAGGTGAGGCGCCGCCCCAAGGGAGCGCGTCTGGGGTGCAGCGTGGTGCGGGTGCCCAGAGGTAGTGCCAGAGGTCAGAGCCGGGGTATGTCCCGTGTAGTTGTACTTTCTTTTCCTGTCTCTGTACTAGTTGTGGACTACTACTGTTGTTATTTTATTATTATTTTATGGACCATGTGAAATGTTAATTTATTTCCTGCTTAACAATATAAACTGTTTAATTTCTGCAATTACTCATGATACTTGTGTAGTTCCCACACCATCCTTTTAACCCTTCCGAGTCTTCGGGCTCGTGGGTGGCGGTGCGAGTCTCGGGTTATCGGGCATTGTCGGTAATTGGATTCTCGGGTCGTTACAAAGGGCGTATTGTTATATAGGGACGAACTAGGAGTAAAACCAACAACGTTTGATACACGGTAAAACTGGTGAGATCGGTGCCTTGTAGGCTTCCGGGCATATTCAGAAATGATATCCTCACAGAGGAATGCCTCTTCTGTGAACTATACAGGGTTTAGAGAACCCTGTCAGGGGTTAAGTGGCACCTCTCAGGGCTGCCATGTCAAGCTTTAGCCTCTTTGATAAAATTTTTAACATGGTCGTTTGTTTCATGCTTTAGTTTCCCTGATATAAATTTTTCCATGATATAAATTTTTAACATGATGGTTAAAATGTTTAACAGAACATGGTCTTTTATTTCATGCTTAAATTTTCTTGATATAAAATTTTAACATGGTGGTTCAAGTGTTTAACAGAACATGGTCATTTGTTTCATGCTTTAGTTTCCCTGATATAAATTTTTACTACGGTGCTTCAAGTGTTTAACAAAACATGGTCATTTATTTCATGCTTAAATTTTCCTGATATAAATTTTTAACATGGTGGTTCAAGTGTTTAACAGAACATCGTCATTTGTTTCATGCTTAAATTTTCCTGATATAAATTTTTAACATGGTGGTTCAAGTGTTTAACAGAACATGGTCATTTGTTTCATGCTTTAGTTTCCCTGATATAAATTTTTAATATGGTGGTTCAAGTGTTTAACAGAACATGGTCATTTGTTTCATGCTTTAATTTTCCTGATATAAATTTTTAAACATGGTGGCTCAAGTGGTTAACAGAACATGACATACTTGATTGTGAAGTGCTTGTTCATACGCTCACTAGAACTTCTTCTGTTGTGTGAGTCTGGTTTCTCAGTTCATGGTTGTGAAAAGATAGAAGCTCCGTTGTTTCATTAGTTTATATTGAGTTCAGTTAAAGTCTATTCTGTGTGACAGCTTATTGTTGAGTGCTCAATTGATTAAGCCATCTGAGATTTTAAGTCCGCAATATTTTTTATCGGGGATTCATTCACCCCCCCCTCTGAATTCGGGCCTTGCACCCCAACAATCGGTATCAGAGCATGTCTCTGATTCATCAGATCCAACGATCTGCAGAGGATCCTGCATGTGATTAGATTAGGTAATCTAACTGATTAGAGCTAACATATTTTAACATATTAGCTAACCTTTACTTGATCTATGTGACAGTATGGTAGAAATTACTGTAAACATGATTTATCGCATAGAACATCGCATGGAGATGAGTTAGTACTATATTATATTTTTTTCCTAGATTAGCTACCTTAGATTAGCTAGTATTTGGTTAAAAGCATGAGAACACCTACCTTTCTGAGATGACCACTAGGTACAAGCAAAAGAAAAGGGCATCTTTCTTCTCTCCTCTGCAACCTCTGCAACTTCAGAGAATGCTCCCCCTTCTCTGCAGCAAGCCTTCGGAAGAACGGAGGGAGCCTTAATATAGGGAATATTATAGTGTTTTGGGTAGACAGGAGGGGAAACAAGATCCTAGATAATCGCGTCATAGTGCGATGTCAGCTCAAACGTGATGTTTATATCTGAAAAGGACAGAAGATAATGGGATGCCAACGAATGTTTGTCTGGAAAAAGTCACAACCTGGAGGGGGTCGTATAAGCTAAATTACAGGGGCGCACCATCATATGTTAACATTGATTACAACGTTTAGAAATTTTATATCTAATGAACTATGTTAATAAAAATAGTAATTGCATATTTTTATGATCCCTAGATTTTTCTGATATTTTTCATAATTTTATTTTATTAAAAATATGCTAGAATAAACTTCAACCCAAAAACTCCGCATCTAACTTCACGTTTAGAAATTTTATATTTAATGAACCATGTTAATAAAAATAGTAAATTATATATTTTTATGATCCCTAGATTTTCCTGATACTTATCAAAATTTTATTTTATTAAAATATGGCAAAATAAAATTCAACCCGAAACTCCGTATCTAACTTCAAAGATTTTTATCTTTAAAAATTGATGGAATCAGTTTATGAAATTTCATGGCTAGGATCCTTATATTTTTCTCTTATTTTTCATAAAATTTATTTTTTAAAATTTTCTTTAGATAAACTGACACTATTCATGTACCTAAGGTTGGTGCAAAACCTCTTCAAGCGTAGGTATATGTCTAATAAGGTTGGTGCAAGTTTCTGTCAAGGTTGCACTGACCTTATGTTGGACCTTGGATTGCACTGACCTTATGTTGCTTGTGGATTGCACTGACCTAACCACTTTGCACTGACCTTATGTTGCTTGGACCTTGGATTGCACTGAAACGTATAATTATTTGGCACAAAAGGTAAATGGTGGATGCCAGGAATTGAACCCGGGTCACTAAGTTAAATGGCACATCACTTAATCAACTACACTAGAAAGTCACTTGGTTAAGTGAATAATCTTTATATATGATGACTCCGTGTTCCAACTTCTTACTTAACATTCCTATAGAGTTATCTAAAGTTTATTTTTGGAGAAATATTATTAATTTTTTTTATCATTTCTTTTTTATACGGGGTGCTACACCCTCCCCCACTTAAAAGAATTCGGTCCCCAAATTCAATTGCATATATGGAGACAAGGAGGGTGAGAATTACTTACGGACTAGAATAATTTTGGAAATCTCCTTCTCATGGACTCCTTGGTTTCTCATGTAGCTTCTTGTTCTAAGCATCGATTCCATTGGATTTTAACCATAGAGATCGTCTTGTTCCTTAGAACTCGGATTTCTCGGTCGAGGATCTTTACTGGCCTTTGCTCATAGGTAAGGTCCTTCTGTATCACCAAGTCAGTGTGATCGATGACGTGGAGAGGATCATGCACATACTTCTTTAGCATAGAAATATGGAATACATTGTGCACCTCTGATAATTGTGGAGGCAAGGCAATGCGGTAGGCTACCTCGCCCACTCTCTCCAATACCTCGAATGGACCAATAAACCTCGGTGTAAGTTTGCCCTTAATACCAAATCTTCTAATACTTCGACCAGGAGATATCTTGAGAAAAACATGGCCTCGAACTTGGAATTCCAGATCTATTCTTCTATTGTCAGCATATGACTTCTGTCTGGACTGTGCTATCTTTAGCTTTTCCCGAATGAGGTATATCTTCTCCGTTTAATCTCTTACCATTTCTGGGCCTCGGATTTGTTTTTCACCAACTTCGTCCCAGCATATTGGAGATCGACAACTTCTACCATAGAGCGCCTCAAAAGGTGTCATCTGGATACTGGCTTGATAGCTATTATTATATGCGAACTCGGCTAGGGGTAAGTGGTCGTGCCAACTTCTGCCGAAGTCTATAATGCAGGCCCTTAACATGTCTTTAACAACCTGATTTGTCCTTTCTTTCTGTCCATCTGTCTGAGGATGGAAGTGTTGTGTTCGGTGCAATGTATTCAGAGGGGGGGTGAATGAATACCCTTTAAAAAACTATCTTCCAATTAAAATACTAGTGCTCAGAACTGCGGAATAAAAGCACTAAGACTAACTGAAGAAAAACTAATCCAGTCATCTACTGAACCTGTATACAAATATGAAGTGCGCTCTTAGCAAACATCTAATGTGGGCAGCAATTAAACAGATCATGCAAACACGCAAAACCACTGTCAAGCATATAGAATGCGCATCAATGAAATGAACACATATGGAAGATCAACCTATCTCGACCCTACGCATTCATCTAGCGCCAAACACACAAAGAAGACAAACCACTGCACAAAGGGTTTTTAGGTGGTTCGGTCCAACAGACCTACATCCACCCCTCACTCCCAACCGGAGTGAGGCTTCCACTAGTCACACTAGCACAGCAGACTCAGTCTGCAACAAATGCTGCCAAACAGCTTGACCAGGGGAACAACCTCCCCTCTTCCTCCCAACCGGAGGGAACCACTAGTGACACCAGTCACTAGCAAACCAGAGACGCAAGTCTCTCTTCCTCCAGACCGGAGGGAACACCTAGTCTTGCAACCCACAAGACTAGAACCGGAGGACCAATCCTCCCTTCCTCCAAACCGGAGGGGAACCTAGAGACCCAAGTCTCTCTTCCTCTGAACACCAGAGGGAAGCACAAGTGACACTACGTCACCTGCAAACCAGAGGTCTAGGACCTCTCTTCCTCTCACCCGGAGGGACCCCTGGACTTGAAATCTACAAGCCCAGAACCGGAGGACGAGTCTCCCTTCCTCTAACCAGAGGGAACCCACAAGTAGCACCCAGCTACTTGCAACCGGAGATAGCGATCTCCCTTCTCCTGAACCAACAGGAGGGACCCCGACCTCTCTACAGAGAATCGGAAAAACAACAAATGGATAGTTTAAAAGAAATACGAAACCAGCAACAGAAAGCTGAAAAGATAAAAACAGATGTGGCTCTCGCAGGAGCTGGCTGGCCTGGATTTGATCCACGGTCCAGCAGGAACAAATCTTCAGTTGAAGCTTCTATCACTCTAGCTCACTCTTCTTCTCTGTTCTCCTTCCTCTACTACTCTTCACACTTCTGCTATCTCTATCTCTCGCTCAAATCTCTCTTTCTCTCTCTTTCTCACTCTCTTTCTCTTCTTCTTTTCCTTTTCTTCTTCTTCGTCTGGATCGTGGCTCTCTGTATTGACTTCACCTTTCGCCCATTCGATGTCTCTTCTTCTGTGGGAGAAGGTTCATATATATAGCAGGAGCAGCAGCAGCAGCGGCAGCTCCATTGTGTGACCTCCACACTTTCAGCCCTAAATATTAGGACCACGTGGCAGTCTCTCAGCAGGCTTCATTCCAGCCTCGAATTCACGTGCTGCCCAGACACTTAGAAATGTTCTTCCTCGAACCTGCAAGGAGATACAAACCATTAACACTGAGGGCCACAATAACTAAAGCTGCACGAGGTATGTGATAGCAGTTCTAGATGCACTAAGAAAGACACGACATTCAGTGGTGACAAAAACAAATATTACAAGGAGAACGACACGAAGTCACTGTAACAAAACAAGCACTACGACAAGAACGACACGAGGTAGGATGAGAACAGCACGAAGTGAGAAGGAAACAACACGCGGACATAATAACTAAGAACGACACGAGTACACTGTAACAGATCAGACACAACGAAGGGAACGACACGAAGTGAGGTTATAAAACACAAAGAGACACGAGGTCTAGAAAAAACAACACGAAGACACGAAAATAAAAACAACAAAAACACAAATACTAGACCAACACGAGGTTACGAGATGCAAAAACAACACGAGGACAAACACGGGCTAACAACAGAAACCGACACGAAGTGGTTGCAAACAAGCAAGACACGAGGTCTACGTAAAGCAACACGAAGTGTGGTCAAGGCGAGAAAGACACGAGGTCTAATGAGAAAGACCAACACGAAGACAGTGAAAACATCACGAAGTAAAGGACAACGACACGAAGTGTAGTGGTGACAAAAACATACACAACAAGGAAAATGACACGAAGACACAACAACAGCAGTAACCGACACGAAGTGTGGTTACTAAACAGGAACGACACGAGGTCTACAGGAAAACGACTCGAAGTTCATCAGAACTATTAGAGCTGCTTCAGTAACACGACACGTAGTGAAAACGACACGAAGACGAAGACAGAAGTTGACACGAAGTTAAAGAGAAAACAAAACAGCACGAAGACGATGTATGCAACAGTGCAATGTCTAGACTTGAAATCCAATGCAAAAGGCTGTACAAACTTCATGAAAAGTGCATGATTGTACTGGACGATGTATACACTTAGCCTATGCGGACCAATGTACAGACTTTGGCGAAGCAAAAGGCTGTATAGACTTGGAGACCCAAAGCCATTGTATAGACTTTGAAATCGAAGACCAATGTGCAGACTTGACAGTGAAGACTAGTGTGCAGACTTCAAGTTTAACTGTGGATGTACAGACTTGAACATCCAGCAATGTATAGGCTTTCAATGTGAAGACTTGAATATGTGGAAGCTACAGTGAAAGAGTGTACACACTTGACCGTGAACTCTGCAGCGAATGTATAGACTTCCAGTGAAGGGCGTTGTGTAGACTTTGGCTTGGAACGAAGGTAGGAATGAGGCTGTATAGACTAGGCCAGAACGTAGGGAAAAACACCAATGTGCAGACATGAACATCCAGCAATGTATAGACTTCGTGAACAAAATGCAATGCTGACTGATGTATACACTTGGCAAATAGAGTAATGCATGCACAAACAATTAGCCACTACGTTAACCCAATCTAGCCATATTCATGAATTAACTTTTCAAGCAGACAATCAGATAAAGCAATCAGATATTCAAACAGTCAATCAGTCATCTATATTAATTAGCACACCTCAGTGTGACTCATGGTGTGTCAGTCATCATCAAAACCACACAGGGGCACAACAATCTCCCCCTTTTTGATGATGGCAACACTATGAGTTACACTGACTCAGATACTATGAGTTACACTGACTCAGATCTCAGATTAGATTCTTCTCCCCCCTTGCCTTCAGCAAAAAGACATGAGTTGAAGAGTGAATTAAAACCAATTGTTAATTAAAAACTCCCCCTTTTGACTAAGCTGCCCCTTTTACTTTTGCAAAACGAATAAACCAGAGATGTCATATGAGACACTCATGATAGTTCAGCAGAAGATGGCAACACAATATCAGTAGCAATTAAAAACAATTCTCCCCCTGAGTCAAACAACTTATGCAATCATGCATATGCAACAATACTCCCCCTTTGACATGGTAGATGATATAGAGCTAATGTAGACAAATAACATGATCAGACAATCTAGCACATTGTCCCTTTATGCATATAGTCTCTCAAATATACCAGAGAGTTCTACCCTTATGATCCATGAAGCAAGAGAAATCTACAAGGATGAACTCTGGTTAGTCAAAGACAGCAACTCTCATATATGACAACCAGTCTGAATGAAATCACAGTGATAAAGGGCAATAGGATGAGCAGATTCAACGATTTGTGAAAAATTGAGATAATGAACTTTTCAGCAAGTTACCAACTTCATAAAATCAAAATCTTAAGTTCTGGATTTCTCCATCATAAAAGCTTATGAACCCTTGATTGTCAGATATGGTTTAAGAATGATGTAAACTGAAATTTTTTAAAAGAAATTGTACTCATATCTGAACCAACACTTAATAAAAAAGGAACTACAAGCTCATATAAGATTCTAGTTCAACCAACTTCTATCTTAATTAGTTTACTTTCCATGACAGCTTTAAGAGAAACAAAAGTGAATGCTCTTGAATTTTACTTGTTCTTTCAGAATTTGATTTACACTTGATCAAATCTTTCTTTAAAGAATAATTTTGGTTTATCAACACCTTTTGACGTGGAGAGACACCTTGATCAGAGGTCAGAGTCCCCAGTTACTCAGTGTGACAACCGTATTGTTTCTCCCATTTTAGAGAACAGAGGTAGCATTAAAAGTATCTTTGGCATGAGGATACACCTTGATCAGAGGCCAGAATTCCCAGTTACTCAATACAACTATGCCATTGCTCTGCCATATTTTCACAATAATTTCGAATCATCTCTTTAAACAGAGTTAACCATGGTACTTCATGACACAATTCTTTGGACATGTTTCTCAGTAGCCATAGTCATTGCTCTGTCCATACTTTTACTTAAAAGGATTCAGAACAAGTTAGTTGTTTAGGAACAACCACATACACTATATATCTCAGTCAACGTAGACATGGATATCAACTTTTCAGATTTCAGAAGGTCTTACATGAATTTACATGAAGCAGACAGTTAAAGTTTATTAAGAGGTTGAAACAGATATTTTCAAGTTTCTTGAGACTAAACAAGAGTACATAAGACTTAAACCACTTCCAGTTAACAAATGTTCTTAAGCATGTATAATGGAAGGCTCCTCATTAAAGGTATTTTAACTTTTATGAAGTAGTATTCAGGCTGAAGGTTTGCTTCATATCTCAACAGAGTAATTCAAGTGAGAATATTCACTAAACAGCATGATTCTGAAGAATTTTAGCAATTGAGCTGCTCTTGAGCAAAGAGGTTCAAAGTTGACTGAATAGAGAAAGAGCTCTCATTCAGCAGATTTAGGAGAGACAAACAGATACCAATAAGGTATGCATTCGGATTTTGAACAACTTCAGAAGTAGTCAAGAAATCATTTGATACCACTTTAAATGATGGAATCATATAGCTGGAGAAGAACGGATTAAGCAAGCTCCCCCTATCTATATGCAGTGATATTTCCCTTCCCCTTTTTTTTTGATTTTTTTTTTTAAAGAAGTGATATGCTATGCAATGATTCCCTCTAACTAAAAACACTGAATCATCCTATATGTCATGCAGACAATGTAGGTGATGAATGACTATGCAAACAACAGATTTAACATGCTATGCAGTAAATAAAAAAAAATTGAGTGATTTCAGATGTATGAATAATACTCCCCCTAAATGTATGCATTCGAATTTATCTTTTTGACATTTTCAATGGAAAGAAATGCAATGCAATTAACTTCTTGTATGCAGGGGCATGAAGTAAAATATTCACATGAAAATGCAGACATTCTCTGAAATGCAGATTTGACCCTTGGTACTTGGCGGAGAACTTGGCCTAAAAGACCATCTCACACATAGTAAGAACCTCTAGACAGATTTCCTCTGCCCTTTAGTAGCTTTCCATTTATATACCAAGTGGTCATGCATGATAATGCAATACAAACAGTCCTACATGCATCAGATTTTCAATGAATGTATGTCATGTGCATGTTTATGCCATTCTCATATATGCACACAGCTCACAGTACAAACAAGAAAGCCCACAAAGATCAATGCGAGAGTCAAACCAATTAAAATAAAATATGTATGCATGAAGCTATGACTTCTCAACTCAACCATAATTTTCATTTGAACAGATTTGAGAAATTTACCTGAATGGGGTTTTATCAACTTGGGTGCCTTGGTTTATTTCCCCCTTTTTATTCTTCAGCTTCCAAGGTACACCTGCAAGTTAGCACACTATTTTGCATGGGCAGGTACCCAAACAGTCTTGGGTCCTGCATGGTTAATAGTGACACCTTTGGTAGGTGTTCTAAACAACCTTTTCGCATTTAGGTCATCAGATCTCATCAGATGGCAATTATTCATTGAATGACCTAATACACCACAATAATAGCAAGAGACAGCAGATTTCAGATTTGTTTTATGCACATTCTGATTAGTATGAGTTCTATGTGCATATGTATGAAATTTTCTGTTAACAGAATTAAGATTCTGTTTACCAACATAAGCCAGCCAACAGTCAGCAGCTCTATGGCCTGGCTTCCCACATTCAAAACATGTAAGTGTTTTCTTCTCAAACACAAATTCATTTCTATCAGAGATATTTCTATTGACAGGGAATCTACCAGATTTATTGTTAAACTTCCTTCCCTGAGCATGCCAACATTGGGCTGCAATGTGGCCCATCTTGCCACAGTGAAAGCATGAATTAGAATTTCTTCCACCAGCCCTCAGCCAGCATTCAATGGCTCTGTGGCCTGGCTTTCCACACTCAAAGCATGTAATGAGATTATCTTTAAAAATAAATTTGTTCTTATTAGGACCATGTTGGCTAGCAGGAGATTTACTATGATATGAATGAGATGTTTTCTTATCATTTGCAAACTAGCATTGTGCAATTGTGTGTCCTGATTTACCACAGTGAAAACATTCAATTCTCTTTTTCTGAAATGAAAGATTTCTATCATTAAGGTTCCTGGCAGTCATATCATCTTTCTCCATCAATTTACATTCATGCATCAGATGACCAAATTTATGACAATAACGGCATGACACTGTCTTTTTAGATGCATGTGAATGTGTGTGTGAACTTTGATCAACATGCCCTAATGAACCCCTTTTATTTAATTTCTGTTTTCCAATCTTTTTCTTATTTTTGTTCTGCTCTTCAGTTTTCTGAACAATGGGCTGTTTATCTTTTGAAGTGGTGGCTACATTTGAAACCTTTACAAAAGATGTCATCAACTTGCTCTGAAATTCTTTCTTGTTACCATTATTGTAACCCAGCCCTTCCTTCCTAGTGTTGATTTTTACACATAGTAGCTTGTCTAGGTTTTTCTGCCCACTTACGAATTTTGACAAAGTATTGTTCAGATCATTTATTTCAGATTGAAGAGAAGAAATCCGATGTTCATAGTTGACTATATCTTCTTCACAGACCAGAATTTGTTGATGCATCACATCATTCAAAGTTCTAAGAGTTTCAATCTCTTGTTTCAATTTGAGCTCATCTTGATTTTCATCAACGGATTTTCCTTTTTCAAATGTCAGCAATCTCTCTGACATGGTGGAGTTCAACTGTTTCAGTTTCTCAATTTCTTCCTTTAGACTAGTGTTTTCCTGCTCAAGTTTATCATCATCAAATATTACATCAGTTAGGAAACTTGGGTATTCTGATGTACAGTTTTTAAAGTTTTCCTGAAATTTTAAGTTTGCAACACTAACTACCTTGAGCTCTTCATTGATCAATCTGTTTTCTTTTTCAAGACTGATTAGTTTTTGGTCAGATTCCTGACATTGTTTTCTAAGTTTAGTGTTTTCAGATTTAACATGATCAAGTTCTGATTGGATTCCATCTAGTTTAGACACTTGTCTTCTGAGTATTTCATTTTCAGTTTTCAAATCTTCAGTATTTTCAAAATCTTCAGTCCCAGAAACTGGATCCCCTAGATTTGTTATCTTCTTTATCAGACTTTTATTCTTCTTCCTCAGTTTTTCATGGGAGTGTAACAGATTAGCATATGCATCTTCCCAGTCATCTAAAGTGAAATTCTCGAAAGGGTTTACCTCCACAGCATCTTCAAATTCATCTTGTTCACTGCTATGGTCACTCTTATCAGTCATCAGACAGCTGTTCTCATTCATCCTCTGAACTAGTTTCAACTGATCCAGAATGTCCTTTGCAGACCTGCAGTCAAGAAAAACAAGAATGTAGAGCCTTGTCAATAGCTTTTTTCCATTAATCTCAAAACTTTCTGATTCTCTCCATTTCTTAATCTATCACTTTTAGTCCATTTGGACTCTTCCTTTGGCAGTCTATGAGGACCATGTGAAATTAACTTCCACATAATTGTGTAGACTGCTAACCCATGAATTAAAGTTAGAACCATTGTAAACCGGTGGAGAACCCATGGATTAAATTGGCAAGTAGATTTATGCAGCAAAGAGTAAATTCAGAAATGCACCAAGGGACAATAGGATCCTCTGCAGATCGTTGGATCTGATCAATCAGAGAACCGCTCTGATACCAATTATTATGTTCGGTGCAATGTATTCAGAGGGGGGGTGAATGAATACCCTTTAAAAAACTTTCTTCCAATTAAAATACTAGTGCTCAGAACTGCGGAATAAAAGCACTAAGACTAACTGAAGAAAAACTAATCCAGTCATCTACTGAACCTGTATACAAATATGAAGTGCGCTCT
This sequence comes from Amorphophallus konjac, assembly GCA_022559845.1. Taxonomy (NCBI): domain Eukaryota; kingdom Viridiplantae; phylum Streptophyta; class Magnoliopsida; order Alismatales; family Araceae; genus Amorphophallus; species Amorphophallus konjac. The sequence goes on along the minus strand of CM040122.1, from coordinate 431,039,189 downwards.
TAGCAAACATCTAATGTGGGCAGCAATTAAACAGATCATGCAAACACGTAAAACCACTGTCAAGCATATAGAATGCGCATCAATGAAATGAACACATATGGAAGATCAACCTATCTCGACCCTACGCATTCATCTAGCGCCAAACACACAAAGAAGACAAACCACTGCACAAAGGGTTTTTAGGTGGTTCGGTCCAACAGACCTACACCCACCCCTCACTCCCAACCGGAGTGAGGCTTCCACTAGTCACACTAGCACAGCAGACTCAGTCTGCAACAAATGCTGCCAAATAGCTTGACCAGGGGAACAACCTCCCCTCTTCCTCCCAACCGGAGGGAACCACTAGTGACACCAGTCACTAGCAAACCAGAGACGCAAGTCTCTCTTCCTCCAGACCGGAGGGAACACCTAGTCTTGCAACCCACAAGACTAGAACCGGAGGACCAATCCTCCCTTCCTCCAAATCGGAGGGGAACCTAGAGACCCAAGTCTCACTTCCTCTGAACACCAGAGGGAAGCACAAGTGACACTACGTCACCTGCAAACTAGAGGTCTAGGACCTCTCTTCCTCCCACCCGGAGGGACCCCTGGACTTGAAATCTACAAGCCCAGAACCGGTGGACGAGCCTCCCTTCCTCTAACCAGAGGGAACCCACAAGTAGCACCCAGCTACTTGCAACCGGAGATAGCGATCTCCCTTCTCCCGAACCAACAGGAGGGACCCCGGCCTCTCTACAGAGAATCGGAAAAATAACAAATGGATAGTTTAAAAGAAATACGAAACCGGCAACAGAAAGCTGAAAAGATAAAAATAGATGTGGCTCTCGCAGGAGCTGGCTGGCCTGGATTTGATCCACGGTCCAGCAGGAACAAATCTTCAGTTGAAGCTTCTATCACTCTAGCTCACTCTTCTTCTCTGTTCTCCTTCCTCTACTACTCTTCACACTTCTACTATCTCTATCTCTCGCTCAAATCTCTCTTTCTCTCTCTTTCTCACTCTCTTTCTCTTCTTCTTTTCCTTTTCTTCTTCTTCGTCTGGATCGTGGCTCTCTGTATTGACTTCACCTTTCGCCCATTCGATGTCTCTTCTTCTGTGGGAGAAGGTTCATATATATAGCAGGAGCAGCAGCAGCAGCGGCAGCTCCATTATGTGACCTCCACACTTTCAGCCCTAAATATTAGGACCACGTGGCAGTCTCTCAGCAGGCTTCATTCCAGCCTCGGATTCACGTGCTGCCCAGGCACTTGGAAATGTTCTTCCTCGAACCTGCAAGGAGATACAAACCACTAACACTGAGGGCCACAATAACTAAAGCTGCACGAGGTATGTGATAGCAGTTCTAGATGCACTAAGAAAGACACGACATTCAGTGGTGACAAAAACAAACATTACAAGGAGAACGACACGAAGTCACTGTAACAAAACAAGCACTACGACAAGAGCGACACGAGGTAGGATGAGAACAGCACGAAGTGAGAAGGAAACAACACGCGGACATAATAACTAAGAACGACACGAGTACACTGTAATAGATCAGACACAACGAAGGGAACGACACGAAGTGAGGTTATAAAACACAAAGAGACACGAGGTCTAGAAAAAGCAACACGAAGACACGAAAATAAAAACAACAAAAACACAAATACTAGACCAATACGAGGTTACGAGATGCAAAAACAACACGAGGACAAACACGGGCTAACAACAGAAACCGACACGAAGTGGTTGCAAACAAGCAAGACACGAGGTCTACGTAAAGCAACACGAAGTGTGGTCAAGACGAGAAAGACACGAGGTCTAATGAGAAAGACCAACACGAAGACAGTGAAAACATCACGAAGTAAAGGACAACGACACGAAGTGTAGTGGTGACAAAAACATACACAACAAGGAAAATGACACGAAGACACAACAACAGCAGTAACCGACACGAAGTGTGGTTACTAAACAGGAACGACACGAGGTCTACAGGAAAACGACTCGAAGTTCATCAGAACTATTAGAGCTGCTTCAGTAACACGACACGTAGTGAAAACGACACGAAGACGAAGACAGAAGTTGACACGAAGTTAAAGAGAAAACAAAACAGCACGAAGACGATGTATGCAACAGTGCAATGTCTAGACTTGAAATCCAATGCAAAAGACTGTACAAACTTCATGAAAAGTGCATGATTGTACTGGACGATGTATACACTTAGCCTATGCGGACCAATGTACAGACTTTGGCGAAGCAAAAGGCTGTATAGACTTGGAGACCCAAAGCCATTGTATAGACTTTGAAATCGAAGACCAATGTGCAGACTTGACAGTGAAGACTAGTGTGCAGACTTCAAGTTTAACTGTGGATGTACAGACTTGAACATCCAGCAATTTATAGGCTTTCAATGTGAAGACTTGAATATGTGGAAGCTACAGTGAAAGAGTGTACACACTTGACCGTGAACTCTGCAACGAATGTATAGACTTCCAGTGAAGGGCGTTGTGTAGACTTTGGCTTGGAACGAAGGTAGGAATGAGGCTGTATAGACTAGGCCAGAACGTAGGGAAAAACACCAATGTGCAGACATGAACATCCAGCAATGTATAGACTTCGTGAACAAAATGCAATGCTGACTGATGTATACACTTGGCAAATAGAGTAATGCATGCACAAATAATTAGCCACTACGTTAACCCAATCTAGCCATATTCATGAATTAACTTTTCAAGCAGACAATCAGATAAAGTAATCAGATATTCAAGCAGTCAATCAGTCATCTATATTAATTAGCACACCTCAGTGTGACTCATGGTGTGTCAGTCATCATCAAAACCACACAGGGGCACAACAGGAAGGCAGTGCTGAAGTTGAGTTTCATCCCCAAAGATTGTTGTAGACTCTTCCAGAAATGAGAGGTGAAGCGTGAGTCTCGGTCAGATACGATCGAGACGGGAACTCCATACAATCTAACTATCTCTTTAATATATAGGGCAGTAAGGACATCAATCGACCATCGACTTTTGATAGGCAAGAAATGAGCCGATTTAGTTAGGCGGTCGATAATTACCCAGATTCCATCATGTCCACCTCTAGTCTTGGGCAAACCCATAATAAAATCCATGCCAATGTCTTCCCACTTCCACTTGGGAATGTCTAGTGGATGTAACTTTCTAGCGGGTTTCTGATGTTCTGCCTTCACTTGTTGACATGTTAAGTAGCGAGATACGAAATCCGCTATCTCCCTTTTCATATTAGGCCACTAGAAAGTCATTTTCAAGTCTTGGTACATCTTGGTAGCTCCAGGGTGGATCGTATACCTCGATCTATGAGCTTCTTTGAGGACCTTTTTCCTCAGCTCGGGACAGTCGGGTACACATGTCTGTTCATGGAATAGCAATCTCCCATCGGGTTCCAGCTTAAAATCCGGTCTTTCACCCATCTTGTCCCTTATCTCCACTAGTGTAGGATCTCCCTCTTGTAACTTCTGAATTTCTGACAGCAAATCCGGATGTAAACTCATATGGGCTAGAGTAATACACCCATCTTGTTCATCAGTGCTAATATCGACTTGAGAGAATTCTTCTAATAGATTCCATTCTTGGATCATACAATTGGCTAATATTACTCTCGGCTTTCGACTAAGAGCATCAGCCACAGAATTACCCTTACCGGGATGGTACTATATAGTGAAGTCAAAATCCTTGAGATATTCGAGCCAACGCCTTTGCCGCATGTTCAGCTCCTTTTGAGAGAATAAATACTTGAGACTTTTATGATCGGAGTATACCGTGAATTATTCTCCGTAGATATCGTGTCTCCAGATCTTCAAGGCAAATGCTACCGCGGCCAACTCTAAGTCATGCACTGGGTAGTTCTCTTCGTGTTTCTTCAGTTGCCGGGAAGAATATGCAATGACTCTCCCATTCTGCATTAATACACACCTGAGGCCAATACCATAAGCATCGGTATATACCTCGTACTTCTCTCCTTCGACTGGCAATGATAGGATTGGAGCAGTGGTCAAGAGATCCTTCAAAACTTGGAAACTCTTCTCACAGTCTTCCTTCCACTCATAAGGTGTTTCCTTGCGAGTCAATCGGGTTAGAGGAACAACAACTCTTGAAAAGTCCTTGATGAAACGCTGATAATAACCAGCTAGTCCCAAGAAACTACGAATCTCCGTTACATTGGTTGGTTGTTCCCAATTCTTCACGGCTTCGACCTTTGATGGGTCAACGAAAATTCCGTCCTTTGAAATTATATGGCCCAAGAAGGATACTTCCTCGAGCCAGAACTTGCATTTGCTGAATTTGGCACATAGTTTGTTTTCCCTCAATATCTGTAATGTCTTCTTAAGATGTTCTTCATGGTCTTCTTCAGACTTCGAATAAATAAAAATATCATCGATAAAGACTACAATAAACTGATCTAAGTGAGGCCTGAATATGTTGTTCATTAGCTGCATGAAAGCTGCGGGGGCATTTGTTAGTCCGAAAGGCATAACAGTAAATTCGTAATGCCTATACCTGTTTCGGAATGCAGTTTTATGAATATCTTCTTCTTTGATCTTCAGTTGGTGATAACCTGAACGAAGATCGATCTTGGAGAAATATTTAGCTCAAGATATTTGATCGAACAATTCATCAATCCCCGGTATTGGGTACTTGTTCTTGATTGTAAGGTGGTTTAACTGTCGATAGTCGATGCAGAGTCTCATCGATCCGTCCTTCTTCTTGACGAATAGCACAGATGCTCCCCATGGGGAAGTACTCGGCCGGATGAAACCCTTGTTCAATAGCTCCATCAGTTGTTCCTTCAGCTCCTTCAGCTCAGCAGAGGACATTCGGTAGGGTGCCTTGGAAACAGGTCCAGCACCAGGGACAAGGTCGATGGTGAATGACACCTCCCGTTCTGGGGGTAAGCCAGGTAATTCTTCTGAAAAAATGTCAGCAAAATCTCGAACTACGCGGATGTCTTCAAGCTTAGGCTCCTCGACGTCCGTGACAGTTACAAGGGCAATGAAAGCCATACATCCCTTGCTTATAAGTTTACTAGCTCGGAGAGCTGATATAAGAGGTGATCTAGCCCGAGGGCTCATGTAAACCAATTCCGGGTAACCCACAAAAGTTACCTTGCCATTACGGCAGTCAACAGTTGCTTGGTATGTGGATAACCAATCAGCACCTAGTATGACATCATACACTTCCATATCTAAGCAAATTAGGTCGGCAGGTAAATTGTTTCCTTTAACCATAACCTCACAGTTTGAGTATTGATGTGTGAGGTCAGCCTTGTTCCCGATAGGTGTAGATATGACTAAGTCCAACAATTCAGGCTCCATAGAGAATATAGCAGCAAATTTCTTGGAAATAAATGAATGTGTTGCTCCCGTATCAAATAAAACTTTAGCATTCTTAGAGCAAATAGTTAGTGTACCTTCCACGATTCCTCCTTCTGTTGGTTCCCTCTCTTGGAGAGCTTGCAGACAGCCTTGCTTCTTTACCGGGAGCTACTCCTCTTTAACGGCTTGCTCGTTCATAAGCGGATAGTTAGGGATCCGATGTTCTTGGCTTCCACATCGGAGACAGGCTCCTAGCTTCCTCCAGCATTCCTCGGTCTTATGACCGGGTTTATCACAATAATTGCAAATTTCCTTTGTGGGTGTGGGGGCAGTGAAAGGCTTATCATTCTTCTGAAATTTCTTCCCTTTGGAAGACTCTCCTCCCATATAGGGCCGCTTCTTATTGAATGTTGCTTTGAATTTTCCTGGGCTTGTGACATGTTCCTTCTTGTTGAGTGTTGGCTTGAAATTTCCTCGGATCCTCTCCGATAACTCGGTGGCATCCTCGAGCAACTGCGCACGCCGAACCATTTCTGAGTAGACTTGAATGTCCATCGGTGTGAGTTACGTAATGTAGTGGGGCTGAAGCCCGTTGAGGAACCTTCTTGCCTTCATCTTCTCTGTACACACCAAATGGGGTGCATATCTTGACAGTCTTGAAAACTGGGCTTCATACTCGGCCACTTTCAAGCCACGTTGTTTTAGTGCGGCAAATTCCGCGGCCTTCTTCTCCTGAATATGGTCGGAGAAGTACTTGTTGTTGAAATGCTCGGGGAATTCAACCCATGTGACATGGCCTTCTGACAGTGTTGCTTCTATGGATTCCCACCAACATCGAGCGTTCCGCTCCAGTTGGAAAATAGCTAGTAGAACCTTTTCCTCGTCCGTGCATTGCATCACACGAAAAATTCGTTCCATCTCCTTTTGTAATGCCCCGGATTTTTCGGATCCTTGTTCGTGGGTCCCGGATCTAGTTTCTCAGAGTGTCTGACTCCGTTGTGTCCGAAATTTTGTTTCGGACATCTTTCGTGTTCGGGTCGGCGCGATCCGGAGTTGTTTCGGAGGCCCGGAAGCGTTCCGCGGCTTTTCCGCGTGTGTTTTCTGATTCCCGGTGTGTGTTTCGGTAATTCTTTCGGAACCTCGTTGCGGGTGAACTGGGCCGTTCACCAGGGCGCGAGTGGTACCGTTGCGATCGGTGCGTTCTGAGGATCGCGGAAACATGATTTTCTATTTTTTGGTATTTTCTGGAATTTCTGGATTTTCCTATATCTATAACCCTTTTCTCTCTCTCCCCTCTCATTTCTCTCTTCTCTCCCTCTCTCTTCTCACGCTCTCTCCTCTCTCCCTCTCTCTCCGACGGCCGACGGGGTGGAGCGTGGGCGAGGTGGGGACGGTGCGGGTGAGGCACGGGCGAGGATGGGTGAGGATCGAGGCAGTGTAGGCGCGGTGAAGCTCGGCCGTGGGTTCGTGGAACGGCGAGGCTTCAACGGCGTTTTCTTCGTGGATTGACGTCCACGGTGCGTCGAATCTTCGGTCGAGGTAGGGAGATGGACCCTCAACCCGCGTACTTCATTTCCCGCGAGTCTTGTAGGCCGTGGTGAGCCGAGCGGGCTTGTTTGGGCATTTTGGGGAAAATGCATGTTTTTGGGTGGGTGAGCCGAATCTTGCGTTTTGATCATATTTTGGGGTTTAAATGGGTCCTCTCGGTGCTAGAGAGGTTGGGGAATGTTTTCCCCCTTGTTTCCCCTTCAACTGGGGGTGGATGGGACGTGTAATGGCTTTTTCTGCGGTTTCTGTCATTTTCGGGCGCGGACTGAGAACGCGCTAGTCTCAGGTAGTGCGTTCTCGAGGGTCGCGCCGCCCCGATGGGGCGCGTTCATCGGAGAAGATGAACAGTTAGGCGGTTCCTGTCGCGCTAGGGGATCTCAGCGCCTTCTGTCTTATCGCGCTAGGTGATCCTAGCGTGATCTGTCCTGGTCGCGCTATAGGCATATAGCGCGATCTGTCTTGTCGCGCTACCAGTGTATAGCGCGTTCTGTTCTGAACGCGCTATGCGAGGGTAGCGCGATCTTGAGGGGACCTACCGGGCCGCCCAGGGCGGGCAGTCTGCGGTTGATTGTTCTCCCCTTGGGCCGTGTGTGTCTCGGACATCCCGTGGAGTTCCGTGACCGTGTCTTTGGGTGTCCGGAGGTTCCGTTTAGCTCGATTAACGTTCCCGTGAGTTTAAGGGTCCGGGTGACCTTCTAGCGTTCTAATTATGTTGCATTGGTCTCCGATCGACCCGGTTGTGACCCAGTGGTCGACCTTTGGCCTCGTGAGTGTCCCAGACATCCCGTGGAGTTCTGTGACCATGTTTTTGGGTGTCTGGAGGTACCGTGTTACCTCGATAAACGTGCCCATGGGCTTGGTGGGTCCGGGTGACCCCAGGTATTCTGGGCTTTCGTGTTCTTGCTAGATCGAGTCACCGTGTATCGGTGTGAGTGCGGTGAGGTTTCCCCGCAAGTCGTTGCTTCTCTGGAAGGTGCCTTCCGAGTGGGCCAAGCGTGTGGCCTTGGACGGTGAGTCCAGTCTCCCAGCCTGGGGCTGGAGTTTTCTTAAGTTCCCTCCTCGAGGGCTGGGTCTCGGCAGTTGTGAACTACCCCGTGAGTTATCGCATTGTGGTTTTGGACCTAGGGATTAGGCAGATTGATGGCTCAATGCTGTCGTGTGCAACGGTCTTGACCCCGAGTCTTGTGACTCAAAAGCCGTTGGGTTTAGTAGGTCTAGTGGGCTGTCCAGAGTCTAGTGGCATCATGCCACCTGTTACTTCGCGTTACTCGCGATGGGTGCGTGCATGGTTTTCAATGTCCACGTTCTGTGACACGTCCACTAGTCGTAGCCTTCTTACGGCACGTGTGTGCTGACCCACCTGGGAGTGGTGGAGCGGCTGACCCGAGAGAGACAGTGAGTAGGCTGGTTACAGTAGGGCCCCCACGTACAGCCGATTCTGGGCTTAGGGGGAATTACCAGCTAGAGGATAGGCCTAGGGTGTATGGTCTGAGTGTGCACACGAGGTTGGGGGCGTCGGACGGCGCCGACAGGCGTGACCCCAATTAGTCCTTGTTCTGTGGTACTGGTTACTGAGTGTGTCTGAGTCTCCGCCTGTGGCGTCGTAGCTAGACACTCGTGACGCGGTGTAAAACGTCAGGGGACGCATCCGGTCGTTCTTCTAGTGGGTGGTGCTCCTGTCACGTGACGTGAGTGGTCGTGTACCGGGTTCTGCTTCTGTCCGCGAGACGGGACTTCGTGAGTGGTTTCGGGAGTGTTCCCGGAGTCGAGGTCTGGGGTTTCCGGTGAGCGTCACCTAGGGCCTTACCCCAGATAGCGTTGTGTTCACGACGGTGAGGTCGTGACCGTGTTCCCTGACCGTGTGGTTTTGGCTCGAGCCCTTTTTGTGGGGGCAGGCCTCCGCTTCGGAGGTATCGTGACGTTTTCCTAGTGGCGTGGCTAGGGCGGTTCGTGTCTGGTGGTCCCCGATCGTGGAATCGGGTGGTCGGGTGCGTGGCTTGGTTGTCCCCCGACGGGAGACTAGGTCGTGTTTTCTGGTACAGTAGGAGTAGCTGTAGAGCCGAGATTTTGTCGGCCACCGTAGTTACTTACCTGCTTTCGTAGTTACTGCTTTCCGTGCCACTGTTGTTCTCTGTTGGGGTTCCGCGGGATCCCTACTGGGCCAGTGACAGGAGGCTCACCCCTGCGTTTCAGGTGCAGCGGTTCTTCCTCGAGGTTCGAGGGTGCAGTACGGAGGTTCTTAGTTGCCAGCTTGCCGGGCCGAGTGTTCACTTGGCATGTGGTACTTTTTACTGCTTTAGACTGTACTTTCTATTAGACTGGACTCTGTTGTCGTTGTTCATATATTTCTATTAATTGTTGAATTGTCCTGCCTTATTTCCTATTTCTTTGTACCTCCACACTCCTTTTTAGCCCTTCCGAGCCCTCCCGGCTCGTGGGCGGCGGTTCGAGTCTCGGGTTATCGGACCTTCCCGGTAACCGGATTCTCAGGTCGTCACAGTTGGTATCAGAGCGTGGTTGTGGACGTACATGGGAATTCGAGATATTACAGTGATCAGAGTCCATAAGGTCCAGTACAGTCGGTAGTTGGCATAGGGATTTGTGCTTGTTTTTTGCTTTGTTTCTCGCTTGAGAGCTTGAGTGCGCTGTGTGGCACGATGAGGGTGGTTGCTGTTCGCGGCTTTCGTGCCGGCGTGGGTCTGCAGATCGAGGTCGAGAGCTTTCTCCCTTGGGTGGTGGCCCTGGTCGTGCTGCGTTGGGCAGAGTTTTCCGGCAAGCATGTTGTGGTGGTGCTTCGTTCGAGGAGTCTGCAGCTAGGTCAGGTGGCTGGTGAGGATTGTTCGTCATTAAGTGGCCGTGAGTGTGCTCTGAGGGAACTATTATTGAGTTTGGGCCACTCCAGTCTGAGGATTGTCCAGCCCCTGAGGCGCTGAGGTCGTGGTTTAAGGTGGCAGAGCGGGTGTTTTGATCGAGAATTGTGCTCGAGTGAGCGGAAGGTTTTCTGTTCAGCTACTGATTTGTCGAGCCCGGTGTCCTTGTTATGCTCAGTGGCGTCAGAAATGACGTGTCGGTCCCGGTTATTCTTGCGAGTTTCGAGGCAGGATTGGGCTGTGGTGTCCCAGTAAGTTCTCGCTCCTGCGCTTCTGTGTGCGAATGGGTTGTGTTCGCCTAGGATTTGACTCGAGATGAGAAGGTTCCATGGCGAGTTCGGGGCTCGAGGATGAGCGTTAGCGGTTGCTGATTATGGCTCGTGTTGCGGCTCTTTGCGTGGCGTGTTGCAGTTTGAGGAATTGCAACGGTGGTGCATCGAGAGATGTTGTGATTGTGGTCCGACGTGACACTTGACTAGTGTTGTCGGAGGAGCTGACCTGACGAAAGTGATGATTTTCTTGGTGCTTGAAGGTGTTGTTCCCAGCATGCGCGAGGCTCGAGGTCATGTCGAGTGTGGAGTTTTCCTTCCGTTGGTCGGAGGTGTGATTGGGTTCTCCTTTGGTTGGAGAGAATCGTGTTTGGCTAAGGTTCGTCGTCTCGCATCATGTGTTCGGATTGGTTGGCCTTCGTGTGCCATGAAATCCGTGTGACAGGTGATCCGTGTTTTGGCAAGGTGGTTGCCTGTGAGAAGCGTTGCCCATTCCCTGATGTGTAAGGGTGTTGGTGCTGTTTCGGAAGGACGAGTGCCGGCTGGGCGGTATTTTTGAGATTTGCGGTTGGTGTTGCGATTCCCGAGGTGCGGAGGATCGGAGTATGCGGGGTTGCAGATGGTTGTCGGGATGGGGGATCCCGAGTTGGCGTTGTGGTGGCTGTGCGTGTGGATCAGAGTGGGCGGATCGTAGCGTTGGTTGCTGTGGGTGGATTTCTGAGGAAGTGTAGAGCAACAGAGGATTGGTTCATCGAGGTATGTTGTCTCCGGCGTTGTGAGACGTGTTGTTGCCGTGCCGTTGCTTGAGATCTTGTCGTTCATGGCACTGGCAGGTGGAGAGTTGGGGAAATATGTTGGCGAGGTTGCCGCATGAGTACCCTATTCTTGCGTTGGATGTTGCGTTCGCGGATGAGATCGTGTTCTGGAGAAGTGTGCCGTGGATTGTAAGAGGTTGTGTGTCCCGTGGCTCTGTGATAAGAGCGGGAGTCAGGATTGGCAGGCGTCCTCTTGGATTAATTGAGATGGAGGTTTTGATGAGATAGGATTCGATGAGACAGGACGGTGGTCGATGCCTATGTGTGGAGGTCTCTGATGAGACGTTGACGTGGGATATTGATCCTCAGTCTGCGGCCAGCAAGGGAGGTTTCCCCGTAAGTCTGAGTCGAGTGACGTGAAGACCAAGGGGAGATGGAGTCATTGGGTCCCGCCGTGCTCCCCTGAAGGGTAGAGTTGGCGCGGGGATCCATCTGGATGTGGTGTTGGTCTGTGCGTGAGTCATCGGATGGCCTGTCATGAGTTGAATCGTGCCTGATGGGCCGGTGGAGGTTTCCCGTTGGCGAATGTCTGGTGACCAGTGGATGGTCTTTCATGGACAGAAGATGCTGGTTGTAGGGGCTCGAGAATGGAGAGAGCCGCGTGCCAACGAGGCCTTTTGGTGGCCGTTTCTGAGGTGTGTTTTCCCAGATGGGATCTGAGCTTTGTCGAAGTTTGAGTTCTGACAGAGTTGATCCCGTGCTGTTGTGGCGTTCGGCTTGTCGAGTGTGGAGTGGTCCTCGGCGTGGAGCCGACAAATTTGTGGTGGTCAGCTGGCAGAGAAGCTGGTGTTTGGTGGGTCCGCCGAGCGTGGGCGTTGACCGGTGGATTGGTTCTTGTGGTGAGGATTGCGTTCCCTCGGTGAGCGAGAGGGTGGCAACAATGCCGTGAGTGGTTTCCGTTGTGTCTGAGGTGATACCAGACTTGTGCCTTTGTAGGATGCCTGCTCTGGTGGCCGATGTGTGTGCGGTGTGCGGAGCGTAGGCGTTGTTCGTGATTATGGTCTGGCCGTATCCCTCATGATCATGGTTTTGTGAGAATCAAGGTTTTTTCTATGCTGGGGCCCTGACAGCATTGTCAGTTGGTGGAGGCGTTCTTCCCCTGTGACTTGGTGCTGGTCCTAAATTTCGAGGATGAAATTTCTTTAAGGGGGGAGGGCTGTAATGCCCCGGATTTTTCTGATCCTTGTTCATGGGTCTCGGATCTGGTTTCTCGGAGTATCCGACTCCGTTGTGTCTGAAATTTCGTTTCAGACATCTTTCATGTTCGGGTCGGCGCGATCCGGAGTTATTTCGGAGGCCCGGAAGCGTTCTGCGGCTTTTCTGCGTGTGTTTTCCGATTCCCGGTGTCTGTTTCGGTAATTCTTTCGGAACCTCGTTGCGGGTGAAGTGGGCCGTTCACCAGGGCGCGAGTGGTACCGTTGCGATCGGTGCGTTCCAAGGATCGCGGAAACGTGATTTTCTATTTTTCGGTATTTTTTAGATTTTTTGGATTTTCCTATATCTATAACCCTTTTCTCTCTCTCCCCTCTCATTTCTCTCTTCTCTCCCTCTCTCTTCTCACGCTCTCTCCTCTCTCCCTCTCTCTCCGGCGGCCGACGGGGTAGAGCGTGGGCGAGGTGGGGACGAAACGGGCGAGGCACGGGCGAGGATGGGTGAGGATCGAGGCGGTGGAGGCGCGGTGAAGCTCGGCCGTGGGTTCGTGGAACGGCGAGACTTCAACGGCGTTTTCTTCGTGGATCGGTGTCCACGGTGCGTCGAATCTTCGGTGGAGGTAGGGAGATGGACCCTCAACCCACGTACTTCATTTCCTGCGAGTCTTGTAGGCCGTGGTGAGCCGAGCGGGCTTGTTTGGGCGTTTTGGGAAAATGCATGTTTTTGGGTGTGTGAGCCGAATCTTGCGTTTTGATCGTGTTTTGCGGTTTAAATGGGTCCTCTCGGTGCTAGAGAGGTTGGGGAATGTTTTTCCCTTTGTTTCCCCTTCACCTGGGGGTGGATGGGGCGTGGAATCGGTTTTTCTGCGGTTTCTGCCGTTTTCGGGCGCGGACTGAGAACGCGCTAGTCTCAGGTAGCGCGTTCTTGAGGGTCACGCCGCCCCGATGGGGCGTATTCATCGGAGAAGATGAACAGTTAGGCGGTTCCTGTCGCGCTAGGGGATCCCAGCGCGTTCTGTCTTGTCGCGTTAGGTGATCCTAACGCGATCTGTCCTGGTCGCGCTATAGGCCTATAGCGCGATCTGTCTTGTCGCGCTACCAGTGTATAGCGCGTTCTGTTCTGAACGCGCTATGCGAGGGTAGCGCGATCTTGAGGGGACCTACCGGGCCGCCCAGGGCGGGCCGCCCAGGCCGGGCAGTCCACGGTTGATTGTTCTCCCCTTGGGCCGTGTGTGTCCCGGACGTCCCGTGGAGTTCCGTGACCGTGTCTTTGGGTGTCCGGAGGATCCGTTTAGCTCGATTAGCGTGCCCGTGAGTTTAAGGGTCCGGGTGACCTTCTAGCGTTCTGATTATGTTGCATTGGTCTCCGATCAACCCGGTTGTGACCCAGTGGTCGACCTTTGGCCTCGTGAGTGTCCCAGAGATCCCGTGGAGTTCCGTGACCGTGTTTTTGGGTGTCTGGAGGTACCGTGTTACCTCGATAAGCATGCCCATGGGCTTGGTGGGTCCGGGTGACCCCAGGTGTTCCGGGCTTTCATGTTCTTGCTAGATCGAGTCACCGTGTATCGGTGTGAGTGCGGTGAGGTTTCCCCGCAAGTCGTTGCTTCTCTGGAAGGTGCCTTCCGAGTGGGCCAAGCGTGTGGCCTTGGACGGTGAGTCCAGTCTCCTAGCCTGGGGCTGGAGTTTTCTTAAGTTCCCTCCTCGAGGGATGGGTCTCGGCAGTTGTGAACTGCCCCATGAGTTATCGCATTGTGGTTTTGGACCTAGGGATTAGGCAGATTGACGGCTCAATGCTGTCGTGTGCAACGGTCTTGATCCCGAGTCTTGTGACTCAAAAGCCGTTGGGTTTAGTAGGTCTAGTGGGCTGTCCAGAGTCTAGTGGCATCGTGCCACCTGTTACTTCGCGTTACTCGCGATGGGTGCGTGCATGGTTTTCAGTGTCCACATTCTGTGACACGTCCACTAGTCGTAGCCTTCTTACGGCACGAGTGTGCTGACCCACCTGGGAGTGGTGGAGCGGCTGACCCGAGAGAGACGGTGAGTAGGCTGGTTACCGTAGGGCCCCCACGTACAGCCGAGTCCGGGCTTAGGGGGAATTACCAGCTAGAGGACAGGCCTAGGGCGTATGGTCTGAGTGTGCACACGAGGTTGGGGGCGTCGGACGGCGCCGGCAGGTGCGACCCCAATTAGTCATTGTTCTGTGGTACTGGTTACTGAGTGTGTCTGAGTCTCCGCCTGGGGCGTCGTAGCTAGACACTCGTGACGTGGTGTAAAACGTCAGGGGATGCATCCGGTCGTTCTTCTAGTGGGTGGTGCTCCTGTCACGTGACGTGAGTGGTCGTGTACCGGGTTCTGCTTCCGTCTGTGAGACGGGACTTCGTGAGTGGTTTCGGGAGTGTTCCCGGAGTCGAGGTTTGGGGTTTCCGGTGAGCGTCACCTAGGGACTTTCCCCAGACAGCGTTGTGTTCACGACGGTGAGGTCGTGACCGTGTTCCCTGACCGTGTGGTTTTGGTTCGAGCCCTTTTTGTGGGGGCAGGCCTCAGCTTCGGAGGTATCGTGGCGTTTTCCTAGTGGCGTGGCTAGGGCGGTTCGTGTCTGGTGGTCCCCGATCGTGGAATCGGGTGGTCGGGTACGTGGCTTGGTTGTCCCCCGACGAGAGACTAGGTCATGTTTTCTGGTACAGTAGGAGTAGCTGTAGAGCCGAGATTTTGTCGGCCACCGCAGTTACTTACCTGCTTTCGTAGTTACTGCTTTCCGTGCCACCGTTGTTCTCAGTTGGGGTTCCGCGGGATCCCTACTGGGCCAGTGACAGGAGGCTCACCCCTGCGTTTCAGGTGCGACGGTTCTTCCTCGAGGTTCGAGGGTGCAGTACGGAGGTTCTTAGTTGCTAGCTTGCCGGGCCGAGTGTTCACTTGGCATGTGGTACGTTTTACTGCTTTAGATTATACTTTCTGTTGGACTGGACTCTGTTGTTGTTGTTCATATATTTATGTTAATTGTTGAATTATCCTGCCTTATTTCCTATTTCTTTGTACCTCCACACTCCTTTTTAGCCCTTCCGTGCCCTCCCGGCTCGTGGGTGGCGGTTCGAGTCTCGGGTTATCGGGCCTTCCCGGTAATCAGATTCTCGGGTCGTCACACATTTAGCCAATTTTCAGCATCCTCGGGGTCAGACGAACCCGTGAACCTAGGTGGGTTCATGTTATGGAAACCTCTGTGGAGATCACCGGCTCCACGGTTAGCACCGCCTTGCGCCACTTGTTGTAGAGCCTGCACAAGGCCTAGAACGGTGTGCTACATCTCGCGCCATTGTGCTCGTTCAGCAGCCATGATCCTACAAAAGAGTTTAAGGGTCATAAATATCGGGTTTTATTATGAGGTTAATTGCCATTATATAACTTAACCCATGTCTCTACCCATCTCACTGGGTAAGGTACAAATCTATCCTTAGACTTAGGTTTTACCTAGGAAATCGTAATCCTAGGCTCTGATACCACGAAGACTGTCACACCCCGAGCGCGGAAGATTACCCGGAGGCGTGACGCGTCTATATAGATCGTGTCAATCATGTAAATATCAGAGTGCGCAAATAACTAAGATTTAACTTGAAATTAATACAAATAGTACGAGCTGACAATTGTCACAACTAATCAAAGGATAAATACATACGTTCCCAGAGTCCAACGACTGGGCTTCAAACCTTGAGCAGTTCTAATCAAGTGCACTAATACAAGTGACATAGATGAACTGATACAACTGACATAAGTGGACTAATACAATAACACAAATGACATGCCAATTTGATAACTTCACTCTAACACTCATCACTCAGTCTCATTCCCTTCCGAGTGTTGGTTGACATCTAAATTACCTGAAAATATTAGAAAACAACTAGATGGGCGAAACGCTCAGTAGGATTTACATCTCAAGATTTAACATGCTTTAAGTTGTTTACAAGTTCAATTAATATAGGTAAATATATGCATGTAGACAAGTAGACGTCAAGGATTATAAAATCCACAAGAGCAGTATAGGAAAAACAAAAAAAACAAGTGAGAGTATGTAGATTTCAGCTTCAATACAGCAATAGCAAGGGATATCAAGCAAGTAGGAACTGGAATTAACAATAATTTTTCCAGGAAGGTAAGAACTCATGTCAAGCAAGTAATAGTAAGCAACGTAATTTCAAGTGCGTATAACTGGAATTGGCTATTTATCAATTTCATTCAAGCAAATACTTTTACCCTTCTGCGGGCTTCAAGTCAATCAATCAAGTAATATCACGTGAATGAGTGGAATGTCTAAAGTCTAGCAAGTAAGTACTCTGGTGCAATGCCAAACACCGTGGTCAATAAACTCCCATGAGCACAAGTACCTTCGGGTGCTCCTCCCAGGACCAGACCGGGCCCTATATGCACAACATTAGTCATGTTTGTCGACATCCACTCTCATTTATAGCCAATATGAGATTTCTAAGGATTGAACGTGTATGATTTATCAGGTGGATTTTATAGAATGGAATCCAAGGGCGTATTGTTATATAGGGACAAACTAGGAGTAAAACCAACAACGTTTGATACACGGTAAAACTGGTGAGATCGGCGCCTTGTAGGCTTCTGGACATATTCAGAAATGATATCCTCACAGAGGAATGCCTCTTCTGTGAACTATACAGGGTTTAGAGAACCATGTCAGGGGTTAAGTGGCACCTCTCAGGGCTGCCATGTCAAGCTTTAGCCTCTCTAATAAAATTTTTAACATGGTCGTTTGTTTCATACTTTAGTTTCCTTGATATAAAATTTTCCCTGATATAAATTTTTAACATGGTGGTTCAAGTGTTTAACAGAACATGGTCATTTATTTCATGCTTAAATTTTCCTGATATAAAATTTTAACATGGTGGTTCAAGTGTTTAACAGAACATGGTCATTTGTTTCATGCTTTAGTTTCCCTGATATAAAATTTTAATATGGTGGTTCAAGTGTTTAATAGAACATGGTCATTTATTTCATGCTTAAATTTTCCTGATATAAATTTTTAACATGGTGGTTCAAGTGTTTAACAGAACATGGTCATTTGTTTCATGCTTAAATTTTTCTGATATAAACTTTTAACATGGTGGTTCAAGTGTTTAACAGAACATGGTCATTTGTTTCATGCTTTAGTTTCCCTGATATAAAATTTTAATATGGTGGTTCAAGTGTTTAACAGAACATGGTCATTTGTTTCATGCTTTAATTTTCCTGATATAAATTTTTAAACATGGTGGTTCAAGTGTTTAACAGAACATGGTCATTTGTTTCATGCTTTAATTTTTCTGATATATATATATATATATATATATATATATATATATATAACATGGTGGCTCAAGTGGTTAACAGAACATGACATAATGACAGGTCATTTACTAAAGCATGATATGTAGTAAATCTGGTGTAGTTATTCAACATAAAACAGGTCGGTAAAGCAAGTAACATGGAGGTTTAGCCTAACATGTAATCAGATTAGGCTAACAGATTTACTAGTTATGTTAACAGATTATTTAACAGATTAACTAATAGATTACGAAATAAAATAACATGATAAAGCTAACAGATTGATAAAGCTAACAGATTACGTAAAAAGCTAATATATCATGTGATTAGATTAGGTAATCTAACTGATTAGCTAACATATTTTAACATATTAGCTAACCTTTACTTGATCTATGTGACAGTATGGTAGAAATTACTGTAAACATGATTTATCGCATGGAACATCGAATAGAGATGAGCTAGTACTATTTTATATTTTTTTTTCCTACATTAGCTACCTTAGATTAGCTAGTATTTGGTTAAAAGCCTGAGAACACCTACCTTTCTGAGATGACCACTAGGTACAGGTAAAAGAAAAGGGCAGCTTTCTTCCCTCCTTTGCAACCTCTGCAACTTCAGAGAATGCTCCCCCTTCTCTGCAGCAAGCCTTCGGAAGAATGGAGGGAGCCTCAATATAGGGAATATTATAGTGTTTTGGGTAGACAGGAGGGGAAACAAGATCCTAGATAATCGCATCATAGAGCGATGCCAGCTCAAACGTGTTGTTCATGTCTAAAAAGGACAGAGGATAATGGGATGCCAACGAAGGTTTGTCTGGAAAAAGTCACGACCTGGAGGGGGTCGTGTAAGCTAAATTACAGGGGCGCACCATCATATGTTAACATTGATTACAACGTTTAGAAATTTTATATCTGATGAACTATGTTAATAAAAATAGTAATTGCATATTTTTATGATCCCTTGATTTTTCTGATATTTTTCATAATTTTATTTTATTAAAAATATGCTAGAATAAAATTCAACCCGAAAACTCCGCATCTAACTTCACGTTTAGAAATTTTATATCTAATGAACCATGTTAATAAAAATAGTAAATTACATATTTTTATGATCCCTAGATTTTTCTGATACTTATCAAAATTTTATTTTATTAAAATATGTCAGAATAAAATTCAACCCGAAACTCCGTATCTAACTTCAAATATTTTTATCTTTAAAAATTGATGGAATCAGTTTATGAAATTTCTTGGTTAGGATCCTTATATTTTTCTCTTATTTTTCATAAAATTTATTTCTCAAAATTTCCTTTAGATAAAACTGACATTATTCATGTACCTAAGGTTGGTGCAAAACCTGTTCAAGCGTAGGTATAAGTCTAATAAGGTTGGTGCAAGTTTCTGTCAAGGTTGCACTGACCTTATGTTGGACCTTAGATTGCACTGACCTTATGTTGCTTGGGACCGTGGATTGCACTGACCTTATGTACAATGCACTTTATGCCTAGCCTATAGATTTCTGTAACTCAATGCAAGTTTTGCTCAAGCCTATAGATTTCTGTAACTCGGTGCAAGTTTCAACTTAGTGCATTGGTGCAAGTTTTGCTCAAAACACTTTGCCTTGGTGCAAGTTTTGCTAGCCTATATAGCCTTTTGCTGGAGCATATAAGGTATAATTATTTAGCACAAAAGGCAAATGGTGGATGCTAGGAATTGAACCTTGGTCACTAGGTTAAATAACACATCACTTAACCAACTACACTAGAAAGTCACTTTGTTAGGTGAATAATCTTTATATATGATGACTCCGTGTTCCAACTTCTTACTTAACATTCCTATAGAGTTATCTAAAGTTTTTTTGGAGAAATATTATTAATTTTTTTTATCATTTCTTTTTTATACGGGGTGCTACAGCATGTGTCCTTTTATGAATGTCTTTAAAAATGTGACAGTTTAATGTGGAAGTTGACATATTTACTGTGACAATGACACTATTTGCTTTAGAGAACTTGTGTCCCGTGGTGATAATTGTCCTTTTGTAACTTTAAACTTGTGTCTTGTGAGTTTAATATTGAAGTTGTCATCTTGCTGTGATAATGACACTTTTGCTGTGAAATGCCTAAAGCATTGTGCATTGTGTTCACACATGTCCCATGTTCAATCACATATGAAGAATCCACATTGACAGTCGATTCTTTTGTGGTGGAGGAATGTAGAAATGTGGGTTTCTGTGATATTTCTGAATGGTTCTGTGAACAGGTTCTGTGATCAATCTGTGAACATGTTCTATGATCAATCTGAGTTTATCAATCTGTGAACAGGTTCTGTGATCAATTGCACCTGCTTCTGTGAATGGTTTGTGAGTTTATATGTGAATGATTGTCCTGCAGGTTCTGTGAAAAGCATTCTGTGAACAAGTTTTATGAACAGGTCTGTGAACCTGCTTCTGTGATTAATTTGGGAATAGGTTATGTGAGTTTATATATGAATGGTTTGAGTGTTTATATGAATAGGTTATGTGAGTTTATATATGAATGGTTTGAGTGTTTATATGAATGGTTTGTGAGTTTATCAATATGTGAACAGGTTTTGTGATCAATTGCACCTGCGCTTCTGTGAATGGTTTGTGAGTTTATATGTGAATGATTGTCCTGTAGGTTCTGTGAAAAGCATTCTGTGAACAGGTTCTATGAATTACTCTGAAATGTTGATCTTAGTAGACTGTATCTTGTTGTTTAAGCGGATTTATGTGTATCTTACGGATCAAAAATGAATCAATTTTGCATGCTAGATGATGAAGATAATACTTCTGCACTATGAGGCAATTGTGAATAGGTTAGCAAGTGTTGAGGCAATTGTGAACATGTTGTATTCAATAATAACAGGTTGATATGTTACCCGGACTGGATGGCTGGGCCATGTGATCCAAGTCAGTCATATTAGCCTTTGAGACATCTTTTGATGATTTGATTAAGAAAGATTTATTGCTAATATCAGACAACAACCACCTTGCTCAGGTGAGAGTGCCAACTACTTAGAATTTAGATTGTGAACATTAGATTCCACTGTTTAAGTTTGCCAAGGCCCTTGACTGAGTATTTTGATAAGACACATACTTAACTATCCCCGCATCTATACGACTCTTAGCAGTACTGCACTCATTCTTTCCATAGCATTTACAGGTTGTGTGTGTGTGTGTGCAATTAATGTGATATCAATTGAGGTTCTGTGATGCAATGTTAGTGTTACCAGGTTCAATTGAGACTTAAAATATGGAACACTTGTAATGCCATAAACCGATTGTTGCTCATTTCCATATTGATAATTCAGATAGACACATGTGTGAGGCCAAAATGTGGTTAAGAATCCACTTAATTAACTCAAGTTGAGGTTTAGAGTACACCAATCAATTAGATCCGAAAATACACTAAAAGCCCTTCCATTATTGCCACATTACATAGTAGACATTCTGCCATAACTGGCAGTATTACACTAAATGTCCACTTAATCAAACTCCTATGTTAGGTAGATTCAGAAACTTGAAAAACATAACTATAAAATATTACTATTAGATGGATACATGACTCTCAACGTGCGGTTCCACCAATGAGAGTCCTAGACATAAAGAGTGCAATTCCTTATTGTATTATCGTAAACTCTGTGAAAAAAAAGGAAAAAATAGAAGTCATGAAAACTTGAACGGGAAGAGACATATAATTGAATCGAAAAAAAATAAATAATTCTAACTTAACAGGAAAAAATCAGATAATTTTAACTGAATCGGAGAAAGAAATAGGATAATTCTAATTAAACCAGGAGAAAAAAAATCGGATAATTCTTTTATAATATATAACTAAATCGGTGAAAAAAAATCAGACAATTCTAACTGAACTAGAGAAAAAAATTGATAATTATTTTATAGTATATAACTGAATCGGAGGAAAAAAATAAAATAAATCTAACTAAACCGGAGAAAAAAAGTGGCCAATTCTCTTATAGCATATAGTATTGGTTAAATTTTAGGTTTGTTAGTCCATTTAGGTATGTTAAACTATAAATATTAAATTTGTTCACATGCATGAATTTATCTAACATTGAAACTTAATGTATAGCTTCATTGACATTATATCTATTTAAATTTATCCAATGTTTCTTATGTGCTCCTGTTAACTAAATGTTGTATTATTAATATAAAATTCAATCCTCATATCCTTACTGTAATGTCCTTAGGTACTCGGATCGTATTTTCGCGAGTTGCAGATCGTGTCCATATTAGTTTTGTACTAAATATTAGATTTTCGGAGCCCTAAATGATATGCATGTGAATTATTTTGGGCCCGTGATGGCGCGTGGAGCAACCTAACTTTTTATTGAAATTTTTCTTGATCAGAATGTATTTTTTGAAGTTTTTTCAGAGTTATTAGAAATTTTATAAATAAAATAAAAAAGAAATAAATATTCCTTTTATTTAACCCCCTCCCCTCATTTCTCTCCCTCACTCCCGTGACCCATCTCCCCCCCTCTCACTCTCACGTCTCTCCCTCTCTCTCTCTTCTTCTCCGGTGATCGACGGGGAAGATTTATAGGCAAGGCAGCGGGCGGCGCGGGCGACGAGCTGTGAGGATCTGAGCGTAGAATGGGAGGCGACATCGTGGCAGGAAATTTTCGAGTTCTGGTGAAGAATCGATCGTGGAACGAAGCAATTTTGGTATAGATCGGCCCCGAACTTGCGTGGTTTCTTCGAAAAATGTAAGGGGACAGATCCCTAACCCTTGTACTCTAGTTCCCCATGATTTAGTGTCGATTAAAGCGAGTTTGAGCGGGTTTCCCTTTTGTTAGGGTTAAATTATATATTTCAGGGTGAGAAACAATTCCATAGATTCAGGCGGAGTTCTTTGATTCAATCGCTAGATTTCGAGCTAGTGGAATGTCGGGATGTGATTCCCCTCGATTTGGTTAGATTTTTCTTGCGATTGGAGGCCGGGATGAGGCCGAATGCGTTATGTGGAGTGGCATGGACATGTGTGGGGCAATTGATGGAATCGCCTATTTTTATGGTCGTTTTTGTGTTTTATTGAGTCCTTCCGACGTGTGAAAGGCCGAGGAAGTGTTTGTATGTATTTTCCCGTTTGAACGAGACGAACGGGGCGTGGAACGGACAATTTCGCACTTGTTCGAGAAAGTCCGAATCAGAAGCTTGAATGCGGTCGGTTGCCCAACTGCGTTTAGCTTCTGGATAATGGTTGCGGCATGAACATGGACCATGTTCAAGATTGACGCGATCAGATGACCGACTGCGTCTCTGATAGTCGTGGTTCTTACCCCAACCGCATTCCCAGCCGGTCGACCGACCCATCTCTGGCAGGTCAACCGACCAGTGGTCGAGGTTGACCGGGATGAGTGCTTTTCAGCTTGTTTGAGTCCTTTGAATGGGTTTTCACCTCGGAACATAGAAATTAATAATATATTCACATAAACACATAGAAATTGGGCCATTTCGGCCTTGTGAGGGCGGCGGTCGTCTGAGAATAGATTCACGTAATACGAGGTTTATGGATTCCCTACGGTTGGTTTGGCTGTATACACATGGTATAGTTTCCATGTGGCTTGGTTATATACCGTGTGAGTCCCGTGACCGTGGAGGGTCATATCCACGTGAGTTCTATGATCGCGGTGGGTAGTTCTTGTGTAAATTTAGTGGGTCGATATCCACTAGTTTCCGTCATCCGGTCGTGAGTAGTTTTCTTAGCACCCGATGATGTCATACCATGGTTTATAGTGGTTTGTGTGCGTGTGTACGTCCATTCTCGAGATTCCCGCGAGACTGCGGAAGATTACGTTTTGTGGCTGCACTGCTTTGAGGGCATTTCATGTCAGGCCAGGCTAGGACAGCCTAGTGGCCTACCGTGGTCGGACCGGGTGAGACTGCCTAATGTGTATGGCGCTCCTTTTGTAGAGGCGAGACTGCCTGAGCGTATGTACCTTAGTTATGATAAGCATACGTTGCTATCGGGTGTGGTGGCGCGTACCCCATGTCAGGTAGCTGGACACGGCCGTGCTGTGGGACACAGTGGCACGAATCCTAGATAATCCTAGGGTGTGGTGTGTGTGTGTGTCTCCTCTGCTCCTCCCGAGACCGGGTGTGGACAGTGGGCGCGCATATGAGACCTTGGCGTTGTATAAGACGTCAGTGGACGCATCTGGCCTTGTTGTGTATACTTGAGTAGCGGACCCTATGCCGATAAGGTTGAGTTACTGATAGCATTGTCGTTGGCCCTTCTGGCAGAAGGGCTTGTGTTGCCCTGTGTAGGGCATGGTTCTCTCACTGGTCCTAGCTCAAGACCGAGATTTACCAGTGTTTAGATGTCCTCCCGAGGGTGGAGGTTACACGTATGGCTGCGTGGCCTTGTTAGAGCTTCCGTCAGTGAAGACAGGTTCTTACGACCGCGAGAGTAGGGTAGCGTAGAGGCTATGTAGTTCCTTCGCTTACCGTTCTTGTTGTTCCATCCGCTGTTGTTTACTGTTGTTATTTTATTATTGTTGTTTATTGTGTTACTATTGTTACTGCTCACCGCTTCTGTTGTGGTGGGGATCCGTAAGACTCCTACTAAGTCAATGAGATAAGACTCACTCCCTATTTTTTCAGGTGCAACACTTCTCCTCGAGGTGACGCGTCTCGGTTGGAGGGCCTTTAGACGTCAACTTGCCAGTGCCGGGTATGCCCCATAGCAGTGTATATTTCCTTTCTAGTTGACTGTACTTGTGAGATGGACTCTGTAGTTATGTTATTTGATATAAAATATAATTTTATTTCTGTCAGATTAGTTGATTAATTCTGTAAATTAATTTCTTACAATTATTTTGAAATTCAATCTATAACCACAACACTCCAAATAACTCTTCTGAACTTTTCAGCTCATGGGTGACAACGTAGGATCCGAATGGTATCGAATTTGACTCGGTATCCAAATTTTGGGTCGTTACACTTGTAAATTGACATTATTTAAGTATTCATGCTATTGCATATATGCCAAAGATTATAATATAATTTGATTTTATTTCTTATCTTTTTCTTTATATTTTGAAAGTTTTTCTTGTTCTTTTTATGACTAAGTTGACCAAGTTTACATGAAAAATTTCAAATATATATATGTATATTAGAAGTTACAAAATATTACTTTAGATGATAAAAAACACTCACACCTTTCATTACATGAGATGTAAGATTATAGTGTATCTTAGCCGTCTTATATCTTTTCTTGTGCGGTCAAATTGAGTTATATTCTACCGTGATCTTAAGATGTGAGTGTCGAAAGATACATATATTTTTTTGACTTCTTATTCTTCTATATGCTTTTATTGGATCTTTTAAAATCTAATTATATTTAATAACTAAATATAGACATAAATATTCTACCATCTTGAGTGAGTCAAACTCAATTGATATCGTCACATTCAATGGTGATCTCCAAAAAGGTTACCAAAAATCTCATATTAAATTAAATATACAAAATTATATAACATATTATTTTATAATTAATTGACTATCTTTGACAAATCAAATTTAAATTTTAATTTCACTTAAACTCAATTCAATAATATTTCCCTCCACTACTAGTGCAAAATTTTGCTTCTAATTTCCACCCGTGCGGAATGCACGCGTGAGCTACGCTTCCACTCCTCTCCACCTACCCTTCTTACCTACCGTCGCTGTAAAGGGAGGGATGGACTCGATGGGGAGCAGGGATGGTTGGTGCCGCCGATAAAGAGACCGCACCTCCGCCGGAAAGAGCGGCAGGGTGGTGAAGGAGGTTCTCTCCCGACGCTGATGCCCTAACCCCTAATACATGGCGTCTTCTTCCCCCGCTGCCGCGATCCGGCCGGCCGCTCGCCTCCCTGCGAAGCCTCCCGCTGCCCCCTACTTTTCCTCGCCCGACCAATTCGTTTCCTTCCGCCGTGGGCGAGTTGTCGACGGAGCGGCGTTCTCCATGTCGTCCTCCTCCTCCCCTCTGCTGCGTCGGAGCTGGAAGGCGGCGCCGGTCGTGAGATCCGGACGGAGTCACCCGCGGATCTGTGCGAGCTCCGCTCCGGTGGTGGAGCCGGCGGCGCCGAAGGAGGTGGTGTCTGGGGTCTCGACGGTCGTGGACGTCGACTTGGGTGATCGTAGTTACGCCATCTACATCGGGTCGGGCATCCTCGAGGAACCGGAGCTCCTCCAGAGGTAGCCATGGTTCCATCCCTTTGTCCCCGACTTCAGTCGCTTTCTTATGTGCCCCTCGAGCTTGTTTCATGTTACTCGAATGGAATGTGGGTTTAGTTTTAGGTTGTTTTTGTAAATAAATTATTATTATAAGAGTAATGATGGATATATCACATTTGAAAACGTATTAACGTATGTGGTAGCAGGCCGACGGTTGGGGGAGGGGTTAGCAGGCCGGCAGTGGGAGGAGGGCGGAAGGGAGCAGTAGGGGGGGGTCTCTAGTCCGTTGGTGGGGGGAGGGGGAAAGGTCCGTCCATCGCCGCCGGTCACCCCGCCACCATCCCCTGCTTCCGCGGTCACCACCATCCGCTTCTGCTTCCTGCAGCCCCCCGTCTCCTTCTTCACCTTCTTCTTCATCTTCGTCCTCCGGCGACCACGACCACCGTCGGCCCCCCTTCCTCCTCCTCCTGCGCTGCGCACCGACCCCACCCCTCCTCCTTTCCCCTCCCTCCATTTCGCCAACTCCAGTCCACTATAGGCACCCCCCTTTCCCCTGCACTTGTCTTCCCCCTTGTTCTTCCTCCCGCCGCGAGCAGGCCACCAACCCACTGTAGAGCCACGTTGTCGTCACCGTGCCCCAATCTGGAACGCTTCTTCCAGTGAGCCAGAGGAAGGTCTTCCTGCATCCAGTGGTTCACCTCCTAGCTCGGAGCTCCGGTGCTCAATTCTGGATCTTCAGTAGCAGATCTGAGAACAGAGGGAGGGACGAGAAGAACACTAGGAAGACTATACAGCAAAGTCTAAGAATAGCTAAGGACAGTTCAGTTTGGTATTTCCGGATGAGGCCCAAAAATGCCAGCCATCCATGTTTTATACTCTTTGGGAACCAAGAAGAGTTACAGATATGAGTGGAGGCTCCGCCACAACAATCCTTGGCGAGTCCTTCATAAGGAGAAAATAACAGAATATACGAAAATTGGATATTTCCTAATTAATAGTGGAGACAGTTTAACTGTCGGCCAACGGTGGTTGAGCCCCATAATACAACTAGACCGGCCGGTCATTATTTACCCGTAACAAATTCCTCCCCCCTTTTGAGAATGACCTTGTCCTCAAGGTCAAAGGTGGGGTATGAGGAAGTGAATGCTTCATAATCCTCCCATGTTGCTTCGGAGGATGGTAGACCGCGCCATTGGATGAGAAGTTGGACAGCGGCCTTGTTGTCGCGTTTGATAAGCCGTCGGCCCAACAATTGTTCAGGTTCCCTGTCCAATTGAGGCAAGTTGTCTGGAAGTGGTATGGCAGGAGGTGAATGGCTGCCCAACTTGAGCTTTAACTGTGAAATGTGGAAGACCGGATGAATTTTTGCGTTTGGGGGCAGTATCAATTTATATGCAACAGCTCCAATCTTTTGAGCAATCTGACAAGGTCCATAATATGTAGCACTTAGCTTGTTATTGTATCTGGTGACCACCGAGTGTTGTCTGTAAGGTTGGAGCTTCAGGTACACCCAATCACCTACAGAAAATTGTTTATCTGTGGGATGACGATCAGCAAAACGCTTCATTCTCTGTTGAGCTTTAGAGAGATGGTCTTTGGTCCCTCTTCAGAAGTGTGTCCCCCACTTCCTGGACTGAGGTAGTGCCCGGAACATAGGATAAAAGGGGGAGGAGGTGTTCCATAGACTGCCGGGTGGTAGCAGTTGAAGAATAGAGGGGGGTGTTATACCAAAATTCTGCCCACGGAAGCCATTGAAGCCACTGATGTTGTTGCTGAAAACAGAAGCAACGAAGATAAGTCTCCAAGCACTTATTCAAGCTTTCAGCCTGACCATCAGTTTGGGGGTGGTAAGCACTGCTCATTCTCAAATTCACCTCTTGCAGCTTGAATAATTCAGACCAAAAGCGGCTGGTGAAAATAGCATCTCTGTCAGAGATAATAACTTGTGGTAACCCATGTAGCCGGACCACACCTTGGACAAATTCATGTGCTACAGATACTGCAGTATATGGATGCTTGAGGGCAATAAAATGAGCATATTTGGACAGGCGGTCAATAACTACCAAAATAGTAGATTTCTGTTGGGAAGGTGGTAGACCATCTATAAAATCCATGTGGATGTGAGTCCATATTCTCTCTGGAATGGGCAGGGGTTGGAGGAGACCTGCCGGATACTGCTGGACAGATTTGTTCTGTTGACATATATCACATTCTTTGACAAAAACCTTCACAGTCTTTTGCATACCAGGCCAGTAAAAAGTCCTTCTCAACCTAGATAAGGTTTTATGATAGCCTGAATGTCCCCCTTCAGGGGATGAATGATGTGCCTGCAATAAAGTGGGTATCAACTAATGGGATTGGTACAGATAGATTCTGTCCTTGTAATAGAGTACACCCCCTTTCACAGAATACGTGCGAGGATTTAAATTCCCAGAGTTCCATTTGTCTAATAAGGCCTTGAATGTATCATCAGTGGAATATGCTGTTTGAATATCCTGAAACCAGACAGGCACCAAGACTGAAATGGCAAAAGAAGTAGCTGTAGATGGAGCCTCATGAAGTCTAGATAATGCATCAGCTGCACGGTTATGGTGGCCTGCTTTATACTCTAAATGGAAGTCATATCCCAGTAATTTAACCAGCCAACGTTGTTGAGCTGGTGTATGCACTTGTTGATTCAAGAGATATCTGAGACTCTGATGGTCGGTTCTAATAATGAAAGGTCTGCCCATCAGATAATGTCTGCATTTCTGTACAGCGAATATGATTGCCTCCATTTCTTTTTCATAAGCAGATTTTCCTAGCTGCTGAGATGGAAATGCTTTACTGAGGTAAGCAATTGGCCGTCCATTCTGCATAAGGACAGCTCCCATTCCAGTTCCAGATGCATCACATTCAATAACAAACTGGGTATTAAAATCAGGAAGAGCTAAAACTGGGGATTTGGACATAGCAGTCTTAAGAGCTTGAAAGGCATGGTCAGCAGCAGATGACCAAACAAACGCTTCTTTTTTAAGTAGTTGAGTGAGAGGTGCTGCAATGATACCATAGTTTTTAATGAACTTTTGATAATAGCCAGTGAGACCCAGGAAACCCCGCAAGGCTCTTACTGATTTGGGTGTTGGCCAGGATTCAATAGCTTCTAACTTGCTATGCATCATAGAAACACCATCCTCAGAGATTATATGACCCAAATATTCAATTTGGGATACTCCAAAAACACACTTGGAGAATTTAGCATACAGATTGTTATCAAACAAAACTTGTAGGACTTGCTGGACATGTTGCAAATGCAATTCCCAGAATGCACTATAAACCAGGATATCATCAAAAAAGACCAATACAAACTTCCGAAGGAAAGGCTTGAAAATGTCATTCATGAGGTTTTGAAAGGTAGAAGGGGCATTGGAGAGCCCGAATGGCATGACCAGAAATTCATAGTGTCCTTCATGTGTGCGAAATGCTGTCTTAGATATATCAGCAGGATGCATCCTAATTTGATGATAGCCTGACCTCAAGTCCAACTTAGAAAAGAATCGGGCTCCATAAAGTTCATCCAACAGATCATCCACAAGTGGGATAGGAAATTTATCCTTGACTGTGTTCTGGTTTAAAGCTCTGTAGTCAATGCACATTCTCCACGTACCATCCCGCTTTTGTACAAGAAGAACTGGTGCAGAAAAGGGACTGTTGCTGGACTGTATGTGTGAGCAAAGGAAAAGTTCCTTGAGCTCCGATTCAATAATGTTTTTCTGTAGGGGAGAATGTCTGTATGATGGCAATGCTATAGCTTTAGTTTCATCTCTTAATGGTATGCGATGGTCATGAGGCCTGCTGGGTGGTAATCCTTTTGGTTCTGAGAATATAAATGAATATTGCTGTAGTATGGATGCCAGAGAAGGGTATGACGAGAGTGGCAAAGTGGTGCTGGAAGATGGAGAGCCAGAAGCATCAATTGAGTATAAGTGTAGAGTGTATATTGACCTGGCTTTGTTCAAATCATGGGAGATTTGTTTTCTGAAACTGTTTCAAGGGAAAGTGGAGGTAATCCATGTAATATAAAATTTTAGCCCTCTAGAGAAAATTTCATCACCATTTGAGAGATGTTCATAGTAATATCACCCAGCAATTGTAACCAGGTATTGCCGAGAACCACATCAACAGAGCCCAGAGGCAGTACTAAAAAATCCAATGTAAAGGAAATTCCTGGTAGCTTTAGTGTAACCCCCGGACAGAAATGAAGATGCAAACCTGCAGCAATCTTAACTGGATGGGCATCCCAGGATGTTATAGATAATCCTAATTTCTGAACCACCAGAGGGTCAATAAAATTGTGAGTGCTGCCATTATCTATGAGAACAATTAATGACAGTGAACCAATGTACCCTTGCAAACGAAAGGATCCTGGTGATGCTAAGTGAGGCACTGTATGAGATGATAGAGATGGTTCTGGTTCAGAATTAGTATCAAGAACTATCTCTGAGTCTTCTACTGGTGCTGAATCAAACTCAGTAACATCAGGGACCAGCTGTAGTAAGAATAATTTCTGAGACTGACAGGAATGGCCTGGAACCCACTTGTCATCGCAGTTATAACAAAGGCCTTTAGCTCTTCGCTCCTGTAACTGTTGTGTAGAAAGTCGATGAACAGGAGGGAGGGCTTTAGTCTGAGAAACTGAGGGTGTAAAATTGTTGGAAGCTGGCCTGGAAGGTTGTGCAGTAGAGAAAGTAAAATTGGGAGTAGTTCTGCGTCTGAAAGAAAACTTCTGTTATTGTATTCTAGCTAATTCCATGGCATGGGAGAGGGACTGGGGCATAAAAGACCGGACCTCACAAGCCAGTTCGTCCCGGAGTCCGCTGAGAAATATGCCTAGTAAATGTTCTTCAGAAACTCCAGTAACTCTGTTACATAATGTCTCAAATGAATGTTGATAATCTGCCACGGAACCAGTTTGTTTAAGCTTACTTAACTGGCCATGGGATTCTACTGGAGAAACAGAGCCAAACCGAGATTCCATGCCTTTCAGAAGTTCTATCCAGGAAACCGAATCCTTGTTGCTAGTGAAATGCCAGAACCACTGTAAGGCCTCCCCCTCAAGATAAAAGGAAGCAAAGGAAACCTTATGGTAATCCGGTGTTTGATTATGCAAGAAATACTGGTTAGCTTTAAATTTCCATTCAACTGGATCAGATCGACCATCAAACTTAGGGAATTCATGAAACTTAGGGCGAGGAATCACCGGATGATCATGAACAAATTCATGTGAGATGCAGGAATCATGCGATTTCCGTTCAAGACTATTCATCCTTTGTGTCATCGATCCCATTTCATCATGAATTGAAGACATTTTAGTTTGCAGTTCAAGAAGGAGAGACATTACTGCATCCATGGATGAAGAAGTTGCAGTGTGGGAGCCGGAGCCGCCAGGAGGAAGCTCAGACACCATTTGGAACGCTTCTTCCAGTGAGCCAGAGGAAGGTCTTCCTGCATCCAGTGGTTCATGTTGTGTCCCTATGATTTTGATGATGTCTCACACTATAAATCATTTCTTTATCTCAAGATAATCTCATGTTTCATCATGTGAGTGAATGAGTTATACAGTAAGGGAATGTCCTGTTCAATTGAACAATTTGACCAAATGAATTTTAGTGTTGCCTGAGTCTTAATGTCTTGATGGTTTCAACACTATGAATTTTTGTGAACAAAAATGTTTCTCTGTGTTAACGTAAATCCTCGAGCCACTTCAGGTAATTTTGGGAATTATTTTCGTGTCACTTAAGCCACACTTCGTGTTGCTTTCCCTCACCAACACGAAATGATTTCGTGTCGTCTGAGCGTACAACACTTCGTGTTGATTTCCATGCTTGACAGGAAAACTTGTATGAGGTAATACTTCGAGTTGTTCTTCTGCTTCCACAGTTTCATCACGTGTTGTTGAAGAACGTGTCTATCTCATGTCTTCGTGTCGTGTTTTCTAGACCTCGTGTCTTTGTCGCTTTGTGACCTCATCTCGTGTCATTTTTTCTCTCTGCTTGTTTAACTTCGTGTCACCTACTGTTGCTCCTCGAGTCGTTTTGTTTTAGTGTCACTGCTTCATCACGTGTCGCGATAGCCGTGTCACTCTTCTGACTTCGTGCTGTTTTCTGTACCACCCCGTGTTACTCTTATGTCTTCGAGTCCTCTGTATTCGTGTCATTTATAGTTATTTGTCTTCGTGTCGTGGTCAGCCCGTGTCGCCTCGTCTTCGAGTCGTTCATTCGAGCTATTTTGTGCTCGAGTTGTTTTTCTTATGTTTTCAAGTGTTGTTTCACTGCGTGTCGTCTTTTGTTGCCGTTTGTTAGTTTGTGTTGTCTTTCTGACCCAGTGTACTTTTTGCCTTGTGACCACACTTAGTGTTGGTTTCTGTTTTTCGTCTTCGAGTTGGTTTCAGTCCGTGTTGTCCTCGTCTTCATATCGTTAGTTGTTTCTTCGCGTACTGAACATTGCAGCACCTCGTGCTGTTGAATGTACCACCTCGTGTCACCCTTATATCTTCGTGTTGCCTTTCCTAGACCTCGTGTCCTTCTTGTTTTATAACCTCACCTCGTGTCGTTCTCCTCGTTGTGTCTGTTCTGTTACAGTGTATCTCGTGTCGTTCTTTTCCTATCTCGTGTACTGGTCACGTCGTGCTGTTATCATATACCTCATGCAGCTTTAGTTTTAGTGGCCATACTGCGTGTTAATGGTTTTTATCTTCTTACAGGTACGAGGAAGATTATTCCCAAATAAAGGGGGTGCACGTGATCCAAGACAAGAGGAACCAATCCAATGAGGTCACGTGGCAGGAAGGTTCTGGATCGAGCGTGGGAGGCACACGCGTTTTGTGCCCTATCCACCTGTTGCCGCTATAAATAGAAACCTTCGTCCACCGATGAAGGTGATCAGAGCTAAGAAAGAAAAGGCAGTATTGCAGAGAGCTCGATCCAGCAGTAAAGAGAAAGAAAAAGAGAGATAGCAGTGGAGAGAAAGAAAAAGAGAGATAGCAGTGAAGAGAGAAAGAGAGTTTGCAGTATCGGGTTTCTGAAATTGCTTCCCAGGAAGCTACATTTGTATTAACTCTCAGTATCGAATGTTTTCTCGATCAGTCTTTAGTTTCTTTTCTGATTTTCTTTATGTGTTCTTCATCTATTTCTGATCTGTTCCCCTCCGGTGTGTGTGGAGGAAGGGAGTCTAACTCCGGTTTCCCTCTGGGTTGCAGAGGAAGAGAGATCGCTGATCTCTGGTGTTGCTAGTGACGGGTTGTCATTAGCAGGTTCCCTCCGGTGTGTGGAGGAAGGGAGAGGCACTCTCCGGTTCTGTTCGTGCTGGGTGCTAGAACAGGTTACAAGCTCTGTGGGTAGCAGAGCTTGGTTGAGGGATTTGTCTCCCTTGGGTTTTCAAGCTGTTTGGCAGCAAGTTGTTCGCAGACTGAGTCTACTGTGCTCTAGCAGTGGCTTGTGGAATCCTCACTCTAGTTGGAGTGAGGGGTGGATGTAGATTGCGGACTGCAGTCGAACCACCTAAAAATCGGTTGTCTTCTCTGTGGTTTGCGATCTTTATCAGCGCTCTCTATCTGCTTGTCTCTTCGACTAGTTGTGTGTTCAGCTCTTAATCATCATTTTCTTATTCGATCTTGATTGGTACCTGCATTTGCAATTCTTTGTGTGCTAGTTTAGAAGGGGCATAAGCGGTAGATTTATTTTCTCGCCTAAGCTTTGCAAATTGGGAGTGATCTATTCATCCCCCCCCTTCTATATCACTCTCGCTGCGCTAACAGTTCACCTCCTATCTCGGAGCTCCGGTGCTCAATTCTGGATCTTCAGTAGCAGATCTGAGAACAGAGGGAGGGACAAGAAGAACACTTGGAAAACTCTACAGCAAATTCTAAGAATAGCTAAGGACAGTTCAGTTTGGTATTTCCGGATGAGGCCCAAAAATGCGAGCCATCCATGTTTTATACTCTTTGGGAACCAAGAAGAGTTACAGATATGAGTGGAGGCTCCGCCACAACAATCCTTGGCGAGTCCTTCATAAGGAGAAAATAACAGAATATACGAAAATTGGATATTTCCTAATTAATATTGGAGGCAGTTTAACTGTACAACTAGACCGGCCGGTCATTATTTACCCGTAACACAATCCTGTCACCACCTTGGGTATCCCCATCTTGGCCCTCACCGTGTCTGCCCCAGCACCATCGCCCCCTTCTCTTCCCTTCACTGCCGTCTGTTGTACGAAGCTGCCCCCGGACAGTGTCAACCCATCCCCTCCCTATCGTCGGTGTCGTTGTCACTAAGGGGGAAGGGAGCCCGGCAGTACTGGACGGTGTCGCCATCATCTATTTTGGGTTTGGGAAACCCATCGAGAAGAGGAGAGGAAGAATATAACTCTTCTTGCATTTCAACCCTAAAGTTTCATTACTTATTTATATATCCCTATTGATATGTTATTTTTTGTTTTAAGATTCTATTAAGGGTTTTTTGCAAATAATTTAAACCAAGATAGATAACCGTCGGACATTTTTGTCTTTTCTTATCTGATTAAGCATAATTATAGTTAAGTTGACGGATAGTAACGGGGGTTATAGTAATGACATATCTGCAATTTTTTCAAAATAGTGGGGATTTATATGTTAATACGTTTCTGTAATTTTATCTGTAATAATGATTTATTTGCAAAAAACCCTTAATTTTACATGCATACATAAATGTATGTTTTTCCTTCTGGTTAACGTCATCATGATCATAGGCATGTTGAATTCATGGAAAGAAAAACTTCTGTGCTAGTGAATAAGACCAGTGTGGCGCTATTAAATTGTTAGCCACTGTCATAGGCATCCTTAAAATGTCTGTTTTATTTCTTCTATCTGAATTATAATCTCATTGTAGGCATGTTCATGGGAAGAAAGTTCTGGTAGTGACTAACACCACTGTTGCACCACTGTACCTTGACAAAGTTGCGAGAGCTCTTACTAGTGGCAATTCGGACATTTCTGTTGAGAGTGTGATCCTGCCTGATGGCGAGAAGTACAAGAACATGGTTAGTTTCCCTTTATGTGTTAATTTATTTTTTGATTATCTGATACCTTGACAACTTTGTGCACATTAAGATTGATGTTATGTTTTTGCTTTTGTAGGATACTTTGATGAAGGTTTTTGACAAGGCCATCGAGTCTCGGCTGGACCGTCGCTGCACATTTGTAGCCCTTGGGGGTGGGGTGATAGGGGACATGTGTGGGTTTGCAGCCTCGGCTTTCCTTCGAGGTGTCAACTTAATTCAGATCCCAACAACCCTCATGGCTCAGGTATTGCTTCACTTATGAGATTCCTCCTCATTTTACGTTAGACCACCATTTTTGTAATCTCCCAACTTCCGTGCAGGTTGATTCATCTGTTGGTGGAAAAACTGGAATAAACCACCCACTGGGGAAAAACTTGATCGGTGCTTTCTACCAACCACAGTGTGTATTAATTGATACCGATACGCTAAACTCATTGCCTGACAGGGAACTAGCGTCGGGTATTGCTGAAGTAATAAAATATGGGCTTATCAGAGATGCTGAGTTCTTTGAATGGCAAGAGAAAAACATGCAAGCACTGTTGACAAGGTGTCAAGACGAAACTTCTTTCTCCTTATTTTTACTCTTGTCCTGGAGGATCACGTTGGTTTTTCAGTGAACAGTCTGATGTTTTCATTTTCCTATTTATTAATTGCTTGTGCAAGGTTTTGTGTGTGTGTGTGTATATATACACTCACTAAACTTCTTTTTCCCTATTCCTGCTTTCCTATTCTTATTGTTTTAGTCATCACTTTATTCTTATCTGCAGGGGATCCAAAAGGTCCGTGCCAATATTCCCGATACTTTTTTTTTTTCGAAACGCGGATGGTACCACAAAATATATTGAGAAAAGAAGAGGGATGTACATGTGTGTTCTGTCAGCTCACAAACCCATATACAAAAAAATTCCCACACCAAAATGGTGTACCCAACCTAACTCCCCAAAAGCAAAAATAGCGGGGAGTTAAATGCCTCCACTTTCCCAAAAAGTAATATTTTCACAAACAAAAGAAAGTAGACTGTCCTCCGCCCTCGCTTCCATTTTGCATATTCTGTTGTTCCTTTCGCTCCACAATGCCTAGAGAGTGGCATGTAGGATGAGCCACCACATAATCTTGTCACTCTTAAGAATCCATTTCCGGTGTCACTGGGTAAGAAGCTGCTGGACCCCCTCAAACTGGCCCGTGGTCTGCTGTAAGCTCTGACCGATCCTCATCCAAATGCCCTTCGCAATGGGGCAGATCTTTGGCTTCAGCAGTACAAAGCCTGGGAAGCCACTGATGAGGGGAAGAAGAAAAAAAGAGAAAAATTTTCTCTCTCTCTCTCTCTCTCTCTCTCTCTCTCTCTCTCTCTCTCTCTCTATATATATATATATATATATATATATATATATATATATATATATATATATGCTGAACCATCATTATGATAAATATTGAAAAAATAGTATTATTCAAATCCTGTTTATGGTCCGGACTCTATGATCAGGTGGCATGCGCTACAAAGTGTGAATTTTCATATAACTGTTAACGAGGACAATAGTCATACAAGAGAATGGGGAGATTTATGATGACGTTACGCATAGGATTAAGGCAGGCTGGTTAAGATGGAGAAGTGCATCAGGTG
This sequence comes from Amorphophallus konjac, assembly GCA_022559845.1. Taxonomy (NCBI): domain Eukaryota; kingdom Viridiplantae; phylum Streptophyta; class Magnoliopsida; order Alismatales; family Araceae; genus Amorphophallus; species Amorphophallus konjac. The sequence continues at coordinate 431,002,995 of CM040122.1, read as the reverse complement.
TCCTTTGTGATCGTCGTATGCCTGTGAAACTCAAAGGGAGGTTTTATAGAACGGCTGTGAGACCTGCTTTGTTATGTGGTACCGAGTGTTGGGCAGTACGAAAGGAACACATCCACAAAATGTGTGTAGCAGAGATGAGGATGTTGAGATGGATGTGTAGCAAGACTAATAAAGACAAGATTAGGAATGAGCGCATCCGTAAGGACTTAGGGATAGCTCCAATTGATAGCAAAATGAGAGAAAATAGACTCAGGTGGTTTGGACATGTGTTTCGTCGCCCTAACTCAGCGCCGGTTAAAAGATGTGACCAAATCTTAGTGGATGCTAGTAAAAGAGCTCGAGGAAGACCTAAAATGAGATGGTGCGATGTTATTAGGAAGGACATTAGTTCCTTGAGTTTAAATATGAATATTGCACTTGATAGAAATCTTTGGCGGAACAAGATTCATGTAGCCGACCCCAATTAATTGGGATAAGGCTCTGATGATGATGATGATGATGATGATGCTGCATGACCACAGTCCCGGTGCGTTTGCCAAGAATGGCATTTTTCTTCTTCTTATACAAACACATTTTTTTATTTTTAAACAATCTAGCCTATCTCTTTTTTTTTCAATCTAGTTTCTCCTAAAGGTTAGCTCATGTGATACTATAGATCTGGAAGAGCAAGATGCAAATAAATAACTATTTATGTGCCCAAGAAAAAAAGGAACTGCAAAAGAAAAATTAAGAACTTTTCTGTGTGCCAATTCAGTATTAGATGGTAAGATGGTACTTAATAGAGTACTCTGGAAAAACACAATGTCCATTTAAGCTTCAAGAAATTGAAAAGCTTCATTTCTGAACTTTTACCAAAAATCCTCCTATGGTTTTTTGACTGACATCTGACTTTAGTTCATCCGGTTTGACTTCTTGATGTATTTGTCACGTTGATTGTTATATGACAATGATGACTAAGGATAAGGATTGTTATGTCGAGTTGCTGGATTCAATCATGTAGTCTGGAAGCATGAGTGATTCTATTTTGGTGCAGGGACCCCAGTGCTCTAGCATATGCCATCAAACGATCGTGTGAAAATAAAGCTGAGGTTGTATCCTTCGATGAGAAAGAAAGCGGTCTAAGAGCAACTTTGAACTTGGGTCATACATTTGGCCATGTAAGTTATCCTTGCCTTATATTGTTGTGTCCTTGTGTTGTGTCCTTGAAGATCTATTGCTTGTTTGCTAATCTATGTGACATCTTACATCACCTTTCAGTATTGATGTGTCTCTTCTATGCTTTATGACAAAATTTCTGTTCTGAAGCATGATGAAACATTGCAGATCGATTGAGATTTGGTTGTATCTTATTTTAGAGGAGCTTATTAATTTGGACTATTCCACAATGGTATAGCAGTTGTTCACCATTTAAATTTCCATTCTTTCAGTGCTGTTCTGAAGTGTCTGCTTTGGTATATTAAATGTTGGAAGAAGGTTGTCACTGGCTTCATAGTAAGCCTTCTTCCATCAAAGGGTCATCAGACATCAATTGCCTCCTATCGTAATGAGTAAATCTGGAGAAAACATATTTCAAAGATTTTTCAGGGACAAGATGTCTGATATTGCCCAGCTGTCTTATGTAAGAGAGTCAGCCCAGCTGTCGTATGTAAGAGAGTCAGTTTTCTTCCCCATATTTTTACTGTTATGTTTAGGAGAAATTGTTGATCAAGCAAGCTGAATTTTTGTATCAATATTGGTTGAAGTTGGATGGTTTTTGAATTTGACCATAATTCAAACTTCGTTCTGAGGGACTTGTGAAAGAATTTTATGTGATGTGAGTTATTTTACAGACATTGGCTATCGATTCTTATGGGAATATTTAGGATGATAAGGTTCTTTATTCTGGAAGGGGTTTTATATCCTTTGATTTTTTTTCTTTCCTCACCCTGTGATTCTGTGGTAGTGTCTAACTTCACAAGACAAGGACTCCTGTCCTCAATGAAAAGGGAATAACTTCACTTGATTTTTTTTGTTAGCTTTTAAGTTATGCTACTTGACTTCTAATTCCTCTTTGGTTAAAAATCATTTAACAGAAGTGTTTAACTTTATTGCACTGCTGATTCCGGAAATGGTACATGTCTCCCGTCAATGACCCAGATGTCAGAATGTTGCAAATTTGCATGCCTGCGGGCCACTTGTTAGCATGTGCATATCATGCTCACTGTCCTACTCTCCATTTTCAGGCTATAGAAACAGGCTTCGGGTATGGGCAATGGCTGCATGGAGAAGCGGTTGCTGCGGGAACTGTAATATGCTCACCTTTTAGTGTTTCCATGTTCTTCCCCCATGTTTCACGTGTTTGACAAAGCTGTGTATTTGCAGGTCATGTCTGTTGACATGTCTTATCGGCTAGGTTGGGTAGATGATACGCTTGTAAAACGGGTCTATAATCTTCTACAGCAGGCCAAGCTTCCCACAGCTCCCCCGGAAGTGATGACGGTGGAAAAATTTAAAGCTACCATGGCTGTAAGTGGCACAGAAGAATATACATTTCTTAGAGATCTGCTATCCTACTATTTATTTGAAGATGGATGTTATGTTTCTAATTTTTATGAGGCGGGAACTTCAGGTTGACAAGAAAGTGGCTGATGGATTGCTACGGCTTATCCTTCTCAAGGGTCCTCTTGGCAGTTGTGTCTTCACCGGAGATTATGATAGGAAGGCCCTTGACGAGACTCTCCATGCTTTCTGCAAGTGCTGATATCTGTCCCCAACATATCGCATAGCTGTTAGCCTGTTTTACTGTTGTACCTCTCAAATGGGTCCTTGTTGAGACATGCTTCCGGAGTCCAAGGGGTATACATCCCTTCCTTCCTTTATTTATTTTTTCTCGGTAAATGCAGTATAAACGTGGTTAAGCATCTCCCCTTTTACCGCTTGGAAGATCCTAATAACTGATTTGTATCGTTGTAAAAGTAGTGTGGCTTCGAAAGACGAATAAAACATCAGGTCATTGTATGCATTTCTAAGGTCGTCACAAGCGGCCTTCGTTCCCCCAATAAAGGAACTCATTCCATGCGTCCCTGTGATGCTTTTTCAGTTCCGTTCTTGCCTTTTTCTTGATGTGCTGTAGTGGCATACATGCTTGCTTAAGGTGACAAAAGCCACATGGCAGCAAGATGGGGTGGGGGAGATGTTACGCCGTGCATGGCTTTTGAACGTGGGAGACCACTTGGGATTCGGATATTTTCTGATTTTGTGGGCAGAGACGTGAGAGTCTGAAAGAGTGATACCGTGGATTAGAAGACCAGAATTATGAGGGAAAAGGCACGAAAGAGACAGAGAACGCCGCAAGAAGGGCATGACACCCATCAATAGGGAAAAAAATGACAGTATGAGAGACAAACTCACTGACATGGCTGTTCGGAATCAGTCAGATCTATTACCACATTACCACATAATTAATAGATTCGAAGTGAAAGCCAAAGTCGACGAACATTTCACCATTCACATTCTAAATTCGTGAAGACATCCTACTTTATATTTCTGTTACCATCCCCTTTCTATTGGCTTTCCTACACTTAATGATCCATTATAGAGTTCTCTACTTTAAACCTTTCCGTGAACGTGGCAAATTTGCAAAATAAGAATTACGATCACCACCACCGCCAACATTACCAACTTTATTAAATAAGGCTAATAACATTGTTGCTTAAAAGATCATTGACAAACATGTTGATTGTGTCAAAGAATGATCTTGTAGACATGAGGTTTTAAATTTGAAAACGAAAAAAAGAAGGAAAAAGAAAAGAAAAGATGCCACCCTTACAGATACTTCCCAGTATCAACAAGATGCACCTGATCGAGTCTCTGGGAGATACCAACACAAGGACGTAAGGTGGTAAGCTGTCGATCAGACGACGATAGTGCCTGCAGAAATAGAAATTAACAAAAAACAGAGTCTTCCCATTTTGTTTTTTTATCATCGAGAAGTCTGATTCGCAAATGTGATAGTCGGCTGCATAGTTAGATCCAATTGGCAATTCGAAAGTATGACAAAGTTCTTCTACAAAACTGTTTGCCAGAAGTCAACTGTATTAAGCTTAGTACTAAAACTTGGCCGATGTAATTTTGAACAAGAAGGGTACTAAAAATCTTACCTGACTAATTCATGTACTAATGAGTAAAAAAGATGCATGTTCATTATAATTTATATTTCTCAGTAGAAAGAGAACATGGAGTAAATTGGAACACAGTACCCAGAATATAAACAAGAAACTTATTTTTACATCGAACTACATAAAGAAAGAAAAACACATCGAAATAGAAACAACCACCATCGCGCTGACTGCAAAAGTGGTGCTGTCCTCCGAACGTTTTACATGAAACACCATTCGGGGGCGAACAAATAACTTCACAAGATCATCTAGTTAACCTTGCAGAGACTATTAGAATGCACTTGCCGCAGCTATGGGTACTCATGATGTTACATCTCTCGTTTGCGTACGGTACGGCTGTTTCAAACTAATGAATAACGAGCAACCTCGTAAGAATGTTGATGAGATACAAGGCATACCAATTTCCCAACATGACAGACAGCATGGTAGGGTACAGCAATCGAGAGATAAAAGATTGGGAATATCCATCTGATCCAACCACCAAAGGTTGCAGATCAAACAGAGCCAAAGCTCTCCACCTGTCGGAATTCTGAGATGTCAAACACACGTGCAGTCCCATCAAGTGAGCAGGAAACAAGATGCTCTGCATCTGCCGAGATGGCTAGTGCCTGGATAATGTCAGTGTGACCATGCAAGGTTTTTATGCAATTTCCTGATAGACTGTCCCACACTCTGATGTTTCCATCAACACAGCCGGTGGCTATGTGCTGGGACTTGCCCAGCCACAACAAGCAAGTCACACCTCCCTATCAGAGGGTCAGACAAAAATGTTAGGGGACTATCGAGCACCAAGAACTTGCGCTCCAAGAAATTTGAAGAACTAAACACAGAAAGATAGGCCTGTGCCTCTGAGCCTAATTCCTGGACTATAATAGTTCTTGATGGCTTATTGTTGCTATGAAGTTTAGCATGGAGAAATAGAGCATGACTAACCTCATGGTCACAAGTGCATCGGGGTGAAGAACGTTGTAGATCCCAGATGATCAGCTTCTGATCCATGCTTCCAGTTGCAGCCCAAGGGTGACTGCATATCAAGATTCATATATGGACATGCCTTAGGATTGGTGGGGAAACACGATGAAAATCAATAGGATAAGAGCACGCATGACAAGATAAAAGAGAGCTACCCAAAAAAGTATGCTTGACCACACCAAGATTTAGCCCCTTTCTGCTTAGAAGTTTCTACATTTAATTTTGACTCCAATAAACTTGGGATCATAAAGCTTTTGGTCCCTGCCGTAAACTTCTGTTACTTCTTTATTATTTTAACTAAAGTTTAAAATTAACTATGATTAACTGATGAAAACAATGACTATTTTATCCCTAAGGGAGACAGACACAGGTGGGCGGGAAGATGGAGTCCCCATCAGCCCTTCAGCAATCGTGGTGACCAGGAGAACCATCACACACACACATGGAGAGAGAAAGAGAGAGAGAGAGATGGATGGAGCCCCCTCGGCTGCTTCCCCCTTCCACCAACACCCCCGCCCCACACACACACACACACAGGCGGCAGGGAAGATGGGAGTCCCCTTAGCCGCTATAAAAAGAAGACTGTAAATCAATGAACTAATGATGAATCTATCCCCGACAAAGGAGGCATCACCAGTAAATCAGGGAGATTGAAAAAAGGAAGTATATATTATTTAAAGGAAGACCATACCTTGATGAAAGTCCAATGCACTCAACAGAATCGGTGTGAGCACTCAATGAACTGATCACCTGCAAGGACATGCGTTACACATCAGACATAACTTTTATCAGCAAGCATTGTAAACTCAGAAACCGACCACATGTTTGGTCCTTCTATGGCACGTAAGAGTGCATGTCTATTTTGTAGGACTCACATGCATATCCCAAATTCAGAATTCTAAACTTCTATGGTGCTTACTTCTTTGGAATCATAGAGTCAACTGGTCTAAGACCATGTTTTGCGCTATAAAGAGCCTAAACAGTATCAAGAATAAAATTAGTTTGCATGAACTAAAAGGTGTTTTCATCAGTAAAACACTATAGTTCCAGATTCCAGGGTCCCGGAGCACAACTGTTGGGAGATGCTTACGTGGTACTTGTTTATAATAGACTAACAGTACAGTAAGCATCAAAACAAGCCTGTTGTAGAATAAAAACATTAAAAAAAACAAGGAGCATGGATGTGGGATGGGCACTTGTAAACTAGAAAAGAACCCCCTCTCAGATAGTGTAGAGGACTAAAATTTGATGCTAAGAGATCAGTAAACAAGAATCTTTGTAATTATTATTACCATAATAATTGCCGTTACTACACTTAACGAGCATAAGTGAATAATGTTTTTTTGTGAAAAGTCATAAGTGAATAATGTTATGTAACAGTAAACATACTTATTCAAATATCATAATATATGGACAGACAAATTTTTGCAATGATAAGCTTCCGAAAAACATCGAAGGATAAACAATCTAAATGCATATTTAGCATAGCTCTCCACCTGGAAATAACTTTGAATCCCAATATATGAGGGCCAAACAGTTACTAGTGTCTTTATGAGAGAGTTTCAAACCTTCCCAGTCACTATATTTACTATGTGCACTGAACCATCCTGCGAACCGGTAATGGCAAGAGTAGAATCAGGGGTTATTGCCAGGCAAGTCAGTCCACCAGTATGATAAGGATGACCTAGAAAACTCAAGCATTAGGATCTAAAACAATAAAAAGAGAAGATAACTCATGTTAACTTGTGTAAGATGGATATAACTACTAATTAACAAAGATCATGATCAAATGGTAAAGCATCTTCAATGACATACTCTGCTCAAAGCTAAGACACCTGGATGTTGCTCATGGAAACGTTGAATCGTATGCATATATTAAATCAGACCTATCTATATACATGAACAACACATGTCAAGCATCCACATAGAAAAGAAAGACCAAGGTAGTTTGGTCATTGTATTTTGCTTTGGTGCAATCTGAATTATTATGAAGTATAACAAAAAGTTTCCTGTCACTCTCTCTCTCAATTCTAAGACATCTAGCAAGTATGAATCTCAGTACCGACATGCTGCTTAATTTTGCTGAATCTTATGGATAATTTGAGCACTAATCTTAAACCTCTTTGATTAAAGGATGTTTATCAGTAAATGACTTCATGATTGGCCACACCCATTAGCATGTCCTCCTATGTAAGAGACTGTATCATTACAGGTTGATTTATCATGATGTTTCCAATGAAAAGGGATATACAAGTCTCTCAAGAAATCTGAAATATCTGGGAGGTGATAGGGTTGTCATTTGTCAATGGGCTGGGCCAACCTAAAGGGCACTGCTCGCCCTCTTTCTGTTGGACTTGAAATTGGCCAGAAACAAATTTCTTGTCCCGCAGGGCAGACCAGTGTTAGTTCCCTGGCCAAGTTCATTAAAAAGGCCAACCTAGGCTTAAGCATTTGGCCTAGTGAGCCTCTTAATTATAATGAAAATAAAAGAATTACATATCATTCACATAAGTCGTTGTACTCCAATGGTATGATGGCCTCTGTTTTTTAACCAACCTCAGCGTGAGACCGCTTTGGACCTACGGACCCTTCCGCTTGCACATCATACCGGCGGACAGAGTAGTGCCGTCTAGACCCGAGCCAGGGAACCACCCGTGGGTGCAGCCCAGACCCGCTTGCGCATCATGGTGGCCTTTTTGGGCGAAAGAACCTGGGATCAAATCTTACAAGATATTGAAGCACTTTTCTCTTTTAAAAATGAGTCTCCATTAAATAGGTCAGGGCTTAAAATGGAGCAAATTTGATTTGAATGGACCGGGCTTGGAATTGGCTTTGCCTGATCTGACCCCAGCCCATCAACAACCCCAAAAGATGATGTCTTATACTTGATTGGCTATTTGGCTTCAAACTTTGCCATCTCACTTCTTTGCAGTATCCTGGGAGGTTAAAAAGAGACACCTCACCAAGATGTCTTCAGGAGAGGTAATGGCTTAGGCATTCAGTCATGTAGCCAATATTCACAAGTCACTATGTAATGTACCTCTAAAAGTTCTAGGATTCTCCACCCATCACTTGGAGTTTTGAGACAATTATCCAATTCAATAACATACTTTAATTGCATTTCAAATAAAGGGAGAGAGAGAGTGCTACCTTTGACCACATGCATATTCTCCCCCGTCTTTGGGTTCCATATCCTCAAAGATGCATCATCAGAACCAGTGCAAATAGTTTTGCCTTCAAGGGATGAAAATATTAGTTGAAATTCTATGAGAAAATAAAGCTGAATAATGCATCATATCAGACAGCTAAGTACCATCGGGAGTGAAATCACCACAGGTAACAGAGCCTCCATGACCAGAAAAAACATTAAGGTATGCATTCTTATCAGCATTCCACATCCACACTGTTGAATCTTCTGAACCTCCTAATACCAAGTGACCCCTTGGGTGCCACCTGACCCACTGAACAAGCCAAAAATAAAAAGGTCACAATATGTCTTCCAACATGTTATAAAGAAGATTGATGTCTCCACAGCCTGTCCTGCCTAGCCAAAAAGAAAAAGAATTTTATTTGTCCATTGGACAATCTCATTCTTCCTCTTGCATCTACATGTTCGAAGGAAGATGCACTAACTCATTCCTCATTTGTACTAATCAACAGTCTCAATCCACATGTCAAGGTCATCTATGTCTATGCTACTAACAAGAGAAAGTAGACAATAAGGGAGGTAAGTTAGCAAAAACTGTTTAGCAAATCACCCATAATTTGAAACAACAGGAAGGCAGAATATGCATACCTCAATGCCCTTTCCAGGACCTTCCAGCACACACTTAAGACTACTTGAAGACATGTCCCACACTTGAATAAGTCCATCAAAGCTACCAGATGCAAGAAGTTGCCCATCAGCACTGAAGGCCAAAGTAGATAAAGAATCCTTGTGACCTAAACAAACAAACAATAAATTACACTACGTCAATTAATATTATTCTTCATTAAAAAAAGAAAACAGGTCTGCATCACCTCCGAATGCATTATGAATGAAATAAGAGCCAAAAGGAGATGAAAATAGTTCAAAAAGATGAAAGACTCGACATGGGGAGCAATTTATTACATCTGTTTGTTCATCTTTCTGTAATAGTGAAGGGCGAGAGAGGAGATGACACATTGTTGAACAAGGATGAGCATCATTTATAAGGATGGTAGGGTATACGCTCAAAATGAGGATGAAGTTTTCTACAATCACTAACTAAGAGTTTACGATGGCAGCTCGCTGCGGCAATGTCAGTCAGATTAATGATAATGAATGTAACATTGAATGGCCTTACCACTGGTCAAATATGGGAGACCTTGCCAAAAGCAGCACAACAGAAGATTCAATGGAAGTATCAAAGGTCTTATGACAGCAGTTTTGATGGCAGTGAATGCCAAAGCAGGGAGTGAATGAGTTAATGGTGATATCAATACTAGAACAGAGGTGACTTAGAGAGAATTACAACAACTAAAAACAGTAGTGACCTCCTCTCCATAGACTGATACGCTCAAGCCAAAGCTGCTGTTAGTTAGGATGATCTCATGCTAGATCGATTAAAATAGTGATGTCAAAGACATGGGAAAGGGACAAGAAAAGGCCAAAAAAATATAGGAAGTAAACATGAGGTTAGATATCATTCATCTACCAAACAGTTAAGAAAATGTAAATCTAGCATCACACAGCCAAAAACCTAAAAAGGAGGAATGTTCTTGAGCATTTTCTTCTACTTTCTCATTTCATTTTTTAGTAAAAAGTGGAATCCTCTCGCAACAGATTAGGAAATATGAACCAAGGAAATACAATCTTGAATAGTCAACACATCCTAATAATGCCCTAATAAACCGATCCAGAACTGCAAGGACTTGATGAGCAAAGGACTATCAAAACCCGGGTACTAGTCAATGCCTTTTGAATTGCCTTAATCCTATGCAGCTGGATGTACAGAACTCTAGTATGGTACAGGTGTGTGTCTATATATACATGCAATATACTTATGTATAAAACAGAGTTTTACTTGCTACACTGCCAGTAGTGTAGCAAGTTGCTACACTTCCCAGCAGTGCACTCAAAAAAGAAAAGGTCAGGCCTCCATCTCAGCTACATGTCCATACAGTCCGATCAATGATCAGATGGCTGAACAATAATGGGCCGACCACTTCTGGCCCATTTGGGGCTGCCGTACAGACATTAGCTCTCATTCTTTCCTGACAACCCAGTATAAGGTATTTATCAGATTGTGCAACAACATAAACAGCAAATGGATCAGATGACTAGAATCCTACGTGGACACAAATTCCAGTTCACATAGTTAACCTTCACCTGAAAAGCAATATTTTTCCAATGAGAACGGCTCAAATCTTGCACAGTTCCGAAAAACCTTAAAAGGCACAAGGAGTCAATTCAGCTCATTAAAAAACCTTTTATCTTTTATTTCGATTTTAAATGCAACATGATCCAAAACAAGGTGGGTAGAGTCAATGTTACACCAACTCCACATATATGGTAAAATGAGGAGCAATTTTTTTCTTGACGACAAATATTAAAAGCCAATAATGAATATATGTTAAAATCATTTACAAAGTAACAAACAAGAAAAAGCTGAATGAAACTAAGGACACAAGTGAAGATTTTTTAACATGCTACCTAGCTCATGCAGCATCAGCTAGGATTTGGCTAATCCTCCATATGTAGTAAAAGAGGCCATTCATTTTTCTAGCAAACAGCTTAAAGAAATCAGGGAAGTGAAGAAGCACATAAAGGAATGAGTTACACATGAGAAATTATTGAATATGTAATGCAGTACATTAGCACAGGTGAGCCAGGTGAGCGGTCTATTGTTTAATATATTTTACATACTATCACAGACAAAAAGCAGACGAGTCATGCAAAAGAAAAAAGATGGGTTGTTATCTCTAAGGCACTATGAAGCCAAAGACTCAAGCTAAACTGCACGCAACAACCTTGAAGCTCCATGTTCCAGTCTGCACGTCCTATCTTCCAACAAAATCCTTTATCATCGCCACCCCCTGTCGCCACCATAGAAGCATCACTTGGACTGCACACAACTGTATATACTTCATCTATACCAACAAAAAAACATGCCAACAAGATATCAGTAATCTTATGCAACACTAACATATTCTGGTAAAGGAAGCAAGAGTATGAACAAGTTCACATGCATATCACCACATCACACACATCTTCTTTCCAATATTATACCAGAAATAGCAAATATAGAAATTAGAGAATGGCATTAACACAAAATTGAGTTTGTCAGAAGATAAAAGGCTAAACACATAAGCTACCTGCATGTCCCGTGAATATGTGTACCGAATCATCAAGTTCTTCTGCGGAAACCAAAAAACAGATAATTCAGCAATCCTTGCTTGAGAATAGAAATCAAAGACAAGAAACATATGGTACTTAAACTGAACCATAAATGACATAACTAGTTGGAATATGAGAATCTTAATACACTTCTTAGTGCAAGAATCAATGGAATCCATGCGGAAGATCATAACCGCAATTACCAAACAAAATCAACCTAATTATAAGTCATAATAGAAAGGACAGCGAAAAAAAATCAAATTTAACCAAAAAATACATATTGCTACCATTATCTCCCTTGTAAACCTCCATGCTTGCACCTACTACACTTTTTCTCCATGTCAAAGTCCATTGCAAAATACAAATTGACGCCAGTTCAACTGGAAAGTGGCACGTTGGAAACAAAACCCCACCCTCTTCACAGTTTCCGCGATAAAATCTTACCGGCAAGCATGAGATCTTACATTACGCACAGAAAACTCCAAATGAAACATACATCATGTGAATCATACCATCGCTTCCATCCGAGCCGCCTATCTCGTCGTCCGCGTCCGGAAGATCTGCGCGAATTCACAAGGGGGTGCACGAATGGCACGATCAGGAGATTGAGAAACGTGGAATCTTCATCGTGAGTGATGCGACAGGAGGGAGGGAGGGATACCTTCCTCGTCGATAGGGATCTCCTGGATGATGTCGTCCTCGTCGAGGAAGACCTCTCCATGCTCGTCGCCGCCATCGTTGTGGTCGTTCATCTCTGCACCTCGAGCGGGTTGGGGTTTGCGTGAGAGCTGAGCGAGGGGTTTGCAGGACGGTCAGAGAGGGTGAGAAGGAAAGGAGGGTTCTACGATTTCTTGTTCTTCTGACCCGATTTATTATTAGAATTGTCGAGAGAATGTTGAACTAGACGAGAGAGAAACGAGAGGGGGCTCACTCTCTCCCTCGTACAATCGACCTTATCCAAACACAGGGTCGAATACGTCATCCGCATTCGAATAACAAAAAGGGCCCTAAGGGGAATGTGCCGACCTGACCCAAAATTTTTTGATTTTTTTTAAGTTGCCCTTGATACCAGCTATACATTCGTACCATCCTTTGATTTTCTTATACTATTTTTTTAAACATCTATCTTACTGCACACTCAAAATTATTATACACCGATCAAAAATTTAATCAGACTTGGTAACGGGTTAAGTTGGGTTAGGGTAGGTTAACTGGGGTCGGGTGGATTACTCCTTATTTGATAGTTTTTTTCTTAACCCGGATCGGATAGGGTTAAAGTGGATTAACTCATTTCTAAAAAATATGTGGAATGAGTTAATCCATCCGGATTAGGGTTAGGGGTGGGGTGGACTAACCCGGGTAAGCTACCCGCCCCTAATCTAACCCGTTACCAAAGTGGCCCTTACCGTTCGACCCACTCATGATCCTTAAGTTATTGCACATCTTAAGTGTGCAGTAAATTATCCTTCTTTACAAAAAATGTGAAGTGAGAGTTCACCTCATCTATCCGACTGTACAACCCATCTCTCCGTCTAGTAGTCTAATAAAATAAAAAAAACGAACTGTGAGAATTTAAACTCGAAAATGTTTAAATCATTTTTTAAATTTGTTTGAACCGTTAGATGGGAGATGAGTTGTACGATCGAATAGACGTGGTGGGTTCTCACCTCATAAAATTAAAAAGGAATAACCTGACAATCTTAGGTGCACAACAAACCTAACTCCTGTTTTAATGGGCCAGGTATGGAAATCCCCAGCCTTGTTCTTTTTAACCAAAAAGATCTTTTGTTCAAGATATTCATCTTTAACGCCGGGCCTTATGGGATGTTTGGGAGTATTTTTTTCTTAAAAATTATTTCTCTTTAAAAAATATAATATGTTAATTTTTAACTTAACTTTTAAAATTGATGAAAATTAGTCTCTGAGGGCGGCTCTGACATCCGGGTAAGGGAGGCGGCTAACCGACCCCGAAGGGTCGATTGAGATAATCGACCCTCGGTTAGCCGATTGTGTGAGAGGGAGGATGAGCGGAGGTGGGGCCCCTCGGTTAGCCGGTGTCGATTAACCGAGGGACCAAGCCGTTGTCAAAGACGGCCTGACTGTTGACAAAAATATCACAATTTTTAAAATTTTGTTAGATTTATTTGAAAGAAGAAAGAATAAGATCAAGTAAAATAAGTCTCTCCCTTCGAAGGTCCCTGCCTCACCGACTCCTCCCACTGGATGACCCCCTCATCGTCGCCGGCATGGACGCTACGCAACTTGCTCGGAAGGCCACTGCAACACCAGGCGGGTTTGCCGCTGGAATACAGCCTTTGTTGTCTCTGCCCTTTTCTAGTCGGAATCAGTGTGTTGAGTAGAGAAGAGTCCTGGTTAGGGAACTCGGGACTCCAAAAGTTCCTTCCTTTCCTCGTTACCTCCGCGGGCGAGCAGATTTCTCCAGTGGGCCGTCGTCTTCCTTACGGTAGGGCACCCACAGATGATGCCACCATCCAGAGCCATGCAGTTTCCTTTGTGGGATTTATTATTTCATATAATCTATAATCCGAACATTCATCAGTTCCAGGGGAAGAAGAGGAACCGGCAATGATGTCGATCGACGAGCTCAACAACGAGATGGTGTGCTACATGTGCATTGGTGTTGCATCGGGGACCAAAGTGGAACCTGTAGGGTACTCGGGCGAGGCAGTCCAGGGGTATGTCATCTGACAAGCCTCGTAGGAAAGAGCACAACTGCTGTTGCTCCGCCTCCGTATTCTTATGCAGCTGCAGGAGACAGAGCTGAGGAGGGAACCCACAGCGGGGCGATGCCGGTGCCGATGCCCGTTCAGCGGGTGCCGTCCACCAATATGAGGGTTCAGCAGTAGGACTGCGAGGGGGTGATGGGGGTGACGCGGGGGCCACATCGCCGGGGGGGGGGGGGACGAGGAGGGATAGGTGGAGTTCATCAATGTGAGTTCCTCTCTCAAAAATAGAATATGATAAGATATATTTTTATTTTAAAGAAAATTATAATTAAATTAAATTTTATCTTAAAATTTTAAAATAATTTTATCAAATAGATTTAAAAGAGTTATATATTTTAATTTTTATTTTGAGAAAAAAAAGAGATAAAAAATTATAATCAAACATCCTGTCAGAACATATAGTTAAAAAAAATAAACTAAGGATGGAGAGCTTTAATAAGCCAATCTTAGTTGGCTCAATTTTGTAGAGAAAAGATTGCCCATTCTTTTCTTAAATTTTTTTTCTAATCTTGGAATCTGAGATCAGACAGTAGTATGGTGATACGGTTAGAATCCGGTGTTGAGCTGGAGCAGCAGAAGCATAAGAGGTTGTGTGTAAAAAGGGGGACTCTCATAGTATTCGGATTAAAGTTGTTATCAGCCAACATATTAGTTAGTTAGCCGGTCTATCGACTCGGGACCGGTCGAAGGAGGTAGTCGTTCGACTGAAATGGCCGGTCATCCTATAAATAGGAGGGAACGATGAGGAAATTGTAACGAGATCTGTGGTTTTGAAATTAATACAATTCCCTCCTCTTCCTCTCATGACTATTATGTCCTCTCCTTCTTCTTCCTCCTCTCCCTCTCACACCTCCGATCTTGTTGCAGTTTCCTCTCCTCCCTTCGTCCCTATTTTTGTTGTTGCAGGAGTGCTTGGAGCAGCTCCACCTCCGATCTCCACTGGCAGGAAGAAAACAGTGCTATCAACTCTTACTTCTGATAGATTTGCAGTATCGGAGGGCAGTCCAAGATCGGAACCAGAAGGGCGTAACAAATTGGTGTCTAAGCCCCTCTTGGACGATCCCCAACCCTCCAGATCTATGGCACTTGAAGAATTACTGTTGTTCCAGCAATCGATCCAACATGCGGTGCAGCAGGCGGTTTCCCAATCACTGGAATCGGTCACACAGAGGTTAGCAGCCTTAGAAATTTCCACACCACAACCACCTCCATTCGATGTAAGAAATTTGGGCCATAGGGAGGTCGTTCCTGTACCACTACCTGCACCTCATGTACCTCATCCCAAGCCCCTAGAACTGCCAATGTTTGATGGAACGAAGTTTGAGGATCGGAGATATAAGGCGGATTTATATTTCAGATATTATCAGTTAAGGCAAGAGAAGATGCTTTTACATGTTCAGTATGCATTTCTTGATCGAGCAATGAGATGGTATTGCTCTGTATATAAAGAACATCAATTCAGAACTTGGGATCAGTTACTTGCTGCAATGGAGGCGAAGTTTGGCTGTGACGAAGGGATCAACGCTCATATGGGAACCAGATTTGGTCATGTTATCTAGCCACGAGATCCATGTGTCATTAGGTCATGTCCGACCACCAACTCCAGTTGCATTCCAGATTCTCTTGTTCTTGGATCTGTTGATGATCTTAGAACTGCTAGTAAACTCAATTTCTCTCCTTTGACTTCGATGCTTCAACAGTGTGTAGATCGCACCCCATCTTCTCCTTCATTATCTGCTCCAGTTGACGTTCTTGCTCTGGCAAATCCAGAAACTCTAATTCCTTCTGATGCAGTGGGATATCCGAGAAAGTTTGATATGGATTCCTCTTCAGTTTGTTCATTTTCCGGGGATGTAGACAATTCTCACGTGACTTCTTCGTGTCGTGTTATAAGTTTTAGTAGCTATTTTCTTGAGAATGTGATTGAGGACCAACGAGAAATTGTTATAGCCAACTCTGAGAATGTTGTTGTGCTATTAGACTCCTCAATTGAGTCAGAAACTGAGTCTACCGCAAAAATTATTGTTGCTGCTATTACTACCGTTGGTTGCCCTTTGGAGATGGCTGCTGCACTATATGATGATAGATCTTTAAGGTCTCATGTTTGTCCAACACGGGAGCTACTCTCATCTACCAATATTCGTGTCTCATCACCAGCATTACTTGCCTTGCATCATGAGAATGTTCAAAAGAAAATTACATATTTTGTCAAAGCTGAAGTCTCAAAAACTATCTATCTCATATTCATGGAGGACATTACTAGTTCCATTTGTAATTTTGTCACATCAATTGTTTTACGATGTCGCCCACCACCTAAGCCGCCACCTAGTGCTACGTGATTTGAAGTTTGAAGACCAACGCAGGCTATGGAACTCTCCTGATTACGAAGCAACTCGAATGGATTATGCAATCTTCAATAAAAAAAAAATTCAGAAGTCAACCTCGAGGGCGAGGTTGTTCTCCGGGGGGGAGTAGTTGATACGGTTAGAATACGGTGTTGAGCTGGAGCAGCAGAAGCATAAGAGGTTGTGTAAAAAGGGGGACTCTCATAGCATTCGGATTAAAGTTGTTATCAGCCAGCAGAGTAGTTAGCCGGTCTATCGACTCGGGACCGGTCGAAGGAGGTAGTCGTTCGGCTGAAATGGCCAGTCATCCTATAAATAGGAGGGAACGATGAGGAAATTGTAACGAGATATGTGATTTTGAAATTAATACAATTCCCTCCTCTTCCTCTCATGACTGTTCTGTCCTCTCCTTCTTCTTCCTCCTCTCCCTCTCACACCTCCGATCCTGTTGCAATTTCTTCTTCTCCCTTCGTCCCTATTTCTGTTGTTGCAGGAGTGCTTGGAGCAGCTCCACCTCCGATCTCCACTGACAGGAAGAAAGCAGCGCTATCAACTCTTACTTCTGATAGATTTACAGTATCGGAGGGCAGTCCAAGATCGGAAGGGCGTAACATATGGATGAGTAATTTATACAAGAGACCACCTAACGAAAATCTTCTACTTTTACTTACGCCGCTAGGCGACGGATGTAGCAAGCTACAGCGCCATGAGCAGTGCAACCAGCAGAGCTCATTTCCTTTTTACTTCTTCTGGCCCCTGAACTCAAAGACCTAGCGGTTTTTCTCGGCCCGAGCCCTGTTCAAGTAACTCTTCAACCGTGACTTTGTCAGAATTAATAATATTGAAAGTAAAATACTTAACTCAAAATAAAGTAAATTATCGGCGATGATAACTAAAAAACTACTTTTCATTTGATACACTCATTTTGAACGGTAACAAATGTGTATGAATATTGCATAAATATTTTTAGAATAATATTCTAATAAAATAGTTGTAAGATATATATATATATATATTAGAAATACGTGTCAAAACTATTTTTAAGAGAATGCATGGTTATAAGAAATGTACCTAATTTCAAAGTATTTATGAAACTATAAATTACACATTATTTCCATGATGTGCACACTCGCCTATGTATGGGGCAAACTTTCCCTTTTTATTAGATGCTTATTTTGTCCCCATCTCTATTTCTACGTGATTTTGTTTCGAATTACACGGTATACTTCTAATTTATGCAATTCTACTCTTGACTTGTGCACTCTAGGGCCCTCTTTGACAACGGAGTTATCGTGCGTTGGTCAGGTGACTGCGTTAATCGCGGAGAGAGAAATCCCATCTCCCCCTCACAGAAAGCCGCTAACCGACCCCGGTTGACTTACTCGATCCTCCGGGGTCGAGTAAGTCAACCGGGCTCGAATGTCAAAGGGCCCTAAATGTCTTCTAGAGAAAATAATAATTTCAAAATAACTCTGAATATCTTTAAGCATGCACCAACTACTGTCCATTACCTTCCATTATACCGATGTACTCCTACCCTTGTTCACAGTATCAGTATTAAATTTGATTATTATTATTTTTTTCGTGAAAGATGATCTTGGGATGCCCACTACAACTGGGAGAGGAACGCATGATGAAACCAATGGAAAAGAATACTAAATATGTATGGGTTCTCCATAATTTAGGGGTTAGCACATGTTAAGTATGTTTGCTTCTGTAAAAAGTTTAATATAACATGTATATAATATCAGGCCGATTGGTGTGAGAAATACATATGTGCCATCCTTGTTTGACATTAATACACTATGACATAACACTTGGCATCTTTTGACTACCTCCCAATCAAACAAAAGGTAACCAAAATGTGTGCGGATTAATGCATGGTGACACATGCAAGGCATATTTGACTCTTAGCATGACAATTTATAAACATGTTGTGATTAGCTCCTCATCAAATATAGAAAAGTTAAGAGACAATTAAGAGGAGTGTTGGGTAAGTTAAAAACTGGGTTGTCATTACAGGAGAATGTGGTTGATAAAATCATACAAAAAGACAATAACAGCATCCTTTACTTGAAGCCATACTATGTGAATACATATAGAGTTTTTTGCAAATAAATTATTGTTAGAGGTGAAATTACAAATATATATATATATATCATTTCTGAAAATGTATTAACATATATATCACCGTTGTTTTGAAAAACTTACAAATATGTTATTATCGTAAGCTCCCGTTATCACACGTCAACTTAACCATAGTTAAACCTAACCAGATGTGAGAAAAGATGAAAGTGCCCGATGTTATCACTCTTAGGGTTTTGGTTATTTGCAAAAAAAATCATAAATATAATCTTAAAGTATAAATAACATATCTAATGGGGATATATAAACAAATAACAAGATTTTAAGGTTAAAATGCAAAGAGAGCCGACCTCTTCCTTTTCTCTCCTCGGTGGGTTTCCCAAACCCTAATGGATGGCGGTGTCACCGTCGACCAGGCAATGTATGGCGGAGAGGTGGAGGGCGCGGGGGGTGCATCCGCATGGCAAGCTACTAGTGCTAGGGCAATGGCGGCGGCTATGCGGTGGCGGGGAGAGAGAGGAATAAGGAAAGGAACGTAGCGGTCACTGGTCAGATCCACTACCATTAGTGTAGCAAGTTGTTACACTTCCCAATAGCGCACTCAAAAAAGAAAAGGATGGGGCTCCATCTCAGCTACATGTTCGTATAGTCCAATCAATAATCAGACAGCTGAAAAAAAAAAGATCAGATGCCCTAGTTCACCATCAATAATGGGCCGACCACTTCAGATCCATTTAGGACCAATGTACTGACATTAGCTCTCATTCTCTCCTAATAACCCAGTATAAGGTATAGGGATGAGCACAGTTTGATTTAATTTGATTTGAGGAGAAATTTTCTCAAATCAATTTCTCAAATTAAATCAAATTGAATTGAGTGGTTATCTCGAATCGAACCTCTTTGAAATCAAACCAAACCAAACCGAATTATTTGATTTGATTCGATTTGGTTCGATTTGAACCATAATTGCACATTGGTTTGGGGCAAAGTTAAACATAGGCAAGACTGGGATAGTCTGGTTTCATTACGCTTTATACATATTTTTTTTAAATACACATAATACTTGTTGTACAGTGAAGTTTATAATTTATTAATAAAATTCAATTAGCAAGCAAACAATCCAACTAAACCAAAACTGTCCTAGAGTTTAGGTGGACAAGACTATCGATGAAAATAACATCTAGAACAACTTAATATCTTGTTTTGTGCACGAATACATATATCAATACGAATGAACAGTCATTTTTTCTAAATCAAGTATAAGATTCAAAATAAGATGGGACTTGGGAGTACAATTATGTACAAAAATAACACAATAATAATGATATTTAGGCTTTCAACATTGAACATCATAAGTGAACATCTTCTTCAAACATATCAACTGACTAAATCTAACTTGTTTATGTTAAAAAGAGATGTCTAAAACAAGAACTTTCAATAAGGGTTTCACAATTTTCAACAAAATTTTTTACTTTTCAAATTAAAAAATTACAGTGGTGTCAATACACATCAGAGGAAGAGATCAACGCATCAGAGGAAGAAATTAGAGGGAGGATGAGCTAGTACCAGACAAAGAGGGTCTACATCAGATGGCAGTGATCCTTGCTAGAAGGTGGACGGCAGCTAGAGAGGGGGAGATGGGAGAGGCGCGGCAGGACTGCGGTTGCAACTGTGAGCTGCTAGAGAGGACTAGCGCGACTACGGTTGGCCAGCTACAGACTGGTGGACTGCAAGGAGTGAGGGGACTGCTAGCCAACTGTGAATTGGCATAGAACTGGCCGGCTGTAGACTAGCATACGGCTGACCGGCTGCGAACTGGTTGACTGGCGAACTGGCAGACATCAGCTGGTGGTCCGGTGAGGAGGAGAAGGGACGAGGGCGAAGGGATGACGAGGGGTGAGGGCGAAGGGTGGCAGGTGTGGACTGCAGATTGGCGGACTGGCAGACGGCGACCGACGTCCCGACGAGGAGGAGATGGGGCGAGGGCGAAGGGCCAGCGAGGGGTGAGGGCGAAGGGTCCGGTGGCGACGCTGATCTTTCCCCCCTTGGATTGGAGGTGGATGGCAATCGGCGTCGAGGAGGAGAAGGAGCCTCTGCTGTAACGACCCGAGAATCCGATTACCTATGATTCTCATGTAATTCCACAACCGCGCTCTGATACCAGCTGTAACGACCCGAGAATCCGATCACCGAGAAGGTCCGATAACCCGAGACTCACACCGCCACCCACGAGCCCGAAGACTCGGAAGGGTTAAAAGGATAGTGTGGAGACTACACAAGTATCACAAATAATTACAGAAATTAAACAGGAAATAAATTAACATTTTACATGGTCCACAATATAAAATAACAATAACAACAGTCCACGACTAGTACAGTGACAAGAAAGGAAAGTACAGCTACACGGGGCATACCCCGGCTCTGACCTCTGGCACTACCTCTGGGCACCCGCACCACGCTGCACCACAGACGCGCTCCCCTGGGGCGGCGCCTCACCTGAAACAAGGTGAAAACACGCAGGGAATGAGTCTCGGAACAAGACTCAGTAGGGATCACTCGAACCTTACCTCGTAAAACGAGAAACCACTACACTAGCGGTAGAAGAGTATCTCGGAAAAGAAAGCTCTGTACTCTACAAAATAAGGTCCCATGGCACGCAAACCGACACCCGTGCCACGGTAAGAAGACCGAAGTTCAACGGCCAACCCGACAAAACCCGAAGGTCGGAAACACACGACTGACAGTTTGTCACTCCGTACTTCGTCAGGTTCGGACGTTGTTTTCCGTTGTCTTGAGAGTCTACTCCTTCAGTGACCCTCCACTAGTCGTAGCCTATCAGTACGCGTGTGCTGATCGCACCAGGGAGTGGTGTACGGGCTTACCCTGAGGACGGTTTTAGACTGGTTACCGTCGGGCCCCTCGTCAAATCAGAGTCCAGTGCCAGGGGAAAACCGGTCAGAGGGCCAGACCTAGGACGCGTGGTCTGTGTGTGCACACGTGGTTGGGGACAGTGGAGGCACGTCGACGGGCGTGACCCCACCTAGTCACTTGTTTGTGGTTACTTGTACGGTGTCTGCGCCTCGGGTAGGACCTACCACGTCAGGCGGTTCACCTGCGGTGCGGTGTAAGACGTCAGGGGACGCTACCGGCTGTGCTTCTAGTGGGTGGTACTCCTGTCGAGTACGGAGTGACAGACTGTCAGTCGTGTGTTTCCGACCTTCGGGTTTTGTCGGGTTGGCCGTTGAACTTCGGTCTTCTTACCGTGGCACGGGTGTCGGTTTGCGTGCCATGGGACCTTGTTTTGTAGAGTACAGGGCTTTCCTTTCCGAGGTACTCTTCTACCGCTAGTGTAGTGGTTTCTCGTTTTACGAGGTAGGGTTCGAGTGATCCCTACTGAGTCTTGTTCCGAGACTCATTCCCTGCGTGTTTTCACCGTGTTTCAGGTGAGGCGCCGCCCCAAGGGAGCTCGTCTGGGGTGCAGCGTGGTGCGGGTGCCCAGAGGTAGTGCCAGAGGTCAGAGCCGGGGTATGTCCCGTGTAGCTGTACTTTCCTTTCTTGTCACTGTACTAGTCGTGGACTGTTGTTATTGTTATTTTATATTGTGGACCATGTAAAATGTTAATTTATTTCCTGTTTAATTTCTGTAATTATTTGTGATACTTGTGTAGTCTCCACACCATCCTTTTAACCCTTCCGAGTCTTCGGACTCGTGGGTGGCGGTGCGAGTCTCGGGTTATCAGGCCTTCCCGGTGATCGGATTCTCGGGTCGTTACATCTGCCTTCTGCGAGGGCGAGCTAAGCGATTCGGCGATGGGCGAGGGTGAAGAGCCGACGAGGGCGAAGGGTCCTACGGCGACTCCGATCTTTCGGACTTTCCCCCCTTAGATTGGAGGTGGATGGCGGTGAGGAGGAGGAGCATCTGCGACTACGAGGGCGAGGGCGAGGGGTGAGGGAATTGGGGAGGGTGATTGGAAATTGGAGATCTCGCAACCTGGGTGTGTGGGAGTGAATATGTTAGGGTGGGATTTAGGGTGGGATTTAGGGTTTCACATAATTGACAAAAATAATTGGAGAACTAAGATTATCAGATTTGATTTGATTTTTAAAAAATAAAAATTAAATTAAATTAAAATTTTAAATATGATTTAATTTTAAATCAAATTATTTTTTTTAATTTCAAACCGAATCAAATCAATTGATTCGATTTGCATCACGGGTTAAACCCGAATTATACTCACCCCCTAATAATATATTTATCACAATGTGCCACGACGTAAACATCAAATGAATCAGATGACCAGAATCCTACGTGGACACAAATTTCAGTTCACATAGACACCTGAAAAGCGATATTTTTCCAACGAGAACAGCTCAAATCTTGCACAGTTCCGATAACCTTAAAAGACCCAAAGTGTCAATTCAGCTCAATAAAAAAATTATCTTTTTATTTTAATTTTAAATGCATCATGATCCAAAACAATGTGGGTAGAGTCGATGTCCAGATTCCATAATGAAAGTACAAAAATTAAACCAACTCCACATACATGGTAAAATGAGGAGCAAATTTTTTTCTTGACACATTTAAAGCCAATAATGAATAAATGCTAAAATCATTTACAAAGTAACAAACAATAAAAAGTCGAAGGAAACTCAGGACGCAAGTGAATATTTTTTAACATGTTATACCTGACTCATGCAGCATCAGTTAGGATTTGACTAATCCTCCATATCTTGTAAAAAAGAATTTATTCTTCTAGCAAACAGCAGCTTAAAGAAGTTAGGGAAGCGAAGAAGCACATTAAGGAATGATCGAGTTACACATGAGAAATTATTGAATATGTAATGAAGTACATTAGCACAGGTGAGCAGTCTACTGTTTAATATATTTTACAGACTATCACACAGAAAGCAGACGAGTCATGCAAGGGAAGTGAATCGAAGAAGCCAACGACTCAAGCTAAACTGCACGCAACAACCTTAATAGGGTGTTTGGTTGCTCTTTTTTACTTCTTTTTTTTCTCAATTTTAAAAAAAAGAGGAAGAGATCTTATAACCCCGTTTGGTATGTCTTTCTTAATTTTTAGAGAGATACTCTACTCCTATGTAAATCTTCCTCAAAAAAAAAATAACACTGGACCAATTTTTTTTTTAAAACACTCACCACATCTCCCTCTCTCCCACTCGCGACCCCCACCCCCCTCCCCTCCCTCCGGCTCCCCCCGTGCGTAGGCCCCCCCTCCGGCTTCCCCCCTGCGACCGCAGCCCCCTTCCCTTCCCCCCCTCCGGCCCCGGTTCCCCCCCGGCGCCGGCTCCCCCCCCCCCCCCCCGTGCGCCTCCCCTCCCCTTCCCGGCAGCCCCTCCGGCTCCGGCCCCCTGCGCCCTCCCCGGCAGCCCCCTCCCCCCCTCCGGCTTCCCCCCTGCGACCGCAGCCCCCTCCCCTTCCCCCCCTCCGACTCCGGTTCCCCCCCCCCCCGCCGTGCTCAGGCCCCCCCTCCCTCCGGGGGCGGCGACGACCACGGGGGCGGCGGCGTAAACTCCACCGATCAACTGCGCGAAGCCGCCGACATAGTGGGGCCCGAGCAGGGCTTCCCGGCCGCCGCGGCTGACCTGCAGGTGGAAGCGGACGTTTGGGCATCCCCGGGGCGGCCGCCGCTCCACTCGGAGACGCGGGGGAGGTCGGCGGGCTTGGCGGCTTCCCTGCCGCTGCCGGCGTGGGGAGAGACCTCCACGGTGGTGGACTCGAGTGCGACAACGGAGTCGGGCGGGAGGACCCGGCGCGGCGCTGAGTTGTGGGTCTCCTCCGGCGACGTGAGGGGGGCACCAGCCGCGTGCAAGCACGGGCCGGCGTC
Source organism: Amorphophallus konjac (assembly GCA_022559845.1). Classification (NCBI taxonomy): domain Eukaryota; kingdom Viridiplantae; phylum Streptophyta; class Magnoliopsida; order Alismatales; family Araceae; genus Amorphophallus; species Amorphophallus konjac. Next base: position 430,978,482 of record CM040122.1, on the reverse strand, counting down.
GTCGTAGGGGTTGAGCTGGGAGGGTGAGGCGGCGGCCATGGCAGCGGCACGCGGGCACAACCGGAAGCGCAAGGCCCGCGAGGATGACGACCGCTGCGATTCCCACAGTGCAGGGGGAGAAGATGACGGAGGAAAGGAGAAGAAGACGATAGTTTACCAAACATATAGTTACCTATTTTTATCAATTTTAAAAATTAAATTAAAAATCAACCTAACATAATTTTTTAGATAGAAATAATTTTCTTTTTAAAAGTGTTCCCAAACACCCTATAAAGCTCCATGTTCCAGTCTGCACGTCCTATCTTCCAACAAAATCCTTTATCATTGTCGCCACCATGGAAGCATCACTTGGACTGCACGCAAAGGTATTTACTTCTTCTATATTTATAATGGATGATTTTAATTTATTTAAAATAGTCCAAGACATCTATGTTGAGGATCATCATCTCATTTTTATGTATTTTCGATGATACTGGTAGGTGCACCTAGGCACCATCCCCGTTGCGTCTGTCCATACATCTATCCCTACTCTGTAGATCGCCGCCCCAGAGCACCTCTCTGTAGGGATGTCAACAGGTCGGATACGGTTCGAATAGTGGACTAGCTATTTTCGTATCCGATAAGAAATATTGTATCCGTTTGCTGTTCGTTAATAATTCGAAAAATGATGTATCCAAAATCGTTTTCTAGTATCCGAAAATATGCGGTTAACGAGCGGTTAGCGGATAGTTACCGGTAATAAGAGTACATAAATTATGAAACTTTAATATAAAAATAGTTCAATTAGAATAAAATCGGTGTTATCAAAACCGGACCGGTCCGACAGTGAACTGGTCAAGGAACCGGTCCGATTAAGGCCGGCCCGATCTAATATTAAAATCAAGGTAGCACATGCAGTCTCAGGGGAGCATCCACGGCCCCAGGAGAGCATCCTTGGTAACAGGGGAGCATGCAATCCGGGTTCAAGATAATTTGATGTCAACGATCAGGGGGAGCACATGCAGTCTCCGGGGATCATCAACGGTCTCAAGAGAGCATTTGATGTCTTAAGAGAGCATGCACAGAGCAAAGCATATGTCAACCCTTTAGGGGAACACATGCAGTCTCATGGAAACATCCACGGTCTCAAGAGAGCATCCTTGGTGAAAGAGGAGCATGCAGTCGAGGGTTCAAGGTAATTTGATGTCAACACTTTGGCGAAACACATGCAGTCTCCGGCGCCCATCCACGGCCTCAAGAGAGCATTTGATGTCTCAGGGGAGTATGCATGACCAGGGTTCAGCGTAAAGTATATGTCAATCCTTTAGGGGAACACATGCAGTCTAAGAGGAGTATCCACGGCCTCAGAAAAGCATCCTTGATGCCAGGGGCGCATGCAGTCCGAGTTCAAGGTAATTTGATGTCAACCATTTGGCGGAGCACATGCAATCTCCAGGGACCATCCATAGCCCCAAGAAAGCATTTGATGTCTTAGGGGAGCATGTACGACTAGGATTTAGGACAAAGCATATGTCAACCCTTTAGGTGAAATTTAATCTCCACCGTTAAATTTAGATCTAAGGGATAATATTAATAATATATATTTTATAATATTTAATGATAACAGACGGATACGAGTTCGGAATGAGGTGTATCCGTTTCCGTATCCGCTATGAAATCGGATATATCCGTATCTGTATCCGTTAACTTATCGGGAAAAAAAATATATCCACTTGATGTTCGTTAAGTTAATGAAACGGACGATTAACGGGTTATTAGTTACCCATTGACATTCCTACCTCTCTGGCTGCTGCCATGTTCATATCTTAAACCCTCCCCCCTAGGTAGTGCCGGAACCCCCCTCCCCTTGCCCTAACGGAGCCTCCCTCCCCCTACACCGCTATCGAACCCCCATCTCCCCGCACTACCAGAGCCCCCACCCCTCGGGGGTATTTGGTCACTTAACCCCCAACTAACATAAATATTATATCTTTTTAGAATATTCGTTCTCCCATCGATGTAAGTTAATTATGATGTCATATTTATTTTTTTTTTTAAAAAAATAACAATGATATACGTGTTAATATATTTTCACGAATAATATATCTTTAATTTATTTAAAAAACCCTTATAGAAATAGGGTTGAACTTTTCAAAAAAAAAAGTCATTACCTTTATATTTGATATATTTTTTAGAGGCATGTGGGGGGATAGCTGGGATGCCCATCGTGGTGTATAAAGCGTATGAGCAACCTAAAATAACTTGACAATTCTAAGTTTTTAATTTCATGTCATCAAAATCTTATATCTGATGCTATTGGAAGGAGGTATTATGCATCATTCCCTTCATTGACTTCGTCATTAATAGTAGCTGAGAAGGCAGCGATTGAAGTTGGGATGCGGCTCACCGATGGCATTTGAAGATAGTATTTAAGAAGTACCATATTTAAGGGCTCTGATGCTTATAACATTTCTTAATATTATAAGAAATATTATATAACCCAATCCAGTGGTAACGAGTTGTAGATAGTATTTAAGAAATATTCTCATGGTGTTCAGCCCATATTAAGAACCCTTGTAGTTGAAGACTTACAAGAAATAAAGATATGATTATGTTGTAAGCAGTTGCCATAGTACGGTAGAGCAACAAATATAATAATTTTTCAGGATTACGCAGACAGAAAATTTCGTCGAGTTCTTGCAATAACACCGTGTAGTTTTATTCAATATGGGCTGATTTGTTTTGAGGTTAGTACAGTGGAATAGATGTGAGAGAGTGAAATGAGTTTCATCTTTCTCTCACACATAAAATTGTTAACTAAAATTAGTTAACGTATTTAACTCTCCGACGTCGAGTGCATTAATCTCATCCGATTAATAAATAAGGTGTACTAACCTAGCTAAATTCTTGCAATACCGTTGTCGTAGATCCGGACACAAGCAAAAGAAACCTGCACGGATGATGCGAAAGACGACAAAAATTTGATCCCACGTGACGTACGTATGACGATGACTACAAGCGTCGGAGGTGTTTTGATGGACCCATGGTAAAACGTGGGAGCGGTTCACCGGCCAACTTCTTCGGTCACCCTGCTCAGGACCAATGCACGTGATCGCGCCACGTCAGCGACCCCATTTTGAGGACCCCCGCTCTCCCTGGCCCCGCCCCACTCACGCAGAGCAGCGGCGGCGACCAGCAGCGGCCACGGGCGAAGCTCCAGCTGTGGCCATCTTCTTCCCCTCCGACGCCGCCGTCCGGCCCCACCATTCCGGCACCCCCGCCCCCAATCTGGAATGGCCCCCTCCTTCCCCGCTATTGGCAAGAGGGAGGCGCCGGAGCGCCCTCCACGTCGCGGCCCCGGTTGGGGGGGGGCGGCGGCGCCAGAATGTTGAGGTCAGATGGCGGCACTGGAGGGGAGGAAGAAGGCTGGAGTCCGGGCGCGTCGCGGGTAGCGAGAGCTTCACCGGTGGCGCGGAAGCTCGCTGCCGCTGCTCTGCGTGAGGGCCCGGGGGGGGGGGGGTCTTCGAAATGGGGGAGGGGAGAGACGCAACGCACGCCGCACGGGAGGGCGTCGTCGCTGACGTGGCGCGATCCCGTGCGTTGGTGCTGGGACTGGTGACCGAAGTTGGGCACGTAACCCGCTCGCGGAGAATGCCGATGGAGCTATCCGGAACTTAATTATCGCAATCATATTTTGTAGTTCTGTATATGTTTGTTTTATATAGTTACAATTAATTGTTATAGTTTTTAGTGTGCTTTACTCCTAAGATGTTTTCTGATAGTCCATCTTTAATGTGGATTAACATAAAGTCGTTCAAAGGGGCTCATTTATGAGGAGGTTTTGAGATTGTGATAGATTAGAACGATGTTAAAAACGCTAATTTTTAACTGCTCTCAAGTTTTAAACCGTTGAAACTAAGGTTATCTTTAAAATATAAAACTATAGTAAATCCAAACTTATTTATTCCCTGCATCCGAACAACCTAAAGTGGCATAATTCACGAAAAAGTTGAGAAGAATGATACATCACTCGTTTTACTAATTATTTTATCAACTACTTCAATTTGTCTGCGAAAAAAATATGTTTTTTAAAATATTTGCTGTATCAATTCTAGCAAATTCCCGTGACCGGAGATCATTTTAAGGGTCTAGATGTGCTCATCGCCCAATCTAATTCCATAGTGATCACTTCTCTACACCCGTGGGCCACGTGACAAAAATTTGGGTGGCAACTCAATAAAATAAATAATTATTAACAATAGAAAGCATTTGTTCAAAGGGAAAATAATTAATGGTATAACATAAGACTCCGTGATTAACAGAAGAGTAATACTTAAAAAAGAAGAAGGGTAATTTCCACAGCTATCATCTTTTATTCGTACTCTCATATCCATTACAGTATTAAGTGTACTTCGATAATACGTCACATTAATTATTTTATAGTTTATTTTTACGTACTTTTTTTAGTAACTGAGAACCTAACAGAGTGGCATGGAGCCCGAGTTTAAGTCTTATCCTATATATTAAGTCATCTTTTTTTTACCGTCGTCATAAAATCTCGAGTTCGCTCGATCTCGGATTCCTCTTATGAAAAGGAGGATCTTACTCACCGCTGAGGATCCTCTTAATTTCACGTACTTATTTTAACGTTAGACTAAGAAAAAAACTATAGTTCTCCTCGCAACAACGATTCTACGTACATCTCTAGAATCTTTTTTTATTATTTCCTATATATTCTCAAAATATTACATTTTATGTCTTAGTTATACCTTCACCTTCGATTGTTTCCGATAGTATTGTAATCACATAGGTATAATTGACAGAACATTATTTATTATGAGACTATATATCAAAATGTATGCATTTTTAAATACAATCAAGTCTATTACATGATTATTTCTTAAAAAACTCACGTGAAACAACTAACGCATGGTGAGAAAACAAATTAGGAAATTTTTAGATATTACCCGAGCAATTTATCATACTTCGGCATCAATTCCTCCTAGATGTTTTTTCATAGCCCTCATTCTTACACATTTATTCGATGAGCCTTCCCTTCAAGGTTTTCTCTTAAAAACTCGAAGAGCTTATGTCTACTTCTAAGTTCTAACTAACATGAAATTAAGAAGGGCTAATTTCATATATATCCTCCTCAAATATTAAGTATAAAAGTAATATTTTTATTATCATATATCATATATATTAATATTATTATCAACTAAAGAATTTTAAAATATCACTAAATGACAAAATTATATCCTATGTTCATGTATATCCCTAACCTCCATACACAGATTTTGAAGGTATTTTTTTATCATTTAGTGATATTTTAAATTTTTAGTTAATAATAATGATATATTTGATATTTGACAATTAAAGATGATAGTTTTGTTATTTTTATATAAGAAAGAAATATATCAAATTAACTCAATTAAGAAAGATTAAAATAGAAGGAACAATTGATTAATATTCTCTAATAGTGCCTTGGCTTTATTCCCCCTAATGGAGGGAGAAAATAAAGTCTATGGGACTGTACTAAATTATCCCTAAATAATATTAAAATTAGAGAGGAAAAGATAAATTATAAATAAATAAAATGATTCATAATTTGTAGACAGCATCTCATCTAAGATTCCCATATGGTCGTCGGATAAGCCATGGGTAAATTTGAAGAAGAGAAAGAATAGCACGACAACGAAGCGGAAGGGAGGAATACCACCCAAAAGAAGCGCGCAACGGATAAGGATATCTACACCTCCGGCGCTTCACACCCGAGCGAGCGAAGCAGAACTCCTCTCCGGCGCCGGCCATTCGCAGAGTCCCATCCAATCTCTCTCTCTCTCTCTCTCTGCGTCGCCGGGGCTCTCCTTCTTCAGGTACCTCTAATGGCGGCCCCGGTAGTGGACGCGGAGTACCTTAAGGAGGTGGACAAGGCCCGCAGGGACCTCCGGGCCCTCATCGCCAGCAAGAACTGCGCCCCGATCATGCTTCGGCTTGCGTCAGTTCGCGAAATCTGATACCTCCCCGTAATTTCTTTTGGTGTGCTGTTTTCTTCTCTGATTTGGATGCTTGCTACTGGTTTTCCGCCTGTTTCCGCTCGTTCCTTGGCTGAGTCCGCGGTTTGATTGGCTGGATTGCCTCGTGCGGGTATCTGGTTCATGGCAAAGGAGTTCTGTGTCTTGTCTTTGTTTTCTTTCCCTTTTGAGGCATCTGGAGTCTATCTCTCCTCTGTCCCCACTTTGTCACGAGAAGTTTCCATTTGCATGTATCCCGTGTGTTGTCAGATGACAGCTGTCCATATGACTCCAGGGGAGGCAAGAATTTGGATGCTGATTGATCTGTTGTTACCTTGTTGGTGATTCCCCCTTCCTCGTGATTTTCCACCATGCCAAAGTGAGGGCAAATCACTGTAGACTGCGGCATTCATTTCAGTTTTCTTTTCTGATTGATATTTTACTACGGCTAGACCCTCTCTGCAACACCATCATGCTGTGAGTTGCTATCTGAGACAGTGTAGTTCTAGGTGGAAGAGGATTTTGTTACATTATGGGCTCTTCTTGTAATAATGTATATTTATGTTGTTCAGACATTTCCTCAGTATTTTCGTGACACTGGGAGGCCCTGCTGAACACTATTTCTTAACTTTGATGTGATCCTTAAAAAAAGAATATTAGAAACTTGAAAAGTCGAGGTCATAACAGTATTGCGCTTGTCCTTGCACTTGTTGCATCCAAAATGGAACTTGCTTCCAGCGAAGGCTACAAGGTTATAATACGCATAACGATTCCTTGAAAGGGAATGGCGGGTATTCTTTTGAACAAGTGCTGCTGATTTTTTGTTAACTATTTAATCATGCTTATGCACAGAGCCCTAAAGATTATTTATCCTGCCTGCATCTTTTTTTTGAAGGTGACCATGGGCCCACAATTCATTGAGAGAGAAATTATCACACCCCTAACTTATGATCATATGTTTTAGATTAAATTCACTATCACTTCCTTCCAAAGCAAGTGTCTTGTTATTTAATGAGTCAGCCTACAGAGGAAGCTGGCAAACTATTGGCATGGTAATGTTACACATTGTTGCTTGTAAAGGTGGTTATTTGGGCTTTCGAGGTACCGTTTTACCAATATCTTATGCCTTTCCATAGATATAAGAAAAATATTTTATGCACCCCCAGACACATATTTTTCACATTCATGTGTTTAATGGAACTCGAGTAATGTAAATGTAGAAAGAAAATAATTCACATGCCAAGATGGGATATTGTCATATTTTCTTTTCTTTTGACCCATTTTCTTTATCACATTTAGAGATTGCTTTGGGTTGACAATATTGTTCTTATGGCATCTGCATCAATTTCTTTTCTTATCCTTATTCTTTGCAGATGGCATGATGCTGGCACTTATGATGTGAACACAAAGACAGGTGGTCCAAATGGTTCTATTAGAAATGAGGAAGAGTACAAACATGGTGCAAATGCCGGGTTAAAGATAGCTATTGATTTTTGTGGTAATTCAACTACAAGAAAATGTTGTACTTGGATCTTATCCTTTCACTGTTTAATAGTTCAACAGTGTTATCCTTGATCTCACATTTATACCTACACTGTTTTCTATAGAAGTTGTGAAATGAAATGTTATTTTGGGATTTTTACTTTTTAGTCCCTACAAATAAAGGTATTTATGTTTTAGTCCCTCAAATACAACTATTTGTTAGAAAGTCCCTACAATCTTCGACATTATGCGAAAAAGTCCCTGTTATTCCCTCTGTACTACACCATCCACAAAAATGTTAACCCATATTGGGTTAACTTTATCAATGTGTAGTAAAGGACGAAAATAACCCTTTTAGTTATTGAGGGGGAGAGAGAGAGTAGAGGGAGAAAGAGTGGGGGGAAGAGAGAGAGAGTGGGGGAGAGAGTAGAGAGATAACACGCAGAGGGGTTTCTCATGTGGCTCCGGTGATTCCCCCACCGGAGGGTGTGTGCGGGAGAGAGAGAGAGGGAAACCTGTCGGGCCTTGGAGGGGGTTTCTCCTTTGGTCCAGTGATCCCCCCCAACAGAGGGTGCGAGCAAAGAGAGATAGAGAGTGGGGGTGGAAAAGAGAGAGGTTGATGATGATGGCACCGGGGGATGGACTTTGTCTTGCCGCTGTCGTCCCCCTTCGCCGCCCTCCCCTTCTTCACCAGCAGCCCGCGCACCTCGTTCTGCACCAGCACGGTCAGGACCAACGTTGATGACAATGGCAGCGGGGGATGGACTCAGTCTCGCCGCCATTGCCCCCCTTCGCTGCGCTCCCCTCCTTCACCAGTAGCTTGCCCACCTTGTTTTGCACCAGCACAGTCAGGACCATGGTTTGCAGTACCGCCCAGTACGTGTCGAGCGGTACGTCTCAATACCGGACCTGACTGGTCCAGTTTCGCCATTTAGTTACTGGTACCGGCCGGTACCTATTAAAAATTTTAAAAAATGCCAGACGAGCCAGCACCCGCTCCTGTACTGGCACAGCCTGCGGCACCACCAGCAGTCGGCTGCGGAGCTCCACCGGCCAGCAGCTTCCCTCCAGCCACCGCAGCCCCACCGCGACGCGTCACGCAGTCTGCGATTGCAGAGAGGACACTTAAAAAAAATACATACGGATCGGGAGAGAGAGAGAGAGAGAGAGAGAGGAATCTCTGTGGATGTGGGGCCGAAGCAACAACGGAAGATTATGAAGCAAGCTTCGAACTGCGGCTACGAACGGCAGCGACGGCAGCTTCGGACTGTAGAGATGGCGGTGATGGCGGCCTCGGCCGGCGGAGAACTCCCAAGTCCCAAACCCAAGGGTGGGAGGGAAGGGAAATGACAACGGGGTGAGAGGGTGTCAGGGGCCTGAATGGGGGAGTGGGTTTTTTTTAAAAAAACTCTTTAGCAGTTGGATCCGACTTCTGGATCCGGACTTGGGCTCTCAGGTCAGCGGGCCGGGTGGGAAGTTGGCTGGGCTAGGTTCGGTGGGGAACCAGATGGGGAAGAGGGAAATTGTCTGGTACCGAATCGGTATCGGGTGGTACATACCGGTACCAGTATTGGTACCGGACTTGATTAGTATCGGTACCGGTACTACGTACCCTGGTCAGGACCAATGTTGATGACGATGGCACCAGGGGATGGCCTCAGTCTCACCGCCGTCGCCCCCCTTCGCTGCCCTCTCCTTTCGCCGCCCTCCCCTTCTTCACCAGCAGCCTACCCACCTTGTTCTGCACCAGCATGGTCAGGACCCCCAGGTTGGTGTGCTCGGCAAGCCCCACTGTCAACTCCGGATGGGGGCAGCAAAGATAGTAGTGGCACACCATTGCCCTCCCCTATAGGCGCGACAGCCCCCCCATCCTCACCTCCAACCCCAGCCCCTCGCTGAGCAGCCCCATCATCCTCCCCGCCAGCCCCTGCAAGTGCTTGTCCCACGCGAGCATCTCCCACTTGCAAACCTCCGATATCTTTGCAGCATCGGTCAGCATAGGCCCCATCAGCACCCACAAGGTGTCCCACTAGGAGGCAGCACTCCGATGATCCTTCCTTCACTCCAAGTTCTATGCCCTCCCCCTCACCCCCACCCCTTCCATGCCCACCACCACCTTCCGCTTCTCCGACGCTGCCTTCCACAGCCGCCCCGCCGAGCTCCAGCCCACCTGCCCTAACGCCACCCCCTCGATACCCTTGCCTCCTCTTCTGGTGGCGCTCCCAGCTTGCTTGGACATCAGCTTCCTGCTCAGATCGTACATCAGCAGTCCCATGAGAAGATCATACCTAGCTTCAGACAAGCACGGGGGTTGCAGCTTTTCCTTCAGCCTGTTGCTGTGGGGTTGCCTACAGGCGAAGCCCACCTTTATCTGGGCATAAAGGTCAGCAAAACCCAGCCAGGTCCCCTCATCCAGTGTCCCAAGAATGCCAAAAATCTGGTGCAACTAGCCGACCTCATTCCTTCCAGGAAACAATGTCGCCTTCATCAACAGCTCCACCATGATGCAACCCGCAGACCACATGTCAATGGCGGTGTAGTACCCTTTTTTGGCCTTGAGGAGCAGCTCCAGCCTCCAGCGCCCTGTACCAAAGGGTGCCCACCCAATTCGTGTAAGGCCACTGGTCTCCGATGCCGCCGATGCAACAACGGGACAGGCCGAAGTCGCACATCTTGAGCTCACCGGAGCGGGCGACCAAGACGTTGGACGTCTTCAAGTCACGGTGGAGCACCCCGCAGTCGTGGATATACTGGACGGCCTACAGCAGCTGGTGCATCGGGAATTTGGCATCAGGGGGGAGAGAGAGAGAGAGAGAGCAGGGTGGACTCACACCGAAGAAGGGTATTTTAGGGATTTCAAGGGAAATCTTACATGAAGATGGAATATTCCACGGCATCTTTTTTTTCTAACGTCTGTGAACCACATGGGCTTTTTACTAAGAGTTAGAAGATTGTAGGGAATTTTTTACCAATAGTTGTATTTGAGGGACTAAAACGTAAATACCCTTATTTGTAGGACTAAAAAGTAAAAATCCCTATTATTTTTCAGCAACTGCAGAGGGGCGACAATTTGTTATGAAGTGCCAATCCACTTCTCATGGTACATTGACAATGGTCACCTGGCACATGATAACTTAAAACTTCCTTTCTTAGATACAAAGTCAAGTTCAGTCTAAAAATTTTCCTGACTTGGTCATCATTTCAGTCAATTGGTAAATTCATCCTTTTTTTTTGGTTCACATGTTACCCAAATAAATTGAAGACCTAGAAGGAAGTATCTTTCACCCAACATCATCCAATGTCCATGATAACATTTTTCATAAGAGCCCAATAGCTCTCTGCACCACTTGCTTGCTAATTCCATGGTGTCCAGCCTATCTTTGGATGCAATCCTTCATTTATAATATATAAGTCACATCCATCTTTGTGCTCCTGATCGTGAGGCTGTGTCATCTCTTTTCATGGTTGCTTGCCGAACGTTATTCGTCTTTTTTCTATGGTCATCGCCATCTCTTTTTGTTATTACCTGACTTCCTACATATTTAGCTTGGCCAAGCCCCTGCAAGTGACTAATTAAATTATATGCTGTTTTCTCTTGTTGTAACGTCTATCAGGAATTTCATGTTGTCGGATCTTGTTATATACGTTCCGTACTTTGTTAACATTGAAAGGACACCTTGAAATGACCTTCGGTGATGATTTATTCCTTGGAATGAATGCCCAAAGATATGTAATTTGACCTGAGCGTTGGTGCAGACTTACATTGAAATGCTAGGAGCTTAAAAGATCTTACGTAGTGCAGTATATGTATTCTAGAGCAGCAAAAGAACAAAATCTATTCTTAGTAGTTTATTGGTTTGAGGATTCAAGCTGAAGAAGTAACAAGGTGCACTCTCCTCTTCCCTTTTGGTTGTTCTAACTCTATTTAATAGAATTGGTGGTGCAATTGACACTTTCTTTCAAAAGCAAAAAGAGGAAAAAGGAAATTAAAAAACAAGGAACAACAATCTGAAAGATAAAACATTTGATTATGTGAGCGTTATTCACATACATTAGTACAGTCCATTTTACCTATATGGTCTTGGAAATAAGGTGGCTTGCCCCTTGCTGTCCCTTTCTTGTGTGTGTGTATTGCTTCCCCTGATGGCTGCTCCCAATTCCCCCCACCCCCCATCCCTTCACCCCAACCCAAATAAGTAAATAAATCATGCACTAGGTGAGTTCCAGGGCAGGCAGTTATGTGATGTTCATGTGGCAAATAAAAAGACAAGAAATGGAATGGAGATTGCTTGGGAGTTGCATTCTGATGATGCTAGTTGATAATGTTATAAATCAGTCAACTGCCCTTAGTTGCAGATATACCATGGATATCCATGGGATCTGGTCTCTGCATTACTGATTCTTTTGGCTTTTTTTTTTCTTCGGTTCATGGTTGATCTCCTTAACTGTGTTTTAAGATCTTTTTTGTCGTATGCATTTTGAATAACCCCCCCTCCAGCATCATGATTTTGTTTTTTTTTTGTTTTTGGTTGGGGGGGTATAGGATGATATTTTTGTCGAACTACTTCTACTGTCAACCTGCCTCCTTGATATTTTCTGCTTTTGCTGCCTAAAAGCATGAGCTTGCTTACTTCACGAAGGACACAATTGGTTAGTTTGTGTGTAAGAACTAAGTGATAGTGACATTGTGTGCAAACAAACTATGGTGAAGTTGCTTCTATGCTTACATGCTCTGTTTTTCCTTTTTTGCTAGACATTGTGAAGGCAAAACATCCAAGGATAACATATGCAGACCTTTACCAGGTGATTCTATCAGACAACATATTCTGACTGGTGAATAGTTTCTGAGTAGATACAGAGTAAACTTGCTGCTCCAATTTACCCTTTAGACCATAGAAAGAAGACAAGAAGACACTAAATAGCAATCTTCACCCACCCAACACCCCCCCCCCCCGCAACTACTGGTTGCTGGTTGGGGGGATGCAGGTAAAATAATGATTAGATGAATTACAAAGTAAACAAATGATTCTCCATTTCAATTAATTATGAGAAAGTAAAATTTCCCTACTTTGGTGTTTTAAGCATTAGATGTGTGATCCCCTCACCCCCAATCATCGATCATGGCAGGCTGTTTCAATTCATCTTTTTGTGGTTGGTGCTTGATCGAATAATTAATTTTATTTGGAATTTAGAACAAGAAATCAATGTAATGTGGAATAATGTTACAAATTATATAACGAGTGTAGCAAAATAACTCTTAGGCGAATCTATAGGTAAAAAGAATTTAGAAAAAGAGACTTGGTGGTGGAGTGAGGAAATCTAAAATACCATTAGAGTAAAAAATGAGTGCTTTAAAGTTTGGCAAACTAACAAAAATAATCAAACCCTAGAAGTTTATAAAATTGCTAAAAAGATGGCTAAGAAAATAGTTAGCGAAGCTAAATCAAAGGCATTTGAAGATTTATATAATAAATTAGGAACCCGAGAGGGTGAAAAGGACATATATAAACTTGTTAAATTAAGAGAAAGGAAAACTAGAGATTTAAATCATGTTCGTTGCATTAAAGGTGAAGATCAAAGGGTTTTAACTAAGGATCTTGAGATTAAAGAGAGGTGGCATAGTTATTTTCAGAAGTTACTTAATAGAGATTGCGTCAATGATTTTTCTTTAGAAGGTACCCAAGAGTCGACAATATTTGATAAATATCAATATTTCAGGCGTATTAAAATGTCAGAAGTGGAGGATGTTTTAAGGAAAATGAAAGTGGGCAAGGCCTTAGGACCAGATGGCATACCTATTGAAGTATGGAAAAGTCTAGGAGACATTGGTTTTCGGTGGCTAACTAAACTTTTTAATAAAATTTTAAAGGAACGGAGAATGCCAGAAGTTTGGAGGAAAAGTGTTGTAGTTCCTTTCTATAAAAATAAAGGAGATATTCAAAGTTGCAATAATTATCGTGGAATTAAGCTTATGAGTCATACTATGAAACTTTAGGAAAGAGTAATCGAAAAACGCCTCCGATATATGACTACTGTATCGGAAAATCAGTTTGATTTTATGTCGAATAGATCTACTACAGAAGTTATTTTCTTACTACGGCAGCTAATGGAGAAGTATAGAGAGATGAGAAAAGATTTGTATATGGTTTTTCTTGATTTAGAGAAGGCGTATGATCGAGTACCGAGAGATTTGATTTGGTGGACATTAAGAAAGAAAGGAATCTCTCAAGGATATGTTGATTTGATTAAGGATATGTATGACGGTGCTATTACTAGTGTTCGAACTATTGTTGGAGAGACTGGTGAATTTTCAGTTTCTATAGTTTTACATCAAGGTTATACACTAAGTCCGTATCTCTTTGCCTTAATTATGGATGAAGTAACAAAATAATTGTATGAGGATATCCCTTGGCGTATGTTATTTGCAGATGATATTGTCTTAATTGATGAGAGTATTGATGCTTTAAATGCTAAGTTAGAGCGTTGGAGACGTGCCTTGGAGCCTAAAGGTTTTAAAATTAGGAGGAGTAAGTCAGAGTTTATGCATTGTAATTTTAATAATGGGAGAGTGGTACAGGAAGACAAGGTTCTAATTGATGGGCATAACATTCCGAAGAGTAGTAACTTTCAATACTTAGGGTCTATCATACAAGAGAATGGGGAGATTTATGATGACGTTACACATAGGATTAAGGCAGGCTGGTTAAGATGGATAAGCGCATCAGGAGTCTTTTGTGATCGTCGTATGTCTGTGAAATTTAAAGGGAGATTTTATAGAACGACTGTGAGACCTGCTTTGTTATATGGTACCGAGTGTTGGGCAGTACGAAAAGAACACATTCACAAAATATGTGTAGCAGAGATGAGGATGTTGAGATGGATGTGTGACAAGATTAAGAAAGACAAAATTAGGAATGAGCGCATCCGTAAGGACTTAGGGATAGCCCCAATTGATAGTAAAATGAGAGAAAATAGACTCAGGTGGTTTGGTCACGTGCTTCGTCGCCCTAACTCAGCGCCGGTTAAAAGATGTGACCGCATCTTAGTTGATGCTAGTAAAAGAGCTCGGGGAAGGCCTAAAATGAGATGGTGCGATGTTATTAGGAAGGACATTAGTTTTTTGGGTTTAAATATGAATATAGCACTTGATAGAAATCTTTGGCGGAACATGATTCATGTAGCCGACCTCAAATAATTGGGATAAGGCTCTGATGATGATGATGAGTGGTACTACCCACTTTCAAAAAAAATCTTTTATGTTTTATTTGTTGCTATGATTTGATGAAAATGAAAAATTTGAAGAAAATTTGAAGAAGAGCAGAAAAAGACCAAGAGATTTCAGCAGTCCGAGGATTGCACACAGCAGGAAAAGAGGAAAATGAAGAAGAGATGGTGAAAAAGAAGAGAAAAGAACAAGAGAGCAAGTGGGGAAGAGAGAGTAGGCCAGTAGGGGACATTGGACTCTGACCATGTAGCTCTGTGCACAAGAGAAGGTAGAAAGAGCGAGATTGGGAATGAGAACAGAGTGAGGAGAGAGGAAAAGGAGAGGAGGGGGCAGGGGTCTTTCCCCAACCACCGGATGTGTTTTCCTTGTGGAAAGAAGAGAGGGAGGAAGAGGAAAGAAGCGGAAAAAATAGATAGAAAGGAAGGAAAGGAGATGAGGAAAGAAAAGGAGAGGTGAAGAAAAGGGAGGAAGAAGAGGGAGCCAGCAGAGAGTTCCAAATGTCCAATGGGACCATGACCAGTGCTCTCTACCCATGTATCTAGTGGTTGACCTAAAATTCCAATAAAGTCCATGAGCTTGAGTAAACCTCTTTATGAACCTAAATACCCAAAATACCCTTGACCATAACAATATAACCTAATACTCTAGGTGTCCCTTGTTAGGGATATGGAGTACCCAGACGAGGAGGACAACCAGCAGAGGAGAAGAAGGAGAGAAGAAGAATCACACAAGAACACACAGGGATTTTTTACGTGGTTCGGAGGCAAGATGCCTTCCTACGTCCACGGCCTCAATAGGATTCCACTAAGATAATCACAGACTGGAGTTGCAATACAAGGAGAGAGCCCATCCTTTTATACTAGGAGATTAGGGCGTCATAAGTCATGGCATTAAGGATAATAATACCCCTGATCAACAGAAATCCTCTTCCGAGATACATCAGACGCGCATGCTCGCCTGTCCCCCCGATGCTCTCCTGGGACCGAGTATGCCCTCCAGCGACTGCAGATGCTCCCCCACCAGATGCTCCCCCACCATCAGTCAGATCAAAGCATTGCCAAGGCAAGGTCGACGCATTGCCAAGACAAGGTTGACGCATCCCAAGTGATATCGACTTGCCTTGAACCCGCAATGCATGCTTCCCTGACGCCAGTGATGCTCTCCTGGGACAATGAATGCCCTCCAGTGACAGCATGTGCTTCCCTGCTAGACCCGGACAGCATATGCTCCCCTGGAGTAACGAATGCTTCCCTGGCACTGAAAGATGCTCCCCTGGAGCAGCGAATGCTCCCCTGGAGATGCGATATGCTCGCCATGCTCCCCTGAGCTGAGGATGCTCCCCTGGAGCAGTGGATGCTCCCCTGGGACAGCGATTGCTCCCCTGAGGCAGAGTGTGATCCCGTGCAGAGGCGCACGATGAAGAGTTCTGACTCCACACTCTAACAATCTCCCACTTGGAGTCTGAACTCCAAAGAAAGCAAACCTCTCAGTGTATTAGCCCTGCTCAATATAACAATGGAAATACTGCTACGGCAACCCTCCATCAATCATCCATGGAGGCCAACTGAGGCTTTGCACAGCCTCAGTTTCTCTGTGGTCACCACCTTGGTTAACATGTCTGCTGGATTCTCTGCACCAAGTATTTTCTCCAGCAGCAAAACATCATCTTCAAGCAGACCACGAATGAAGTGATATTTCAGTTGTATGTGCGTAGTCCTTGCATGAAAGACTGGGTTCTTGGCAAGGTGAATTGCACTTTGACTGTCACAAAACAACACACTATTGCTTTGTTCCTTGCCCAACTCCTTCAGAAAATTTTTCAGCCATACCATCTCTTTGCTAGCTTCAGAGATAGCTACATACTCTGCTTCTGTTGTTGAGAGAGCAACAACCTTCTGAAGTTTTGAAACCCAACTCACTGCAGTGCCACCCAAGGTGTAAACATAGCCAGTGGTACTTCTTCTGGTGTCCAGATCACCACCAAGATCTGAATCAACAAAACCTTGTAAGATAACATCACTTTTCCTGAAACAAAGTGATTTGCCTGAGGTGCCTTTTAGGTATCTCAGAATCAATTTCACTGCCTCCCAGTGTTGCTTGCCCGGATCTGCCATATGTCTGCACACAACTCCCACTGCATGTGCTATATCCGGCCTGGTACAAATCATGACATACATCAGACTTCCTACAGCTGATGCATAAGAAATTTTCTTCATGGACTCTCGCTCTTCAGCAGACTTTGGTGACTGCTCTTTAGACAGCTTGAAGTGATTTGCCAAAGGAGTGCTAACTGGTTTTGCATCCTGCATGTTGAATCTGCTCAACACCTTCTGGATGTAACCTTCTTGAGATAGCTTCACAGTGCCAGCTGTTCTATCCCTCACAATTCTCATCCCAAGAATTTGCTTTGCTGCTCCTAAGTCCTTCATAGCAAATTCCTTTGATAATTGTATTTTCAGATTATTAATCTCTGTCATACTTGATCCTGCTATAAGCATATCATCCACGTACAACAGCAATATGATATAACAATTATCAAACTTCTTAAGATAACAACAATGGTCCATATTGCACCTAATGAAACCATTGTTACATATGAATCCATCAAACTTCTTGTACCATTGTCTGGGGGCTTGTTTCAGACCATACAAACTTTTCTTGAGCTTGCACACAAGGTTTTCTTTGCTTGGGACTGAAAACCCTTCTGGTTGCAACATGTAGATGTCTTCCTCCAAGTCACCATGGAGAAAGGCTGTCTTCACATCTAGTTGCTCAAAATGTAAGTTCTCAGCAGCAACAATGCTCAACACCAGTCTAATAGTGGTTAGTTTCACAACTGGAGAAAAGATCTCAGTGTAGTCTATACCTTCTTTCTGCTGGAAGCCCTTCACTACCAACCTTGCTTTGTACCTCTTACTGCCATCAGGTTCATCTTTGACTCTGTAAACCCACTTGTTATGCAATGCCTTCTTGTTCTTAGGGAGTTTAGTTAGCTCCCAAGTCTGATTCTTTTGCAATGAGGTCATCTCATCTTTCATGACTAACTCCCACTTAACAGAATCTGTAACCTGCATTGCTTCATCATAACACTCGGGTTCACGTTCGTCAGTCAACAGTAGGTAATGCAAAGATGGAGAATACCTTTGTGTAGGCCTAGGTATTCTTGCAGATCTTCTCAGTTGTACCGGTGTACTAGGTTGTGCTTCTATTTCAGATACATCCTGTATCTTATCATTCACATCATCTTGTGAAATTTCTTCTAGCTCAACATGTCCACCATTCTCATTTTGTTTCCCTGCACTGTCAGATTCTACAACAGCCCTGTCTTTGTATAAGACATTTTCATTGAATATAACATTTTTCCTTTTGAGAATTTTTCGATTTTCATCATCCCAAAATCGATATCCAAACTCATCAGAACCATATCCAATAAAAAAGCACTTTATAGACTTAGCATCTAGCTTATACCTGTCATTAGAATCTACATGCACATATGAAACACAGCCAAAGTGTGAAAGATTTACCTCTTTCCCTGTCCAGGCCTCCTCTGGAATTTCACCATCCAAAGGGACAGATGGTCCTCGGTTTATCAAGAAAGCTGCTGTGTTAATTGCATCTGCCCAAAATATTTTTGGCAGTCCGACATGTATCCTCATACTCCTAGCCCGTTCATTCAAGGTTCTGTTCATGCGCTCGGCAACTCCATTCTGCTGTGGCGTTCTTGGAACAGTTCTTTCCATCCTGATACCACTAGCTGCACAAAAGTCCTTGAATTCTTTGTTGTCATACTCTCCACCATTGTCTGATCTCAGACACTTCACCTTCAAACCTGTCTCATTCTCTACAAGGGTCTTCCAATTTTTGAAAGTAACAAATGCATCAGATTTCCTTTTCAAAAAATAAACCCATACCTTGCGAGTAGAGTCATCAATGAAAGTGACATAGTAGAGTGAGCCTCCAAGAGATGGTACTGGTGAAGGACCCCATATATCTGTATGTACAAGCTCTAGCTTCTGTGTCTTCAAAGTTCTAACTGTCTTTGAGAATGTAACATTCTTTTGCTTCCCAAAAATGCAGTCTTCACAAAGATCAACTTCCACATATTTCAAGTCAGACAATTTTCCTTTTGACAGCAGTACCTTCATCCCTTTCTCACTCATGTGACCAAGCCTGCAGTGCCATATATTGGAGTCAACTCCTGAATTTGCCACTGCCACTATATCTTTGTTGTTGCTAGTCATGTAGAGAGTACCCATCTTGTTACCTCGTGCTATAATCATAGCACCTTTGGTGATCTTCCAAGATCCACCCATAAAGGTTGTGACATAACCTTCATCATCAAGCTGTCCAACAGATATCAAGTTCCTCTTCAAGCCAGGTACATGCCTTACATTCTTTAACTTCCACAAAGTGCCATTTGTGGTCCTTATATTGACATCACCCTTCCCCACAATATCTAAAGGCTCATCATCAGCAAGATAAATCTTCCCAAAGTTTCCAGCAACATAATTTTGCATACTTTCTTTATGTGAGGTAGAGTGAAACGACGCACCTGAGTCAAGAATCCATGACTCTAAAGGATTGTCAACACAAAGAACTAAAGCATCTTGAACTTGCTCTGCTGTAGTTGCATTGGCAGACTCTTCATTATGGTTTTTCTTCTTTGGAGCCTTGCAATCTTTCTTTAAGTGCCCCTTTTTACCACAATTCCAGCACCCATCACCACCAAACTTTGATTGACCTTTCTTCTTGGACCTAGATCTGCTCCTATTTTGACTTCGCTGTTTTGTTCTTCCCCTGCTCTCTGTATTCAAGGCAGAACCTGAGACTTCACCTGATTCCCTTCTGCGAATATTTTCGCTTAGAATCAGGTCTCGAACCTCATTAAGCTTCAACTTGCTCGAACCGGAAGAACTACTTACAGCCGTCACAGTTGCACCCCAACTTTCAGGTAAGGAGGATAAAAGAATCAAGGCCATAATCTCATCATCAAAGTTTATTTCTACAGAACTCAACTGAGTTGTAATCACATTGAATTCATTGATGTGGTCTGTAACAGAAGCACCTTCGGCCATCTTCAGATTAAATAAACGACGCATCAAATATACCTTGTTTGAAGTCGAGGGCTTTTCATACATATTTGATAGCGCCTTCATCAATCCTGCCGTGGTCTTCTCGTTCACGATGTTGAAGGCGACGTTTCTGGCCAACGTCAAGCGAACAACTCCGAGTGCTTGTCTGTCTAGTAGATCCCAATCTTCCTTCTTCATCCCTGCCGGCATCGTTCCAAGAAGCGGCTCATGCAGCTTCTTCTGATACAAGTAGTCTTCGATCTGCATCTTCCAGAAACCGAAGTCCTTGCCATCGAACTTGTCGATCCTCACCTTTCCTTCATCCGCCGCCATTACTCCCACTACTCCCTCGAACCAGAACAAGGCTCTGATACCAGTTGTTAGGGATATGGAGTACCCAGACGAGGAGGACAACCAGCAGAGGAGGAAGAAGGAGAGAAGAAGAATCACACAAGAACACACAGGGATTTTTTACGTGGTTCGGAGGCAAGATGCCTTACTACGTCCACGGCCGTAGCAGGATTCCACTAAGATAATCACATACTGGAGTTGCAATACAAGGAGAGAGCCCATCCTTTTATACTAGGAGATTAGGGCGTCATAAGTCAGGGCATTAAGGACAATAATACCCATGATCAATAGAAATCCTCTTCCGGGATACATCAGACGCGCATGCTCGCCGGTCCCCCCGGATGCTCTCCTGGGACCGAGTATGCCCTCCAGCGACTGCAGATGCTCCCCCACCATCAGTCAGATCAAAGCATTGCCAAGGCAAGGTCAACGCATTGCCAAGACAAGGTCGACGCATCCCAAATGATATCGACTTGCCTTGAACCCGTAATGCATGCTTCCCTGACGCCAGTGATGCTCTCCTGGGACAATGAATGCCCTCCAGTGACAGCATGTGCTTCCCTGCTAGACCCGGATAGCATATGCTCCCCTGGAGTAATGAATGCTTCCTTGGCACTGAAAGATGCTCCCCTGGAGCAGCGAATGCTCCCCTGGAGATGCGATATGCTCGCCATGCTCCCCTGAGCTGAGGATGCTCCCCTGGAGCAGCGGTTGCTCCCTTGAGGCAGAGTGTGATCCCGTGCAGAGGCGCACGATGAAGAGTTCTGACTGCACACTCTAACATCCCTGGCCTCTACAACTTAACCAAACTTCTGTATCCAACCTCTAGAATGGCCAATGTACCCTTTCAAACTTTTAACGCCAACTAAAATGACTAGTATATCCTTCAAAGCCTAATAACATTATTTAAACTCAGATGACTAAACCTTATAATTCAATCCCACATGTCCAAGTTGACCCCAAACGTTAAAGGCTACAAGTACCCTGAAGCTCTAAGACTTAATAAAAAAGTAACCCAAAAACAGTAAAATGCCCCTAAAATTCTAAAACCACTTAAAAGTAGGCAATACTAATCTTGAGTAATCTTTAACATAGGTTAATTAAAAAGGCTTGCTGTTTCGGGGTTCAATGAATATGGTAATCAGATTTCTGAATGAATAGTTCTCAAAGTTTGGAGGCTGATTAATAATAGGGAGCCAACCCCATTCTCACCTAATGTCTTTACTTATCTGTTGGTTCACTGTTTACAAAATCCATTACTTGTGGTTCTTTTAATATTTGAAGCTTTTGAGCTAATCTGATTCAATTTGAATTTATGCCCCAGCTTGCTGGAGTTGTTGCAGTTGAGGTTACAGGAGGACCAACCATTGACTTTGTTCCTGGAAGAAGGGTAAGGAGTATATCAGTTTGGTAGACCATCAGCAAATATGCAATGGCTGTAGTTTTGATGGCTGGTTCTTTCTGGTTGTCAGGATTCACTGATTTCTCCTAAAGAAGGAAGACTTCCTGATGCTAAACAAGGTTTCATGCTGCCACCATTTTTCCTTTTAGGAAAGATTTTCTGCAGAATTTTTTGCAATGAAGGATAAAAAAGATTTCATCTTACTTCTTATCTGTTTTGATGTCAAGTATACTACGTCTAACTTAAAAATCTTGTTATTCTTTTGGTGCATGGAACATGCCAAGTGCATGTCTACATATTTTATTCATGAGCATTAGGCATGCAATGGTAGTTTTCACCATCAACATTCTTTTTTTAACAAATTTTCTTAGAGTAACTGAAGCCGTAAATGCAAGATTAACCATGCTGACATCTAAGAAAACTAGTTAGTAGTTACAAACACAGACAACTGAAAAAAGGAAGGAAATGAGATAAATTGTCATCAACAAGGTTTTTGTAGATGTGCATAAAATTGGTTTTAGGTTCCTGTTTTACAGATGGCATATGATTGGGTGCATTATTACAACACAATATCCAGCTGTACTCTGCAGTCATAGTTGATGATGTAGGGCTTAAATTGCAATAACATCAGCAATATCTGAATTGGTATAGATTAGAGTATGGAGTGATAACATCAGCAATGTTTGAACTTGTATAGACTAGAATAGGCACAATTACAGTATCAAGCTCGATTAGGAAAATAAGCTGCATGCTTGCTGATAGAAATAAGTGTTAAGCATATATTGTAGTACAATAAATTGACTGCTCCATGCTTGCAGTTTTAAATGGGTGTTAAATATATATTGTAGTACAATAAACTGACTAAGTGCCTTGGTATGCTGACTCGTACCGTACCACTACGAGTCAGGCATACCATACTGTATCTGGGGCCAACCGGTCCCCAGATATGCCGGTCCACTATGGTCCGTTAAACTTTAAAAAAAGCAATTTGCACAAAAAAAAAACGGTTGCAAGGGCCGAGTTGGACCGGCACAGTACCGTACCATGCTGTACCATCAGGGAACTGGGCCAGCCCAACCCAGCGGCATGGGAAACCTTGCTAAGTGCAAACTGAATTTCAGAAATTTTGGTTTATGTCATGGTTCAGCCTTTGTGATCCTATAGAAATCATCTTCCCACATATTTATGGCAGGGATATGTGGTCCCCCTTAAATTTGTTGATTAGAGTGTCTCTTGTTTTTATCTGAAAGTTCCTAGTTGGTCTGAATGGAAATATAAACAAGACAGGCCACTTGCACATAAGAAGGGGTTCCATCTTCTTTTTGCATCACTCACAGGGCGCTTGTCTTGCCCCTGCTTACAGGTGCTGCACATCTGAGGGATGTTTTCTATCGGATGGGCCTATCTGACAAGGACATTGTGGCTCTCTCTGGTGGTCACACATTGGTACAAATATTAAGGGAAAAAAATTCGGTTATGTATCATGCATCTTTGGACTCATCATTAACAATTTTGCTTTATTGGTTTTGTCATCACAGGGACGGGCGCATCCAGAGAGGTCAGGATTTGATGGCCCTTGGACCAATGAACCACTGAAATTCGACAGCTCCTATTTTGTGTAAGAACATACAATCTGATTGTCTTCTTACATCCTTGGTATTGAATTATTTCTTCACTATGCACAAGAATGAGGAACAAAGTGAATTGAATTTGATACTTCAGGGAGCTGCTGGAAGGGGACAAAGCGGGTCTTTTGAAACTTCCAACTGACAAGGTCTTAGTAGAGGATCCTGAATTCCGTCCTTATGTTGAGCTTTATGCTAAGGTATAAGCATGATTTTCTGAAAATCTTTGGTCAAAAGCCAAAAGGGACTTAAGCTTTTTGGGAAAAAAATTCATGTAGGCAAATCCTAGGCCATATTTGGTGCAGCTTCTAATTGGAAGTACTTTTCAGCTTCACAGAAACAACATAAACATACTGCATTAAAGGGATTAGTTATCTGAAAAGTAGGATTCATTTCTTGTCTGAAATAGTTGCTGGTAGCACACAGATTTCAGACCAGTCATTTTGTGGGAGAGGACACTAGGCCTTCAGAGTCATTTATATAATTTTTGGCTTCCAACTAAAAGCTTCAAATTGAAGTTTCTTAGATTTGGGTAGAAACGAAGTTGTTAGAGAAGATTTGATTTGTGCAGTTATCTGAAATTAGTTATAATCACCGCTACTCTACTTTTTTTTCTTTTTTAATGTTGAAAGTGGAAGCCAAAGTAGCATAATCCATTCCTTTGGAGGCAACTTTTGTGCCACATTTTTTAGTTCTCACAAACTTCTGAGTAGAGTCCCCTATGGCCCTGGTAGCAAGAGCTCAACTTTCTTTTTTTTTTTATTTTTTTTTGGATGGTGGGGGTGGGGGGTGGCTCGTGTGAAGCAGTGAGAAGAATAGATTTAAGTACACGTATAAAAAGGAGGTCAACTAGTTAGTTGTCTTCAGAGACTAATTTCTCTTTACCTTTGCCTCTGTTTAAGGATGAGGATGCATTTTTCAAGGACTACGCAGAATCACACAAGAAACTCTCTGAACTGGGCTTCACTCCAAAGTCTGCAGTGAAATCTCACGCAAATACCGGCACAGTCTTAGCGCAGAGCGCTGTTGGAGTTGCTGTTGCTGCAGCTGTTGTGATCCTAAGTTACTTTTATGAAGTATCAAGGAAGAAGTAGATTTTGTGCCCGTGTCAAAAACCATAGAAGCCTTTCTGCTTACACAAGCCCATTGGCATAAATTATGAATGTAGCTATTATCGTTGCAATTACTTCCTGTGAAACGAAGTTATGAAAACAGGAATTTGAATAATGTGGCCAAAGAGCATGAGAGGCCAACCAAGTTGGACGCATGTTGTGCGCTTGTTCTGTAGTACACGCATCACTATTTATGTTCCAAGATGATACTGCGTAGAGGCTGCTTGAGTTGTTTGCTCCTTTAAGTGGCATAATTCTGCATACACCATATCATCATATGTCCAGCAAAAGCTGGAAAACTTCTTGTGCCCAAAGTTTAGGAGAAGGAAGAAATTGCTGGAAAGTTGGTGACAAGGAAAACTAAAGCAATGATTGTTTTGTCATTGGTGGTTAGCTGCCTTCCAGAGAGAAGAGGCCCCAAAGGCACAAAAAGAAAAAAAAAACATTGGCTAAGCTACCATGTGGCAACCCAACAGAGAAAAAGAAACAAATACCTGCTCATCTTGATTCTTGTCATTGTCCCCGACTCAGGGGGGCCTTAAATCATGGATGAAATCCAATTTGGTGAGGAAGATGGATTATCATCTCAAAGAAATCTTATTGGCTGAACTTTCGTATGCCCAATTTGAACTGATGTCATCGGCCTCAGCTGAGTGCTGCTTTTGTCAGGTTCCACCAAACTTTTATGATTTGTTTCAGTCACCTAATTCCATCTCGAATACAGAAGGTAATTATTTAACTTGCCACCGGTGGCTCTCGGTATAATGTCCTCTCAGAGAACCTCAGCCATTTCTGTTGCTTGCATCCCTCGTGGCTTCGGTGGTCTGAAGAATGGGAGGTTTGAATATGTCGTTGTCCGGGGGTGCTTTGAAACAGTGTTTTATGTTTGGAGTTTTATAAATTGTTGGATTTCATAATCCTGTTGACTGGTGGTTTTCGTGGGATTCTAATGTCCAGTCTAAAATCAAAATTTAAGTGTTGTTAGCAAACACACGATCTTAAAACTCAAAAGGTTTGCTGAGTTTTAAAATCAGTGACTTTAGGCCAATAGATTATGGCACTACCACGGTTTTAGGGTGGGGGACGGTACTTGGTGATTGGATAACTGCTGGAGTCCGACCCAGTGAAAGATTTTGGGGAGCCAAAACTCTCTGAGAATTTGAAATGTGGGCAGTTTGCGGTTCACAATAAATAATGAACTTGAAGAAATTAGTGATGCTTTTGGAACGACCGAGGTTTGCTCACTCGGGGGATCCGACTCGTATCGGATTCCCTCTAATGCAGTATGAGTCGGCCCGAGTTGGACGGACTCAGTCGAGTTAGCATGTTTGATATATTTTGTTATTTTTTTATAAAATTAAAATTCTTAAAATGTGTGGATTGTTTTCCCTATATTTTAAATTTTAAAATTATTGTTTCATCAATCTACAGCACACATGAATTATTTAATCCATGCTTTATTTTTAACTAATTTTTGAACATTCTATTATTATTAGATAATCGATTAATGAATAAGCTTGGCAATAGAGTTGAATGTTCTTGATCTATAAAATGCAAGATCTATAATTGTTGTTATACCATTATACGATTATTATAGTTTTTTATTTTAAAAAATAGATTAATTTTTTGAT
The DNA here is from genome assembly GCA_022559845.1 of Amorphophallus konjac. Taxonomy (NCBI): domain Eukaryota; kingdom Viridiplantae; phylum Streptophyta; class Magnoliopsida; order Alismatales; family Araceae; genus Amorphophallus; species Amorphophallus konjac. The sequence continues at coordinate 430,952,589 of CM040122.1, read as the reverse complement.
ATTATATTATTATTTAAATAAATTATAACGACTCGTACGGTCCTTGCAGATCACATATCGGGTTCGCATAGAGTAGATCCGAGTCATCTCAGTCAGATCGAGTCGACAAACCATAAGAAGAACAACAAAGATACATCTGGTGCATCTAATTATCCAAGCACATGTGCACTTGAAAATAGAGCATTGGCTCAGCAGATTATCCTATCTGTGTTTACTTTTCTTTATGAACTGTAAAATATTTTTGAACATGCATAGGAGGTTGTGATAAATAATTTCTAGCGGAAATAGAAATGCTACTACAAGGATGATTTTAACATCTCTACAAAGTAATTATGTTTGTCATATTCTTCATCTTGTGATATTTTTTGGAAGATAAACGAATGATTTTGATGCTAGTAATGTTGGAATATTTGGGCATAGTCCCCCTTGGACAATAGTCTCGTATTGGTTAAATGAGTTGTGGTTCATGTGCTTATGACCTTGGACATGTGTATCTCAACACCGCGATTTTGTGAATTCAACATGATATCAGAGTATGGTCTTGGCCCAACTCTATATATTTCTTATCTCACCACCTCCACCCAATTAATCTCCACGGCTCTTGACCGTGAGGGGGAGTGTTGAAAAATAGTCTCCCGGGCAATAGTCCTGTATTGGTTAAATCAGTTGTGGTTCATGTGCTTATGACCCTGGGCCTGTGTATCTCAACACCGCGATTTTGTGGATTCAACATGGTATCAGAGCCAGGTTAAATGACCCAACTCTCTTGTTGCCACCTCCACCCAATTATTGTCCACGGTCCATCTTGACAGTGAGGGGGAGTGTTAGAATTTGGGCGGGCAATAGTCCCGTATTGGTTAAATGAGTTGTGGTTCATGTGCTTATGACCCTGGACCTTTGTATCTCAAAACGGCGGTTTTGTGGATTCAACATGGTATCAGAGCATAGTCTTGACCCAACTCCTCTTATCACCTCCACCCGATTAATGTCCACGGCCCATCTTGACCGTGAGGGAGAGTGTTGAAATATTTGGACATAGTCCCCCTTGGGCAATAGTCCCGTATTAGTTAAATGAGTTGCGGCTCATGTGCTTATGACCTTAGGCATGTGTATCTTAACACCGTGATTTTATGGATTCAATCTCTAAAGATGTATCTTAGAAAGAGTATATAAGATGGTTATTGAGTGTGGCTGTAACATGTGATGGAGCTTACTGTCATACATGGTTAAATGTTTCCCATTGGCACTGAGACTGACAACCAGGATGCATGGAGTATGATGCCCAAATGGCTCCAAATCTAGTTCTAGCCTTCAAGCAGAAACCAACCACTTCTGTGAGCTGGTTGGTCTCTGCAGGTTAGAAGGTGTTAATAATTCCTGTTCATGAGATCAGATGGATTTCTGTCAGTTATGATGTGGTTCGACCGTTTCATGTGATTGTCGGTTCCGTCGTACCGAATCTTCATTGCTCTTCTACTCGGGATAACTTTTATTACAGGCAGTGTGATATCAAATCTGATCATCATTCTGCACTTGGACTTGGGAGGTGATCGATAACATCACATCAAACACTTGACTGGATACAAGTAGGCGTAGTAATTCGTATTATCCGATAGTCTTCGTGTTGAACCTGTCGTTTTGTCTAGATTTGTTTATAAGCTTTTACTAATGTGTGCCAAAAATGTTCACTTATAACTCGAGACAAAGTTTTAAGTATAAACTAGTGGTAGGCTCTGGCGATTGCACTACCCTGCAACCAGTTTAAATGAACCAGTTTATAAATGAGGGTTGGGATTTGGAAGGTGAGGTTAAAATGAGTGACCTCAGCGACAACCACCACTGATCCCTTCTGATCACACCTGACCAAGTCAAACCCTCTTTTACATATGTGAAACAGACAGGATGAGGCAACCCACAACCCCCACACCCCAAAACCCACTTCAGATGCAAATGGTTAGCAATGATGATCACCTACACTGTTTAATAGGATGCTGTCTTTTCAACTGTAAGTCTTGCACCTTTCAAGGACAACTTTCTAGGTGCATCACATGATATCAGACTTCACTATTTTATTATTATTATTACTATTTAATAAAAATAGAGTATAAGGAGAGTATCGAGGGGACTTGAGGAAGAGGGTATCGAGGGGAGACGAGAAGGAGAGATATAACGTATCGGGGCTCCTGAAAGATGTCCCTCAACGTCTCTCGAGGCGCTATACAGTAGAAAGATGCATAGAAGAGGGGCACCGGGCTGGCCCACCCTCATTGGGATGGCTCGGAGACCCGACACTCCTCACCTTGGAGAGTGTCGGATGTTGAACCTGGGACCTCTCCTCTTTTGAAGAGAGGTTTAACCATTGCATCAAGATGTACGGTTTTAACTCTACTATTAATTAGTTGCATAGGATGCCAGTGTTATTAAATTGACAGCTCCTCTCCACACCTAATTGATCTAAAGATATTGAGAATTTAACCTGAACTATAAGCTTTAAGTTAAAGGCCCTAATTTTAATTTAAAATTTAGGCGTTGAGTTTAGAAAATCTTGTAGGCATCCACAGATTAGGACTAAATCTAAGCACTTCCTTGATGTCAAACTGAGAATGATTACGATATAAATGACACAAATGAATGGGTGGAGCGGGCCAAACAAGAAAGTCCAACTCTGGCACCATGTTCAAGGCTCTAATTCTAATTCAAAATCTAAGTGTTGCTCGGAGAAATCTTAGATAAAGAGTGAAGACTTTCACAAATTATCCAACGTAAGTCTTAACCTCAACATAAGTTAATTTAGTCCCACGTCAAATATTATGTGAGCTTCTACCCTCTTATATATTGAGTTTTTTTTAATTTAATAGTAAAGTTTTGAGTTAGATTTCAAGTCTTGAATATAGAATCATAGCCGCTCCATACCATTATAAATAATGCAAAGGTGCCTTCACTCTTTCCTCTGTCGAGGATTTTCTCAACTTAACACCTATCATTTAAGGTTAGAGTTCAGTTCTTCAACACTAGCTAAGCATAATATGCCAAAAAATAGAGGAGGATCCAGGAGGAGTTTAGATTGCTGCCTCATTCATTTGATCGTGTGACTTTTGAATGTGGTGGAGGAAGAGAGAATCCTTCACCTATCTAATTAATGGGGAGGGCAACGAGTAAGGTTGTCAATGGGCCGGGCCCGAGTCAGGCTTAGGTTGGCATGGCTCGGGCCCGACTTATCAAATATTAAAGTCTGAGTCCGGTCTGGGCCCGACCTATGTCGGGCCGGGTCGGGCCCGATATTATTTTAAAAATACAAAGTTCGACTAAAGCTCGGCCCGGCCCAACAACTTAAATAAAAAATATATATTTGATAATATAAAGTTTATAATCTCACTAAATTAATTAAAATTTTAATATTAACTACATAGTTTATGTGAAAAGAGACTTTTGAATTTTCTAATTAAGTAAAATAGTATAATTTTAATTAAATAATTTTTAAAATTTAAAGTGAGAATAAAAAAAGAGAACGGGTCGAACTTAAAGTCTGAGCCCGGTCCGCGGGTCTAATCTGGCCGAATTTTTAGGTCCGACTAAAAATTCGCGGGTCAAAAAAGACCTTACGATCCGACCCGAAATCGAGTCAAGCCCGATCCATTGACAGCCCTAGCAACGAGAGGGGGAAGAGTGTTAGGGGATTCCTCTGCCATGTGTGGTAGGCAACACCATGTCTCATTGTAGCTATAGAGGGATGACACCAAAAGAAATAGTGAGCTAAACAAGCATGGTCTTCCTCTACCACCACTGGCTAATTAAGCTTGCACGACAAGGGTGGGGGTGAGTGTGGGAAGGTGAAACCCAAGAGTCCACATCCTCCACAACTACAACCGCGCGCACACCAATACCCATCCCATCCCCGCTTCTAGAAGAACTTATCCTTCATATTCGAATACGCATGCATGGATGTTGCTGGATAACATGGGAAATCAATGCTCAGTGTTAGATAGAGTGATTAGGTCTGAGCCCTCTCCAAGAAGTCACGGTGGGAGTTCCCTTCATGGCGATCCCTTTAAGAATTGTACCCTATATATATATTCACCATCCATATGGTGTTGGCCCCTCTACCTACTAACCATCAACAGGGATGGGAGGGTGTGTAGGAGACTATATTGGTTGATAGAGTGGGGTGCACTTGTGTTTCTGATCAATGGGGCGGTTGTTGGGGGTCCTAGTACGTCACTCCTATTGCATCCCATATATCTCTATATATCCACTCCCCCCTCCCCCGATCACAGAGGCATATGGTGACAAGGGCTACTTCAGACATTTTGAAATCTCGCCTACTTGTACAAGAAAAAATTCAACTGCACCGAAAATGAACTTTCATATGTATATATATATACTGTTGATGTTGTTTTTGATGACAAGAAATCTAACAAGACTAGTAAATTTAGTGCACATTGTATTTCTTAAGAATTAAATGTGAGTCAGATAAACTCTCTCTCTCTCTCGAGGAGTCAACATTACATGAGCTTCCATATACTGTTGATGTTTACTAGGCTTACTTATTTAAACTTTGATATCCACCCAAATGTAGATGCTCAATACATTAGTATCTATCTTACATCACTATTTATCTGTAAACTCCCTTTTATAATTCTATAGCCCAACCCCTACTCTGCCCGAACCAAAATTTCTAGCTCAGCCACCCTCCCGGCCAGCCACCGCCCTGGCCCTCGGTTGGGGATAACTAGCTGCCACCCTTCCGACCTTACGGTATCTTCCCTGAGCATACCTCTCTCTCTCTCTCCACCAATTTGGTCGCCCCTCCTCCCCCCGTGTGATCAGTACTGCCTTCTTGTACTAGCTAGGATGCTGCCCACAATTGCTTTTCCCCTCTATTAACCAAGATAGCAATGTGCACCAACCAGGCACACTGTACTTAAAAGTTTAACTACGTACATTAATGGCATTCTCTAATAATTAACTTGATGGTTTAGTTTTGCACCTTCTTCCGCTCATTAATTATCCAACAGACACCTTGGGTACTCAAAAGTACGTATGAGTGCACATATGAGTATGTATATGCATATTCACATTAGGTAGAAATGCGCCCCCCCCCCATGCACCCAGCCCAAGCCAACGTGTATGATTCACATTAGATAGAGATGAACCCCCCCCCCCCCCACCACCACCCCTACATATATATGAGGTGAGAACTGGTAGTATGATCACAACAGGGGGAATTAAACCAATATGTAATGAATGAGCTCAACTAACTTTCCGCTTGACATGTATATATACCATCATCCCATGGGCTTGTGCGGGGGGGGGGGGTGCCTTTCTTTATAACGTCTGGTTATGATGTACTGCTGTCATCTTACAGAGCAAACCTACCAGCCACCCTTCCTCAAACCTTCTGATCACCAACTCTTTTCTAGAAGACCCCAGATGCCAACCCCCTTTAATTAGGGCCCCCCTCCTGATCAGTCAAATGTCTAGTAAACCCCACAACCTCTCATCCCCTCTCCTCCTGGAGAAAATAAAACCCTCTCTCTCTCTCTCTCTCTCTCTCTCTAACCCAACAACTTCCAATGATAGATAGGAGGATAGAACAAGAACAGAAGAAAAGAGAGGAGGATATATAGTAGAGATAGGGAAGGCGGGGGAGAGAACGAGAACGGCTACTGGATAGGACGTAGCGTAGCCACGGCAGCATGGGGAGGTCGCCATGCTGCGAGAGAGCCCACATCAACAAGGGCGCCTGGACCAAGGAAGAAGACGACCGCCTGGTCGCCCACATCCGCGCACACGGCGAGGGGTGCTGGCGGTCGCTGCCCAAGGCGGCCGGCCTGCTGCGGTGCGGCAAGAGCTGCCGCCTCCGCTGGATCAACTACCTCCGCCCCGACCTGAAGCGCGGCAACTTCACCGAGGAAGAGGACGGCCTCATCATCATGCTCCACAGCCTCCTCGGCAACAAGTGAGCACCCCCATATATGAATTAAAAGATGCCCCTTCAATTAATTTTACCCGCCAAAATCTGACTGTGGATCTTCTGTGTTTTTCCCAAGATTGATTTCTCCTGAACTCTTTCTGGCCGGTTCTTCCATGTCTTCGATCAATAAGTATATATGTGCATATATGAGTACAACAGCGGTTCCATGCAGGTGGTCTCTCATAGCCGGGAGGCTGCCCGGGAGGACGGACAACGAGATAAAGAACTACTGGAACACGCACATCAGGAGGAAGCTGCTCAGCAGGGGAATAGACCCTTCCACGCACCGACCCATCCGTGAGCTTCCCTCAGAGTTCTCCATCTCCTTCACGAAGCGAGAGGAGAAGGGCGCCGACGTCGTCACAGGAGGTGTGTCGCTGCGGGAGGAGGAGAGATGCAGCAGTGAGGAGCGGTGCTCGTCGTCGTCCTTGCCTCAGACGCCGGTGCTGGAGCAGGAGCCGCGGCGGCCCTACCTGAACCTCGACCTGTGCATAAGCCTGCCTCACGAGCAGCAGCGGCAGAACTCCTCGGGTACCTCAATTCGAGGGGGAGGGAAGGGGACGCTGCTTCAGCTGCAGCTTGGGACTGCAGAGGAGCAAGGAGTGCAAGTGCAACAGCACTGTTCTTGGCGTCGGCAGAGGAGGGTTGGATTTTAGAGACCTTGGCATGCAGCTATAAATTAAAGGAGGAATTAAGGTTGGGATTGGAAGTTAATTTCATGTATATATAGATGCATGCATGCATGTCCTACATATTTATATAGCTACTGGAGATTTGAAGGTTATTAACTAGTTGCTTTGGATCCTCTAATTTTTCTCTCCCTTTCTATTTTGTTAAGACCATGATCATCTCCTACTTTGTAATATGAATATAATGATCATGGGCGGTCGAATAGAAGGCGGGTAGCTAGCTAGCTAGCTGTCATTAGTTTTCTCAACAGAGCTGTGCTATCTTTTGTTCCCCATGATGGGGAGCTTATTGGTGTTGGTTTTAAGAAAGAATTTAGATTCTCTTTTGTTAGTTCTCTCTCTCTTTTTATTAACTTAATTATCTTGGTTGATATATATGCTCATCCGATTGCCTCCCCCCGGGAAGACAAATGCACAAGGATCGATCGAGCTAGTGGGGAGACAAGAGAAGAGAGAGAGTGCAAGGAGCCGGAGGGAAATTAAAGACGGGTACGTTGTGGAGACACAGAAGGATCTAGCCCCCACTTCTGAACAAGCAAACAAGTGCTTGGGGTTCATGTTGCTAAGGATGAAGTCACCAGAAATCGATAGCCACTGCATCAAACATGTCTTAACCTCTGGTATGGGCGGACGACCATATGAGCATTTGACAATGATGGCATATTCAAACGGCTTCAGAGATCGCTGGAACTCCTCGACCAGAATTCATGAAGTAGAGAAGCAGATGGGTCTCCATAATCCAACTTTGCCGGCCCCTTCTGCTTTATTGGTTCGTGAGTACGTACCAGTATGTTTGTTTGTTCCATGGGACACGTTATGGGGATGCTCTTCCCCGTAGAAGCGTTGTGGCCCATCCTTATGCCATTCTGCTTGAAAATTGAGCAGGTTAATTAAGCAGATCGATCGTTTGCCTTCTTCTTTCATGACTAGATCAATATTAATCAACCGTAGATAGATATATTTGCGCCTTTATGTGGGCGCCAAGTAGATTTAGACAGGAAAAACTCCTGCATGTGTTATCTGGAATTTCAGGTCAGTGTCAAGACATTTACGCGCGCAAAATTTTCCTACTTCTGTTAGCGTCCATTTGAGGAAGACACTGAAATGGTTGTTTCAGTGTGTGTGTGTATGCGCGCGCGCGCGCGCGTGAGAGAGAGAGAGAGAGAGATTGTCTCACATGAAAGCACAGGTAACCAACCACAAAGTCACACGTAAAAGGAAGAAGAAGAACATGTGTTAGGCCTAGTTTGATAACACAATGGGGGGGTGGATTATGGTCTTGAAATTTTCACCCCTCAAAAGTCTCACCAAATATATTCTTGTCACATCAGATTATTCCAAAAATTAGATTATAAATTTTAGAGAGAGATAGAGAGAAAAGGGAGCACTTTTCATAATCTCTAAAAGTTGATCTCCACCAATTTTTTCTCTCTATAAAGTATTATGAAAAAAATCTATAATCTTAAAGGCAGTGTTTGAAAACACTATGGAGAAACACATTTTATCAAAATCCTTTATCCGTACTGTCATCTCTGTATGTCAGGGATTCACAATTATTTAAAATATTCATAATCTATCCTGAACTTGCTTCCAGGGATTAAGAAAAGTGGACACTTTTGTGTCTTATTCTCTCTCTTTCTTAAAATCCGTTTCTCAAGTAATCCAACGAATTGAATGTCTTGCCCATTTGAAAATAATTAAAAACTGTCAGCAGCTTTTACATCGAAAGCTATGACCCAAAGGAGTTTCAAATGGGCCCTAAGACCTCGTTTGACAACTCAATGGATTATGACTTTTTTTCATAATCTTTTAGAGTGAAAAAAAGTTGGTGGAGATCAACTTTTGGAGATTATGAAAAGTGTTCCATTTTCTCTCTATCTCTCTTTAAAACTCATAATCCAACTTTTGAATAATTCTGATGTGACAATGATGTATTTGGTGAGACTTTTGAGAGGTGGAGATTTCAAGGCCATAATATATGGCCCATTTAGTTACCATCTCCTCATTTTTACCATCTCACGATGATTAAGGTCAGATGGTGAATTATTTAGTAGATAGTGATTTTTTGCATATAAATCACTGGTAAGAGTGAATTGACGAGTCCCCCCGCCTGTGATGGGGTGGACACCCCTCCTGCGCAGGCGGTAGGAGGGCGCGGGTTCGAGCCGCGCCTCTCGGTGGGAGGCACGGCCCCCGCTTTCCCCCCCCCCCCCCCCCCCCCCCCGCCCCCCCCAAAAAAAGAGTGAATTGACGAAAATATCATTCTTGAAAATATATGAACAGATATGTCATTATTTTTAACCAAATGTTAAAATGTCGTCATGTTTAACTTTCGTCCAAAGTGTGATTATTTCAAAAAGATTTTAATACTCTCACCAGCTGGTTGTTAATTGACTAAAATACTCCTCTCACATATATATCCAAATTTCATCATCATTACAAGAGAGATATCTACAAAGAGAGGAGAGAGAGAGAGAGAAATGGAGGTGTCAGATGAGACTTTCCTCTCTGGCATTGGTAACCCACGCAATGGGGGGGAGAGAGAGAGGTGTCGAGGGAGAAAAAGAGCGAAAGTTGGGAGAGAGGAGATAGAAAGAGAGAGAGGGGCACTGGGGGAAGGAGGGGGCGTAATTACTAGCAAGAGGGAGGGGATCGAGGTTGCGCCAGGTGAGGGGTGGAGGGAGCCGTCAACCTTCGAGCCCTAGTTTTGGGCTGGGTGCATTTGGACGTCTCGGAGAGAGCCAACGCTGGCATCGAAGGAGAGCAAACTAGTGGTCATCATGGTGTAGGGAGAAGGAGGAGATGGACCCGTGTATGCTCATATGGGTCCTGGTTTGGTACCTTGCGCTCAAGATTCCAGTGGCATTGAAGCCCACGGGCTCTAGGGGTGCACCCTTTCTCGTCGCCTTACTACAACTGCAAGCTCTGGCTGGGCGGGCTACCCTGCTAGATGATAATTGTGTCGATCAATTCAGGAGGCTCCCGGGGTGGGTGACGATGGCGATCGATATATCTTAAGGGCATGGAGTCTTAGTTCTGCAGCTTCCACAGGACGTTAAGCATTAAGTAGATGGTGTCGAGGTTCCTCGAGGAGCACTGGGGGTTGTGCAAGATGGAAGTGAGGAGAGCCATGGCGTGGGTCATGCTGGGCTCGTCGCCATAGCAAAGGCAGTGACCGAGGGTAGGGAGGGGAAGGGAGTCTAGGGGCGGCTCGGCGAGGAGGCATGTATCGAGCAAGCAAACGACTCCTAGAGGTGGTCGGACTCACAAAGGTAGGGCACAAGGAGGTTGACCTAGGCGATCTCCACTAATGTCAGCGTCACCCATAGCTTGAGGGGGCCAGGCATAGGGAAGCTCTTCAATGAACTCTCTCTCTCTCTCTCTCTCTCTCTCTCTCTCTCTCTCTCTCTCTCTCTCTCGACACCCCCTCCTTGTACGCCCTCCCTCCCGACGAACCCCACCCTTCCGCTCCCCCGTGATCCGCACCTACAGCCGATCTAGGCAAACCCAACCCCTCCCCTGCCCTGTAAAGCCTCTCCCGACGAACGCCAACTCGAACCTCCGGCGGCCTTCTTCTTTCCCCATTCTCTTTAGGTTGATTGGGGTTTTCTATAATCAAAGTTGAGAATATTATCGTCTTTTTTCATGTATAGTTAAAGTTAACCACAGTTCAAATCACGATTAGTAACGAGAGATTACAGCAATGACATTTTTGCATCATTTTGTTAAGAATTATAGGGGTACTAATTAATATATTTTCAAAAATGATATTTTTACCATTTCACTTTTACAAATGATTTTATATGCAAGAATCCCTAATAAATAATTGGAATATATGGAAAGAGTGATATGCCACACCACCCGTCACATGGTAAGGTAAAAAATAGTAAGATAAAAAAATTGGTGACATGATAAGGTAAAAGAAAAATGGTGATAGGAACCTAGCAAACCTCGGGCTCATATCCCTCTAGAATTAATGTGAGTCAAATAATCACCCCCCCAATAGGTTAAGCATCAAGTAGATGGCGACGAGGTTCCCCAGGGAGCACTAGGGGTTGTGCATGATGGAGGTGAAGAGGGCCATGGCGTGGGTCATGCTGGGCCCGTCGCCGCAGCAGAGGCGGCGAATGAGGGTAGGGAGGGGGAGGGAGACTAGGGGCGGCTCGGTGAGGAGACAGGCATCGAGCAAGTAGATGACCTCTTAGAGGTGGCCGTACTTGTAAAGGCGAGGCACGAGGAGGTTGACCTAGGCGATCACCTCTAACGTCAACGTCACCCACAACTTGAGGGGCCTTGGGTATAGGGGAGCCCTTCGATGAACTCTCTCTCTCTCTCTCTCTCTCTCTCTCTCTCTCTCTCTCTCGCGCGCGCACGCGCGCGCGCGCGCATGCGCGGCACCCCCCTCCTGAGTGAACTTCCCCCGACAAGCCCCACCCTTCGAGTCCCCGGTGATCTCCACCCACGGCCGATCCTGACAAACCCCACCCCTCCCCTGCGAACCCTCCTCTCACAACGAATGCCAACTCGGACCTCCGGCCGCCTTCTTCTTTCCCCATTCTCGTTACGTTGATTGGGGTTTTCTAGAATCGAAGTTGGGGATATTATCATCTTTTCATGTAAGAATCCCTAATAAATAATTAATTGGAATATACGGAAAGAATGATATACCAGATCACCCTTCACGTGGTAAGGTAAAAAAAATGACGACGGGGAACTTAGAAAATCTAGCAAACCTCGGGCTCTCGTCCCTCTAGAATTAAATTTAAGTCAAATAATCCCCCCTCTCCCGGGAGTTAAAAACTCAGGGCCTCCCTAGAGAGAGATAAGGTCTTTTTTACCATTAGACCCACTCGAACTCGAAATCATATCGGTAACGTAACATGTCCATTGGAAAAGGTTTTATAATCTACTGTTTGTATGCTGATTGTTAACTGTTATCCATTTGCCATCGCGCAGTGACGCAACGCAGCAGAAGCCAAGCTACCCCCAAACGAATAGTCCACGTTAGCTTAAGCCATTCACATGAAACTATTTCATAGAATTACTTTTGTATCTTTTCAGTTCGGACATATCGATCATATGTTCACATTGTTTTGCACGAAATTGTTTAATTATTTTGCTACGTCTGACTTTCAACTTGATCTGATCCAATGTAACGTCAAAACAGCAGCCAACAACTGGCCGTGGATATGATTTTTATCTCTTTGGGGGAAAAGATTGGAAGAGATTGAAATGCCTCGCCTTCCCACAAATTTCTCACGCAGTCTTCCTAGCTATGGAGGTCCCCCTTTTTGTCAAAGTTGGATTGTATGTATTCGTCCAACACAGTCCTGTGACAAGATTGAACGCCTCATCAGGATCTAATTAATCAGTGAGTTCGTCCAGAAATCACTTCCGCAGCTGAATTCCCCGGCCACTAATTAAAGTGCCGATGATCTTTGACCTTCCCTCTTAAAGAGGGGACCATGAATTTGAAGGTTTTTGAGAAATGTTACGGTGGACAGTGGGAAAAAAAGGTGTAGTTAAATCCATTGTTCTAGATTAAGTACTTGTGATCGTCTTTATCTCTTGAACCATTTAACCATGAGACCTGATATATAGTTGAGATGAACATGCCAAATAAGATAAGAAGAACTATAGCAATCTATAATAAACATAACTTATACGACTCGGTAAAGAAAACTCTCGAATAAACTTCTCTCTATTGAAAAGGACACCATCCCCGATCATCATGTCACACCTAAAAGGAAAAAAAATGACAAATGACAAAAGTTAGAAGACAAATTAAGGAATGCATAGAAAATCACATTTATATCCGTGAAGATTTGGTTTAATATGGATCTAAAACTGGTAGCAGATAAAGATCGAAAGCACCGAAAATCCGTGATCAATCCAGAAGAGGAAGGTCCTTCTCTAGCAGTCACCTACTCCCCACCTTTTTCTACAGGTTAGGTGGGCAGATATAAAGCTCCTTGTACTATTCGTTTCTTCTAAAAAATAACTCACATATAACTAAGTTGTTTTTTACAAAAAATTCGATTTCTCCAAAAAGTATGTGATTGAAAATCACGAGTAAATCGTGACTGAATTATTTAAAATTTAAAGTTTCTTTCAATAAATCATGACTTATCCAGGAAATATAAGTTTCAGATGAAAAGGTGCGATTAACCCATTATTGTCTCTAACAAATTGAAGATTTATGCTGCACTAGATCTATGATTGGAAAGCCCTAGTAATGATCATCTTAACACGACTTGGGCCTGCGATGTGTCCAGAAGATTTAACACGGTTCAGAAAGAGAAAGATGTTGAGAGAGAGAGAGAGAGAGAGGAGGGTTAGGTGCGGATGGCAACTATGAACGTATGCGCATCCATTGAGACGAGTGTAGCAATTGTCTGTAAGAGCAAGGACTCAACTCGAACTTAAACCTTAAACCCTAATTAATTTTCCCAAAAAAAAATATTGTGCATGAAATTTTAACTGTTAATAAAAACTCACCCACATTATAAGGATAAGAAAAGTGGGGAAGATTTTTTTTGGTCATGCACGCCGGCATTGTTCTTGAATCCTGAAATGAGGAAAAACTGATTGGGCGGACGTTGGAGGACCAAACCAGACGGCTGCAGCCCCTCGTTGGCCGGAGTCACACGGACCTGACCTGCAGAAGGCCGATGGCCAGCAAGCATCATCAGCTTTTATAATTTTGCCAACGAGAGCGATAAAATGTTAGGCTGAGGAGGGCAAATCCCAGTCATCCAATCTTTTGCTCGTAACAGAGGAAGAACGGTCTAGGCGATGGAAAGCAAAAAAGCGATCACCGTCGTCCATGTGGTTGAGCCCCCCCCCCCCTCGGTAATAAAGAGTCCTCCACACTAAACAAATCGATAGTTGCACATCGCTTTCCTGGACCAGCACCCAACCCTGATTGCCAAAACTCATCCAATCATGGTCCGTCCTAATGGCACCTTTCGTATTGCCCATCTAACTCAACAAGAAAACGCTACCCTTGTTGCTCGGAACAATCACATCACTGCAATTTATAATGGCTGCCTGGCCAGCCTAGCTAATGCCTCGGCATGCATACGCACAACACCTACAACCATGACCATATCCTCATGGTCACGTAACTATGGATGCTATCTAATTGGACAGATTGATCCCATCTGGTAGGGGCACAGCTAGAACCAAGGTCTACTGAAACTGTCTCTAGCTGTACTCACAACACCAGTTTGGTTAAGTAGAAAAGCAGGTAGCGGAGAAAGAAAAAAAAATTCTCGTACATACGGCACTCTCATCCAGCAGAAGACAATCTTTGAAGGTGGTCTGTAACTGACCGGACTCAAGTCTCACAAGAAAATGAACAAGTTGCACTGACATGAGGAGCGAGAGTTTGAAACAGAACAAATCTTAAAAAATCTGATATAATTTAAATTCAAGAACGGATGGGCAGAGTGACTCATGAATCCTTGGGAGGTGCCTTCTTTGCAGCTTCAGCGGCAGCCTTTTCTGCTTCGATTTCAGCAACCAAGGCATCAATCTCTGCTTCCTCGAGTTGACGAAGTCCATGCTCTTTGGTCATCACCGCAATCTCAATAGTCTTCCCTCCACTTTCAACAACCTAGGGATTGAAAACGAATCAATGTTCAATTCCCCTTTTAAACGCCGATTCAAGTCATCATTCTGAAGAGCTCGTGTGGGCTACTCAATGTATAAAAGCATGAAAACAAAAACCAAAAAAGTGTGCATCCCCAGAAGCTTCATATAAACACTCATTTTTAGGTTGATAGATGGCACACCCAGTCACACCCATGAATTTAATGTTAAGAGCATGCTACGGATTATGTTACCAAATCAATAAGTTGTCTTCTCCCTCCAAAATTTATGGGTGAGTAAACTTACGTTGCACATTGACAAGAGGATGATATGCGAGAATTGTAGAATCTGGTACAAATCCATTCACAGACTTGTAAATTGTAAAAAGGAATAACACCATAAAAGCATGGTGACAAGAACAGGAATGTGTGTGTTCAGAACAGGGGCAAAAATTTGCAGTTAGCTGATCCTATAATTGCAACATGCCCTGAGCAAAATTATGAAACCTCATTCCATCAATCTGCAGCTGACATAGGTTTAACAACCCATGAAGGCTCTAGGAATCAAACTATCAAATTCAATAACCTGATTTTCAGATTTGGATGCATTCATATTGTCGGAAATGACAAGCAGAAGTTAACTGGGAAGATTTTGATGTCCTTTGAGAAAGTTCTCATCAAAGGTATTTCTTGCACAGGCCGAATTTAAAATAAATAAATAAATATCTGAAGTGTACATTTATTGAACAAAGATGCATATACTTTAGTTAATTAATTAGCATGCGCATTGTTAATTCTGCGAGTTTAATTTATTAAAGGATTAAGATTCGTGTGCTGGACTTTTCCGCACCAACCGTAGTTGGTGTTAATTTACATCGGCATAAAGTTCAAACACTTTTGATTAACTGCCAAAGATACCCTTAAACCCCTAACAATATCTGTTGTGATATCGAGGGTTGTACCAAATAGATTTGATCCAAAAGATCATTTATTAGAAACAAACATTTGAAGAACAATTAGGGATTTTATTCCTTAATTATGTGATCAGGTCATTTGAATTACATATAGTCGTAATCCGACAGTTGGAATTGCGTTTGGTTAAGATCGAACCGTTGGATTTATTCCAAATCGAGATATGACCGCTGGATTTGAACTTGATCAAGTTCTAACAATTGGATTTGCTCTAGATCAAAAACTGACTGTTGATTTTCAATTTCATCCCGATTGGACTGTCGGATAACCATATGATCACAATCAGACCGCGAGATATGTTTCCGATCACGATCGCTCGTTGAATCGTGATCGGACCATTAAATTGAGTTAGTCCATTAAGGACATTTACACACAAGGCGGGATATATTTGCAATAACTAGCATCATTTTGCATAGATGAGGGCATTTCTGCAATTTTCATACACATAGGGTATTTTTGCAATAGCAGGAACATTTCTGTAATTTCTAAAAATGAGAGGGTATTTTTCAATTTCTGAACATCAACAGAGTTTTTATGCAATTTCTGAAACTTCAGAATTTTTCTGCGATTTCTGGACATTTCTGAAATTTTTGTAAAAGTATAGGGTATTTCTGCAATTTCTGAACATTTCTGACATTTTGAAGGTTTGCTGCAAACTTTGAAATTGAATATGTCTAAAAATTACAGGGTTTTCTGTAATTACAGAACATTTCATAAAATCACAAGGACATATCCACAATTACAAGGACATGTTTGCAACATACCCATGTTCAAAACACAAGCATAAGTCTTGAGCCCCTTCACTTGCAGTTGGGTCGCCTTCTCCTTGGATGCTTGGTGCTCTGTGAATGCTCTCTTGCTTAGTGTCCAAGTTCCTCGCCCTCCATGGGCCAACCCCCCCTTCTTTTATAGGAGTTGAGGGGGCTTAACCGAGGGTGTTTGACATGGGTCAAGTTCCCCTGGTTAAAAGCCAATAAAAGCTTGGGGGCAATTAATGTCTTTGGGTCTGAAGGTCCCCCCCCCCCCCCCCCGGTTAAGAAAAGGGAGAAGTATGAGAAAGGAGAGGGGAGAGAGAGAGAGATGCGTGGTGGGTGGGACCCGCAAGCCTCTTCCCCTGCTCAACCTCCACCGATTAAAGAGTGGGTGTGGTTGGGTTGGAGGTTTTAAGTCTTTGTTTTCTTTTTTTAATTAGAATTACCAGTATATCGCTAAAATCTTTCAAAATAGCTCCTATACCCCTACCCTTCTGGTATTTACCGTTAAACCTCTCAACTCTCTTCACTCGAGTTGTGATGTCCATGTAAACGATGGCAACTCACTCACATGAGATTACCATTTTACCCCCAGAGAGAGAGAGAGAAAGCGAGAGGGGGGAGGGCACCGGAGGGAGTCTCCTCTGGCGTTGACACCCCCGATAGGTGCAAAGACAGAAAGAGAGAGAGAGAGTGGGACATGAGGGAGGGCGCCGGAGACCCTCTCTGGCGCCGGCACCCCCGACAGGTGCACACAGAGAGAGAGAGAGCGCCGACATCCTTGGTGGGTGTAGAGACAAAAAGAGAGAGAGAGAGAGGACGGAGTGTGTGAGTCTGTGAGAGAGAATGTGTGGGACAAGGGGAAGGGCACTGGAGGGGGAGACCCCCTCCGGCGCCGACACCCCAAGTGGGTAGAGAGAGAGAGAGAGAGAGAGAGTCTGTGAAAGAGAGAGTGGGACAAGAGGAAGGGTGCCGAAGGAGGTCTCCCCCTCCAGTGCCAACACCCTCGGCGAGTGGAGAGGGGGAGAGAGAGAGAGGACGGAGTATGTGAGTCTATGTGTGTGTGTGAGAGAGAGAGAGAGAGAGAGAGCGTGGGACGGGGGAGGGAGTCCCCCCTCCAACGCCGGCACCCTCAAAGAGAGAGAGAGAGCACGGGATAGGGGGGAGGGTGTTGGACTGGTGGGTGCAGGGAGCGAGAGAGAGAGAGAGAGGTAGCCACCTTACAAGGGTCCATGGACACTAATAGGATGGTCCTGTTGCGACAGTAGGGAAGGGATCAGACTGATGGTGTCGTTGGCCTTGGACATGGGGACGTTGCCACCTTGTTGGAGTCCATGGACGCTAGTAGGATGGTCTCGTTGAGGCAGCAAGAAGGGATCAGGCTGACGTCGGTGTCGTTGCCCTTGGATAGGGGGACGTCGCGGATGGTGGGCGACCACCGGCAACTGGCCAACTTGGGGAAGTCAAAGTTCAGGTAATACTACCTTGGCCGTCGTAGATGCACTCAAAGGGGTCCCTTACAGAAGGGTAAGCACTCTTCATGGAGAAGATGACCTCGACACTGCCAGGTGAGGCACCAGTTGTCGAGGCCCCAAGGGCTCCCATTAGTGATGGCGACCAGGGCGATGTAGCTGGTGAGGAACGACTGTAGCATGTCATAGGTGATGGTGAGGTAGTCGGTGCGCCGGGGAGGAATTGCGGGTTTGCCGCCACAATCCTATCGTTGAACTTATACTTGGGGTCACGGGTGCATCAAGTGTAGATGGAGGTGCCGTTGACACCGCCGGGGAAGGTGGGGCGCAAGCAGATGTAGCCCCGATTGTCTAGGACGAGGGAGACGGGTATGGGGACGGCCGACGAGATAGTGCCGAACCAAGTGCCCTTGATGGCGATCTAGACCTGGATCTCGATGAGGTCGCCGACAGCCTCGATGGGGGTCGGAAGGTCGATAGCGGTGAAGCCGGAGAAGGAGGCGCCCTCGGGACAGATGACAGCAGGAAAGGGGGAGTCGGGCGCACTCTCTGCACGTGGTGGGCTAGGCTAGATGCTGGGAATGGGAGAGGAAGGGAGAAGATGACAGCGGCAATTGTGGCCTGGGATGAGGGAGGATGAGGGAAGACAACAGCCGGACTACCCCGCACAGGGCCAAACTACGCCCCCCCCCCCCCCAGTTGTGCGCACGTTGAGAGAGAGAGAGAGAGATTAACTAAGGGTAAACTAGTCATTTCACCCACGTTAAGTCACCTGGGATTATATACCAAGAGACGTCTACGACGGAAAGGGCACAGTGTGCCCATCTTGAAGATTTGAGGCATATTATAGTAAATACCATAAAGGTACGGGTAAAGGGGTTATTTTAAAAGATTTCAGGGATAAAGGGATAATTCTCCCTTTTTAAAAAATAAATGTTGAGGGGGGGGAGAGAGAGAGAGAGAGGAAAGGAAGGGCTGCGGGTAGGTACCGCACCCCTCCTCAACCTCCTAGGTTAAACGGGGGGAGGAAGAAGGCTGCAGGCCCACCCACGACACCCCCTCGACGTGTCGTGGACCCCCTGCGCACCCCCTCAACCTCCCTCAATTAAGCGAGGGAGGGAGGAGGGTGCCGCAGTGGGCCCACCCCCTTTTGGTATGCGTGAGAGAGGAGAGAAGAGAGAGAGGAGCCGGCCCTAGGTGGGCCTATAAAAGCACTCTTTGACCTGTCCCCCCTCTTTTTTATTGCTCTCTGCTCTGCAGTCCAAGGCGCAGTCCGTGGGTGCTCTAGTGAGTTTTATCTTCTCTGCGACGTTGATGTCTTGCTGCGGCAAAATCTTTTTACGGCGGCGATCATCCGAAGGATCGAGAGAGACCCCCGGAGCCCTGGAAAATTTTATTTCTCGCTGAAACTCCATGATAGGTGCCCCATTTTTACTGTATGCCACCTATTCGACAAAATTCCACGATGTGAAAGACAGAATTATGCGTGCATTTCCGTCGGTCGGAATCCCGCGGATGTGTGTATGGTCCGTAAATACAATGGGACTGGTTTT
Source organism: Amorphophallus konjac (assembly GCA_022559845.1). NCBI lineage: Eukaryota > Viridiplantae > Streptophyta > Magnoliopsida > Alismatales > Araceae > Amorphophallus > Amorphophallus konjac. The sequence continues at coordinate 430,933,585 of CM040122.1, read as the reverse complement.
ATACCATTTTTATGCCATTGTAAGACTAAATTATTTTTTATTTCTGTTTAATTAAACAGAAATTTCATGGATTCAACAGCATTACATCTGCCTAAACTGGAAAATAGAAAGAAGGATCCCATCAACCACAACTGAGCCAAGCTGCAAAATATGTGAAACTTCATATGTGAGAAGGCATTAAACCCAAATGTGAAATCCTAGTTCCCACGATAATTCGTGATCATTTGAATAACCATTAAGCACAAAGGAAGGAAATATCATGCTGAATTAAAAAACATAATAGCACGATGTATAAAAAACATGACCGCCATCACCTTCACAATATCCTGTTTCCAAATGCTTCTCATACTGCAACCATCATCCAATCTACACTTCTACAGACCTGCCCCCTCCCTCCCCACACTCCATGGAGAACTAATATGATGCCACACTCCATCTCCATTTCTTCCTAGCACGTAACCCCAGCCTGTGATAAACTTGTGTAGAATAGAGCTGATTTCTAGGAATTCTGCATATTCATTTTCCCGCAGTTTGAACTTGTCTAGGATAGAGTTGATTCCTAAAAAGTCTGCATAGTCATTTTCCTGCATACGTCTATTGCATCTCATATCCAAAATGATCCTTGGCCAAACAGGATCCATACTTGACCTAGCTTCTTGTTTGCTACATTTGTACAAGCATGGAATCTTTCCATCAATGGCCTATTATCCACCCAAGGGTCTTTCCAAAATTGAGTTAACTGTCAATTCCAAATCTGAATTTCTGATGAACAGTTGATATAGTCAATTCTCATCAGACTCATGGTTATTGTAGTATCCTCATTGACATACCAACTCAGCATCGTAACTCCAATGACTACTGACTCTACTTGTAGATGTTTAAGACATTCAAGATCCAGATTATATTACTTTTAACTCCATAATAAAGAGAATTCAAGAAACCCAAGTCATCTTTGTTATCATAAGTCAGTCTTCTTAAATAAGGGTCTTTTCTAGTCCTCATTGACATACACAAGTGCTCTCATCATAAAATTCTTACCATATTAGTAATGCCATTACAAAATTCAGAACAAGCATTATCATCTAGTTCTGGGTTAAACAACTCCCACATTTCATCAGTACTTCATAGTCTAACTATTAGACCACTCTCCATGTTTCCGTCTTTACTATAATGTGTAATACTTTTATGCATCTTTCTTTCCGCTGAAAGAAATGACTAGTCATCAATTGGGTCTCACAATGAGAATTCCGAGACCTTTGATTACAAGTCCACCATGCTTCTGCTGTGAAACTTGCATATTTCTTTCATGTAAAGTGTTGAGAGTATTACAAAATATCACAAACAAGAATAGGTGAATACCTGTCGAATATGAGGAGCCTACCTGTGAGTTGAGTATGTTAGGTTTCGTATGGAAAATGGGAATAAAAGATGGGGCATTTCTCGTCCACTATGTTCCTATTGACTGGCTGGCAATGAGCAGGCCACCACTGAGCAGAGATGTCAAAAGAACTCATGTGAAAGTAAAGTGGTGAGAAGCAGTGGTATTTTGATGGTCATGTGGTGGTGGGTTGGAGAAAGGAGAAGATGCATACTGGAAAAGGGAGACATGGACAAGAGTGCTCAGCCATCACAAGGGAGACACATCCACCACCCTAAGAAGACCTGCCCACCTATAGCCCAGTACTTGCCACCCTGCACCATATATTATCCATGATATGCTTCCATGAAGGAGAGTTGGAATGAAGATTCCCAACCCACAACCCATTCCCTTGGAAATACTTGTTTCTTACAAACTTCACCAGAGTTTACAATTCTCCAAAGGCATTTCACCAGCCTTATTTATTGTTGCCCAAACTGTAACCCAAAACCTTGGCACTAAGTTAAGGGAATCCCCCACATGTATAGAGGAAAGGCTCCCATAGATTTCCGATATGGGACTAAACCACAAGAGCCCCCCCCCCTTCTCGCGCTGAACCAACCAGTTTGGGGCGCATCACAGGTAGGGTCAAGTGTCCACATATGGATCCAATGGGTAAACAAGGCTCTGATACCATGTAAGAGGCCTGAAAACTAGGCATTGACTCGAGGGAATCCCCCACATATATAGAGGAAAGACTTCCATGGATTTCTGATATAGGACTAAACCACAACCACCCCCCTTGCGCTGAACCAACCAGTTTGGGACGCATCACGGGTAGAGTCAAGTGTCCACATATCAATATAAATCAAATGGGTAAACCAAACTCTGATACCATATTAGAGGCCCGAATGTTAACCCAAAGCCTAGGCGTTGAGTTGAGAGAATTCCCCACATGTATAGAGGAAAGACTCCCATAAATTTCCAAAACGGGACTAAACCACATCTATAATTTCAACAGGTACTAAGTTACTAAGCCCACTCCCCCTTCCTCCTTACTCCTACATACACTCTTCCACCCAATAGGAATCAACCTCCTCTCATGAGGACCCTTACCCTTCCAAAAGAATGCTGCTTTTACATATTCCAACTTGTAGCAGACAGATTATGGATCCCGGGAAAATAATTAAAAAAAATAGCCACATTGGATTATATGACTTCACAGGGTATCCACTTCCCACTGGCTGACAGAAGCTTGTCCTTCCACCCTTCTAATTTGTCTTCAAATATCTTCATTAAACCAGTCTAATCCAAACACGTGACTGAGCCATCAATCCCTGCCTTCTCCTTTGCACATTAAAGATCACAAGCTCATTTATTGAAAAATTAATCTTCAGTCATATAATGGATTCATGGACCTCAAGAAATAGCTCCAAATTAATTACCACCTCTCCTTTGATTGTAGAAAAGAGCATAGTATCATCTGCATATTGCAAATGTTTCACTTCTTTCTCTATGGCTATTCTTTTTTGTTTTTTAAAGTGTATGGTATCACAAAGTTTATTAAACTGAAACTGGAAAGAAATTTACACCCAAAAGTCCACCTATACATGGACAGACCAAGATGGTGTTACTCAAGCCCTTCCAAAAGAACCAAAAAGGGAAGAAGATACATCCACATTACAAATGAGTTTTGCCCATTCCAACATCCCAGTACAAAAGAAGAAAGAAATACACTCAGCTACAAAAGATCCTAGCATCCTCTCATTCCAAATAGTGAAAGCGTAGCATGAAGGATCAGCCACCGAAGTTTGGGGGATCGCCCTTGAGCCACCAAGAATGGACCCAATGAAAGAAGAGATCACCCACAGTAGGCGGGATATGTTGCACATGGTGAAGCTTGTGGAGCACAGGCTCCCGTACTTCCATGTCAAACCACAAATGCTAATGGCCTAATGAAAGTAGAGTGATCATAGTGGACCATAAGGAGTGGGGCATTAGCCTAACAGATGGTGGGAAATGCAAAACAGTCAAAAACTTATAATTCAAGGTTGTCTTGAGCAAATCACCAAGAGGAGGAATATCAATTCTGGAACATGTTTAACACCAAGGTAATTGATCCATGCTTCCAAGTTTCACTCTGAGTTTAGCACCAAATTTAGTTGGGTGATGGACACCTTACAAGCTTCAACAGGATAAGAACAGCCCAACTCTATGATATCGCTGAAAAAAGACGTCTAGTGTTGAGATGGAGATGCACGGCAAACATGCCAAAATCAAGTAAACCATTTCAACGATTAAAATAATGGATTGTTGATAACCAAGTTATTAAGAGTTTGTGGAAAACTAGGTCAGTCTGAAACCTTGAGCTGGAGTTTTGACATGAGATTTCATCTATCAACATTGCTATGCGTCAATTATATATTGTATAGCTCTGCAGTACACTATCAAGTCCCATAACATAGACTTTTGACAAGCCTACCAGATGCAGTGCAAGAAATACATGACACTGTCCCAAAACAAATGTTAGAAACATTGAAACAAATGTAAGCATTCAACAAGGGATTTCATAATGTGAAGTTGGTGCAGGATAATTAATATTCCTATACGCATGCATGAATTTTGATGTGCACATTTGAAGAAAAAATTATCTAGTAGGCAATAGAAAGTTACCACACATTTCAGAAATGTATCTTTTGTAGATTGGATGATTTATGCATGAATGCGGTGCCCTCTTTTCTTTCTTCAGGCATGGGAATCCATGAGTAAAGAACTGGTAGTCAGAATAAGGGTTCATGGTCCAGATTATAAATGGGCTCAAGTTTGGGTTGGTTTTATGAACAACCAGAAGCTAACAACATGATGAAATCGGGGATGCAAACTTCCCAGCAGTAGTTTACAGTTAACTAGGCAAGAATTTAGTAAGAACTTAGGTTGAAATGATTGCGACAGCATGATCTATATTTGTTGGTATGGCATTGACTGCTGGCTGCTATGTGGTATACGCACAGCTCAGGCTTGATCAAGGGAATGTTTGGCCTCCCCATGGCTCGGGATGCTGATGATTCGGTCTTGATCCTGGGTGGGTGGGTTTACTCTTTGTATCTTCCCCCCAACCCCCAACCCCAAAAAAGAGGGTGTCAACATACTAATGATGAATGTGGGCGTGAGTTGAAGAAAACATAGAGGGGAAACAACAATCTTTTCTGATTAACAAGATCTGTGGTGAGGTAGAGAGCAAATACGAGAAGAACATGATATGAGAGAAAGAAGTAAAGCAGGCCTTCATGCCAGAAGAAAGAGATGCTTCACATTGCACCCTTGGTAATGGGAGGACCAATCTAAGGTTACTAAGGCAACATTTTTTTTGAGGAAACAACCACATTAGCCCCCAAATTAGAGCTTCATGTTCGTGTGTACAGTGAAACACTATTGCAGTAATATCCAATTATAGTCCTAATTAACATAAATATCTACTTAACTTCAAATAATCAAATACTCTGGTCAAATAGAATAAAATTGGTGGTATAATCCACAATCTTCTTGGAAAATATATATATTTATTAACAAAACACGAAAATAAAATAATAAATGGCTCAATCACCATCAGCAACAACCATGATCAAAAACCATCACCCCCCACCTCTCCCTCAGTCTCTATAGGGTTTCAAGGAGAGATCTCCCGATTCTCCCGACCACCACCTAAACCCTAAATCATCTCTCTCTCTCTCAGCCACCTTAGCCTCCGTCCGCAGGCCCCTTCACCATCGTCCGCAGCCGCCGCTGCCACCATCCACGGCCCGCTTCACTGCCAACAACTGCCACACCACCGAGCTCACAGTCCCACCCATGCTCTCTCTCTCTCTCTCTCTCTCTCTCTCTCTCCCCAATGAGATGAGAGTCTAGAGGAGATTTTTTTCCCCTGTACCAGCCAGTATCGGGATCAAATGGCCGAACCATACCAGCCAAGGCCGGTCATACCGGGCGGTACTGCAAACCATGCATGGGTCAACCTTTCCACCGAACAAGATAACTTTGGTAACCAAGCAGATGAAATTACAGTCTGGCCATCTAGGACATCCCTAATCGCATAGCCATGAAAGTGTTGGGGGTAAAATTGGAGTAAGTGAGAAACGTTGGAAGGGAGTAGGACTATGGGAGGGAGTGAGGAACACTAAAGAGTTTATAGGACTGGTTGGAAACAATAGTCATGCCCCTAATGCATGATAGTTAGTCTTGGGTCTAGATTTCCAAAAATTAACTGCCAGAACTATTATTCAACTTTGTTAGCTTGAACCAATTTGCGAAGAGACAATAAGCACCATTTTCCTGAACTACTGAACGGCCATAAACCATTAAGTCAATCATAATTTCCACTCTCTCAAGAGACCAGACAAGCCTTTTGTAAAACTCAAACTAACTACAAGATTGGACAAGTTCCACAGTTGTTTCATCTTTTTCTATAATGTCTTTACCCTACACAGTACTTACAGTTGTCCATTCTCAATGGCATCATGGCATGATTAAAAAAATATTGTGAATTGATCACATCCTTTTGTTTTCTTGGCCCAGTATTGTTTTTTGGAACTTGAAATGAAATTCCTTAACCTTCAAGATCACTAATCTCACCTATAGAGGATGCACGGCAGAAATGCAGACTCGAAGTATGCAAACGGCAATATCAAATGGAAGGCTATATAAAGGAACACACTATTCCTTAATGCCATAACTCTATGATGAGCATGAACAGCCATGATCTTCTAATATGCAATAATGAAATACATCTAGATAAGTGTTTTGATCACTCCAAGGAAGCAATGGAGCATGACTCGAGAAGAACTCACTCTATTGTATAGGAGTAGAATACACATACTCAATCTTCTCTACTTTTCTAGCTTCACTTTGCCCCCTCTCGTACATAAGAAGACCACTAAAAGTACATATGAGCCTAACATACTCTTCTTAAACATGTCTCTCTCTGTTGACACCCGCTTATTTTCTCGAATTAATTGAGGATTAAGCATAGAGAAATATTCTCTAAATAAAGCAAAACGGCATAACACCAAAGGTGCTCTACAAGCCAAGTTGAGCTCGCAAATCGAGACATTTTGCTGGGTCAAACGGCACAACATAACAAGCGGAGATCGTCCCCGAGCAAAGGGCACTACACCAACTAGTTTTCCGACAGTCGGGTCGGATCCAAACTTCGGGACAACCTGCCGTACCGAACGGCACTCTGAAAAGATTCAGGGACCACCCCCGAATACCATGCATACGGTATCACACTGCCAGCACCTCAATAACTAGGTTAACCCGGGACTCAGAACAACCTGCCGTACCATACGGCTCTTCGCCAAGAAGCGAGGGTCACCCCGACTACCAGACAAACGGCATCATCATGCCGACACCCCAGTTACCGGGCCAACCCAGGACTCCGAGCAACCCATCGCGTCACGTGGGGCATGACAGAAAAACATGGAACAACTCTCGATACACCTTCTGCAAACGGCTTGACACCGGCAACTCCAACAGTTACATCACACCTGGGTCCACCGCGTTCAAGACGGAGCTCCGGCGAACACCGAGTTCGGCCGCTCCGGGTCCAGATTCAAGTAAGCTATCTCTTCACCCAGTCCACCTGACCCTCGTAAGCCCCGACTCACCTAACTTACCCAAACCCCTGAACCCCAGCCAATCAGTCCAGCCCACCTAAATCCCGGACTCACTCAGCCAGGGCCCATTTAAACCCTCTGCCCCAGCCCATCTTAACCCCCAGAGGGACCAACATGACCTTTCCCTCTCCTCCAGGTCAAACTCAGCCATTTTGGTCCACCCGAACCCCCTAGGGGGGAGGTTTACCCGTACTAGGAAGCCCCCAATCACTTTAACCCGCGTAGACCCCCTTTAAGCGGACCAGCCCGCCAGTTCCTAAACACGGTCACCATCACGACCGCATTCATAAGAATGCGGTCTCCAAGACAATCGCGTTCCGGAGGGGGGGTTTACTCGGACCAGCCTACCCCCTCCAGCTCAATCCAGGTAAACCCCTGGCCCACACCAGAACGTGATCGCCTTGACGACCGCGTTCCAGATGGGGGGGTTTTTGCGGACTAGCCGACCCCCCCTCGACAGGTCCGCATAAACCCTTGGCCCACTGACCGGTCCAGAACGCAGTCTCCTAGGAGAACGCGTTCATAGCCCATTTTAAACCCCCTAGGGGGGTTTACGAGGACCAGCCGACCCCCCCTGGGCAAGTCCGCGTAAACCCCCCTTCAAACTCTATAAAACCCCCCATGGGATGGCTAAGGGTCATAAGATGCATGGAGCTCATCCCCGGGACAACAAACGGCGCGCGAAGGACTTTGTTGACTGGTTTTGTGTTTGCTAGACTCACGCCGAGGGCATGTCGCATGATCGTCCCTCATACGGCGTTTGGCCAAGACACAAACCTCCTCAAACGTGGTCCCTGCCTTGATGAACATGTCCTATCTGGATGTCGTTTCATAATCGTGCACGGCCCTGATGTTGCTTGATGAAAGCACCATGTCCGGACTCTGCCTCGATAATCGTGCACTACCCGGATACTGCTTAATGAAAACACCCTGCCCAAGCTCTGCCTCGATAATTGTGCACTACCTTGATGCTGCTTGATGGAAGCACCCTACCCGGGCTCTGCCTCAATAATCGTGCACTGCCCTAATGATGCCTTGATGAAAGCACCATGCTCGGTCCCTGCCTCGATGAGCGTGCACTGCACGAAGTACCCTACCCAATCCCTGCCTAGATAATTGTGTGCCGCCCAGATGTCACCTCGATGAGCATGCCCTAAATACAATTAACCCAGACAATGAGCACACTTCACGAGTCCTGATGCAAGACAAAGTGTCAAGCCCCCGCCTCTATGAACGCGCCACGAACACGACCATCAGGGTCTCACGGCGTCCAGCTCTTTCAGTCACAACAGTGACCCCGGCACCCAACTGCCAATCCAGACGCGCCCGGCCGCCAAGATCTCACGGCGCTCAGCTCCTTCAGTCACAACGGTGCCCTGGCACCCGACCGCCAGAGTCTCACGGCGCCCAGCTCTTTCAGTTACAAAGGTGCCCTGGCACCCGACTGCCAGTCTCAGCCGCGCCCGACCGCCAGGGTCTCACGGCTCCAAGCTCTTTCAGTCACAACGGTGCCTCGGCACCCAACTGCCAGTCTCAGACGTGCCGGACCCTTAGGGTCTCACGGCGTCCAGCTCTTTCAGTCACAACGGTTACCCCGACACCCAACTGCCCGTCCGGACGCGTCCGGCCACTAGGGTCTCACAGCGCCTAGCTCTTTCAGTCACAACGGTGCCCTGGCACCCAACTGTCAGTCTCAAATGCGCCCGACCCTCAGGGTCTCACGGCGTCCACCTCTTTCAGTCACAACGGTGCCCCCGGCACCCGACTGCTAATCCAGACGCGCCTGACCGCCAGGGTCTCACGTCGCCTAGCTCTTTCAGTCACAACGGCGCCCCAGCACCGGACTGCCAGTCTTAGACGCGCCCGACCCTTAGTGTCTCACGGCGTCCAGCTCTTTCAGTCACAACGGTGCCTCCGGCACCCGACTGCCAGTCCAGACGCGCCTGACCGCCAGGGTCTCACGCCGCCCGACCGCTCCAGTCTCAACAGCGCCCGGCCGCCCCTACCTCAACGGCGCCCGGCCGCTCCAGTCATAGTGGTGCTCGCGCCACCCGGTCGCCCCTGTCTTAACGGCACCCAGCCGTTCCAGCGTAGCAGTGCCCACGGCACCCCAACTTCCTCGATCTCGACAGTGCTCCGTATCGAGGATATATCGTGACACCCTTCGGGCGACATCCTGCGGAGTCACAAGTCCTTTGACGGACACTATGTACAAATGCGAAAATACTCGCACAATAACGTAATGACCCGGGGACCGTCACAAACGACAGAATTGTCCCGTGACATGCACACATTTGTAATCGGGCTTTCACGCCCCATATAAACGCCTTTCATGGCATATAGTTCTGAAAGTCAGTCAGGGAATTGATCCTCATCCTCGCCAGCTACCAGTCTCAACTCCATCCAGCAGATTGCTATCTATCTCTAGTACGGTCCTAACTCCCCTAGCCGGATAGACCCTATACCTGAGCCAGGACCTACCTGCTCCTTGCTGAGCCAGTATCAGCCGCTCCGCGCCTGAGCCAAAACTCGCCTGCTCCCTGCCCAGTCAATGTCCGTTGCTCCTCTGTCCGAGCCAATACCTCATTCTCATCAACCCAGAGTGCATACCCTCTCTAGTGTCCACACTAGAACCAGCCTCTCTGCCCCCAGTTATCCCTGTTGTGTTGCTGTTACCCTGTCACTGTTGCATGGACTAAGTCCTCCCGACGTCGCGGCTCCCAAGGTCCCTGACTCTCCTCTACGGCAGTAGAAACAAAAGTGTTCGGGCTCCGCCCGATATAAAATAAATATCGATTGCTTGCGATCGGTGGGGAAGACATCCAGTACACGAGCCCTCACAATCGTCTACACTCATACCAACGGAACCTCCTCCTCTCCACGTGGCGCACGACATCTCGTGCCCACGTGCCGTGCCCTGGTGGCACATTCCCAGTCAAACACTTAGTTCTGCTGGTGATCGTCGAGAAATTGACTGGCACGCCCACATTCCATCCAGCCATCCATGTCTCAGTTTTCCAAAACGATTAACCATACGTCATTATTTCATGTGCGTTCCTACCGTTCTTTTCACCTTCTTTTCAATACCCACGGAATCCCTGTGTGTCAAGTCGACCTATCCAGCCTTACGTAAAAGACGAGTGTATGTCACCGCCGCGAGGAAAAACAGAAGAGATTCCCCGCGAGCGAAACACTCTCATACTAGTGTTTTTACGACCTTCTAAGTTTAGCATCCAGCGAGTAACAATTTGACCTCCACTTCAAACATAAGGTCAATGCATATGACCATCACAAAGACTCTTGTAATTCCAGTAAATGGCCACCTATTTATGAAGTCTGAACTAATATTACAACATTGTCTGAGGTCCCATATTGGAACTTGACAGCTCCTAACCTGCCTATAAAAATGTTTGTTTGCTGGGCAAACGTTACCTTGTTTATTGTGATAAAAATGTAAGAAAATCATGGGATATAAATTTGCATCCAAAAAAATGCAAATGTATGTCTCCTGCCCCTAGGCAAACAAAAAACAAAAGAATGGCAAGAACAGAGGACCAAAGTGCCACGCACAACCATATGCCTCCTAAACACAAAACATGCATGTGACCAAACTTACTTCAAGCAGAGCACGGATAGCCAATTTCACCGTCTCCTGCCCGGACGTCTCCTTGTAATTCTTCTCCAGGAACTCCCTCATCGAATTGGAGTTCCTCCCCGTGGCATTCGCCTTCCACGCCGAGAACGTCCCCGAGGGGTCCGTCTGGTAGAGCGAGGGCACGGCCGTGTAGGGATCAAACCCTATGATCAGTGTCGACAGGCCGAAGGGCCTCACCCCGCCGCTCTGGGTGTACTTCTGCTGCAGCCCGGCGATGTACCGCGTGATGTACTCCACGGTGACGGGGTCCTCGACGGTGAGGCGGTGGCTCTGGCACTCGATGCGCGCCTTGTTGATCAGGACCCTGGCGTCCGCCTTCAGCCCGGCGCAGGCCAGGGCGATGTGGTTGTCCAGGCTCACGATCTTCCTCACGGTCCTGGCGGATCAAGAAGATTACTTCAAGCAGGGGCGGAATCCCTAGCTTTGATCACTGCTGATGGGGTGGAGTGTTGGGGGGGTTACCGGGAGTCCTGGAGCTTGGGGGTGGACTTCTTCTCGACGCCGAGAACGACGGTGTCGTTGCCGCGGACGCCAACGGCGGCGTTGCCGCGGCGGACGGCCTCGAGAGCGTACTCGACCTGGAAGAGGTGGCCGTCGGGGGAGAAGACGGTGATGGCGCGGTCGTAGCGGGCCATGGACGCGGCTTCCTCTGGTCGTCTCCAACTGCTGTGTGCGCAGAGAGCGTTTGAGCAGGGCGAGGAGTTTAGTTGGGTTCGGGGGGTCTAGGTGGCGTTAAGGCCCGTCACTGACTCACCGTCTTCTTCTCCTCCTCCTGCTTGTTTGCCAAGAAAAGAGGGGAAGGTCGCCTCCGTCGCCGATGGCAAGTAGGTAAAAGTCGCTGGGCTCGAGCCGGGTCAAAGGGGTCGAACCCGACTCGACTGTATGTTTGAATTGCTTGCGATGGATCGGAACAGATTTAATATTTATACACATATATATAGTCCTTACAAATAATTTTTTTCTCTTTTAATCTCTCAAATATAACTATTTTCTTTAAGTCTCTAAAATCTTCACCGTTTCAATTTTTAGTCCCTATCGTTCCCTCCATCTAGAAAAATATTAACCACAGGTTAGTTAACTCAATCTTATAGTTGGTTAACTCAACCCATGTATAGGAAAAGATAAAATTAACCTTAGTTATACAAGAGAAAGAGAGGGGGGTGCCCCCCAGTGTACGACGATTGCCTAAAAAGAGGGCGGTGATTGTAATATCTCGCACATTTCGGATCTTTCTTCGTGGATCCCGGATCTGGTGTCTCGGAGTGTCGGCTCCGTTGTGTCTGAAATTTCGTTTCGGACATCTTTCGTACTCGGATCGGCGCGATCCGGAGTTGTTTCGGAGACTCGGAGTGCGTCCGCGACTTTTTCGCACGTGTTTTTAGATTTCCGGTGTGTGTTTCAGTAATTCCTTCGGAACCTCGTTACGGGGGAACCAGGTCGTTCACCTAGGCGAGAGTGGTACCGTTGCGATCGGTGTATTCCGAGGATCCCGAAAACGTAATTTTTAATTTTTCGATATTTTCTGAATTTTTCTATAAATACCCTCCCTTTTCTCTCTCTCCCCCACCCTTCTTCTTCTTCCTCTTCTTCTTCCTTCCACCGTAACCGCCCCCCTCTCCCTCCCTCTCCCCTATTTCGACGCGGCGAGCCTCTCTCCGGCTGACGACGGCGGCGGCGCGACGGCGCGGCGACGTGGGCGGCGGTGAGGTGATCTCGTGGGCGTGCGGTGCTCGTGGGAAGCGTGAAGGAGCGGGGTTTCTAAAAGTGTTCTTCGTGGTTTGAGCTCGATTCGGCGGAGCTTTCGCTCCATTGAGGTAGGGGGACGAATCCCTATGCTCATCCCGTCATCCCCCACGATTTGTAGGCCGAATGGAAGCCGAGAGAGGTGTTTTTGAGCGGGTTAGGGTAAAATCATGTTTTGGGGAGAGTTCGCCCGATCTATGGATTTGAGCCGCGATTCGGCATTTTGATGGCCTAGAAGCATGCTAGGGGTTCCCAGGGTCTTCCTCTTTGATTTTCTCCTCTCCTATGGAGGCATGGGGGCGTGATTGGAATTTTTAGGCATTTCACGCCGTTTCGCCGCCGGGTCGGTGTGACGGTCCTTCCAGTGACCGTCACACAGTGTGACGCGCCCAGGAGGGTGCGTTGCAGCCCTATTTCAGCCAAATGTGGGTCTGTGGACTGTGACGGTCCCACGATAAACCGCCATAGACGCTGTGATGCGCCTGGGTTAGACCGTGAGGGACGAGTCGACCGTTGGCTTTACCGTTGGTTTGACCGTTGGGGGTCAAGGCCTGTGACGCACCAGGACTGGCGCGTCACAGCCTTGTGACACCCCCGTGTGGGTGCGTTAGAGCGGACGCATTCCCACCCTGTGACGCACCAAGGGTGGTCCGTTACAACCTGTGACGTCCCGTGAGGTGTGCGTCACAGTCGTTTCCTACTCGCCTTGTGACGCACCAGGCTGGGTGCGTCAGGGCCTGTGACGCACCAGGGTAGGCGCGTCACAGTCGTTTTTACACCGAGGGTCTGACGCCCCTGTGTTGGGCCGTCAGATGGCTGTGACGGTCCAGCCTTAGACCGTCAGAGCGTGACGCGTCTAGGGTAGATCGTCAGGCTCAGGATTGCTTCGGATGGTTAGCAGTCCCGTTTCTTTTCCGACCGTGGTCACCGTGCGACGGTACTGGTACGTGGGATGGTACCCGTACGTCGTCGGACGCGGACGTAGTTTTCCGTTGACTTGAGAGTCTACTCCTTCAGTGACCCTGCACTAGTCGTAGCCCACCAGTACGCGTGTGATGGTCTCACCTAGGAGTAGGTGTACGGGCTTACCCTGAGGACGGTTTTAGACTGGTTTCCGTCGGGCCCCACGTCTACCAGCCAGAGTCCAGCTGAGGGGAAAACCAATCAGAGGGCCAGACCAGAGACGCACGGTCTGTGTGTGCACACGTGGTTGGGGGCAGTGGATACGCACTGACGAGCGTGACTCCAGCTAGTCACTTGTTTGTGGTTACTTGTACGGTGTCTCAGTTCCCGCTGGGCCGGAGGGAGACACCTGAGGCGCGGACAAAGACGTCAGTGGACGCATTCAGCCTTACTTCTAGTGGGAGGTACTCCTGTCGAGTTCGGAGTGACAGACTGTCAGTCGTTGTGACTTCGACCTTCGGGTTTTTATCGTGTTGACCGTGGTGTTCCGGTCGTTTCACCGTGGCACGTGTGTCAGTTTTCATGCCGTGAGACCGGTGTTTCGTAGATGGCAGGGCTTCCCTTTCCGAGGTACTCGCTTACTATTAGCGTGGCAGTTTCTCCGTTTGCGAGGTAGGCTTCGAGTGATCCATACTGAGTCTTGTTCTGAGACTCATCCCTTGCGTGTTTTCACCGTGTTTCAGGCGAGGCGCGGCTTCAGGGGAGCGCGTCTGAGGCTCAGCGTGGTTCAGGTGCCCAGCGTTAGTGCCAGAGGTCAGAGCCGGGGTATGCCCCGTGTAGCTGTACTTTTCTTTCTTATCTCTGTACTAGTTATGGACTACTGCTGTTGTTATTTCATTGTTATCTTGTGGACCATGTATTAATTAAAATGTTGTTTATTCCCTACTCAATTATATAAACTGTTTAATTTATACAATTATTTGTGATACTTGTGTAGTCTCCACACCATCCTTTTAACCCTTCCGAGTCTTCGGACTCGTGGGTGGCGGTGCGAGTCTCGGGTTATCGGGCCTTCCCGATAATCGGATTCTCGGGTCATTACAGCTAGTATCAGAGTGCGGTTGTGGAATTACGCGAGAATCATAAGTAATTGTGGTGGTCCACTAGTCCACAGCGATGATGTACAGTTGACACTGGCATCGGGCATCGTGTGTTTTGCTTAACCTTGATGTTCCGTGTTTTCGGTCTTTTGCTTCAGGAGCGAGCATGGTGCCGAGGCGGAGTACTCGCTCTCAGCAGGGGCAGTCGGCTGGAGGTCAGGAGATCCAGAAGGAGGTTCAGCAGGAGCAGGAGGAGCAGAGTAGAGTGCCACCAGCGGTCACCGAGGCAGTGGATACTGCGAGGTTTCCGGGGGCCGAGGATTTCTTCCATGGCATGTACCAGCTTATGTCGCAGTAGTTCGGCGGAGAGGCTGGTGAGGGCTCGTCGACCAGGGGTGGGCCAGGCCGAGCAGTGAGGGATTTCATGAAGTTCCATCCACCTTACTATGGCAGTCAGCCAGACCCTGATATGGCTCGGAGTTGGCTCGACGAGATGGAGCGGATGTTCAGTTCCATGCGGTGTACTGCGGAGGACAGAGTGATGTTGGCCTACAACCAGTTGTAGGGTACGGCTCGGGAGTGGTGGTCTTCCGAGTGGAAGACGTCTTTCCAGCTTCGTCCACTTGAGCAGATTGCGTGGAGTGACTTTGTCAGTGCTTTTGAGCGTACCTACTGTCCAGAGTATATTGCTACGCAGCGGATGCGTCAATTTTTGGAGCTGGTTCAGGGTGACATGTCCGTGTTGTAGTATAGCGCCCGATTTGAAGAGCTGGGTCGGTATGCACCTCATATTATGGAGCATGAGAAGTTGAAGACTGCACAGTTCGTACAGGGCTTGAGGCAGGAGTTGAGGCACCATTTGATCGCGAATGCGGCCACTGATTTGGAGACAACGTCTCGCGTGGCGGCTTCTTTGGAGATGGATATGCAGAGGACTCGAGGACCGATTAGCCAGGGACAGTCTTTGTCGGGTCGCAGCCAGGAGTCAGCTACCCAGCAGCAGGGTTCCTTTCAGCATGCGTCATGTGGTTCAGGAGCGCCAGCACCGGTAGCGTCGGTGACAAGATCTGTGTCATTTGGCTCGAAGGTCAAGAAGTTTCTCAAGAAGAGTTTTCATAAGAAGCGCAAGGATCAGGGGCAGGCGTCATCGGGCAGTGTACAGCAGCCGATTCCTTTTCAGCGTCAGGGATCAGTGGGTGGATCGCGAGGAGTGTGTCCACGGTGTAGCGAGTTTTATTCAGGCAGGCAGTGCACGGCGCCGATAGTTTGTTTCCGGTGTGACCAGCCGGGGCATATGACGCGTGACTATCCTCAGAGGCAGCAGCAACAGCATTTTCCTCAGTAGCAGCTGGTTCCCTAGTAGCAGAGGCCACAGCAGCCGCAGCAGCAGCAGAGACAGTATCCGCCGCTACCTAGGTCAGCGAGTGTGGGAGGCAGGCAGAGAACTCGAGGCCAGATTATACACATGACCAGGGTAGAGGCAGTGGCGTCCAACTCGTGGAAGGTACCATTCAGATTTTGGATTGCGCGGCTCGGGTTTTGTTTAATTCTAGCGCGTCTCATTCGTTTATTTCGGAAGATTTCGCGCTGAGTATCGAGGAGCCAGTGACCCAGTTGTCCTGTGATTTGACAGTGGAGTTACCTTCGGGTGATTTTATGATCACTCCGTATTGTTTCGATGAGGTTCTGGTGTGGGTTGAAGGGCGAAGTTTGCCGGCCAGGCTCTATGCATTGCCGTTTCAGGACTTTGATGTGATTTTGGGCATGGATTGGCTCGAGACATATCATGCTTTGGTGGATTGCGGCTCGAAGAGGGTTTATTTCTGACAACTTCGTGGACCCACCTTCTATTTCCAAGGTATCAGGTCTTCCTCTTCCTGTTTCCTTATTTCGGCGATTAGAGCTCGTCGTTTGCTTGATGCCGGTTGTCAGGGTTTTCTCGCTTCTATAGTCGTTGTCGACCGGATGGAGCCGGATGTCGAGGACATTCCGGTGGTGTGCGAGTTTCCCGATGTTTTTTCGGAGGACTTACCTGGATTGCCTCCCTAGCGGGAGATTGATTTCGTGATCGAGATTGTGCCTGGTACAGGACCTTTGGCGAAAGTTCCCTACCGTATGGCCCCCGCTGAGTTGAGGGAGTTGAGGGTGCAGTTGCAGGAGCTGCTGGCCAAGGGGTATATTAGTCCTAGCTTTTCCCCTTGGGGTGCGTTAGTGTTGTTCGTGAAGAAGAAGGACAGTAGCTTGCAATTGTGCATTGACTACCGGCAGCTGAATGAGGTGACCATTAAGAACAAGTATCCGTTGCCGCGGATTGATGATTTGTTCGACCAGCTTCAGTCTGCTCGGGCGTTCTCGCGGATTGACTTGCAGTCCGGTTACTATCATCTGATGATTCGCGAGTCCGATGTGGAGAGTACTGCGTTCAGTACGAGGTATGGGCATTATGAGTTCTTGGTGATGCCGTTTGGGCTCACCAATGCCCCCACAGCCTTCATGGACTTGATGTAGAGGGTGTTTCGTCCGTATTTGGACCAGTTCGTGGTTGTGTTTGTGGATGACATTCTTGTGTATTTGTGGTCTGCTGAGGAGCATGCGTACCATTTGGGTGTGGTGCTGCAGACGTTGCGAGATCACCAGTTGTATGCGAAGCTCAGTAAGTGCGAGTTCTGGCTTCGTGAGGTGCACTTTTTGGGGCACGTGATTTATGGTGATGGTATTTCCATGGACCCTGCCAAGGTCGAGGCAGTAATGCAGTGGCCGAGGCCGAGGTCTGTGACGGAGATCCGGAGTTTCTTGGGGCATGCGGGCTATTATCGTCGGTTTATCCAGGATTTTTCTCGCATTGCAGCCCCGATGACCAGACTTACGCGGAATGATGTGTCTTTTGTCTGGACTGATGAGTGTGAGCAGAGTTTCAGGGAACTGAAGAGATTGCTCACCTCGGCTCTGGTGCTACTTTTACCTTCTAGATCGGGAGGTTTTGTGATGTGTACAGATGCTTCCGGGGTCAGATTGGGTACTGTGTTGATGCAGCATGGTAGAGTGGTGGCTTATGCATCTCGACAGCTGAAGCCCCACGAGGAGAACTACCCTACCCATGACCTGGAGTTGGCGACTGTGATCTTCGCATTGAAGATCTGGAGGCATTATCTGTACGGTGAGAAGTTCGAGGTGTTCACTGACCATCAGAGTTTGAGATATGTGTTCACGCAGAGGGACCTTAACCTCAGGCAGAGGCATTGAATGGAGTATACGAAGGATTATGACTTCACCCTGTCTTATCAGTCGGGCAGGATGAATGTCGTCGCCGATGCTTTGAGTCGGAAGGTCGCGGTCAGTGCCTTGATGTTGAGGAAGTGGAGGCTCTGGGAACAAGTGTTCGAAGTGTCTTTCAGGCTCAAGATTCTCCGAGATCCAGGGTTAGCGGTTATTACGAGTCTGACTGTCACGCCTGCTATCCACCGTCAGGTGACAGAGGCTCAACATGCAGACCCTGAGTTACCTCAGATTTTGGCTATGGCTGATGTGGAGCTCGGCGAGGACGGTGCCGTGAGGTTCCGTGGTAGGCTATACGTCACAGCCGAGGAGCATGTTCATCGTGCGGTGTTGCGCGAGGCTCATGGGAGCAGATACACCGTACACCCGGGTCCGACGAAGATGTATCGGAACTTGCGGAGGTAGTTCTGGTGGCCTGGCATAAAGAGAGATGTTGTCAAATTTGTGGCCAGGTGCCTGACCTGTCAGCAGGTGAAGGCGGAGCATCAGCGACCAGGAGGTACTCTTTAGTCCTTGGATGTTTCCGCGTGGAAATGGGACCACGTGACCACGGATTTCATGGTGGGATTGCCGAGGACTCCAAGTGGGCAAGATAGTATTTGGTTGCTGGTGGATAGGCTGATGAAGGTGACTCGGTTGTTACCGGTCAAAGTCAACTGGAGTGTGCCCAAGTTGGCTCGTCTTTATGTGAAGCGGATCGTTCCGTTGCATGGGATTCCCATCTCCATTGTGTCGGGTCGGGATCCGCGCTTCACGTCTGGATTCTGGAGGAGTTTCCAACGAGCTCTTGGCATGGATTTGGCATTTAGCTCAGCGTACCATCCTCAGTCAGATGGCCAGTCAGAGAGGACCATCCAGACTTTGGAGGATATGTTGAGATCCTGCTGCCTGGAGTGGCAGGGGAGTTGGATTCACCACCTACCGTTGGTGGAGTTTGCCTACAACAGCAGCTATCATTTGAGCATCGGTATGGCTCCTTATGAGGCGTTGTATGGGCGTCCGTGTTGGACTCCACTCGATTGGTTCGAGGTTGGTGAGCGTGTTTTGACGGGACCGGATTTGGTTCAGCAATGTGTGGATATTGTGCACTTGGTTCATCAGAACATGTTGGCGGCCCAGAGTCGGCAGAAGAGCTATGCTGACCGGAGGAGGCAGCCTCTCGCTTTCGCCTTTGGCGATCGTGTGTTATTTAAAGTTTCTCTGATGAAGGGGGTGATACGTTTTGGACGGTGTGGGAAGCTGAGTCCCCGTTGTATCGGTCCTTTCCACATCGTGGAGCGCATCGGTGAGGTAGCTTATCGGTTACAGTTACCCCCTGAGTTGGCATCGGCGCATGACGTGTTCCACATCTCAATGTTGTGGAAGTATATGCCCGATGACTCTCATGTGCTTGAGGTTTCTGTTTGGCCTGAGGTGACTCTAGATCTTTCTCTCCCAGAGTTTCCCGTCCGTGTTGAGGATAGGCGAGAGCAGCGCCTGCGGAACAAGGTCATCTCCTTGGTTAAGGTGGTGTGGCAGTGACACTCTGGTGGTGAGGCATCTTGGGACCGTGAGGACGAGATGCGTCAGTAGTTCCCGTACCTGTTTGAGTGAGTCTTCCTCTTCTTTCACCTTGGGTTATTCTCAATTTCGAGGACGAAATTCCTTTAAGGGGGGAGGGCTGTAATATCTCGGACCTTTCGGATCCTTCTTTGTGGGTCCCGGATCTGGTGTCTCGGAGTGTCCGACTCCGTTGTGTCCGAAATTTCGTTTCGGACATCTTTCTTGTTCGGATCGGCGCGATCCAGACTTATTTCGGAGCCCCAGAGTGCGTCCGCGACTTTCTCGCGCGTGTTTTTCGATTTTCGGTGTGTGTTTCGGTAATTCCTTCGGAATCTCGTTGCGGGTGAACCGGGTCGTTCACCTAGGCGAGAGTGGTACCGTTGCGATCGGTGCGTTTCAAGGATCCCGGAAACGTAATTTTTAATTTTTCAATATTTTCCAGATTTTTTGAATTTTTCTATAAATACCCTCCCTTTTCTCTCTCTCCCCCACCCTTCTTCTTCTTCCTCTTCTTCTTCCTTCGACCGTAACCGACCCCCTCTCCCTCTCTCTCCCCCATTTCGACGCGGCAACCTCTCTCCGGCTGTAGACGGCGGCGGGGCGACGGCGCGGCGACGTGGGCGGCGGCCAGGCGATCTCGTGGGCGTGCGATGCTGGTGGGAAGCGTGAAGGATCGGGGTTTCTAAAAGCTTTCTTCGTGATTTGAGCTCGATTCGACAGAGCTTTTGCTCCATTGAGGTAGGGGGACGAATCCCTATGCTCATCCCGTCATCCCCCGCGATTTGTAGGCCGAATGGGAGCCGAGAGGGGTGTTTTTGAGCGGGTTAGGGAAAAATTATGTTTTGGGGAGAGTTCGCCCGATCTATAGATTTGAGCCGTAATTCGGCGTTTTGATGGCCTAGAAGCATGCTAGGGGTCTTCCCCTTTGATTTCCCCCTCTCTTATAGAGGCATGGAGGCGTGGTAGGAATTTTTGGGCGTTTCACGTCGTTTCGCCGCCGGGTCGGTGTTACGGTTCTTCTAGTGACCGTCACACAGTGTGACGCGCCCAGGAGGGTGCGTTGCAGCCCTGTTTCAGCCAAACGGGGGTCTGTGGGCTGTGACGGTCCCACGATAGACCGCCATAGACGCTGTGATGCGCCTGGGTTAGACCGTGAGGGACGAGTCGACCGTTGGCTTTACCGTTGGTTTGACCGTTGGGGGTCAGGGACTGGCGCGTCACAGCCTTGTGACACCCCGTGTGGGTGCGTTAGAGCGGACGCATTCCCACCCTGTGACGCACCAAGGGTGGTCCGTTACAACCTGTGACGTCCCGTGAGGTGTGCGTCACAGTCGTTTCCTACTCGCCTTGTGACGCACCAGGCTGGGTGCGTCAGGGCCTGTGACGCACCAGGGTAGGCGCATCACAGTCATTTTTACACCGAGGGTCTGACGCCCCTGTGTTGGGCCGTCAGGTGGTTGTGACGGTCCAGCCTTAGACCGTCAGAGCCTGTGACGCGTCTAGGGTAGACCGTCAGGCTTAGGATTGCTCCGGATGGTTAGCAGTCCCGTTTCTTTTTCGACCGTGGTCACCGTGCGACGATGCTGGTACGTGGGATGGTCCCCGTACGTCATCGTACGCGGATGTGGTTTTCCGTTGACTTGAGAGTTGTAATGCCCTTGATCCTTGGTAGGTCTTGCTGGATCTTCATTGGATCTTTTGGATTTGTTCGGTGAGTTTCGGTTCGCTTTAGTGGCTTCCGAGTTGAGTTTTACGATCCGTGTGGGTTTTTCTCTCGTACTAGTTACGGAACCCTACGGTGAGTTTACTTGTCAGTTCCTCGACACGGGGATGCTGCAGCGACGATGTACTCGTCGAGCCGGTCGTTTCGACTATTTTTGCGTATTTTTCGGAGATAGGGCCATAAATCGGATTTTTCGGAAATTAAGAAAATTCCTAATTTTTTCCTTTTTCTTTTCCTTCCTCTCTCCTTCCTTCTCATTCGCCGCCGCCGTCTCTCTCTCCCGTTTTTCTCTCCTCTCGAGCCTCCTCGGCTCCGGCTGCAGACAGGGTACCTAGATGCACATGTTGGGGATGCTGTGGAGCTGGCTGGGTGCGCGATGGGACGAGGATCGAGATGGATTTGGCGCGATCCCGAACGATGGATTCAAAATCGACGTTTGAGCTCGTGACGTGGTTTTCGGCGCGGTTTAGTCCCTTCGGGGCACGGTTTCTTCGGTGGAGGTAGGGTGATGGTTCCTCACTTCCTCATCTCCGTTTTCCCTGCCCTTTCACATCGTTTGGCGTGGAAACGGCCGAGTTTGGACTTGTTTAGCCTAAACCATGATTTTCGGGTTTTGTAGGGTTCGCCGGAGAACGGCAACCATTTGTAGCTCGGTTAGTGTTGAACTGATCGTTGGGATGTTAGGATCCCATTCGTGCTAGTTTCGTGTTGATCGGTGGTCATTAGAGGCCGGTAGGAGCCCGGGAACCTCGGTGACTCTTCTAGGGTCGATTTGTTAACATCGCCCCGATCTTGTGTTTTTGTGTTTGCATGTGGGCTTTTTAGCATTCTAATGATGTTTTTCATCGTCGAGGGTTGTTTCCCCTGCGCTTCGGCGTGAATGGGGCGTGGAACGGGCCGATTTGGCCAACCCTCTGTTTTCCCGCCGCGACTGGTGTAGCGGTCGTTCCAGAGACCGTTACATGGCCCTGACGGCCCTACGATAGACCGTCACAGCGTCTGGGCGATTTTTAGTCTTTTTGGCTTTGGGAGTGTGACGGCCCAGGGGTGGTGCGTCACAGCCCTCTGACGCGTCCCATGCGACGCGTTACGCCTATTTTGTCGTTTTATGCTTGGGTTAAGTCGGTTCCCCTGACGCACCTGCCCCTGTGCGTCAGGTGGGTGTAACGCGCCTGGTATAGGCCGTTACGTTCTGTTTGACCACGTTTGACCGGTTGAGTCGGTTCGCCTAATGGTTGTGCTCTCGTGCGTTAGGTGTGTGTAACGCGCCTGCCCCAGGCCGTTACACTTCGTTTTGGGCCGAGTTTGGGGTGGCTGTGCCTGTTGATTCTAACGGCCATGCCCCTGTGCGTTAGGCCTGTGCAACGCGTCCGCGATGGACCGTTACATGCTATTTTGGCTGAGTCCGGTGGCTGCGTCGTTGGCTCTAACGGCCGCGCCCCCGCGCGTTAGGTGGTTGCCTCTCAGCCAGATTGTTTTCTTGTCTTGCGTCAGGTTGGCTCTGACGCGT
This sequence comes from Amorphophallus konjac, assembly GCA_022559845.1. Taxonomy (NCBI): domain Eukaryota; kingdom Viridiplantae; phylum Streptophyta; class Magnoliopsida; order Alismatales; family Araceae; genus Amorphophallus; species Amorphophallus konjac. Next base: position 430,911,104 of record CM040122.1, on the reverse strand, counting down.
CCGCCTTGCCGCGTTGGGTGGCTGTAACGCGCCTGGTCTAGCGCGTTACGTGGTTCGTGTCTGCTTTGAGTTTTGAGGGTTGTTGGCCCTGACAGCCCCGACCGGGCGCGTCAGGTTGACGTAACGCGCCCGGTGCTGGCCGTTACGTGCCTTGAATGTCTTAGAAGTTGGTTAGGGCGGTGTGTGTGACGGCTCTTCCCCCGACCGTCACGTGGAGTGTAACGGCCTAGGTCTAGACCGTCATATTTGTGTAGCGGTCTAGGGGTGGCGCGTTACAATCCTTCTGCTCCGATTTCTATCGTTTTGGTTTCTGCTTGTCTTGGCTTGTCCTTGTGGTCTACCCATTTTCCCGTGGATGTCTTCTGATGTCCTATGAGGGCTAAGACTACGTTGTGAGGTGGCCAGGAGTCTTCTTGCTTGTGGTAGGATTCCCTATCCTACTCTTTTGTGTGTCTTTGGTCGGGTTCCGGTCAACCCGGGGTGACCCAGCGGTTGACGGGCGACCTTGTGTGTGGGTGTCTTGGCGGTTTCGTCCAGTCCGAGACACTGGTTCTGGATGTCTCGAGGTATTGTCTTACCTTGGTTTGCGTGTCCAGGCGTGTCTGAGGGTCTTCGGTGTTCCCTCAGGTCTCCGTGAGTTGTTTTCTGCGGAGTGTCGTTTCTTGTGGCTTAGGATTAGACCGATTGGCGGCTTGTCCCGTTGTCTGTGACGATCTTGCCCTTGAGTCGTTCGACTCAGGATCGTTACGTGGTAGGCCTAGTTGACTAGTCCTGAGTTTGTTGGCAGTTGTCGTACTGCCGGTGGTGCTTCGTAGTGCGCGAGACAGGGCTTTCTTTGACTGTCTGTGCTTTAGCACCTGTGTTTCAGAGTTTGTGCCTTGTGAGCCTCCACTAGTTGTAGCCCTAGGTCTTTGAGTACCGATCCACTGGGAGTAGTGGAGGGGTGTTTCCCGTTGTACGGTTTTTAAGCTAGTTCCGTGCGCCCCGGCCAACTGTAGCGTCCTACCGAGGGGAATACTAGCTAGAGGCCTGACTTAGGCAGTGGTCAGTGTGTGCACACGTGGTCAGGGACTGAGGACTTGCGCCGATGGGCGTGACCCTGACTAGTCGCTTGCAGTTGTGGTACTGCGGTCATGTGTCCGTAGTTGCCGTTCTTCCTCGGGACCTTTGTTCCTTGGACCTGGTTCTTGGTGTGTCCAGTCTCTGTCATCCTCTGGACAAGCTTGTAGACGTGACACTTGTGGCGCAGTGTAAGACGTCAGTAGACGCATCTGGCTGTTCTACTAGTGGGAGGGTGCTCCTGTCACCTGGCTTGTGACTCTCAACGTTTCTTGTGCGTCGTGACCTGTCTGGGTTGGCCTTTCCGTGGCTGCACCCGAGGTCAGTGTCCTGTCACATGCATGATGTCCTGGTCGTGCGTGGGACAGTGTGCACGACGTTCTAATCGTGTTTGTGTGATTGAGTCTGTCGGTCGTCTGTGTGGTCTTTTCTAGACCTTTTTGTCTGTTTTGGCAGGTCCTTGCTTTAGACCTGGTGTTGGGTCGGCAGATCGGTAACTTCTGACTTTGTTAGATCAGAGTCTATTGGACGCACTAAATATCGACTCTTAAAAATATCATGGTATCGGTGGTTATATCGATTCGGGATCATCTATCCCATCGGGCGTGCCAACTTGTGGAAAGCACTGAAATTCGAGTGGTGAAAATAATATCGTGGTGTTCTTTTTATCGTTTTATCAGTTTATCATTTTTTATCAAGTGCGAGGGCGTGCCAGTCACCTAGGTGACAAAATGTTCGGGCTTCGAGACTGGAGTAGTCCGAAGCCCGGGGTGCGCTCCGTCTGACTGATCAGACGATTATGGATATCGGGTCGGGACTGGAGACCCGCCGTGCCATAAAGTTCACGGCGTTAATTACATCCCCTTGGAGATGAGAAAACCTTTGATTAATCGTCAAGATTTGAGACCAAATGGCCTAAAGATCAATTTTCATTAAAGCATGCAAATCGGGTTGACATAGTTGAGATCCTCTGCATCGGCGTGCAAGACGGTGTTCAAAACCATATCGGTCACATGCGGACTATTTCATGTTCGGACGAGGGTCCGGTTTAAGGATATCCCAAGTATATGTATAATACCGAGACAAGCGTGTATGCCGGGATACGACAAATTCAGTATTTGAAGAAAAGGAGATATTCAGCTAAATCCCGGTCAAACGGTTTGAAATCAGTGGAATATCGGCCGGAGTGCAAAGCGGGGCTACGGCCATAATGGGGTGATCCCCGAGGGCCAAGCGTGCCTTTGCAAGGGCCTGTCTCGATGTTCCCCTCATGCGGGGCCCATAGGGAAGAGCTCCCCATAAAATGCCGTTAAAATCCCTTGAAGGGGGGATTTTTATGGATTTTTATGGATTCTCTGTAATCAAAGTGTTTTACATCATATTTTATCATTATTGCATTATTATTTTATTATTTCATTCTTTATCATATTTTTATTTTTTTTACGAATTCCAGAAGTCAGCAAGTTTGGGGGGTTTCCGACTTGCATAGCAGCAGGCCTTCCTCTTTGATCCTCTGGGTTTCGTTATCGTTTGGTTTGTTTAATTCATTCGTCATTCATTTTTTTGAGTTTGATTGCCCCTTCTTTTTTTTGCAAAAACATTTCCTTTCATTCAGTGCATGTGGATTTTCTTGTTTTTGTTTGATGGGTTGTTGCTTGAAGGTGGTCGGCCATTGCACTCCTGAGTATGATTGTTTCCTTTTTTTTTGCACTTTCACAAGACATGCTGACATGAGCTGTGGCTTTTAAAATTTGACTATATGCATCATCTCTGAAGGCACCATTTCCAATTTGTGAAGCAGAACATCCAAAATCTAGCATTGAAGGCCTTTCAGCAGACCTTTGCTGGTTGAAATAAGTGAAGTTAGCTGTCTGACTAAACAACCCAAATGGTATGGCAGATTCATTCCCAGTTTGCTCAGGTAACTTTTCATACATAAAATGGCATCCTGCATGATCAGCATATGTGGAAGCAAGCTGATTGTTCTTCACAACAGCCAAGATCTCATTTGCGTTTTCTGTCAATTTGTTAGCAGACATCTTAATGCTTTCTCTGGGAAACCTTTGAGCATCCGGTCAGTTGGCTTGGCTTACTAAGTCCAAGGAGTTGTTTGCTGCTGCCTCCATGAAATTGCTCTCAACATTTGACAGTGCTCTGTTCTCCTGAGTGTCTAGAGTTATATTACTTGCATTGTTTTCTCCTTCAGTATTTACATTGACAACAGCCTTTACCACTGAGGCACATAAAGGTTTCACTACTCTAGAACCCTCCTTCTAGACCAGTATGCCATCAGCAGAATCAGTTCTTTCAAAGTATGAATAGCCTACATCCGCAGGAATCGCCCAATAATTCATAATCCCTTCGCAGCCGTCAACATATTAGGATAAATATTGTTTTGTTGAGCACAGTAACTTCGGGACCTTCAGAATGCCATTCGCATTGTGGTATCAGGAAACCGAATCAAAATTTGTTGGTGCATCAAGGTTCAATTAACAAAGATTTCAGAACCCTGCAGGTGGAAGCCTCTCCTTTTAGTTTTCTTGACATTGATTTCAGAAGTTCAGAAACACACTTATGCTCATACAACTGCCCAAGGACCGGGTATGAACCAGCATGAGTGCGGTGACCCCTCATACACAAGGATTAACCCCTGTACACTACTACACAAGGGCAGTCCATAGGATTTCACATTCAGCCACATCATCTAGCATAGGATCAAGCTTTGTTGCCCTGGCTTGCTCTGAAATGCTGGAAGATCCAGGATCCTTCAATGTTATGTTTGCATCCATAAATCTGTCATAGGTGCATTTTTTTTGCATCCATAAATCTGTCATAGGTGCATTTTCTCCTGTCATGTTTATCACGGTTTTTTTCCATTATTGAGGCCATACAACATGTTATCCTGGACTGAACCTTGGGAATGATCTTTAACTTGGTACTGCTTCTCTGAATATTGGTTTTCCATAAGTTCCTTGCCTGCTACATGACCATCATTGGGCGATATTGTATCACTTTTAATTGTACTTGATTCATTTGTATCTTCAGAGAAGCCATAAATTTCCTTGCCCACAGCACATGCAACATGGTCAATACCAACTGCCTTTCAAGTGTATCTCTATATTTGAAATCTGAAGGATCTAAAACTCATTCTGAAGCTGTTGATTCAGGTACACGTTCAAGACCTTGGACAATATCAGAGAATGAGCTCCCATAATCAACTCTTGAAGCTGGCTCAGCCAATGCAACAGCTGCATGAATTCTGATTTTGAAGTTGGTAGAGTCATGCAGAAGCAATAGAGGGATACTGTGAACTGAAGGAGCCCGAGATGCATTCTGCAATTTCGAAGACTCGCTCAAGAATAAATTGCCCAGTGCATGACAGATATTCCACTGCACCCTCACATTTCCAGTTGTCACACATGAGACAAATGCTTGCACCATCCTTTCAAGACAATGGGAACACTGTAGGGAAGCTGAGTTGACAACTCCGCATGTAATTCCTGGATCACTTATGTCAGATCTGTGATGGATTTTCAAAGACCAAGAACTTTGCAATGTAATGCCAGCGCTTACAGATTCTACTAATCCACTGTCCACAGTAGAATTAGAGGAACAACTAATGAACCTTGAAAGATTCCCAAGAGCCCTGACAGCATTTACTTTGACCTTATCACCGTCCTTGGTCAATTGCAAGGCACATTCGAATAAAAGTGAGATAATCCCTGAATCGACAACTTGACCTGAAGAATCATCCGAATGCAAATCTATTGCTCTGTGACGAAGAGGATCACATATATTTGCTACTGCCCATTCACAAAAGCCTTAATTTCCTGATTAAAAAATTTTGAGCAACAACTTCTCCATGTGTTTTCTGTTCCCCCTTTTATTGTCCCGTATTAGTCATGGGTTAATTTGACTTAAACATCTTTTAATTTGGTCAAAGAAAGTGCCAATGTTCTTGAGTCGTTATTTCTGGCAAAATTTCGGCAGCACCTCCCCTAGACCCGGAGCGTGGGGGTGTAAAATGGGGTGCGCCCTATGGAGAGAACTCCGACGACCCCGAACGAAAGGGATACGCGCGAAGCGACGTGATCCCCCGGAGTATGTGCGAGAGCGACACCACCCCGTCACCCATTGTGGGGGCAAAGATCTCGAGGGCTAGCCTACGAGGGACCCCACCGATCCACGGGCCGTCACGAACTCGTCGCCGAGATGTGGGCTTCTTTTCTTTCTTTTTATTGCCATGTAAGGCTTTGGATCTCCACCTTCAAAAAGCGGAGCCCCGGGGAACATGCTATGACGAAGCAGACCCCCGGCGGTCCGAAAGTGGTTAAGAATCCGATATCAGAACGAAAGTAACATTGGGCTTCCGATGGTTGGCAACCCGGAGACATATCTATGGATTTAGATAGAACCCGGGCCGGTGGCCATATCGATAAAACATAGCCGAATGGGCAGCTTTGAAGAAATCAAAAATAAGGGGGGTTTCATCTATCTACCGTGGGGAGGGAGAGTAGAAGAGGAATAGAAAGGATGAATCACAAAAAAGGATCTCCCGAAGGAGCATTTTCATTTCACCCAAAAGAGGAGCAAATATCATTTCACCACAAAGGGGGAGCAAGGATACATCAAGAGCTTTTCATGAATCAAAAAGAAGAACAGAAGAAGGGGAAATACATCAGAGAAAAAAAGGGAAAGGGGAGAGCTACATCTCCCTCACCTCTCTTCTCTCTCTCTCTTTTTTTCTTCTGTTTCTCTTTTTTCTCTCTTCACTTTGCACGGTGGCGCCAGAGGCTTCGGGGGCTTTCTCTCTTTAGGTGGCCGAAGCACCAATTCCTCAAAATCACCAACCGGAGAGCCTGGGGCTTTGCCGCTGCCGGGGTTTTTATAGGGGTCGGAGCCCCTGTTTCGAAGGGAGCCCCCCTCGTTGGCTTCTTTTCCTTTTTTTTTTAATAATCTCTTCCACCGCTGCCATGCTGCTGCTGCCTAAGCTACGTGGCTGCTACTGCTGCTACTTCGCTTCGCTGTCGACGCTGCTGTTGCTTTGCTGACGTTGCCGGCGTTGCTCCGCTGTCAGCGATGCTGCGTTGTCGATCTCGGGTGAACGGTTGACTCAACCGTGGCATGGCCGTTGCTACTGGCCACAGGGAGGAGGAGTGGCTGGGATAGACGGACGGTGGAGCAGGGAGAGGGAGCGGCTACTACCGTAGCTCCCGTGGCTGCTTTGCAGGAGAACACGGCGGGGTAGGGAGAGGTCCCATGCCCTGCGCGGGATGGAGCGGTGGTGAGGGAGTACATCATCTTGCTGCTGCCGTCCTACCGTGTGCCACACTGCTGTCGCGTGATGCGAGGGGGAGGGAGATGAACAGTGTCTCACACGGACGGAGAGACACAGACACGGGTTACTGTTCATTGAACAGTAACCATGATTTTCCTCCTATTTTCTATTTTTTGAAAACTCACTTCTTTTCTTTTTTACCCCCTCATTCTTGTATTTTGCATATATCCCCCCTGCACCCTTTTCCTTCTCTTTCGTAATGGGGTTGGCCCATTGGTATTATTTTCCCTCCCTTTTTTGGGCCTACCCCTTTTCTTCCTCTTTCCTTTTCTTTTGACTCATTTTTTCCTTTTTTTTTGAGTGTCAACAGAGTCGCCCTTCTGTCGCTGCTTGGAGTAGTTTGGGGTGTCGAGGTTAGTTCGGCCGCCGCTTGTCTGGCGCAGGTTCTTCCCCTTCCTTGCTTGTTCCCTACTCCTACTTCCCGTCTGTTTACTACTGCATGTAGCGTAGTTTTACAGCTTTGTAGTGTAGTTCCTGCTTTGCTACACCTGCTGTTTTTGTTGTTGTTGTTCCGTGTTACTGCGTATTTTTCAGTGGGGATCCGCGTGACCCCTACTGAGCCAGTGACACGTGACTCACCCCTGCTTTTCAGGTGGGGTGGCGTTGTTCGTTTGCTTCCAAGTGGTATCACGTGTATTCGGTAGTTTTACCGGGTACATATGGTATCCGGAATCCGGGTCGCTACAGTTTGGTATCAGAGCAGTGTTCTGAGATGTTCGGAGTTCTTTTCTGAGCTATCGGAGCATTGTTGTGTGAAGTACATGGGAATCCGAGATATACAGTATCCAGAGTCGTGAAAGTCCAGTACAGTCTTCAGCTGGATTTGGTGTTGCGATGGTTTATCGCGTTGTTTTCTTCGGTGTGTTGTCTTGTGCGTGCTGTTCAGGCACTGTGCGAGATGGTCATGTTCTCGTCAGGTTATGACGAGGTGTTTCTTTTTGTCGTTGTGCTCGTTTCGATCATGTTGTACTTGGCAATGTCCGCTGGAAAGGCTTGAATCTGCAGTACGTTGTTCGAGATTTTCTCTGTATGTTGTCCAGGTTGCTGTTGACCTTTAGCCTTGGTTTGATGACCGTACACGTTCTCACGTTGTCTTGGTCATCCCGGCTTGAGTCTGTTCAGCTCCTGATGTGTTTCGCTTTTGTTGAAGTGCTCGTTTAGATTCCGTGTTTGAGAAGTTACTCATGCAAGCTAGGATTTTCTCTTCCTTGTGAGCTTTTGTGGTTGAGCTAATTGCTTCTTGTCCCTTCTGGTGGAATCTTTTCGAGGTTTACCTTGGAATTGCTGCCTTAGTGATGCCTCTGTCCTGTGTCTACTTAAGTGTGGACGGCTTTATTTTGAGCCTGATCTGCTCTTTGCTATACTGTTGCGTGGCTTGGGACTCCATGATGGTGTTAAGAGATGTTGTGTACCGTATTGTCATGCCGTGTCCTGCGGCCAGTGTATTGTGAAGGCTCATTTATCGTTTTCAGGACGTGAAGGTAAACTGAGATCGATGCTTTCCTTGTGCTTTGTGCTGAAGCTGGTGCTCTTCTCCTATTGCACTTAGGCTCCTTGTGATCAGTTGTTCGCTGGATCGGTACTTGTGGCGTGTTATTTGCGATCTTCATTGGTTACGATGGCGCCTGGTGTGTGCTGAGATGTGACTACCGAGGTTATTTTGTTGCATGTGTGCGTTGTTGAGAGTGCAGCTGAAGCGTGTGGGTTGGCTACCCACTGGTCGAGAGGTTTATTCTTTCTCGATGTGACTTCATCTTGGCTTCTTGTGCCTCGATGTCGTCTGTTGCCGTGCCGTTGTTGGTGGTTTTCTGGTGTTGGCATTGGCATTTGCGAGTGTTGGGGAATTTGTCGGCATTCCTGCTGATTGAGTACCCTCTACTCTGCATTTTCTTTTCTTGGGTGTTGTGCTCTCGAGGCGTGTTGGTAGTCCTTAAGATGCGTTCCCCGAGATCGTGGTTGTTGTTTTAGCGCTGTTTCTCTATGATTTTGTGTCTCTGTTTTGGAGCATGTCTTGTCAGTTAGCCTTGCTGTACTCTTTTTCCTTAGAGTTAGCTTGCGACTCGATCAGGTGTAATATCTGAGTGAGGACTAACTTGGTTGTGCCTGTGGTCCAGTGTTGTCATTGGTGTCCTGTGTGCCAAGTGTTCCCTGTTGCCTTTGGCACTGGAGCCGATGATGTGGTCGAGCTGTCATCTGACAAGATTGTGTCTCCTCGTGTAAGCTGATACTCGCCGTGTTTGTCGTTTCATATTTTCGACGTTTGTTGTTGTGGCAGTCGTATCTCTATTTTTATTGAGACATAAACGACGTTGCCTTGTTTCGGAGGTGTCAGACTTGTGTCCACTTGTGCCGTGCTCGATCCAGAGCATGTGCTCGTGATTGTGGTCTGACAATGTTCCTCTGAGTTGTGTTTCTCGAGATTTGTGTTATTTTTGTTGTTGCGCTGTTGCATTGTTCTTCCCTGCTTCTCCTTTGTTAGTTATTAATTTCGAGGGCATAATTTCTTAAAGGAGGGGAGGATGTAATGCCCTGGATCCTTGGTAGGTCTTGCTGGATCTTCATTGGATCTTTTGGATTTGTTCGGTGAGTTTCGGTTTGCTTTAGTGGCTTCCGAGTTGAGTTTTACGATCCGTGTGGGTTTTTCTCTCGTACTAGTTACGGAACCCTACGATGAGTTTACTTGTCAGTTCCTCGACTAGGGGATGCTGCAGCGACGATGTACTCGTCGAGCCGGTCGTTTCAACTATTTTTGCGTATTTTTTGGAGATAGGGCCAGAAATCGGATTTTTCGAAAATTAGGAAAATTCCTAATTTCTTTTCCTTCCTCTCTCCTTCCTTCTCATTCGCCGCCGCCGTCTCTCTCTCCCGTTTTTCTCTCCTCTCGAGCCTCCTTGGCTCCGGCTGCAGACGGGGTACCTAGAGGCACGTGTTGGGGATGCTGTGGAGCTGGCTGGGTGCGCGATGGGACGAGGATCGAGATGGATTTGGCGCGATCCCGAACGGTGGATTCAAAGCCGACGTTTGAGCTCGCGACGTGGTTTTCGGCGCGGTTTAGTCCCTTCGGGGCACAGTTTCTTCGGTGGAGGTAGGGTGATGGTTCCTCACTTCCTCCTCTCCGTTTTCCCTGCCCTTGCACATCGTTTGGCGCGGAAACGGCCGAGTTTGGGCTTGTTTAGCCTAAACCGTGATTTTCGGGTTTTGTAGGGTTCGCCGGAGAACGGCAACTCGGTTAGTGTTGAACTGACCGTTGGGATGTTAGGATCCCATTCGTGCTAGTTTCGTGTTGATCGGTGGTCATTCGAGGCCGGTAGGAGCCCGGGAACATCGGTGACTCTTCTAGGGTCGATTTGTTAAAATCGCCCCGATCTTGTGTTTTTGTGTTTGCATGTGGGCTTTTTAGCCGTCTAATGATGTTTTTCATCGTCGAGGGTTGTTTCCCCTGCGCTTCGGCGTGAATGGGGCGTGGAACGGGCCGATTTGGCCAACCCTCTGTTTTCCCGCCGTGACTGGTGTAGCGGTCGTTCCAGAGACTGTTACATGGCCCTGACGGCCCTACGATAGACCGTCACAGCGTCTGGGCGATTTTTAGTCTTTTTGGCTTTGGGAGTGTGACGGCCCAGGGGTGGTGCGTCACAGCCCTCTGACGTGTCCCATGCGACGCGTTACGCCTATTTTGTCGTTTTATGCTTGGGTTAAGTCGGTTCCCCTGACGCGCCTGCCCCTGTGCGTCAGGTGGGTGTAACGCGCCTGGTATAGCCCGTTACGTTCTGTTTGACCGTGTTTGACCGGTTGAGTCGGTTCGCCTAACGGTTGTGCTCTCATGCGTTAGGCGTGTGTAACGCGCCTGCCCCAGGCCGTTACACTTCGTTTTGGGCCTAGTTTGGGTGGCTGTGCCTGTTGATTCTAACGGCCATGTCCCCGCGCGATGGACCGTTACATGCTGTTTTGGCTGAGTCCGGTGGCTGCGTCGTTGGCTCTAACGGCCGTGCCCCCGCGCGTTAGGTGGTTGTAACGCGTCCGGTCCGGACCGTTACATGCCTCTCAGCCAGATTGTTTTCTTGTCTTGCGTGAGGTTGGCTCTGACGCGTCCGCCTTGCCGCATTGGGTGGCTGTAACGCGCCTGGTCTAGCGCGTTACGTGGTTTGTGTCTGCTTTGAGTTTTGAGGGTTGTTGGCCCTGACGGCCCCGGCCGGGCGCGTCAGGTTGACGTAACGCGCCCGGTGCTGGCCGTTACGTGCCTTGAATGTCTAAGAAGTTGGTTAGGGTGGTGTGTGTGACGGCTCTTCCCCCAACCGTCACGTGGAGTGTAACGGCCTAGGTCTAGACTGTCACATTTGTGTAGCGGTCTAGGGGTGGCGCGTTACAATCCTTCTGCTCCGATTTCTGTCGTTTTGGTTTCTGCTTGTCTTGGCTTGTCCTTGTGGTCTACCCGTTTTCCCGTGGATGTCTTCTGATGTCCTATGAGGGCTAAGACTACGTTGTGAGGTGGCCAGGAGTCTTCTTGCTTGTGGTAGGATTCCCTATCCTACTCTTTTGTGTGTCTTTGGTCGGGTTCCGGTCAACCCGGGGTGACCCAGCGGTTGACGGGCGACCTTGTGTGTGGGTGTCTTAGCGGTTTCGTTCAGTCCGAGACATTGGTTCTGAATGCCTCGAGGTATCGTCTTACCTTGGTTTGCGTGTCCAGGCGTGTCTGAGGGTCTTCGGTGTTCCCTCAGGTCTCCGTGAGTTGTTTTCTGCGGAGTGTCGTTTCTTGTGGCTTAGGATTAGACCGATTGGCGGCTTGTCCCGCTGTCTGTGACGATCTTGCCCTTGAGTCGTTCGATTCAGGATCGTTACGTGGTAGGCCTAGTTGACTAGTCCTGAGTTTGTTGGCAGTTGTCGTACTGCCGGTGGTGCTTCGTAGTGTGTGAGACAGGGCTTTCTTTGACTGTCTGTGCTTTAGCACCTGTGTTTCAGAGTTTGTGCCTTGTGAGCCTCCACTAGTTGTAGCCCTATGTCTTTGAGTACCGATCCACTAGGAGTAGTGGAGGGGTGTTTCCCGTTGTACGATTTTTAAGCTAGTTCCGTGGGCCCCGGCCAACGGTAGCGTCCTACCGAGGGGAATACTAGCTAGAGGCCTGACTTAGGCAGTGGTCAGTGTGTGCACACGTGGTCAGGGACTGAGGACTTGCGCCGACGGGCGTGACCCTGACTAGTCGCTTGCAGTTGTGGTACTGCGGTCCTGTGTCTGTAGTTGCCGTTCTTCCTGGGGACCTTTGTTCCTTGGACCTGGTTCTTGGTGTGTCGGGTCTCTGTCGTCCTCTGGACGAGCTTGTAGACATGACACTTGTGGTGCAGTGTAAGACGTCAATAGACGCATCTGGCTGTTCTACTAGTGGGAGGGTGCTCCTGTCACCTGGCTTGTGACTCTCGACGTTTCTTGTGCGTCGTGACCTGTCTGGGTTGGCCTTTCCGTGGCTGCACCCGAGGTCAGTGTCATGTCACATGCATGATGTCCTGGTCGTGCGTGGGACAGTGTGCACGACGTTCTAGTCGTGTTTGTGTGATCGAGTCTGTCGGTCGTCTGTGTGGTCTTTTCTAGACCTTTTTGTCTGTTTTGGCAGGTCCTTGCTTTAGACCTGGTGTTGGGTCGGCAGATCGGTAACTTCTGACTTTGTTAGATCAGAGTCACCCTTCTGTCGCTGCTTGGAGTAGTTTGGGGTGCCGAGGTTAGTTCTGCCGCCGCTTGTTTGGCGCGGGTTCTTCCCCTTCCTTGCATGTTCCCTACTCCTACTTCCCGTCTGTTTACTACTACTTGAAGTGTAGTTTTACAGCTTTGTAGTGTAGTTCCTGCTTTGCTACACCTGCTATTTTTGTTGTTGTTGTTCCGTGTTACTGCGTGTTTTTCAGTGGGGATTCGCGTGACCCCTACTGAGCCAGTGACACGTGGCTCACCCCTGCTTTTCAGGTGGGGTGGCGTTGTTCGTTTGCTTCCAAGTGGTATCACGTGTATTCGGTAGTTCTACCGGGTACAACTGGTATCCGGAATCCGGGTCGCTACAAGAGTCTACTCCTTCAGTGACCCTGCACTAGTCGTAGCCCACCAGTACGCGTGTGCTGGTCTCACCTGGGAGCAGGTGTACGGGCTTACCCTGAGGACGGTTTTAGACTGGTTTCCGTCGGGTTGGGGGCAGTGGATACGCGCGGTCTGTGTGTGCACACGTGGTTGGGGGCCGTGGATACGCGCTGACGAGTGTGACCCCAGCTAGTCACTTGTTTGTGGTTACTTGTACGGTGTCTCAGTTCCCGCTGGGCCGGAGGGAGACACCTGAGACGCGGACTAAGACGTTAGTGGACGCATTCGGCCTTGCTTCTAGTGGGAGGTACTCATGTCGAGTTCGGAGTGATAGACTGTCAGTCGTTGCGACTTCGACCTTCGGGTTTTTGTCGTGTTGACCGTGGTGTTCCGGTCGTTTCACCGTGGCACGTGTGTCAATTTTCGTGCCGTGAGACCGGTGTTTCGTAGATGGCAGGGCTTCCCTTTCCGAGGTACTCGCTTGCTGTTAGCGTGGCAGTTTCTCCGTTTGCGAGGTAGGCTTCGAGTGATCCATATTGAGTCTTGTTCTGAGACTCTTCCCCTGCGTGTTTTCACCGTGTTTCAGGCGAGGCGCGGCTTCAGGGGAGCGCGTCTGAGGCTCAGCGTGGTTCTGGTGCCCAGCGTTAGTGCCAGAGGTCAGAGCCGGAGTATGTCCCGTGTAGCTGTACTTTTCTTTCTTGTCTCTGTACTAATTGTGGACTACTACTGTTGTTGTTTCATTGTTATCTTGTGTACCATGTATTAATTAAAATATTATTTATTCCCTGCTTAATTATATAAACTGTTTAATTTTTACAATTATTTGTGATACTTGTGTAGTCTCCACACTATCCTTTTAACCCTTCCGAGTCTTCGGACTCGTAGGTGACGGTACGAGTCTCGGGTTATCGGGCCTTCCCGGTAATCGAATTCTCGGGTCGTTACAGCGATGGACGGCGACGTCATCACTGGCCGGTGTTGTTGTCCGCTAGTCGACAACGGTGTTGCTACTCCCAGACTCACCAGAGAGAGGAAAAGAGCATGAGCCAGAGGGGGTTTCCCCACCGGAGGATAGGAGGAGATGGGAGGGAGAGAAGAAGAAGAGGTGGAGAGAGAGGGTAGGGGGAGAGAGCAGCAAGAGGCGGAGGAGGTTTCCACCTGCTAGAGGATCGAGGGAGGTAGGAGGGAGAGAAGGGGAAGAGGGGGGGGGGAGAGAGGGGGGCTTGCTCACAACAGAAGGAATCCCGACCTCCTCCAGATGTGAAGGCTCACTCATAGTAGACTTTTGCTTGCTCGTGGCCGGCCCCAATATGTAGGCGAAGTAAACCCTAGAAGCAACTACTGCCAACGACTAGGGGGCAGGGGGAACAAGGGGTAGTGTAGACGCGACAAGATGAAGCGCAGCTTGCACATGTCGAGCTCCCAGCGGAAGAACCGAGAGGCTTACTTCACGGCGTAGTTGTTAGTGCGGCGGGTGCTGACAAGCGCGTTGCTATCTGCTAACCTCCGCAACAAGTACAACGTTCAGTCGATGCCAATACACAAGGATGATAAGGTGTAGGTGGTGCGCATCACCTACATGGGCCGCAAGGGCAAGGTGGTACAAGTGTACCTCCACCACTGTCCGTTGACCTCCACAATAAGAATAATGTTCGGTCGATGCCAATACACAAGGACGACGAGGTGTAGGTGGTACGCGGCACCTACAAGAGCCACAAGGGCAAGGTGGTGCAGGTGTACCGTAGTCGCTGAGTGATCCACGTCGTACGCATCACCCACAAGAAGGTGAGCAAGTCCATCATCAACATCGGGATCAACCCCTTCAAGGTTGTCATCACCAAGCTCAAGCTCGACAACGACCATAGGACGCTCCTTGACCGCAAGGCAAAGGACTTTGCCATCACCATCGACAAGGCTAAGGGCAAATTATCCATCGACGACGTCGGCGCGGCAATGACTGATGATGTCCCCCTATCTCTCGATGAGGTGGACTGATTTGATTGATCTGCCTAAACTCTGGTGGAGCGAGAGGGCGATTCTGGTCTATTTCTATTACTATATGTGTTAGCTCTACAATAGATCGCGGCCGGCCCCAATTAGGTCTCCAGTGCCACTTGCCCCTTGGCCGGCGACCTCGCCCAGAACAACCTCTCGGGTGGCATCAACCCTAACATATGCTCTCTCTTTATCTCTCTCCGTGATCACACCGTGGGTACTGAAGCACGGTGGCAGTGTCATCGATGCTAGGTGGGACGGCCATGCCGGTGTTGTCAGGGATGGTAGGGGAGCTGACAACGGAGCAAGTGTTGCAGCGACGTCAGGTGGGGAGATGTTATAGCGTTAATGCAAAGACTCAAACTCATTACCTTGCAACACTCTTAGTTTGCTAATCGAGCCCGATTAGTGCAAGTAATTTTCAGAGGTCGTTTACGTTAATTGAGTCAGATTAAAATCATTCTGTGTGAGAGAGAGGCGATCTCTCTCATCCGCTCCCCTATTTTAATCGCGCGTCAAACACGTCCTAAATCACTAGTAAGGTTACGACTCAACTGTTACGTGCAAATGTTGCAAAGTTAACATGTTAACACATGTAGGTCTCAACGTTAATGTGTTAACACCTCTCAACAGTAGTTAGTAAAGACTATAAACTAAATCTCGTCAAAAAACAAAGGCGGAAAGCGCCTAAATTTCTGACGGGGACCGTGCTATGAGTCAAGGGTATGACACGAGTCGCTAATTACTTTTCCCTCCTACGTTTCTGATCTCTTCATAGATCTTTGTCAGCGGAGAAGAATATAATTTCGAACAACTTTGCGTAATTTCTTTCAATGAATTATTACACACTGTCATAATTATTCCATTATTTTCTAAGCAATTATTTTATATTTAAGGATCTTATTATATAGTGTAATAATTTCTCTATAGACGTCACCATCTACAAAATGTATTTCCACATGGGCCTTCCTGAACCAATGAGTTAAATCCTTATTTTTCTCATAATTGTGAAAGATCCAATTTAAACTCGTAACTCTCTAGTAAGAGGGCATTTTCCCTGTAAACTCAGAGGTAATTGTGAAAGATCCAATTGTGAAACATCACAAGACTATTTAATATGCGCTTAGAGCCCCCTATCACTGATCAGATTGTTTTTCAAATAACTCAGAGGTAAAACCATTAAGGGGAAAGAAAACTCAATTGTAAGCTAAAAGGTTACACAAACAACTTAATTAATTGCTTCTCTTGACCGAAGGATGCGGAAGTCTATATGGTGCTTCCACACACACAAAACATACATCAACGGAGTTTATAAGGTGGCACAAACCGAAACACTGGGGGGGGGGGGGGCAGGAATACAAGAAGTAACGATTAATCTTCCGTCGTGCAAGGGGAAGCCGTCTATTTACAGCAGGACAAAACTTTGAACACCGATGAGTAAACTGACAATGAAAAGCTGGAGAAAAATTCCTACTTGCTATTTGGCCTGCTTGCCCTTCAATTCAGCAGCTTTAGATTTTACAGCAGACTTCACAAAGGTCGATGGTTTCATGGCGCTTTTTGGGTTGAGCGCTTTTCGGATCTTGAAGACGGTCCATGCTGTTCCGATGGCATGCCCAGCAGCATCAAGGCCTTCGTTGGTGAGTTCAGCAGCCTGCTCCCCATACCTACTCACAAATTGGCAAATCGATCCATTAGAGAACACGATAGAAATGGGAAAAGAAACTACAACATCGAATACACACTTCAGCTCTACTACAACATTTCCAGTGAGTTGGTTGGAAGCGCACGTTAATAGCCGAACCTGACGTTTTCTAATAACAGGGGGATAGTCCTTGTGCACTAATAGTTTGTCACAATCAACAAGTTAGACAAACATCCACGGGTTGTTCGGTAATCTGATGATGGGGGTTACGGACCTTTGATAAATGACTCCTAAGCTCATCGAAAGTGATGAGAATACCCCAATTAAGTTCCAGATGAAACATATGGTTTGTCCATTTTTACGTTACAGATGATGTTGCGTTGAGCCTAGACACTGATTTTTAACTTCTGAGCATCCTCAAGGAGTGTGGAGCAAGGGATAATATAAGTGCAATGCGTCATGGCATCACCAGTTCAGGCGAACTTGCAATGGAGAGAATACAGCTAATGATGAAGGATGCGCCGAAGAGGAAATGGAACTATCAAAATTCCCATCAAATAAACAAGAATTATAGGAAAGATGAGTTACCTATGGGATACAATTCCAGTTGTCACAGTGGAAGAGGTTGACATAACATTCTTCCCAGCCACTTCAACAGCATCACAAATCTTACCTGTTACCATAACCAAAGAACCACATTACCATTTTAGACGGGCAAGTGAAAGACTGTGTACTCAAATAGACGAAGTATAAGACAGTGTACTCAAATAGGCGAAGTAGGTTTATCAAATTTATCTAGGACCATTAGGAGTCCGTGGCAAGCACACTGACTATGCATATACCTAAATGGCAAATGATCACGAGATCAATAGGTTAGATTACCTAACATGGTGTACAATTTGGATTTAGCTGAAAGTCTTACTTAAATAGGTTGGGAACATTCTAAAAAGGCACCTTGAAGACCTAAGCTCTCTCTTAGTTGTGGAGAAAACCCCCGTGCTTCATTGATGAACCTCATTTGAGCTGTTGCTGTTTCTGGAAATATCCCTACAATTTCAAGGCTATCCGATGAACATGCGACCTAGGCAACAAAAACACCCCAGTACTTCAATTGGTTTACAATACTAACTTGGGAAAGAACGGAAAGAGGAACCCTTTGGCTATCAAAAGGTCCCACTTAATCTCTTCAAACTATTGAGACAACCTTTTAAGGGTTCAATGCTGTCCAAAGGCCCTTTTCTCTCTGACCGGTTGACTTGATTCTTTCTCTTCTTGTTCTTCCTTTTTTCCTTTAATGAAGAGGACTTCCCCAAAACTTAGAGAAGGCAAGGTAGCCATGACCACCCCTCACCATTTTATCCCTGGACTGGATTAAACACGAAATTTTTACTCCCTGGAATAATTGTGAACACAATTTAGTCACTTACACGGGCTGCAAGAGCTCAGGTTAAAATGCATCCATGGAAAACTGTATGATTGAGAACCCTTTGTGTTCCTTATTCGCTTCCAGCATTCTATAGACCTGATGCAATGCAATACCCGAAAGCAATACCATCTTATTACTAGCCTTCGGCACTTTCAGATGCCACTATCCATTTCCCATACAGCTCTTTTTCTGAAAGTCATTTCCTTAAAGCTAAAAAGGGAACTTTGAAAATTTTCATATTTAGACATCCAAAGCTCAACATATAGCAGCAAACATCCTTTCTAAACTTTCAATCCAACACCACAACTCACCTCTAGCAAACACAGTTGAAGATCAAACCAGAACAAAGACATATAATAGATCAACACAAAAGTGGTGTTTTATCTAGCTTTTACCTGCTAATCTACATATATCATCTGGCCTTGTCTGACATCTAAAACAGAAGGCACAGCAAAAGGATTCTAAATAGAGGAAAATAAGCCGAATACAATGAATTTGCAACTGCTATTTCGAGAGTCAAACTTTTAACTAGAGTCATTAGGTGTGAAATGTTGCGAAGAGTCATAATTGGTCCTCAACGGATTCTACAAGATCCACAGCAAATTACAAAGCATCCTAGAAGCCAAGGGCAATGTAAATGCTAAAACATTCAGATATCCCTTCTCCTGTTCGGGTTCCTCTTTGTCTTCCCATTCATGCAAATGCCTTTTCCCCGTTTTCCTTATTAATTTGATCTGCAATTCTCATGCTCTTACCATGTTCCCATAACATAACATATGCAACATGCAACGTGCATGCGAGCGCATGCGCACACACACAACACACACACACACCCTAGTAAGGGTACTACACACGCATTCAATTTTACACAGAATATGAAGAACCACCGGGTACTACACATGCATTCAATTTTACACAGAATATGAAGAATCACCGGGTACTACACATGCATTCAATTTTACCTTGGAAAACATGTATCCTATGTGAACCCAGTGTGCATGACAAACTGCCAGTTCACACACACACACAGAGTATGAAGAATCACCAAGGGTACTACACATGCATTCAATTTTACCTTCTCATATTCCTCACCCATTGTGACAATTCATGAAACAGACCAGGACTTTTTAAAGAAAAGTCCTAAGGCTCAAATAAGATGCAGAACAATACATTCTCAACACTTTACAAAAGGACAGGAGGTGATAAAGGTGATGATAGAACATGGCTTTTGATGCATTTGTGGGAGAGTGCATAGACAGGGAAAGAGCAATAAAGGCTCCTCAGTGAGAAAGCTGAGAAGTAGAACATCACCACCAAGACACTCATAACTTTTGACAGACAGAAAGTATTGCTCTGAAACTACAGGCAAACATGCTATGATACAGTCATAATTCTGGGACATGGTAGGAACATGTTATATCAGATACAGTAAGCAATTACCCTAGATGGTGCTTAACCCATGCATTTGCAATTGTACAATAAAGCCAATGGAAATATCAAGAATGCAGAAAGTGACAGAAAAATCATCTTAGAAGAAAATAAAGTGACGCATAGTAGCAGAATACATACCAAATCCATCAAGGGAAGCGAGAACAATTTCCCCAGGCAAAAGATTAAAAAACTTCTTGCCAACTTTTGAATTCACGACCGAGCTTGTAAAGAAACCTGAGACCTTCACAACCCCAGATAAGATACCACCAACAACTTTCTCTGACATTTTTGTGACCTTCGTGACCCTGCAAGCATTAGAATCATCAAGTTTCTTTTTTGCATAACAAGTAAAGGAAAAAATAATATATTTTGTCTTAAAGTAAAAGCTAAGAGACGGGCAGTATATTGCTCTCACTGCCACTCAGCTTCTTAGATGGTGACGAACCATCTCTACCACGTGGCTGGGTTTACTGGAACATCTATACTGCCATAACTTGGAATTTGACTAATACTTGATGGTAAAAGGTCAACAATTCCAACTAACAGCCAAAGCATGGTCAGTTCATCAAAAAAAGTATTCCCTGAAACCTCATGAATCCACAAAGGGTTCTAGTTCCGTGACACCCAAAAGTAGCACAGTTTGGATTTCCTTGTTATTTGGAAATTGATTAATACTTAACGGTAAAAGGTCAGCAACTCCAACTAACAGCCAAAACATGGTTAGTACATCAAAAGGTATCTTTTGAAACCTCATGATTCCACAGCTTGGATTTACCACAGATAAGGATAAAAGGTACCGCCATTTATAGACTCAATACTTGACCTGTTGCAATTGGACGGGGTGTTTTTGATATTTTTATAGGGAAAAGAAGGTTTTGTAACAAGGGCTATCGACACATTTCCAAAATGTCAAAACTAGCTCCCCACTGCAACAGGTCAAGCACCCAATCAATAAATAGAGATGCCTTTTGTCTTTATGTGTCAAAGTCAAGGTTCGTTATTTTTGGTGTTACTGTTACAAAACCAATTTGCTTTTTATGGTATTACAGAAGTGTGCCAGCAAGCTGTGTCAACAAACCATTTTTACCTTCCACAAGACACTGGGTAATTCTAAGACTCGAATGCACTTATATGGGCAAATCTAATCAGCATAAAAGATAAATGTCACTTCCTACTGGTACCCTTCATCTGTTTCGCAAGCATTATGCTTTTTTACGACGCTGCATTCACTTTCCGAGCAGAAAACTATGTACCGCCAAGAGGATGCACAATGAATGATTGCATAAGAATTTCGTGAAAAATAATGGAACAAACGATGCAGAAAAATCACCTTTTCATCCTCCGCAAGGCCTGCTCGCTGACCTCCATTGGCTGTGGGTTTGGCAGCATCCTACTCTTTAATAGATCGTTCCCCCATTTCAGCCGGTCAACAGTCACATCTCCACACCACAATATCCCCCTAATCAGCTGCCCGGAACCTACGGCAATCATCTTAGCCGCGCACCCGCTGTAGTCCTCAACGTTGGGCGCCAGCGTCGTCCAGTACGCGGCCGAACGCTCTTCCATCATCTCCCTCTTCGGTCCTGAAGTCGTCACCTCCGCCGGCGCGGTGTCCTTCGCTACAGAGTCGTCCAGCACCTCGGCCTTCGCCTCCACCGTCTGCACGGAGAAGCTACTGTAGTGCTCCAAGATCCCGTCCAGGTCCTTGAGCAGCCCCTCCTGCCCCTTGGACGCGAATGTGAGCCCGTAATTGAGGAGGTCCTCCGACGCATCCCCGCCGTCCTCCAGGGTGTCACACGATCCCTCGGGGACACGGAGCGAGAAGAAATAGTGCGACTCGTCAAGACGGACGGCGGCCTCGTCCTTCGCCAGCGGCCACTGCACAACATCCCCGACACGGGCGAGGACCGCCACCACGTTGTCCCCCTGCCGGAGTCGCACGACGGAGAACTCCCCCCCGCCGAGATCGACGCTGCGCTGCCGGTCGATTAGGTGGAGGATCGCGCCGGGCACGCGGATGAGGGTCTCCTCCACGGGGGGCTGGGCGAGGTAAGGGATCTCGGTCGGCGCGGAGGCACCGCGGCTCTCGCCGTCCTTCCCGACCTCCGCCGCCGGCGGTTCCTCGGCGTCGTCGGGGAAGAGGTTCTCGACGAGATCCGTCATGTCAATGGAGGGATACAGGGAGGAGGCGGAAGGGGCGGAGGCAGCGGCAAGGGGCGGATCGTGGAGGGAAGGGTAGAGGGAGGTGCGGGAGGAGGAGGAGAGGAAGGGGGAGGAGGCTTCTGGGTTGGATTCGAGGACCTGGGGGTACAGAGATTGGGGTTTCTGCGGGTCTATCTGCTGCGAAGACGCCATGGCCGCCTGCTTCTTCTTCTGCCGCTGCTGCGGTGGTCGGTTCTGCAATTCCGGTGCTTCTTCTGGTGGGGGAAATGGGAGTGGCTATTTATAGGAGCACTGGTGGGGGAAGGGAGAAGGAAATGTAGGGGCGGTGGGGCGCGGTGGGTTTCCGCGTACGTGGCGTGGTGCGGATCGTCGAAGGGAGGCCGTTCGCTCTTAACCAATATCGTATACCCGGTAAGGGGGGCAAGTCGGGGCGTCAGATGTAAGGAATTGTATTGTTGGTTGGGGCCCACGGGAAGGGGGTCAAGGGGTTATAGGGCCTCAGGGGTAGGACACGGTGTGGACGCGGACATTAATTTGTCGGGGTTTTTTTTGGAATAAGTCTCCATATATTTCAATGTAAAAAATAAGTATCTTTAATTTCACTATTTATTAATAAATTATTGTTTGTTGTTATAAAAAAACTCTTATAATCAGTATCCGTAAGAAAAAAATAGATTAGTCTAACTTAACAATAGTTATATTAATTAAAAGAGAGAGAAAAATCATAAAGCCCTTAGATAATTCTGCAAGTGAGTCATTTTCTAGAGAGAGAGCGAGAGAATAAAGAAAGAATGAGAGGAGAGAGAGGAGGGAAGGGAGATCAAAGGGGTCTCCCCTTTCCACATTGGCTCTGTAGGTCGATTGGTAGCGGATTTTGCGATTAACTGTGAGATTCAGAGTTCTAAACACGATTCTGATTTGATTTAGGATTCGAAACACGGTTGTTTTTGCTCATTTTTTTAATTGATATTTAAAAAAATCATGATGAAATTAAGATTCGAACTTAGGGGTGTCCACTTAAACCACACAACAATTAAGCAATTGAGGTAGAATTTTATTTGAATTATTTTATTTCATTATATCTATATATATTATTACTTGCCGTCTCGGTATCAATTTGTATCGTCCCGTCCAGAGTTGTGACCGGGACGACCGTCACGACAAACCCTGATTGTGCCATTAGATATTTATCAATAAAGAGATTTTTATAAATAAACTATTGTTGAATATAAGTTTATAAAAAATATTTTTAAAATATAAATGCATATAAATATATTGTTCACATATGTGATTTTTATTTATAGATATGTCTTTTTT
The DNA here is from genome assembly GCA_022559845.1 of Amorphophallus konjac. NCBI lineage: Eukaryota > Viridiplantae > Streptophyta > Magnoliopsida > Alismatales > Araceae > Amorphophallus > Amorphophallus konjac. The sequence continues at coordinate 430,888,675 of CM040122.1, read as the reverse complement.
ATTAAAAAATGTAAAAAAATCGTGCATATTTAATCTTACATGATATTTATACACTATTTAATTTTAAGTAGTTGTATTTAATGCATTTTACGAATATTTTTGTAAATTTACTTATAACAATGACTTATTTACAAATTATGTCAAAAAACTCGGTTTTATTTATAGTCTGGTTTCTTAATTATTGCAGGAGGAAAGATATAGCGCTGCGGTCCTGCTACTCTTCCTAACAACCAATTTGTCGCACACTTGGCGGCCACAATTGTTACCTTATTTATTAAGAAATCCGAGTATTCAATGGATGTTTGTTAGTTTTGGGGTTTCATTTAAAGAAAATGTTTGTTAGTTATTGCACAAGAAATGTTTCCGGGTCATTCTTTCTGCCATTAGATTTATCTCACTTTTCAATTATTTGATGATCAGATCAAACATGTAAAATAAGAAGAGTAAGGTTTGGGTGTTGCACACCTCAGGCGCGCAGTGAGTTATATTTTTTTTTATTTTTTTAAAGTGGCTCTAAATAATATTAACTTGACTTAAAATTATGTCATCATTCAATTATCTAAAAAATTAAAAATAAAAAAGATTATTTTTTTTAAAAAAAAATGACTAAAATTATTTATTTGATCTAATTTTTTATTACTTTTAAATAATCTGATGATGCCGTGACTTGGATGCCAAATTATGGTACCTTAAAACTCACTTCATTTTTTTTAAAAAAAATGTAAAGCAATGCACACTCAGAATGTACAGTACCCTTACGTGTGCAACAAGCCTTTCTCAAAAAAGAACGATAAATTGGACATCAAAAAGATGGCACAATATGATTGCTCTTAAAAATTTGAGATTTTTACGAATAAGTTCTTACAAATTTAGTAAATCGTTGATTATTTATTGAATTATAAATATTTTCTAGTACGTCCATGTAATCTTCTAACTCTTATTAAAAAGTCCTTACGATTTATGATCGTTAAAAAAAGAATATCACTTGAAATATTCTATGTCGACAGCGACTGAATAGTGAAAAAGATAAAAAATACTCTTCCTCAACGGGTCTCTCTCTCTAACTCTACGAAAGGTGTTGAGAGGGAGCGATCTTGAATAAGGAGGGGGAGGGAGCGGTCTTGAACAGGGAGGAGATTACTTGTGCTCTCTCTCTCTCTCTCTCTCTTCCTCTATGTCTCTCTCTCTCTTTTTATTTCTGATCATCGACAGAGGAGACCCTCTTCAAAGTCTCTCCTTCCCTACGCTCTCTCTCACTTTATCCTCTCTCTCTATCTCTCTCACTCTCCCTCTCTTTATGTCACCGGCGTCGACAGGAGAGACTCCCCTTCTCTCTCTCTCTCTCTCTCTCTCTCTCTCTCTCTCTCTCTCTCCTAATCAACCATAGATAATTAATTTGATCTTTTCTTGATTTTAGGTCAAATTAACCATGATTCGATTAATTTTTATCGAATGAAACGAATGACAAGTATTAATTTGTACAACAATAATGATCGTAGGGGTTCATGGGAAAATAATTATAATTGGGAGACTAATAGATAATTTGTTAAGTTTGTAGACAATATATATTCCGAACCGTTACAATCAGACAGACGGTTCAGATATGCAACCATCTGTCCCCATGTTCGTTAAAAAAACCGAATTCAAAACCATATTTATTTGTGTAACGATTGCAAAAGATAATCTTAAAGACTGTCCATCACACTCATCAATGGGTGAGCGATTATTAGTTTATGTAGTGGTATGACTATCCCTTTGCATTAATTAAGCATCCTGCCGATGCCTTGCGCGAGGAATTCTAATTAGACAGCTCCTCCACATGACGTACAAGTTGCAACCTTGCGTGACGACAAAGCAAAGTCGTCGGTAAGTTGATTAGATTGTAGGTAGATTAGTATCATAGTCAAGACTCCCACATGGTTAAACCAAGGAAATTTGGGAGGTCTGACCACACTTTAATCTTAGCCTATCATTGGGTTGACCAAAAAATCACATATTTATGTTACATTGCTCATCATATAATGCGCTATTTTGTTGGCTCTTGTTTGTAAACGCTTATCAGGAACAGTACCGACGGTGTACTCCCGCTAATTTCAAGGCTAACAATCCATCCACAGTGGGGGTGAGCTTTAAAACAGAGAAGATGGATCGTCATTTTGAATTTTGAGAACGACGTGCTCCACAATATCAGTGCGCAGTAAGTTTGAAAATTTGTTCGTACTAAATAAATCGGAAACGAAACGAATATTATGATATCCGAATTCGTATCTGATTAATAATTAAATTATTTGTTATTCGTCAAATATTTTATTTATATAATTATTTAATTAATATAAATTTAAATTTGATTCGAATTTTAAATAAAAAAATTATCATGTCTACTTAGAAGCGAGTCGTGTGAGTCGTGCGAGAACGTCGTAAATTATTTTCTTAAAAAAAAGGTGAAAATTATTTTTATTTCAAAAGAGATTATTAAAAGATTAGACTCCATTTTAAAAAATAAGAGGAGACTAATCAAATGAGTGTAAATATAATTCTTATTTCTAAATTATATTTTGAGATAAAAAGACAAAAAATAATCAAACAATATATTACGATTAGAGTTAATTATATATAGAATATGTGCATCATTAGATATTTATCTAAGGGTTTATAGTTAGTCAAATAATATCTAACATAGATACTCCAATATCTGAATTCGTATTTTGATTAATAATCAGATTATCCGATATCTCATTAAATTATCTATCGGATATTTTTTCGAATAATTATTCGATCAAATGAATACAAATTCGGATTCGGTTCAAAATTTAAAAGATAATCTTTAGACCTAATGATTGGTTCATGTCGTTGGAAGGATTCCGTGCGCCTTTGACCGAGAGTCGTATGTTACGTAGGTTGATACACTCCTCATACGGACTCGAAGGAGTGAGAAATATTACAAATCAATGAAAAAAAGCTCATAAGAGTGACTAATATCCTATAATAATCGACAAAATAGTCTAATGAATTATTTTTGGGTTTTTTATGTTATTATTATTTGGCCTTTATAGGTTATTTTTCACTCCTATGAGCTTGAATACTATTTTTTTTCTTTTTATTTTTCACTAACACAACATTTTTCACTTCGCTGGGAGTTTCGTATGAATGAATGAGTGTTGGATTTAGTTGGCCCTTTTCCCTGTTGCTCTTACCACTCTGAAGAAAGTGAATACATGTTCACCATTTGCATTAGAGACAGCGGTGGTTCTATTCATACCAAAAGGGCTCCAGATTAGAAGGGTCTTGGGCCAACTGGCCATGCCGTTAAGTTTTCACCTGGTTAAGAATTCAAGTTGTTAAAAGCTCTTCTAGTCAAAATATGATCGAGTCGGCTATACATCCTAACTCCTAAGGAGTAGTTGCAAGCCAAGTTTTAATGACACTGTGTTGAAACCAACAGCTGAAGGGTGGTAAACTTTTGAGGTCAATTTGAGAACGGGTTAGGGTGAGAGAGCATATGAGAGAGAGTGATAGATCTCACCTCTCTCTCACACACGATGACGTTAATCAGACTCGGTTAGTAAACTGGCCCTTGGTGTATACGATGCAACTTGAAATTGAACAATTTTGTGCTTCCTTCAATTTAAGATTACTTATTATGAGGGGAAGAAACTAAATTTTGGAGGTCTTTTATGTGGTATTTTAATTCTAATTAATTTAAATTAAATTTAAGTAAAAAAATAAAAACCTAATATCTTCTAATTTTTTTCTCCCTCTACCCTTATCTATCTCTCTTTCGCAGGAGAAAATGATACTTTTCCATGGGGGTATAGAGTTAACTAACTTCCGGGACAATTTTATACTTTGTTTTATGTAAGAGGGTTATTATTAATAATAATTATTATTTAATGATGATAATTCTATTATGCTCTCTGTCTTATATTTTTTTGTATTGTTATGTATATTATCATAATAAGCATCATTGTCTCGGTTATAGCATCATGGCTCTAGTACTACAACAAGAGATGACATAATATTTTGTTCCGAATGTGACAAAGGTGAAAAATATAAGGGGGGAGCGGGAGGGCATTTGCATCATCAGCTTTTTTTTCCTTTTGAAAATGGAGACAGAATGTTTTCGCTGAAAATGAAAATTAAAGAAAAGGTAAAAGAAAATTGCACGTTGACAATTATTGTAAGAAAAATAAGAAAAACCTCACATTTGACGTATTAGTTTTTCACTCCTTCCGACGGGGGAGATGGTGGAAAAAATAATGGTTTAAACATATGGAAGGTTATTACTAACTATTAATTTCACTTGCCAAGACAACTCCTAAAATTCAGTTGAAAAAAAAGGAATTTAACCATTATACCTCTATAAAATATCGTATTTGTATTTATCCTCCTAATTTTATAGTATTATCAAGAATACCCCTGATATACGCCGTATTGTTATGGGTGTACTTCTATGATTCTCGGGCCGTCAATGCCGACGAATATTCTAAGAATATGCCGACAGAAACCATTTGAACTTATAAAAAATAAAAAATGCCCTTGTGTGTGTGTGTGTGTGTGTGTGTGTGTGTGAGAGAGAGAGAGAGAGAGAGAGAGAGAGAGATTGGGTGGCCTTCCCTCTCCCCCACACCGTCGACGCTTGGGTGGGATCGGGAGATCCTAGAGCAGGTGTTCCCAGCGCAAAGCTTAACGGTGGTGGACACCCTCGCCAACATCGGCTTCCTCTTCTTCCTCTTTCTCTTCCTCTTCCTCGTCGGCCTCGAGCTCAACCTCTACGCCATCCACCGCACAGGCCGCGAGGCCCTGTCGGCATCTGCTTCCCCTTCGCGCTCGGCGTCAGCACCTCCTTCGTCCTCCGCACCACCATCTATGTCGGCGTCCCCCAGGCCCTCTTCGTCGCCTTCGTCATGGGCATCGTCGTCCCTAAGGACAGGTCCTTCGCCGGCATCCTCATCAAGAAGATCGAGGGCCTCGTCTCTGACCTCCTCCTCTCGCCCCACCCCGCCTTGTCCCCCCTAAGCAACTTGCATGGAGAGAGAGAGAGAGAGAGAGAGAGAGAGAGAGAGAGAGAGAGAGAGAGAGAGAGAGAGAGAGAGAGAGAGAGAGAGAGAGAGAGAGAGAGAGAGAGAGAGAGAGAGAGAGAGATGTAGCTTTTGACGGCCTTGGTTTGGTTGGGGCTGCTGGCGGAGGTGAGATGGCATGAGTCATGGACTGGGCGATCTTTGTGTGGTTGGCAGAGAAGGATATGGCGGCCAGGATGAGGTCAATGGCAGTGGCATTGCAGGCATGGAGGAGGATTGTACGAGGGAGAACACGTAGGAGTATGGGAATCATGTGGCACTGCAGGCCTGCTGGACTATGGCCGGTGTGGGAACAGCAGAGAAGCGGCAGTTATTGATGCTAGTGGGGATGATAGAGGTGGAGGTGTGTGAGAGGGTGATCTAGGAGGGAGAGAAGAGAGACCAGGGAGATGCAGAGTAAGGAATATATGGAGAGTGGATATGCGAAACAGGAGAAGCCAGCTACGTTGGTGTGTTCTTGGCCACTCTATCCCCCTCCCGTGAAAACCCCTCTCCCTGCCTCACCGTCCCAGGTGTCGACCTCAAGGTGTAGCTGGTGAAGATTGTGGGCATGCAGCCTTACAGCTCCGTGCTATGGATGAGTGACGTCATCATCCCCTCGGGGCAATGGGAATTTGGACAAGGTTATGATGCTGCCGCCTTCGTCTCTAGCCTCCTCCTCCCACCCCGTTCTGTCAAGACGCCCTTGAGCAACTTGCATGGAGAGAGAGAGAGAGAGAGATACTAACTCAAGAGTAATTTATTATTTTTCTCTCTAATTAAGAAGATAATCGAGTTAAAGTAACGTAAATTATGACGAGAGTATAGATGCAACAATATTACATATATTAGGGGTATTGTTAATTATATGTAAATATGTTATTTTATAAGAGTATATATGTAAAAATTTAAAAATATGAAAAAGTTAAAAAAAACCCCACTTAGGTCTTTGGACGGATATATAAGAGAATATGAAAAGAATAGGGATATATGTGGTAGTATTTCGATTAAGTGGAAGGTTAAATTAGGATACAATGCTATTTCCCCCTGGACTCGTCTACAGTTAAGTTAAAAGAATGAAAGATTATGCTTGTATTATGTATGAAGAATATATGACAGAATATCATTCATTAAAAGAAGGATAAGTTTGGGAGTGTACACCTGCAAGTTGTGCAACTATTCCTTCTTTTTATTGTAAAGTACCCTTGGAGTTTTGATGTAAATCGTGTGTGGTTAGTTTTCTTCTAAGTTCAAGCTGCAACTCTTAATCACAAGGAGATTATTTTTTACCTTTTTTCTCTAAATTAATGTAAATAATTTTTTTATAAATGAAATTTTTTTATAAATTTTTTATAAATTATTTAAATATATTTAGTTTTAACATATTTATAAAACTATATCACTTTCTTGCTAAGTGAGTCACCTTATAACCTCCTCATCTGCCATGTCATTACTTTTTACACATAGGTTGCCTATTACACAAATAAGGGCATACTTATGCAATTGTTGTAAACGAAACATTTGTGTAATGCAATGCATTGACATATATAAGTTGTCTGTTACATGATTGTGATATAATTTATATAATTAAAATATAGATTTACACAATTATGTAGTGTTAGGTTGAAGAAGATTGAGAGTATATTTAAGAAAGGGAAACTCAAATGTTTATCCAAAGGGTGTTACCTCAAGTGTTATGTTTTGTATGGGGACTTTAGTCCCACATTGAAAAACATAAAGAGGTGAGGGGACCTTATAGTTCCTAGGACCCCTTAGACTATGTCTTATAGACAATAGTAGAGGTAAACTAGGACCTATCACACGCACGCGGTAGGCCGGGCGGGCGCGCGCGTGTGTGGTGCGAGTCCAGCCGGCTTGCCTTACACCATTTTAGATTTCCTTTTTATCTTTTTGCCCTTTCTTGGAGAGAAAGACTGGTCTCATATGTTGGAGACGAACCGTCACGGGCGTGGGCGCATATAGGGGGGTGTTTAGCACTTTCCAAAACATGTTTTACCCTAACAGCGTCATTTTACTTCCCAGAGGAACCGCTCGTGTTCTGCACTCTCTCTCTCGTCTCCCTCGGTCGCGGCCCCACTCGGACGCCTTACTATACGACGTCTTCTTCGTCGCTGTGCGCGCGCAGACGACGTTCTCTGCTGCTGTCTTAGCAGTCCTCTTTCGTCGGTGATCGGTGCATGTTCTTCGACTTTTATAATCTCACTTTAAGAAGGGATCCAGATTTCTCGCATAGCATTTTTTACTAGATTCTTAAGAGTGCGCTTAAGGATCTTGTGTTAGTAGTCGTATCCTGGGGGAAGATCGCCATTCCCGTCGCACCGTCCTAGTGGGGGCGATATCTTCTCTAAGGGGAGTCTATTTGAGGCGCTTCTACTCCATATTATTTATTTTCATATTAACTGTTTTATTATCATGCTTAACATTGTAATCATGCTCATTAATGTTGTTTCTTGGTCATCTTTGTTTGAATCAACCCCGTATGTATTTATGCTATGGTTCGCCTTGTATATGTTATTGTCCGATGGTTGCCATGATGTTGCCCCATTACAATGTTTATTTCTAACAGTCTTAGAGAAGATATCGTTCATGGCATCGTCATCTTCAATGAGTTTTGGAACCCGAGTGGACATGTCTGGGATTCCCGCGAAATTTTCTGAGCAACACTTTAAGCGTTTGCAGCAACGCATGAAGATGTGGTTCACTGTGGTTGGCCTAATCTCATTGATAGAATCGGACCCCCCTATGCTGAGTGAGAATGACCCTGAGAGTGCTAAAAGGGTTGAAGAGTGGAATACAAAAGACAGGTTAGGACATATGTGCATTCTAACTGCACTGTCTGATGTCCTGTTTGATGTCTATAGTACTTCCACCTTTAACACTACTAAAGCACTGTGGAATGAACTTGATCGGAAGTACAATACCGAGGACCAAGGTCTCAAAAAGTACTCCGTTGGCAAGTTCCTTAAATTCCAGATGGTCGAGAACAGATCTATATTCCATGGTTTGACTGAGGCAGATATGAAAATGCCTGAAAAGCTCCAAGTCATGTGCATCATAGAGAAGTTGCCTAGATCCTGGGAGGATTTTGGCATAGGCCTAAAGCATCGCAAAGGGGCCATCTCTCTTGATGATTTGATGAGGGCTATAGCCATTGAAGAGGAACATAGAAAGGAAAAGCCCAATATGCCTGTGGATGCAAGTGCAAACCTAGTGATGAAGCATAAGGGTAAAGATTCAAAAGGCAAGGCCACGGTTGATTCCACTTTATAGATGAAACCTAAGGGAAAGATAAAGAAGAAGAATGTATTAGGACAGTGCTGGACGTGTGGTGATAAGGGTCACATGCGCAATGACTGTCCTAAAAGGAAGGAAAAATTACTGAACAAGACCCAATTGACCCATGAAATCCCATCACAGGTCAATGAAGTGACCGGAGGATCTTCTTCTGGTATGGAGAAATCCATGATCGCTCCGTGACAATGGGAAATGAAGTACAGCTAGGGTGCTAGGAGTTGGACGTGTGAACCTGAAGTTTACTTCAGGGCGTGTTCTTACTCTTTCCTTAGTGTACCATGTTCCTAGTGTCAATAGGAACATTTTATCTGGTTCTGTTCTAGTAATAGAGGGTTATGAACTGAACTTTAAATGTAATAAAGTTGGTATACTCTATCTGAAGACTTTTATTACTAAAGGTTACCTTTCTGATGGTTTGTTTAAAATCTTTGTGGATCATGTGATGAATAGAAATGTGGATGATATTGCTTCAACTTCTACTTTTGTTCCTGTTGCTTATAATGTTATAGATTCATCTGAGCTGTGGCATGCACGTCTAGGTCATCTTAATCTCAATTCTTTGAAACGTATGATGGACCTAAAATTGATTCCTGAGCACACTGTTGATAAAACCAAGAAATGTGATATCTGTGTACAGGCTAAACAACTCAAGATCATTGCTGGTGGAGACACCGGGTCCACTACCGGGCCCACTACTCGGAGCCGACGCCGCACCGCCCCGATTGCACCGAGCTTATGGCTCGGAGATCCGACTTCCTGAAGACTCGGCTTGTGGCTATGGTAGTATATTACGTATGTATTTCATTTGTGTGTATTGCATATACGTATTTGTGTGTGTATTCGTCTTATTAGGCTAGTCAAATAACGTGTGTGTATTTTGTGCAATTTTATTTGATTAGAACCCACAAGTCAAAAGCTAGGTGGGTGGGTTTTGTCTTGTTAGGCCAGGGTATAAACACAATAAATGAAAGTGTGAAGGTATGTGTGTAATGGGCTTTCCCTATAAATAGGGGATATGAATGAAAGATGTTTGTCATAAGGTGTTTGCCTTGTGTTCCCCTTCCCTCTTTCTCTTTGTGAGTTTGAGTGTGTCGCCCGGTGTGAGACCGTCCGGCGTGAGGCCGAGCTGTGCGAGACAGCAAGTTATCCCGTCCCGTTCGTGATTTCAGAGTTACCGTCGATCCGTCCCCGACGCCGTCCGCGTCAGATTTGGTATCAGAGCCCAACAAACGGCATCTCCATCGACCCGACGTCCCGTCATCGGTCTTTCTCTCTCTCAGTTGCTAGAGTGAAAAAAAAAGAAGAAAGAGAAGAAAAAAAGAGGGAAAATATAGAAGAAAAAAAAGTTTGCGGTTGATAGAAGTAGAAAAAAAAGAAAGGAAAATTTTTTTTATTTACCTCCCCGTGTTAATCTCTCTCTTTCTCTCTGTTATTCTCTCTCCCTCTCTGTTTCTCTCTCTCCCGTAATCTCTTTCTGCTTGTTTCTCTCTCTCTCTCTCTCTATTTCTATCCCCCTCTCTCTCTGTATCTCTCTCTATTCTCTCTCTCGGTCAGCACACAGCAGAAGAAAACAGAAAAAAAGGAAAAAATAGAAAAAAAAAGGAGAGAAAGAGTTCGCAAAGGGGGCCGACCTCGTCGCCAGTGCCCCCTTCAAACCGCCGCGGCCGTAACGGCCCACTCCCCGCCGCCGCCTGGGATCCTCCCCCGCCGCGCCTGGTCGCCGCCTGCCGCCCCACGCCCAGGCGCGCACGCGCCCGCGCCCGCGCCCTGCTGAGGCCGCCCGCGCCAAGCCGCCCAGGCCCCGCTTGCCGCGCCCAGACGCGCCCAGGCCGCCCTGATGCGGGACGGACACGGGAGACGACACTATACAGTGCCACCCTCGGACTCTAAATGAAGACGCGACCAGCAATACACACCAGGGAGACGCTAAGCCCGACACTACGAGCTCCTAGTGGCAAAACGTCGCTAACAGAAGTACAAGCTCACTCGGCGTCCCATGCGAGGGAAAGCGTGGATCGTGCGCGGTTAAGGAACCGGCAGAGTTCAAGGTAGTCAGACTCACTTCCGGACTCGGATCGAGTCGCGGGACGGGTCACTCTCACGCTCACAGCGGTGACATGGACACACGGGCTAGGAACCTACACTCTCGGCAGCGGCCTAAGACCGTATACTAGCTAAGCAATGTAACGCCAAGAAGTTAAGACCTTTACCTCCACGCACCCGGCGTGGCGAAGACACCCCGGCTGACTTACGGACCCCCGGTTAACATAATTCACAGCGGTACAAAAGGATTCGACCCACTCCACGCAGGGAGGTAAAAGGTCACATGTGGGCCCCGGGGATCACGTAAATCAGGTTGACAGGCAGCATCTTGATGTCGACTCGACGCGCCGAACTCCGCGTTTTCGTGCTTTCCGAACGGCGGGTTCTGCGGGCCCGTGGGGCCCACGGATGGCGCTGTCCTCCGGATCTGCGGAGGTGGGTCCCACTATGATGGAGACCCCTGGTGGCGTGCCTCCACGGACGGCGGTCGGCCGGAGACACCGATTGGTGGCCGGTCGGGTCCGATCTTCAAGTTGTGGAATGGCTGCCCACGGATTTCAGTTCTGTTTTCCCTGCGCGCGCTCCGGCGAAAACAGCCGCTGCGGTCGGCCCCGACGTCGGATCGGGACGCATGAGCTATCGTTGGAAAGCTCTCTTCAAATGCTTCAATCTAGACTCAGAGAGATCTGATGGATCTAGCCAGATCTAGACTTTAATGAATTTACAAATCCCTGTTGTATAGTAACCGAGACATCAGATTTACAGGGTACTTGTCTGAGAACCACGGTTGACCACCTACTTGACGTAGGAATCAGACTTCGAGCTCTTCTTCAACTTTGTAGATAATCAAACCACGAAGTTAGGAAAATTTTTAGAATTGGATTTGGAGGTGGTGGTGATTTGATAGGATTTTTGGAGTGTCTGGTGGTCGGATCTGGGAACTGGGGAACAGAACTGTAGCTAGGACTGAGAACGAATTTTAGAAAATATGAAATGGACGAACCAAAAATTAAAAAAAATGGTGGATGAAGGGATGGATTCAAGGAACACCCAGTTAAATTGGGCGAACTAAAGAAAATCAAAAAAAAGGACCTAAGACTTAAAACTCCGGGCGGGTGGAAATGGAAACAGACAGGAGACAGATCTGGAAACTGAGATTGGATGAAAATAAAAAAATACCAAATGAGATCTTTATGGCCAAAAAAAATTCTGAGGACGTGCTGGACACCTCTGGGACATCCAGTAAAAGTTCCAGCTCGATCTGAGGCCGTGGATGAGTCTGGAATTTCGTGGAAGTGGCTGTGGTACTGCGCGGACAGAACTCCGGCGGTGGCGGTGGCGATGGCGGCTCGTGGCGGCGGCGGCGGCGACCGGAACTGATAGGGTGGAGTCACACCACCAAGAGGCAGCCTTCACAGTTGCAAGGGGGAGAGGGAGAGAGGAAGGGGGCGGCCTAGGCCTTGCTCCAACATTAAGTTTGATTCAAATGGCATTAATCCCACTAAAATGAAAAAATACAACTCTTTATAGGTTACATGCCAAATCCAATATCCACCCTTAGATCTAGGTATGGGGGAATGGATGGCTTGGATTGGATGTGACCAACCACAAAAAGAAATATTTAAAAGAAACCAATTCATAATTTTATCCCATGTGGTCAAAGAAGGAGAGGAAAGAAAAGAAAAAAAACTAACCAACCTAGCCTAATAATGCCAAAAGAGGGGGCGCCCCCTTCTTGGGCCCTTCTTGGGCCAAGTTGCTTCAAGGCTTGTTAAGGCCTTCCACAAGCCCATCTTATCCCAATCTAGGTGGCCCATGTGGAGTGGAGGCTTATATGGGCCTTAAGTGGCTTAAGAACTCAATATGAAGCCTAATGAGGCCTTATAACCCAATATGGCACTTAACCCTTAATGGACCCTAAAGGACTCACCCATTTGGCTTATTAAGAGCCTTACATTGAACCCAATATGACAAACCCAAATAAAACACTCATTACAACCTAATTACAAGGCAAACCATTGCTAAAACAATACAAGGAAATGCTAAAAATGACCAAGAATCAAGGTGGGGCTTCCAGGCTATCCCCGAGCCAAAGAGAAGCTGCTGTAGATCGAGTGGTACTCCGTGTACGGTACTGATGGCTCGCCTGCTCGTGCCTCTCGCGTGCTCTGGTGTCCGCACCAATTCTCCCCGGGTGGGAGAAACTCGACCCTGTCGAGTAAGGGTCTGCATCACTCCTGTATCGCTCCAAAAGGTCAGGATCAATCCGCTGCAACTCGCCATGTGTGATCCAAGTGTCCTCAGTAGCGGGCCGTCCTCTCCATCGCACTAGGTAGCGCGGGTAAGATCCACTCCTGGTAACTGTCACCTGCTCGTCCAGTATACGATCTATGTGCTCACGCTGCCGTGAAAAAGGGGCTGGAGGTGGAAGTGGACACTCAGGTGTGGGATCACTCTCAAGAGGAGGAGATGGCTCAAAAGGCTCACTAGGGATCACCGCTGGGTCCCTATATGCAACAAGATCCGATACATTGAAGGTAGAGCTTATACCATATTCCTCGGGCAGGTCCACAACATACGCATTGGATCCAATGCGTTTCAACACTCTAAAGGGACCGGCTCCGCGAGCTTGCAACTTCTTAACGGTTCCAGAGGGAAACCGTTCAGGTCTTACCCTGATCATGACGTATTCACCCTCGTGGAACTCTCGGTGGTGTCGGTGGGCATCGGCTAACTCCTTGTACCGTGCATTGCTGGCCTCAATGTGACGACGGATGTCGTCATGCAAACTCCTAACATGCCTAGCAAATGACTCGGCCGACTCCGACACTCTAGCATGGACAGGCATGGGGACAAGGTCAACGGGTTTCCTAGGCCTACGACCTGTGACAATTTCAAATGGACTCATGCCAGTAGACCTATTCACCGAATCATTATATGCAAACTCAGCCAGAGGTAGAATGAGATCCCAATCCCCAATGCGGTCCCTAACAAGACATCTCAAAAGATCACCCAGACTCCTATTGACCACCTCGGTCTGACCATCTGTCTGGGGATGGTATGCAGTGGAAAACTTGAGGTGCGTACCCATCATATGCCATAGTGTCTTCCAAAAATAGGAAGTGAACCTAACATCACGATCAGACACTATAGTGCGAGGCAACCCGAACTTGCACACCACATGAGTAAGGAATAGGCGGGCTACCCTAGAAGCATCTGAAGTCTTTGAGCAAGGGATAAAGAGGGCCATCTTCGAGAAACGGTCAACCACCACATAGACCGAATCATGCTTCCTGGAGGTACGTGGCAATCCCAAAACAAAATCCATGCTGACATCCTGCCACGGGGCATCAGGCACGGGGAGAGACGTATAAAGGCCCGAGCTTTGCTTCTTCATTTTGGTCGTAGCACATGTACGGCACTGAGCCACGATGTTAGCAACATCGCGCTTCAAGCTCGGCCAATAAAATCGATGCTCCACTGCCTCAATAGTCTTGTTCCGACCAAAGTGGCCGGCTAGACCTCCCGCATGTAGTTCCCACACTAGGAAATCTCGAACCGAAGTTCGGGGAACACATAGCCTGCTACCTCGAAAGAGGTAACCCTCCTGAAGCACATAATCATCATGGTCTCTCGAGGGTCCGGCCTGGAGGGTGGTAAAAATCTGACCAAAGTCAGGACAATCAACATAGGCCTCCTTCATCTTCTCTAGCCCTATGACCTCGGCACTCATGGTAGTAAGAAGACATGCTCGCCGACTCAAGGCATCGGCCACCTTGTTCTCCACTCCAGCCTTATGTTTTAGCACAAAGGTGAACTGCTGGAGATACTCAACCCAACGACTATGACGCGAATTCAGCTTCTTTTGGGAATGGAGGTACCTCAAAGCCTCATGATCGGAGTATAAGACAAACTCCTGATGTAATAGGTAATGCCTCCAATGCCTAAGAGCCTGAACAACTGCGTAAAACTCTTTATCATATGTGGAATATCGCAGTTTCGCGTCATTCAGCTTCTCGCTGAAATATGCGATCGGGTGGGACTCCTGACTCAAAACTCCTCCTATCCCAACACCCGACGCATCACAACAGACCTCAAACACCTTCGAGAAATCAGGCAGTCGAAGGATAGGTGTCTGGGTCATACGCTCCTTGATGTCCCTGAAGGCAGCAGATGCGGCCTTCGTCCATACAAATGTGCCCTTCCGGATGCAATCCGTGATCGGGGCAGTGACGGAGCTAAATCCGCGGATGAAGCGACGATAGAACGTCGCAAGGCCATGAAAGCTGCGGACATTATGAACCGTACGGGGTTCCGGCCACTCAACAATGGCCCGGACCTTCTCCGGATCGGCGGAGACCCCAGTACTAGACACAATGAAACCCAAGAAGGTAAGCTGAGGTGTCATGAAAGCACACTTCTGTGGGTTTGCAAATAACTGCTCTCGCCGAAGAAGTAGACAGACCTGCCGAAGGTGGTCTAAGTGGTCCCCTGTGGTGCGGCTATAGATAAGGATATCATCAAAATACACTACTACAAAGACTCCAATGAAAGGTCGAAGGACCTGAGTCATGAGCCGCATGAAAGTGCTAGGGGCATTGGTCAACCCAAAAGGCATGACCAACCACTCATATAGACCGTCCTTGGTCTTAAATGCGGTCTTCCACTCATCACCTGGCCTAATCCTCACCTGATGGTAGCCACTCTTAAGATCGATCTTCGAAAAGATAGTGGCACCTGCCATCATGTCTAGCATGTCATCAAGGCGGGGAATAGGGAACCTGTACTTCACGGTGATTTTATTGATGGCACGACTATCAATGCACATTCTCCACGTGCCATCCTTCTTCGGGGCGAGTAATGCGGGTACAGCACATGGACTCATGCTGTCCCGGACAGATCCTCTCTGCATAAGCTCATCGACATGCCGTTTAAGCTCGGCATGCTCCGTGGGGCTCATTCGATAATGAGGAAGGTTGGGCAAAGAAGAGCCCGGAACAAGGTCGATGGCATGCTGAATATCCCGCATAGGTGGGAGTCCCTCGGGAAGCTCATCGGGGAATACATCAGCATACTTCTGCAGAATAGGAACAACCTCGGGTGGGAGCTCACCCTCGGAGTCCCGCTCCACCTCTCGGACCGTAATGGCAAACACTGGACAGCCCTGACTAAGCTCCTGCTCCATCTCCCGGGAACTAGTCATCATCAGTCTCCTCGTCGAGGGCTCTCCGGGGCCAGAGGTAACGGTCATAGTCCGAGCTGGAGATGGGGTACTGGGCCCGGGTACGGAAGGCTTCGGAGTACTAGGGCCAGTGGGACCCCTGACTGATGGGCTCCTGGGCCGAACGGGTTGGAGGGTGACCCGCTGGCCATCATGGTCGAAGGTACAGGTGTTCGACCGACCATGGAGTGTGGCATCTCGGTCGAATAACCACGGCCTACCAAGAATGATACTTCCCACTTCCATGGGGAGAACATCACACCAGATCTCGTCACGGTAGGAGTGGAGCTGCAGCGGGACCAAGCACCGCAGCCTGACCGAAATGGAAGTGGTATCCACCCATGATACCTGGTAGGGGCAAGGGTGGTCTACGGGTGTGAGACCAAGACGAGTGACAGCGTTCGTGGAGATTGCATTGATACAACTACCGCTATCGATGACCACCTTGCAAATTTGCTTTCCCAGCCTACAGAATACATGAAGGATAGTTGTCCGACGCCAGTCATCACTGACCTGTGGCTGGGTGAGGATACATCTGACGACCCCCACATGGGTATCGTCTAGCTGCGGGGCATCCTGGGCCTCACCTCCCATCTCATAGTACTCGTCAGCTAGCTCTTCATCTGCCTCATAGCTGACTAACTCTAGGCCCGCAGGGGTGGTATCCTCGACCTGTGTGTCCCCAATGTGAAGAGATGGGCGAGTGGGACACTGGTTGGCGAAATGGCCAAACCCATTGCAGCGATAACACTGCTGCCGTGATCCACTAGGCTCCCCAATCATAGGTCCTTTACCTTTATCCTCCCGACGGATAGGAGGCGTAGGCAACAAAGGACGTGCGGGTGGTGCGGGTGCCGGGGGACGGGCTATGGGTGGGGCCGTAAGATGCTGGGGACGAGGAAGGTCCCTCGGGGGTGGAGGGCGAGGCCTAGGAGCAAAGGGCTCGTGGCGAGCGGGCTCCTGAGGTCGAGCCATGGGGGCCCTCGGATATGTGCCAGATGAGCCACGGGACTCGACACTACGAAGGGGAAAGGAGCCCAACCGATGGGGTGACTCGAACTCGGCCTCGAACTGCTCCAATTCGAGAGCAATCTGATATGCCTGCTCCAAAGTGGTGGCATTGCGGCGAAAGAGTTCATATTGATAATTAGGCCGCAAACCTCTCCGAAAGCGGGATATCATCATGGTGCTCTCTTCCGTGACCCCGCACCGCAAATAATACTCATCGAACTCGGCGGTGTACTCGGTCACGGATCGGTTCCCTTGGGAGATGCTTTGCCACTTGTCTATAAGACGTTGGCGATATGAGGCAGGAAGGTACTTCTCCCTCAATTTGAGTTTCATATCATCCCAGGTACCGATCTGGGGTTGACGTCGCTGGTTGAGCAGGCTCTCCACATTGATCCAATAAGTTTGGGCCTGCCCTTGCAGCTTCATCTTCGCATATCGGACTCTTCGGTGGTCCGTCATCTCAAACCACTCGAAGTACCGGTCCATACCGGCCTCCCAATCTAGATACACCCTAGCGTCCAAGGACCCGCTAAAAGTGGGAGGGTCCGCACGCACACCCCTAAGAATGCGGTCGTCATCCTCGTCATCACGATTCCGTCGTTGATGACGACGACCGTTACCCCCGTGATCATTGTCGGAGGCATAATCATCCACTATAGGCGCCTGTTGCCTCCCGACATCCTCCACCTGAGCCCTTGGCACAGCGGGTTGCTGCACCGGCTCTTGTTGGCCGTTCGTCGGCGCGGGTTGCACCGCTACTGGGCCCCTCTCTAGGACGGCAATCCTCCCAACAAGGCCTTGAATGGACTGCTCCGAAACCCCGGCCCGATCCTCGAGGACCTTCATCCTCCCTTCTAGACGCGTCCCTATGCCATCCATACGCGTGTCTAAACGATCCATGATGGCCCGGAACATCTCGGCCGTGGAAGACTCATCGGAACTACGGGCTCGGGAGTCCGCCATAGGTGGTGGTGGCGAGTATTGGGTGCCTCGACGGGTGGGCATGCAAAGAGGTACGGACTAGGTGACAACGACCGACTAATGCAAACACACTAAATGATACACTTAGACCTAATTGCAATTTGAAAACACTCCTTTTTGGTATTTTGAAAGAATGCAATTTAAAACACTTTTTTTTGTTTTGAAAAGAATGAGACTCGACTACACCCTAGACACGGCCAAGACTCGGTACGCGGCGGAGGTAATCGACCCGAAGGTCACTCGCGCAAGTGTGTGGTCTTCCCGGTAGGCGAAGCCTAACGGTCGGACAACACCTTTAGATATACCGAGTGAAGGTGTGTGTGGGGTAACCTTAGACTATGCAAGACTTATGCAACGACTACCCTAGACTCGACTTGCTCTGATACCAAACTGATGCGGGACGGACACAGGAGACGACACTATACAGTGCCACCCTCGGACTCTAAATGAAGACGCGACCAGCAATACACACCAAGGAGACGCTAAGCCCGACACTACGAGCTCCTAGTGGCAAAACGTCGCTAACAGAAGTACAAGCTCACTCGGCGTCCCATGCGAGGGAAAGCGTGGATCGTGCGCGGTTAAGGAACCGGCAGAGTTCAAGGTAGTCAGACTCACTTCCGGACTCGGATCGAGTCGCGGGACGGGTCACTCTCACGCTCACAGCGGTGACATGGACACACGGGCTAGGAACCTACACTCTCGGCAGCGGCCTAAGACCGTATACTAGCTAAGCAATGTAACGCCAAGAAGTTAAGACCTTTACCTCCACGCACCCGGCGTGGCGAAGACACCCCGGCTGACTTACGGACCCCCGGTTAACATAATTCACAGCGGTACAAAAGGATTCGACCCACTCCACGCAGGGAGGTAAAAGGTCACATGTGGACCCCGGGGATCACGTAAATCAGGTTGACAGGCAGCATCTTGATGTCGACTCGACGCGCCGAACTCCGCGTTTTCGTGCTTTCCGAACGGCGGGTTCTGCGGGCCCGTGGGGCCCACGGATGGCGCTGTCCTCCGGATCTGCGGAGGTGGGTCCCACTATGATGGAGACCCCTGGTGGCGTGCCTCCACGGACGGCGGTCGGCCGGAGACACCGATTGGTGGCCGGTCGGATCCGATCTTCAAGTTGTGGAATGGCTGCCCACGGATTTCAGTTCTGTTTTCCCTGCGCGCGCTCCGGCGAAAACAGCCGCTGCGGTCGGCCCCGACGTCGGATCGGGACGCATGAGCTATCGTTGGAAAGCTCTCTTCAAATACTTCAATCTAGACTCAGAGAGATCGGATGGATCTAGCCAGATCTAGACTTTAATGAATTTACAAATCCCTGTTGTACAGTAACCGAGACATCAGATTTACAGGGTACTTGTCTGAGAACCACCATTGACCGCCTACTTGACGTAGGAATCAGACTTCGAGCTCTTCTTCAACTTTGTAGATAATCAAACCACGAAGCTGGGACAATTTTTAGAATTGGATTTGGAGGTGGTGGTGATTTGATAGGATTGATGATTTATTTGACCAGCTTCAGTCTGCGTGAGTGTTCTCGCGGATTAATTTACGGTCCGGTTACTATCAGCTGAGGATTTGCGAGTCCGATGTGGAGAAGACTGTGTTCAGTACGAGGTACGGGCATTATGAGTTCTTGGTGATGCCGTTCGGGCTCACCAATGCCCCCGCAGCCTTCATGGACTTGATGCAGAGGGTGTTTCGTCCGTATCTGGGTCAGTTCATGGTCATATTTGTGGACGACATCCTTATTTATTCGCGGTCTACCGAGGAGCACGCGTACCATTTGGGTGTGGTGCTGCAGACGTTGCGAGATCACCAGTTGTATGCGAAGCTCAGTAAGTGCGAGTTCTGGCTTCGTGAGGTGCACTTTTTGAGACACATGATTTCTGGTGATGGTATTTCCGTGGACCCCGCCAACATCGAGGCAGTAATACAGTGGCCGAGGCCGAGGTCTGTGACGGAGATCCGGAGTATCTTGGGGCTTGCGGGCTATTATCGTCGGTTTATCCAGGATTTTTCTCGCATTCCGGCCCCGATGACTAGACTTACGCGGAAGGATGTGCCTTTCGTCTGGTCTGAGGAGTGTGAGCAGAGTTTCAGGGAACTGAAGAGATTGCTCACCTCGGCTCCGGTGTTGGTTTTACCTTCTGGATCGGGAGGTTTTATGGTGTGTACAGATGCTTCCGGGGTCGGATTGGGTGCTGTATTGATGCAGCATGGTAGAGTGGTGGCTTATGCATCTCGGCAGTTGAAGCCCCACGAGGAGAACTACCCTACCCATGACCTGGAGTTGGCGACTGTAATCTTCGCGCTGAAGATCTGGAGGCATTATCTGTACGGCGAGAAGTTCGAGGTATTCACTGACCATCAGAGTTTGAGGTATGTGTTCACGCAGAGGGACCTTAACCTCGTGCAGAGGCGTTGGATGGAGTTCATGAAGGATTATGACTTCACCTTGTCATATCAGCCGGGCAGGATGAATGTCGTCGCCGATACCTTGAGTCGGAAGGTCACGGTCAGTGCCTTGATGTTGAGAAAGTGGAGGCTCTGGGAACAAGTGTCCGAAGTTTCATTCAGGCTCAAGATTCCCCAGGAGCCAGGGTTGGCAGTGCTTGCTAGTCTGACTGTCACGCCTGCTATCCACCGTCAGGTGACATAGGCTCAGCATGCGGACCCTGAGTTGCCCCGGATTTTAACTTTGGCTGATGTGGAGCTCTGCAAGGATGATGCCGTGAGGTTCCGTGGTAGGCTGTACGTCCCAGCCGAGTAGCAGGTTCGTCGTGCGGTGTTGCGTGAGGCTCATGGGAGCAGGTACACCGTACACCCGGGTGCGACGAAGATGTATCAGAACTTGCGGAGGCAGTTCTGGTGGCTTGGCATGAAGAGAGATGTCGCCGAGTTTGTGGCCAGGTGCCTGATCTGTCAGCAGGTGAAGGCGGAGCATCAGCGACCGGGAGATACTCTCCAGCCCTTGGATGTTCCTGCGTGGAAGTGGGACCACGTGACCACGGATTTCGTGGTGGGATTACTGAGGTCTCCGAGCGATCAGGAGAGTATTTGGTTGCTGGTGGATAGGCTGATGAAGGTGACTCGGTTGTTACCGGTCAAAGTTAGCTGGAGCGTGTCCAGGTTGGCTCGTCTTTATGTGGAGCGGGTCGTTCCGTTGCATAGGATTCCCATCTCCATCGTGTCGGATCAGGATCCGCGTTTCACTTCTGGATTCTGGGGGAGTTTCCAGCGAGCTCTTGGCACAGATTTGACTTTTAACTCGGCGTATCATCCTCAATCAGATGGTCAGTCAGAGAGGACCATTCAGACTTTGGAGGACCAGCTGAGATCCTGCTGTCTGGAGTGGCAGGGGAGTTGGATTCACCACCTACCGTTGGTGGAGTTTGCCTACAACAACAGCTATCATTCGAGCATCGGTATGGCTCCTTATGAGGCGTTGTAAGGGTGTCCGTGTCGGACTCCACTAGATTGGTTTGAGGTTGGTCAGCGTGTTTTGACGGGACCGGAGTTGGTGCAGCAGTGTGTGGAGGTTGTGCACCTGGTTCGTCAGAACATGTTGGCGGCCCAGAGTCGGAAGAAGAGTTATGCTGACCGTAGGCGACAACCTCTCGCGTTTGCCGTGGGTGATCGCGTGTTCTTGAGAGTTTCTCCGATGAAGGGGTGATGCATTTTGGACGGCGTGGAAAGCTGAGTCCCCGCTATATTGGTCCTTTCCACATCGTGGAATGCATCGGTGAGGTAGCTTATCGGTTGCAGTTACCCCCTGAGTTGGCGTCGGTGCATGACGTGTTCCACGTCTCGATGTTGCGGAAGTATATTCCCGATGACTCTCTTGTGCTCGAGGATTCTGTTTGGCCCGAGGTGACTCCAGATCTTTCTCTCCCAGAATTTTTGGTCCGCGTGGAGGATAGGCGAGAGCAGCGCCTGCGGAACAAGGTCATCCCCTTGGTTAAGGTGGTGTGGCAGTGGCACTCTGGTGGTGATGCTTCTTGGGAGCGTGAGGACGAGATGCGTCAGCAGTTCCCTTACCTGTTTGAGTGAGTCTTCCTCTTCTTTCCCTTTGGGTTGTTCTCAATTTCGAGGACGAAATTCCTTAAGGGGGGAGGGCTGTAATATCCTGGATCTTTCGGATCCCTCTTCGTGGGTCTCGGATCTGATTTCTCGGAGTGTTCGACTTCGCTGTGTCCGAGATTTCGTTTTGGACATCTTTCGTGTTCGGATCGGCGCGGTCCGGAGTTGTTTCGGAGGCCCGGGAGCGTTCCGCGACTTTTTCGCGTGTGTTTTTCGATTCTCGGTGTGTGTTTTGGTAATTCCTTCGGAATCTCGTTGCGGGTGAACCGGGTCGTTCACCTAGCCGAGAGTGGTACCGTTGCGATTGGTGCGTTCCGAGGATCGAGGAAATGTTATTTTTAATTTTTTGGTATTTTCTGGAATTTCCAGATTTTCTATAAATACGCCCCATTTTCTTTTCTTTTTCTTCTTCTTCTTCCTTTCTTCTCCTTCCTCCCTCACGACCGTGGCCGCCCTCTCTCTCTCTCTCTCTCCTGTTCGAGCGTGACGACCTCCATTCCAGCTGCAGACGGCGGCGGTGCGACGGCGCGAGGACGTGGGTGACGACGAGGCGATCGTGCGGGCGTGCGGCAAGCGTGGGAAGGTGAGGTTCTAACGGCGTTCTTCGTGGGATTGAGCTCAGATCGGCGCGTCTCGTCGCGAACCGAAGGTAGGGTGACGTTCCTTAGCATCTTGCCTTTCTTCCCCGTGAGTTTTAGCTCGAGACGTGGTTGAGAGGGGTTATTTTCGCGCCGGGAAGGGTCATTCATGCCGCGGGGAGAGTTTGTTCGATCCCCCGTTTTGAGCCCCGATTCCGTGGTTTAAGGGCGTAGGAGCATGCTAGGGGGGCTTGGGGGTTCGTCTCTCACCGTTCCCCCCTTCGTGGGGCTTGTTTTGGGGTCGAAATGGACGATTCCGGCGAGGTTCGTCGTTTTCGCACTGGTGGGCGATGTGTGGTCGAACCAGGGCCCGCACAACCCAAGTGCGGCCCCGTTCTGGCCGTCCATCAGCTCGGCGCGCTGTGGCTGGAGCTCGGCGCGCAGTGGGCTTCTGCGGTCTGTCGTGGGACTGCATATCTTAAGGTGCGGCTCCATAACGACCGCCCAACCCTGGGTTTTTGACCGTTGATTATTACCGTTATACAGTGCACTGGTGTGTACGGCCAGGAGCTGGCCGCATAACCCTTCGGGCGGCCAAGTGCTGGCCGTACGTCATCTGGTGCCGTTGCCTGGGTGTGCGGTCGATCTGCAACGCACAACCCTTGAACGGTGAAACCGTAGCCGTCCTTCCCAAGTGCGGCTAAGGACTAACCGTTCAAGTTTATTACCGTTGGGAGACGGGCGGCCAGGAGCTGACCGTTCCTCACCCACGTGCGGCCAAGTGCTGGCCGCACATCTGTTGAACGGGCCCATGTTTGCCGTTCTTCAGCCCGTTTGGACCTGGGTAGGACGGTCCCGTGCTGGCCGTTTAACCCTGGTGCGGTCCCTGTGCGACCGCACATCCCTGAGCGGCCCAGGGTGGACCGTTCAAGGGGACGGGTCGTGTCGGCATGTCTCTCGTCGTATTGAGTGGTACCGGGAGATGTCGTTGTCGGCTTCTGTCACCGTGCGACGGTGTTGGTACGAGGGGCGTTCCTTGTACCGTTCGGTTGTGACGTAGTTTTCCGTTGACTTGAGAGTCTACTCTGTAGTGACCCTCCACTAGTCGTAGCCTGCTTACACGCGTGTGGTCTTACCAGGGAGTGGTGGAGAGGCTACCTTTAGAGACGGTTTGTGGACCGGTTTCCATCGGGCCCCACGTCTTGCAACCAGAGTTCGGCTGAGGGGAAAACCGATCAGAGGGCCAGACCAAGGACGCGCGGTCTGTGTGTGCACACATGGTTGGGGGCGGTTGGACCCACGCTGACGAGCGTGACCCCAGCTAGTCACTCGTTTGTGGTTACTTGTGCGGTGTTCGTGCCTTTAGTAGGAGCTACCAAGTCAGGCAGTTCACCTGCGGTGCGGTGTAAGACGTCAGGGGACGCTATCGACTGTGCTTCTAGTGGGAGGTACTCCTGTCGAGTCAGGAGTGACAGACTGTCAGTCTTTGCGACTTCGACCTTCGGGTTTTGTCGTGTTGACCGGGGTGTTCCGGTCGTTCCACCGTGGCACGTGCGTCGGCTTTCGTGCCGTGAGATCGGTGTTTTGTAGATTGCAGGGCTTCCCTTTTTGAGGTACTCGCTTACTGCTAGCGTAGCGATTTCTCCGTTTGCGAGGTAGGGTTCGAGTGATCCTGTAATGCCCTGGATTTTTCGGATCCTTCTTCTCGGGTCCCGGATCTGCGTTTCCGGTATATCTGGCTCCGTTATGTCCGAAATGATGTTTCGGACATCTTTCGTGTTCGGATCGGCGCGATCCGGAGTTGTTTCAGAGGTCCAGAAGAGCTCCGCGGTTTTTTCCGCGTGTGTTTTTCGATTCCTGGTGTGTGTTTCGGTAATTCCTTCGGAACCTCGTTGCGGGTGAACCGGGCCGTTCACCTAGGCGAGTGTGGTACCGTTGCGATCGGTGCGTTCCGAGGATCGCGAGGGTGTATTTTTATATTTTTTGGGATTTTTCCGATTTTCTGGATTTTCCTATATAAACCCCCCACTCTCTCTCTTCCCCTCATTCTCTCTTCCTCACTCTCTCCCTTCTCACGCTCTCTTCTCTCCCTCTCTTCTCCGACGGCCGACGGAGGCGGATGGGGGCGAGGTGGTGAGGCCCGTGGGACGAGGGACGGCGAGGATGGGTCGAGGAACGAGGTGGTGGCGCGTGGCGAGCCAGTTCGCGGGCGTGGAGGCACCGGCGGGGTTTTCGGAGGCGTTTCTTCGTGGATCGGCGTCCACGGTGCGCGAAATCTTCGGTGGAGGTAGGGAGATGGACCCCCAGCTCGTGCGCTTCATTTCCCGCGAGTTTTGTAGGCCGTGGTGAGCCGAGCGGGTCGTTTGGGGCGTTTTTGGGGGAAATCATGTTTCGGGGAGTGATCGCCCGATCTGGCGTTTCTTTACGTTTTAGGCCGATCCGAGGCCATAGATGCATGCTAGGGACTACTAGGGAGCTTCCCCTTTGTTTTCCCCCTCTTCCGTGGATGTTTGGGGGCGTGGCGTGGATTTTTGGGCATTTTTCCGCCGTTCTCAATTTTCCGAAATGATCGCGGTCCACCAGTAACCGCTTTCACTGGCCGCGGTCTTAGGAGAACCGCCTTCACCCTTGTGTTTTGGTCGAGAGGTCGGCAGCGTCGCGGACGTGCGATAGACCGCCTTAGTCCAATTCGTGGTCGTGACCCGACCGTGACTGTGTGGTCGGGGTCCTAGGGAGACCGCTACCATCGGGCTGCGTCTGGCCAGTCGCGGTCTTGACCCGACCGTAACTGCTTGGTCGCGGTCCTCGGTCGACCACTACTATGTGGTTGCGGTCCCCAGGTGACCGTGACTACGTTGCGGTTCCCGTCTGTGTCGTTTTGACCTCCGGTCGACCCGGTTGTGACCCAGTGGTTGACTTTAGGTCTCGTGAGTGTCCCGGGCACCCCGTGAGTTCCGTGTCCGTGTTTCTGGGATGTTGGGAGGTTCCATTTGCCTCGATTAGCGTGCCTGTAGGTGTGGTGGGTCCGGGTGACCTCACGTGTTCCGGGCTTTAGTGTTACGCTCGATCGAGTCGCCGTGTATCGGTGTGTGTGCGGTGGGGTCTCCCCCGCATGTCGTGGGTCTCTTTGGAAGGTGATTCCCGTGTGGGCCATATGTTTGGCCTTGGACTGTAAGTCCAGTTATCCGGCATGGGGCTGGAGGTTTCCCGCTTGCCCTGGGATGGGAAATTGACAAGTCGGCTTGTGTGCTGCCCTGGGAATCGTGCTTCTGTGTTTTCCGTGTGGCCCGTGTGGGTGGCCTTAGTCCTTTGCGTTCCCTTTCCGAGGGAGTGGTCTTGGCGGTTCGTGAGTTATCTCGGTACTTGTGCTACCGTGGTTTTAGACCTAGAGATTGGACTAGATTGACGGCCTTGTGCTATTACGTACAACGGTCTTGACCCCAAGTCTTGTGACTCAAGGACCGTTGGGTGTAGTGCGTCTAGAGGACTGTCCAGAGTTCAGTGGCTTAGCGCCACTTGAGTTTTCTCGACTCTCGCACAGGGTGCGTGCGTGACCGCTGACAGCGAGTCCTGTTTCTTCTCCGACTGTGGTCGCCGTGCGACGGTGCTGGTACGTGGGATGGTCCTCGTACGTCGTCGGATTCGGATGTTGTTTTCCGATTACTTGAGAGTCTACTCCTTCAGTGACCCTCCACTAGTCGTAGCCTACCAGTACGCGGTACCGGTCGCACCAGGGAGTGGTGTACGGGCTTACCCTGAGGACGGTTTTAGACTGGTTTCCGTCGGGCCCCTCGTCTAATCAGAGTCCAGTGCCAGGGGAAAACCAGTCAGAGGGCCAGACATAGGACGCGTGGTCTGTGTGTGCACACGTGGTTGGGGACAGTGGACGAACGTCGATGGGCGTGACCCCAGCTAGTCACTTGTTTGTGGTTACTTGTACGGTGTTCGTGCCTTTGGTAGGCGCTACCACGTCTGGCAGTTCACCTGCGGTGCGGTGTAAGACGTCAGGGGACGCTACCGACTGTGCTTCTAGTGGGAGGTACTCCTGTCGAGTTGAGAGTGAACGACTGTTAGTTTCCGTGACTTCGACCTTCAGGTTTTCGGTCGTGTTGACCGTTGAGTTCAGTTGTTTCGCCGTGGCGCGTGTGTTGGTTTTCGCGCCGTCAGACTAGTGCTAGTGGCTTTGCCGAGGTTGCGTCTTGTTGTGCGGTACCCGCGATCGGATGGTCGGGGTTGCACCTTGGGCAGCGTGTCCAGGTCGGCTGTGTCCGGGGGACAGGCCTCTACGGCATGGTTGCCGTGGGTTTTTACTTCGGTAAGCGGTACTAGTGTAGTTCGGTAACCTCGACCGCGAGATCAGGGTGTGTTCTGGTACAGTAGGAGTAGTTGTAGTGCCGAGTTTCGACCGGCCACCGGGTTTACTGTTCCTACCGTTGTGGTTGCTCTTGTAGCCTTCCTTTCCGGTACCGCCGTTGTTTCCGGTTGGGGTTCTGCGGGATCCTTGCTGAGTCTCTGTTTTGGAGACTCATTCCCTATTTTTCAGGTGAGGGGTGTAGATTCTATTTAAAATCCACTTAAAGCAAAATACGACTAACAAGACAATAATAATCAATAAAATGATAGGGAGAAAAGCATGCACGAGGTGCACAAGGGGAATTTGTGTGATCGCCAGAGGGGTTACCTCAATAAGAAGAACAAGAGATCGCGTATACCTGGTGGAAATTGAGATGCGGGATGGATGTGGATTTCCTCCTCCAACTTCAATCGGCCGGCCGATGAAGTGGGTTCTCTTTAGTTGATTACCTTGTAAAAAAAAGACAATAAAAGACAGACAAAAGAGAGGGGATCAGCCAAAGTGCAGATAGTATCAATCCAAACTAACACAAAATGATGAAAAAGGCATCAACAGTGCACCTCTTTTTTTTTGTTTTTTTAAACCCCTAGCAGGGAACTAGGGAAAGGATATGAAAAATGATGCTTAACGCAATAGAATAACTAACGAGCGGGTGATAATGAGGAGATGTTAAGAGGAGATGAACAACGAAACAACAGATAGAACCCTGCTCTCCCTGACGAGAGTAAAGGGAAAACCGTGGAGATACTTAAACGGATGCAGAAAGGATGAAGGCAACAGGCACTTGATTGGATGCAGAGAAGGATGCAGAACGTGCCTGTTGAATGATCAACCTCTTAACCCTTTTAGTTGTTAACCTTTTACACGATCAAACGAGATTTTCTTTTATAGCTTCAATCGGATATGATCAAACAAGGAAGTGATAAGAACGGGTAATGAGGCATCCAGGGAAGGATTAAGATCGAGCAAGAGTCCAGGGATGGTAGGGAACTGTGAGGGAAAGATAAAAAAAGGAAGGACTCTGGAGTGAAACACGCCTTAAGACAGGGCGTATAATTACAAATTGACGACCTGCCACAAGGCGTTTCTTAAAACACGACCTAGGAAAGGCCGTTTCTTCCTGGATTTAATTTTGGAAATAAAAACTTTCTTTATTTGAAACACGCCTGAGATAACGGCGTTTAGTGAAAACACGCCCTGAGGAAGGACGTTACTTAGAAAATGCTTTTATTTTGAAAATAGATAATTCCAGAAATTAACGGATAATACCAGGAATTGACGCCCTCAAGTATGGTCGTCCTTTCTTTTGAAACGCCCCATGACAGGTCGTTACTTTCGGAAGTAACGCCCTTCGCCAAGTCGTGAATCACGAAAAATGCATAAAATTCACAAAAAATAGAAAAACTTCATGTTATAGGAATATTGAAGTCCGCTTGGGGCGTTTACATAATAACATGAGGTTTGATCAACATAACGTCAATTTTGGCGTGTCTACAGCTGCCCCGCCTTGGCGTCTGCTTTGCAAGGGAGTGAGACGGAAATGGAATGAAGTGTAATGAAAGAAATGAAGTGGAATGAGCTGATAAGGAGACGCCAAGGTGTGATGTGACACGCCTCAGAACATTAAGCATTTGAAATCTTTCCAAGATTCTGAGTAAAACAACTCTGGGTGGTTCCAAGGAAACATCGATTTGTTGGATAAAGGAGATTTAAGCTAAGTAAATAAAGGGATGTGCGCGTGGGCACGACAGGGAAAGACCATTGGAGAGCGATTACCAGCCAACGTGGACGTGCTACAACCAAGGTAAATAGTGCAGAAAAGTAAAGGGAATTGGGATAAAGATCTAACAAAAGGGACACTTTCAAGGAATAAGCCTGAACGGCTTCAAATAGAACGAAGTACTTGATTTGTAGTGGAATATCTCATGTCAACTCAGTCAAGAGCGAGTGAACTTCATTATTGCCATAATATGAAGATTTTCAGCATGAAACTCAAAGTCCTACATGATGCATGCTGGGCTAAAAGAAAGAATTAAACCTAACTAAAAATAGAAAATAATCAAGGATAATATTGCTAAGCTATTTAGATCTGGTCAAGAATCCATATTTCTGAGTTAACACTAAGCCGAAGCCCGTTTGTCCGCGCATCAACTCAGAAAGTGGAACCATCGTCCCAAATCTTTAACAACTCAACGGCCTATCCGTGCGATCAAGATTCTCCTGAAATCGTCATCGTTTTTGATGAAGGGGAACTCAAATTTCAGGTTTATCAGAACCACAAGGTCCTTGACATACTATAATAGTGTAGATATCATATAATAACAATGCTTACAAGAAACAGATACAAGTTGACAAGATGTTACTCCCATGAGCGGTCCAAGCGCCTTGGATCCTGCAAAACTTCTGCACTTTGAAATTTATTAGCTTTCATTCATTAATTCAGAACATGACATGATCATAAGTGCTTAATTATAAACAATTTCACCAAATAATAGCACTTAAGTTCATCAAAAGCATGGAGAGGTCAAAGATCCGTAATCCAGGAAAATACGCCTAAGAACAGGGCGTTACCATCATGAAAAACGCCTGACCGATAGGTCGTTAATCATTTAAAACACGCCCTACTCAAAGGCGTAAACAGTAACGGAAGCGTAGAAGTAAAACGACCTCATCAAGGGCGTTACATAAAACACGACCTCGGGTTAGGTCGTCAAATCGAAAAGAGACGCCCTTACCAAAGGCGTTAATTCAGCACGAACACCCGTTTCTAAATCAAGAACACAGTCCTTAACCCAATCAAACTTCTATCTTCGGAACTCTTTAGGACTCTTCAAATCCTTATAAAAAGGAGGCTTTCCTTCACAAACCCATCGAAACTCTTCTGCTACCGGATTGCCTCTTCTTCTGCAAGCTTTCGTTCTTCTGCTTCTGTTCTTCTTCAAGCCTCTGTGCGAGCTTCTTCTGCAAAAGAAAGAGATGGACAGAGTGATGAAGAAACCTAGGATATCTACTCCCAGGATTACTGAAATACAAGGGCACATAAGCAATCGAATTGCTTTAAATCAGGTAAGCTATCTTCTGTTAGTTGCTTTACTGTGCCTTCGGCCGAACTCTCATCTTATATTTCATATGCTTATTCTTATCACTGCATGCTTCATGTTTCTTCTTTACAGGATTACCCAATCCTTCCAGGAGCTAGAAGGTACATCCGAATCAAATGGTTGCCCCTCATCCTCTCCAAGTTTACTTCAGATGTGAGGGTATATGTAGCTAGATGGCATCTCTTGGGGTTGATAACCCATGCTAAACATTATGACCAAATCCATCTTGATTGGGCTGCCATAGGTGCATTGGTTGAAACATGGCATCCTTCCACCCATACTTTCTTATTTTCCACATTCGAAGCCACTATCTTGCTTGAAGAAGTAGAGACGATCCTAGGCTTGAAAAGGATGAAACAAGGAGAAGAAGAAAAGATGGCCATCATGCCAAGGCCAATCTCCTCCCATGAGTTGCTAACCTCATTGATACCTAGCCCAAATATAGTGAACCAAATCAAGGTCACTAAAGGAATTAACCTCTTGAAGCTCGCCTCGTGGGTGTACAAGAGAGCGGATCAAGCTAAAGAAGAAGAGGAGATAGAAAGAGTGACCAAAGCCTTCGTGGTGTGCTTAGTAGGAGCACTCCTATTCCCATCCACGGAGGACTTTCTAGAGGAGTCCCAATTGAGCGCAGTGGTGAGCTTATGGGAGGAAGAAAGAGTTGGACCGGCGATCCTAGCATATCTTTATAGTGGGCTCACCTCGGCGGCCATGGGAAGGCCCATCTACGGGTGCATGCTAGCACTCTCTAGTTGGATTGATCTACACTTCAAATTCGACCCATGCCACGAAGCCCAACAACCTTCAAGAATTTTCTCAAAGAGCCCACTCTCCTATATAACCGGCTCATTAGGAATAAGCAATAGAGTGACTAACCGGGTTCCTCAAATCAAGAAGAGAGGGGATTGGAGGGAGCACTTAAAGGTAATGCCAAAGAATCTCTTTACTTGCGCCCCGGGTGTATTCAAAATGCAGAAACTTCGTGCACGCTTCTCCACCGGGACAGATCTTCGTCTTATTGGCGCTTCAGACTTTGTCTTGTACAACTCTCACAGGTGCCTTCCTCAAATTGGGCTTTCAAGGCAACACTTAGAAGACATCTCCCATCTCCCTCCAATCAAATCAAGGGACCTATGCAGTAATGGAGATGGGGAGGAGGCTATCACCATTCAAGCTCTATGGAAGCTAAGCAAACTTCATCAACCTGTAGAAGACTTGGATGAAGACAAGGAACATTGGAAAAATTATGTAATCTCTTTGAGAAAATTAAAGCCCAAATTGGCTCATTAGTCATTGTAATTCCTTCTTATTAAAGCAATAAAGATTATTTTCTGATTGAGCCAATATTACTGTGATTATGATCAAAATCTCCAAAGCCTGCTTTACTGTTACAAATAACGCCTCAACGCAAGGCGTAAATTCGATAAGGCACGCCTTACCTAAAGGCGCTTCAATCAGCCCATCTTCCACAGTTAACGCCTGCACTAGTAGGCGTGACTTAAATAACGACTCTAAACACGGCGTGAATATATTCAAACCCAAAGAATATAATCGTTGAACCATTAAAAGTAACGCCGTTTCCTTGGTCACTTCTTAACAATAACACGCCCCCCACTGAGGCGTGACTCTAAGCAAGCCATGATGACTCTCATCACATCAATCAACGCCCATTCAATGCGTCTGACGACGGTTATTATTCCCCATGCAGAACAAATTAACGCCTTAATCAACGTCGTTTGATTTTATGAAACGCCCAACTCCTGGGCGTGAATTCCATTAAAAACGCCTTGCTTAAGGGCGTGTCTTCTTTTCGAAACCCAAAGGTCATCGGCCCCTTTCTTCTTCCTCCTTCCGTTTTCATTTTCCCCCCTTCTGCAAACCCTAACCGAAACCGCCCATTCTCTTTCGATCTCCCTCTCTCGTTCTCTTCTCTCAATCTCCCTCTATCTCTCTCTGTCTCTCTTCCTACCCTAACCCGAGCCATGGCCAAACGCCAGAGGGTCAGTGCCCCGGAGGTCGTCGACCTCGACGCCACCCACGCCCAAAAAGAAGAAGCCGCCGCGGAGGAGCTCGCCATCGTCGCGGTTGAAGAACCGGCAGTGGCCGCCGGCGGCGACGAAACCGGTGAAGAAGGCGGAGAAGAAGAAGGAGAAGAAGGAGAGGAAGGAGAAGAAGATGGAGAAGAAGAGGGAGATGAAGAGGAAGATGAAGAGGAAGGTGAAGGACCACCGCCCGCGGCGGCGGTCGCTCCCCGGGGCCAACTCCGGCGGCCAAGACGGCCATTGCCTCGGCCACAACCCCAGAAGCACAAGAAGGTAAGTTCCCCTCCCCAATTCCAATTTTTTTATTTTATTTAAATTTTTCCTGATTTTCCATAGCCCCCGGGGGCAAAATCTGCAACTCAGAAAAGACACGCCTCCCACGGCGGCGTTATTCACAAACGAAACGCCCTGACCAAGGGCGTAAATTTAATTTATTTTCTGAAAAATCAATTAACCTCCATGAAAAACGCCCTGCAGCATGTCGTTTCTTCAAAAATTATGATTTTCCATTAATTCCATGCCCATTAAATGTTTTCATTAATTATTTCGCATGCTGTCATTTTTTATTTAAATTATCTAAAAATCATGAAAGCCACGCCCCTCACCAGGGCGTTATTTAACAGGAAACGCCCAAACCAGAGGGCGTCTCTTCATTAATTCTCATTTAAACTGAACGGTCCTAAATGGAAAACGCCCCAGCTGAGGGCGTGATTTGAAAAACATTTTAAGATTTTTAGAAATTAACCACATGCTAACGCCCTACACAGCGGCGTTTCAAAGATAAAAAAAATGCCCTCAGACAAGACGTTACTTCAAAAGAAAACGCCCCTTTAATGGGCGTGAATTCACTAAGAGACGACCCAAGGAGGGGCGTGACTTCCAAAACATGCTCAAGCAAAACCAAATGCAATTATACATGATTAATCAAACCATTAAGCAAAATTCTTTCTTTTAATGCATGCAGGGGCTGATGAGGACCCGCATCTCATGGGTCATGGTCTGGGCAGCATACCAGGGTCTCCCCGACTTCCAGAGGGTTAGGGTAGACGCTATGGGGTTTGGGGCCTTCCTATCCATCGAGCCATTTAGACCCGACCTAGCACTTATCCAGGTTCTGCGTGAGCGTTGGGATAGGGTGAGCCGGACTTTCCTGATGCCCTGGGGGCACATGGTTCCTACCCTAGAGGATGTGGCTAGGATTACGGGGTTGAGGGTGGATGGTGAGGCTGTGAGCGGGTTCACCTACCCTGACTACACGGAGATGGCCCAGAGGTTACTGGGGCTAGATATGGTTTACGTGGTGCCGAGTGAGTGTAGGACCATCTTCCGTACGGACCTGACCACGGTGATGGGTTTAGGGGATGCCAGGCACAGGTCAGGGGAGACCCTAGGTGAGTTCGCACAGAGGCTGACCGACGGGGTGAGAGCGGCATGCTGCCAGGACCCGACTGACCGTGAGAGAGCGGATCGAGACCTGAGGAGGTTCTTGCTGCTGCTGCTCGGGAGATTATTGCTGGGGACGAAAGCCGACATCATCAACTGCCACTTCTTGGGCATCCTTGAGGACCTGGAGACCGTTGGCACTTACGCTTGGGGTGCAGCGCTGCTGGCGCATTTGATAGCTGATCTGTCCACGGGGACGGGACGAGAGACGACCGTCAGTGGCTTCTCACCTCTTCTTCAGGTGTGCAATTTTCTCATTTTTATATCTTTTCTCTTTTTCTTTTGCATGTGAATGCCTTACTAATGCAATGCATGGATGCAGGTGTGGAGCCACCTATACATGCCGATGGGGCGCGTTGACCCACGGCCTGGAGCTGAGGGATCCTTCCCCCTGGCGCGACGCTGGTTACCGGTCATCTTCGGTGCCCCACTCGACTACGAGTTGTGGGTTCTACGGAGAGAGTTCCGCGACTTTCCTCCCTCGCTGGTATGTATGAATGAATGGTATGCATTTCTTTTGAATTGATTTGAATTGATTGTGATGAAATGATAATGATATGTATGAATGCAGGTGCGGTGGAGGCCCTACGAGGATATGACAGATGAGGGCCAACCTTGGGTCGTATCGGGACGACCTCGCTTTGGGCGCGAGCTATGGCTGCATTGCCTGAGCGAGATCGAGCCGTTACGGCTTCGGTTGGTGATGAGGACCCTGGGCCTGCCCCAGGAGTGGATCGAGGTCAGAGAGCCTCGAGGCATAGGAAAGAAGACCCGTGGTCGCACCAAGACGACCGACTGGCGGGTACGGTTCGAGGAGCAGTACGCCGACTGGTAGCGTGGCAGGATCCGAGTTGTCTCCCACGCGATTGACAGCTCCGAGTACCTCCGGCGCTACTGGGAGGTACACGCCGGTCGACCCCAGATGAGGGTCTTAGGGGTATGTATGAATGCACTTATTTCTAAATTGAATGCAAAATGTTTATGTTTCTATCATGCGACTAACATGTAGTGGATGCAGGATGCGAGGGACATAGCGGTGATAGACGCCCAGGCCCACCTACACAGCCTGGAGGACCAGCTAGCTGCCACGCGGGCAGACCTAGAGACCCTGGTGAGTGTTTAAATTACTTCTATATGCAAATGAAACTTTTTGTTGAATTATTGATGATTAGCCACTGACGATCTTAATGAATGCAGCGTGCCCAGCAGGGAATAGTGAGGAGAGATCCAGGGGAGGCCTCCAGCTCGAGGGGACCTAGCGCAGAGGTGACCGCACTATCAGAGCAGCTAGCTGGAGCGGTTGCACGAGCCGAGGCAGCGGAGCGCGACCTTGCTTCACGGGTAAATTCTGAACTCAAACTCAGTCAGTTCAATTATTGATTAAATATAGCATTGTGTACTGATAAAAATTCATTCTTACAGACCGAAGAGCTTCGAGCTGCTCTTGTTTGCGTAGACGAGGGCTTCCGAGCGTCGAGCTCACAGGTGAGTAATTTAATCATGCATCGTTAAATTATTGAATTATTGCATTTATTGTGGAATTGATGATTTGCTTACCCTTTTGCAGGTGGCTCAGCTTCGGGCGGTACGTACCGAGTTGGCGATCCGTGACCAGCGGATCGCAGAGCTTGAGAGGTCCCAGAGGCGACGAGAGGAGCTTCCTCAGGACGTGGCCGAGCTGCGGGTGGCTCTTGAGATGGAGAGGCGAGAGCGTGCCCGAGAGCGAGAGGAGCACCAGACGGAGCGTGCCCTGTTCCTTGAGCTTCAGCAGGCGGAGCGTGCCCAGTTCCAGGAGCTTCAGCAGGCGGAGCGTGCCCGGTTCCTTGAGCAGGTGGCAGTACGGGAGCGAGAGCTAGCCGACTCGAGGACTCAATTGATCCTTTCTCAGGAGCGGCTACGAGTATCCGAGGAGCGTCTTCAGCGAGGGCGTGAGCGAGCACGGGCCGCGGGGTACTCCTTTACCAGTTCCACCTTTGTGGCGGGCTCTTCCCTTCGAGAGAGGAGTGAGGCAGGGGGCCAGGCTCGAGTTCCAGCTTCTTCACGGGGGCCCATGCCTCCTCCACCAGCACCAGCTCGGGACGGTGAGGAGGAGGTTGAGAGTATGAGAGTAGAGGAGAGTGGAGGCGAGAGCTGAGAGACTTACTTGTACTCCTCCACCCCCACACCTGTACATGATAGACATGATGATATATATATATATATGAGATTTGAGCTTTTGTTACCTGAGCACTTGTGTGGTTGTGGACTTGTGTTTGTGTACTTTTCTTTTCACGTCCTTCGTGTTTACTTTGCTTTTGCCCTGTATCTGCAGCTGCGGTTTTCTCTTGAATAAAACAGGTTAATTCATCTGTTCGACTTGGCCCCTTGCCCAATGAGCAAGGGGTGGCAATATTCTGACCTTAATGACGGGTCAAGGGGCCAAGCCTTTAATCAAATAAGGTAAAGTGAAATAACCAATAAAGGGGAGATGCATCATGCAAGCACACATATGCAAACAATAAATCAAAATATGCACATGCAAAATGCAAGCATGTGAATGAAGAATGCATCATTTATATTTTTTTTGTTATTTTCCTGAAAAACGCGCCTTAGATTAGGTCGTGACTCAAGTGAAAGACGCCCTCGCAGACGGCGTGCACTTTTGAAAGGATTTTAAAATTTGACGAAAAGACGACCTGAACAAGGGCGTTAATTTTATAAAGATGACCCTCACAAGGGCGTTAATTAAATTAAACACGCCTTAATGAAAGGCGTGAATTATATGAAACTTCAAACAAGATTGTCAAGGCTATCCAGATCGCGGGCCCTACACGGTCACCATCTAGGATTCATTAATCTTTCTTGAATAATTAAAAGGGAGTCGACGTGCTCAAAGTTGACTTATATTCGAGATTTCGCACAGTGCAATTTCTTAAGTTCGTCTTGACCATCCTGCCAGTTCGCGACTTTACCACATAGAAAGGATGGAAGAAAATATAAGGGAAGCCCATAAGGGATTCTAGGATGCTCAAAGTAAAGTTACCTCCCCTGCCCTATGCCTGTTGGGGTTCGGTCTTTGGCGTAGGGATGTTTTGTTGCCTTTTTGCCCATTTATAATGCATGCATACGCCCAAGATTTTCCTTGCGGGGACTTTGCCCTCTTGACATGCTTTTCTTTTCAAAACTTGACTTTCACTTTGGAATTCATTTGCATTGATGAAAAATAAACCTAATTGTACTTGGGCTTTTGTGACATTTGCTCCCTTTTGGACCTTGACTTCCACCTACTAGGGCGGCGAGCAGGTTTGGCGCATCTGCCTCGAGGTCTCCCTTCCTCCCTTATGGGCCGAATAAGAAAAGAACGGGTATTGTCTTTCACTTTTAGTCAGGTTTTTGACTTTCTATCAGATTTTGCACTGCTTGAGTTCAAGAATAAAGCGTGTAGTGTGTGCGGGTGTCAACCCCATTTTAAGTTACCAGGACTGATAAATGAATTCTGAATTTTGACCTTTCGGACCTTGATCTTTTGTGTGCCATGACAATAATTTGAAAGCCTTTTTTGTTTGTTTTTAGTTTCTGTTTTTTTTGTTTTGTTTTGGCGAATATTCTAATTTTTTTGGATTTGGAAAACATTCATTTTTTTTTGTTTTGTGGGATTTTTTTTGGAAGAAATTCATTTTTTTGTTGGATTTTGGAAAATATTCATTTTTTGTGGATTTTGGAAAATATTCATTTTTTTGTTTGATTTTGAAAAATCAGGGGTAATATTTCTTAAGATATAAACCGTTCCAAGGGTGAGTTAATTCTTCACCTTCAGCATTAGTTAATTTATAAGCATTGCCAGGAAAAACTTCTTTTATAACGAACGGTCCCTCCCAATTTGGTTGGAGTTTTGAACGGGGTCCACCCGGCTTAACAAAAATTCTCTTGATTACCATTTCACTGACTTTAAATTTCCTCTCAATTACTTTCTTTTGGTAAAAACGTGAGAGCCTATTTTGATAAACGCGCGCATGCTCAGCGGCGACCAGACGCTTCTCATCTAGGAGTTCCAATTGGACAAGGAGTGAATCGCGACGTTCATCAATAGAAAGTTCCTCATCCAATTGTACTCACAGAGAGGGAATAAGAATCTCATAAGGGACTACTGCCTCCATCCCATAAGTGAGGGCGAAAGGGGTTTGCCCAGTGGGAGTGCGAATGGAAGTGCGGTAGGCCCAAAGAGCTTCAACCAGCTTGTCTGGCCAGTCCGAAAATTTATTAGCCTCACACGTCTTTTTAACGATCTTGATCAAAGTTTTGTTAGTTGCCTCTGCTTGGCCATTGCCCTGCGGATAATAGGGAGAAGAATGATGCAATGCAATGTTATACCTGTTGCAGAGATCCTTGAGATCTTGAGAGATAAATTGAGGTCCATTGTCGGTGACGATGGTGCTCGGGATGCCGAACCTCGTGATGATGTTCTTCATGATGAATTTGCAGACGGTTGATGCTTTAATTTCCACGTAAGCTTCTGCTTCCGCCCACTTGGTGAAGTACTCCGTTGCCGTGAGAATGAATGGTTTTTGCTTGGTCAGGAGGTTCGAGTCACCAAGAGGTCCAATGATGTCAAAAGCCCACATGGAAAAAGGCCATGGGGAGGACGTAGGATGGAGTGAAGAAGCAGGGGAATGAATCTTGTCGGCGTGCAGTTGGCACTTAACACACCTACGAACGTAGATAGAGCAATCCTCTTCTAGAGTGGGCCAATAGAAACCTAGCCTAAGGATTTTCTTAGCTAGCATCTGGCTGTTCACATGACCACCACACACACCAGAATGCGCCTCTTCCACGACTTTCCAAGATTCATCATCATCGAGGCATCTCAATAAAACACCGGTGAGCCCTCTTCTGTAGAGCACACCTCCAACCATGGTATAACATTGAGCCACTCTTCTAATTGCTTTCTTTTCTTCTACTGTGGCTTCCTCGGGATAAGACTGATCATTACAGTATCTGGCAATCTCATAATACCAAGGCTTTTCTTCGTCAGCCAATTCTTCTTCCCAGTCCAAAAGTATGACCTCTTTGCCTTTAAGAGTTTCTTTCTGCTTGGCCTTCTCGAGCACCTGATCCCTAATATCAAGGAAAGCACGATCCTTAATAGCTGGAGTGTCACGCTGATGAATCAGAGGGACATGGAAATCACGCTCAGGGGGGAAGACTAAAGTGGAAGCTAAAGAAGCAAGAGCATCAGCTAGAATGTTCTGACTGCGAGGTACGTGAACGAAGATTAACTTGGTAAAGAGTTTGGCATAAACTGAAGCGAGTTCCTGGTAGGGTTTAAGCTTAGGATTGATAGTGCGGCACTTGACCAACACCTGGCGCAGAATGAGTTGACTATCACCGATAATCCGCAAGTGAGTGACACCATATCGATGAGCGGTTTGCAGACCGGCCAAAAGATCTTTATACTCGGCTATATTATTGGTGACGGGGAAAGTGAGCCGAGCAGCAAATGGAATGGTGACCCATTCAGGTGTTAAAAGAACCATGCCGATCCCTCTTCCTTGAGAATTAAGAGCTCCATCAAAATGTAACGTCCACATAGGATCAAGGGGTTGATTAATGGACATTAATTCTTCATCTGGGAACTCAGAATTGACAGGATCAAAATGAGGTAGAGGGTGATGAGCAAGATGTTCGGCGATGGCATAACCTTTGATAGCTTTTTGTTGAAGGTAAGTGATATCAAACTGGGAGAGGAAGCTTTGCCAGCGTGCTAATCGATCAGTGAGGACAGATTTTTCAAGGAGAAATTTGATTGGATTCATGCGTGCAATGAGGTGAACCTCGTGAGCTAGAAAATAATGTTTTAATTTCTGAACTACCCAAACCAAAGCTGCACAAGTCTTCTCCATGGCTGAGTACCTCTGCTCACAGGGGTTAAGAAGTTTAGATAAGTAGTATGCTGCCCTTTCCTTACTTTCTTCATCCACTTGAGCTAAGACAGCACCTACAGAGTCATCCAGGACTGAAACATACAGAATAAGTGGTTTGCCTGGAATTGGCGGCCTCAGGACAGGTGGATTGGCCAAATAATCCTTCAATCCGTCAAAGGCTGCCTGACACTTGTCATCCCAATTAAACTTGACTCCCGGCTTGGTAAGCTCGTAAAACGGCCTACATCTTTGTGAATGCTGGGAGACGAAGCGGTGAATGAACTGCAACCTCCCGATTAATCCTCGAACCTCCTTCAAATTCTTGGGAGGAGGCATATCTCTAATGGCTCTCGCCTTGTTGGGATCGACTTCAATTCCCCTCTTACTGACAATGAATCCAAGCAACTTCCCTGAAGAAACGCCAAATACGCACTTCTTGGGGTTCATTTTCAATTGATATTCTCGTGACCTCTGTAGAACCTTAGCCAGAACCCCAGGATGCTCAATCCTTGTCCTAGATTTCACTACCAGGTCATCCACATACACCTCGATATAAATATGAATCATATCATGAAAAATCGCCATCATAGCCCTCTGGTAGGTGGCTCCAGCATTCTTAAGTCCAAAGGGCATAACCACATAGCAATATGTACCCCATGGTGTAGTGAATGATGTTTTCTCTTGATCCTCTTCAGACAGACGAATTTGATTGTAACCTGAAAAGCCATCCATAAATGAAAGAGTTTCAAATCCTGCCGTGTTGTCGATCAGAACATCAATATGAGGGAGGGGGAAGTCATCTTTAGGACACGCCCGGTTGAGGTCCCGGAAATCTATGCAAATTCGAACTTTCCCATCTTTCTTCATAACCGGGACAATGTTAGCCACCCAATTGGGATAGAGGACGACTCTAACAAATCGAGCCTTATGGAGTTTATCGACCTCTTCTTTCATCTTCAAAGCCATGTTAGGGTGGAAACGCCTCAACCGTTGTTTGATCGGGACAGACCCTGGCTTAAGTGTAAGGCGGTGTTCAACGAGCGCAAGGTCTAATCCAGGCATATCTTCATAGCTCCATGCGAACGTGTCCTTGTATTCTTGAAGAACCAAAATGAGCGCCTCCTCCTCGGAGGGCGGTAAATTCTTACTGATGAGGACAATCCTAGGGTCTTCCTCAGTACCCAGATTGATTTCTTTGGTTGGCTCTTCTACGGAGGCTGATGGTTCGTCGAATCGTCTCATGCCACTAGCAAAGGCATCAGCCTCGTCCTCATAGCCTTCATAACTTTCTTCCCCCTCTTCAATAGGGTCTTCATCATTCATGATTTCATAGACACCCAAACCCTCATAAGAGGCAACAGCAACATCCTCATATTCCAATTCTGGCAGGATAATCGGTTCTTCCACAAATTCAGGGATTGCTAAACAAGCTTGGCATCTGACAGCCAACTCCAACAAAAATCTTCGGGGAATCTGCCTACCCTTGGCCTTCTTATGTGGAACTATCCCCTGATTTTTACTATTAGAAGGAAAGGAGGAAGAATAGGAACAACTAGCTTGACCAGGGGAAGGAGATGAAAAAGCGGATACATGAGGTGATACAGAGGAGGGCCTCCCACCAGAGGGGGAGAAGAGTCTTACCAAGGAATCTTGGAAGAGCGGCCCCTGGGTTGGGACGCACTCGGGAGAAAAATAGGAGGTCTCCTCAATAGAAATGGAGGATTGGAATGTTGAAGATTTGGCATTTTTTTTTCGTTTTTATATTTTCCTTTGTTTTTATTTTCTTTTTCCAGTAAGAAGCAATGTGAAGGGGAAATAGCAGGAGGAGTGGAGATTGCAAGATTGGAGAAAGATTTAATCAAAGATGGCCCACTCGGGGGCGAGATGGAGATTTTAGAAAATCGCTCGAGGAGCGAAGGAGCAATCGGGAGGGAAATCTGAATTGAATCGGGAGACAAGTTGATGGTAATTAGTGGTGGTCGCGGCACGTGACCAAACCAACGGGAATAGAGAGACGCCAACACAGATGGATGCACAGAAGTGAGAGAGAAAAGGTCGGCCCACAGCCTATCCACGGAAAATCCTTCTTCAAAGGGGACATCTGGCTCCCCCGTGTCTGTGTAGTCACTTAACATCTGCCTTTTATCTATGATTACTGCTGGCATTTCAATCAGTTCTTGAATCAGCGGCGGCCACTCTGGATCTGTCGGCATGAACAGGCGGCTCA
Organism: Amorphophallus konjac; assembly: GCA_022559845.1. Taxonomy (NCBI): domain Eukaryota; kingdom Viridiplantae; phylum Streptophyta; class Magnoliopsida; order Alismatales; family Araceae; genus Amorphophallus; species Amorphophallus konjac. Next base: position 430,847,307 of record CM040122.1, on the reverse strand, counting down.
GAGAGATTGTGATGTCATTCATGTCAAACCACCTGTACCAGTCACATTCTGGATCACCCATTTTTCTTCTTTTATCTGGCCTTAAAGCCTCCAGGGCTTTGTAGGTAACTAGTGGTGCAATGTGACGAGCAAACTGTCTGGCGTGCACATCTTGACAATCAAGCAATGAAGTAATGACGGTAGTCTGCTCATTGTTCTGAATACCACCGGTAACAAAATGTGTCTTTAAAGTCCAGGTGAGCGGCTGGCGATCTGGCTTGAAGGTGGACGTCATAACAGCCCACGGCTCTCCTTCATTCTTGCCCGGTGCTTTGTAGCCTAAGCTGCCTCGTGCAATCATCTTTTGAGGCTTAAAAGGCCTAATCCTACCCTGGAGCTTGGCGCCCAGGCCCTTGCCATCTTGATATCCCATTCTTATCAGAATGTTCCAGCCGGGGGTATTCATCATATTTTTCTTTTTCTTCCCCTTAGAAGGCAGGGGTGTCATAGCCACTGTGGTAACAGTCTCATATAGCATCGGCCGTGGACGGGGAATGTCCAGCACAGATAATAACGGCTTGTTGGCAGGCCATATGGAAGGAACTGATGAGGCTACATGAATGTCTTCCTCTGGCAAGATCGGCACGCTGGTCACCTTGATAATGCGCCCCTTGTGTGGAAACTTGAGGCACTGATGGTTTGTAGAGGGCACTGCGTCAAGCTGCTGAATATAAGGGCGACCCAGAATGCTGTTAAAAGTCGGATCCATATCCAGAATATGAAAATCTGCTATAATGGTGGCTGGACCCAAACTAACTTTGAGAGTAATCATACCCAGAGGGGGTTTCTTTGTATTGTCGTATGCCGTGACAGTAATGGTAGATGGCCGAATCTGGCTCTCAGGGATACCGCATAACTTCAGAGTGCTCGGCGGCAACACATTGATAGATGCACCGGTGTCTACCAAACACTGCTTAACGGCCACTTTGTTGATATCAACCGTAATACATAGGGCATATTTTCTTGCCGGTAGAGGTGCTAACTCATGTTCATGGAATGTGATTGCCGGCTGACCGCTAGCAGGGGTCAAGACTGTAATTATCTGTTCAACCGGAAGGTCCTCATTGACCATGACCTTCTGCAGGTATTCCTTCAGGGCCAGCTGATGAGTGGTGGACCTCTTGATCAATTCAAGAATGGAGATTCTGGCTGGAGTGCGGTCCAAGTGTTTTAATAAATCATACTGAGTTCCCGGCACTGAATCTTGTTCCCGCTCTTGCTCTTGTGGCCCCTGCACGGGCTCTAGCTCTCTTTGTGGGTAAATACGGTGGAATATCCATCCACTGCGGAGTGGCGCTACGCCTTGACGCGCCTCTGTCGGGGCAACATTAGGAGGAGGGTTGGAAGAAGAAGAAGGAATGTTGGTAGCAGAAACCCTGCTAGGGGATACCAAAGGGGAATTCACTAAAAGGGGCGCCTCCGTAGGAGACGTGGTAGTGGTGTTTAACAAAGATGCCCCCGCGGGAGGCATGGGAGGAGTATTTGATGAAGGTGCCCTCGCAGGAAGCGTGGGAGAAGGAAGGGATATTCGAATGCGAGGAGCATTGGCAGGTGGTGGAATAAGGAGAGATCGTGGCACAAAAGGTGGTTGAACCGATGACGGAGGGACTCTTGCTGGTGTAGGAGTGGTAGAGGGGGTAGCGGGTGCTAGCGGTGAGCGGAGTAGGAGTGGCCTGGATGGCGCGTGTAACGACCCGAGAATCTGATTACCGGGAAGGCCCGATAACCCGAGACTCGCACCGCCGCCCACGAGCCGGGAGGGCTCGGAAGGGCTAAAAGGAGTGTGGAGGCACAAAGAAATAGGAAATAAAGCAGGACAACCAAGAACAACAAGCTGAAAGAAAGAACAACAACAGCTACAACAGAGTCCAGTCCAACAGAAAGTACAGTCTAAAGCAGTAAAACGTACCACATGCCAAGTGAACACTCGGCCCGGCAGGCTGGCAACTGAGAACCTCCGCTCCGCACCCTCGAACCACGAGGAAGAACCGCAACACCTGAAAAGCAGGGAATGAGTCTCCAAAACAGAGACTCGGTAGGGATCCCGCGGAACCCCAACCAGAAACAACGGCGGTAGCGGAAGGGAGAGCTACAACTATAGCAGGAATAGCAAACCGGTGGCCGGTCAAAAAAACTCGGCACTATAGCTACTCCTACTGTACCAGAAGGCACACCTCGATCACGCAGTCGAGGCTACCTAACCACGCTAGTACCGCCTACCGAAGTAACAACACACGGCAACCATGCCGCAGAGGCCTGTCCCCCGGACACAGCCGACCTGGACATGCTGTCCAAGGTGCAACCCCGACCATCCAATCGCAGGTACCGCACAACAAGACCCAACCTCGGTAAAGCCACTAGCACTAATCTCATGACGCGAAAACCAACACACGCGTCACGGCGAACCAACCGAAACTCAACGGTCAACACGACCGAAACCCGAAGGTCAAAGACACAGAAACTAACAGTCTGTCACTCCGTACTCGACAGGAGTACCACCCACTAGAACCACAGCCGGTAGCGTCCCCTGACGTCTTACACCGCACCGCAGGTGAACCGCCTGACGTGGTAGGTCCTACCCGAGGCGCGAACACCGTACAAGTAACCACAAACAAGTGACTAGCTGGGGTCACGCCCGTCGACGTGCGTCCACAGTCCCCAACCACGTGTGCACACACAGACCACACGTCCTAGGTCTGGCCCTCTGACTGGTTTTCCCCCGCAGCCGGACTCTGGCTACGACGAGGGTCCCGACGGAAACCAGTCTAAAACCGCCCTCTGGGTAAGCCCGTACACCACTCCCTGGTGCGACTAGCACACGCATACTAGTAGGCTACGACTAGTGGAGGGTCACAGAAGGAGTAGACTCTCAACGGAAAACAACGTATGCATCCGACGACGTACGGGGAACACCCCATGTACCGGCCCCGTCACACGGTGACCACAGTCGGAGAAGAAACAGGACTTACAGTCCACGGTCACGCACGCACCATGCGCGAGAGTCGAGAAAACCCAAGTGACGCTAAGTCACTGGACTCTGGACAGTCCTCTAGACACACTACACCCAACGGTCCTTGAGTCACAAGACTCGGGGTCAAGACCGTTGTACGCAACAGCACAAGGCCGTCAATCGAGTCCAACCTCTAGGTCTAAAACCACGGTAGCACGAGCACCGAGACAACACACGAGCTGCCAAGACCATTCCCTTGGGAAGGGAACGCAAAGGACTAAGGCCACCCACACGGGCCACACGGAAAACATAGAAGCACGATTCCCAAGACAGCACACAAGCCGCCACGACGATTTCCCATCTTGAAGCAAGCGGGAAACCTCCAGCCCCAGGCCGGATAACTGGACTCGCAGTCCAAGACCAACCACGTGGCCCACATGGGAATCGCCTTCCAAAGAAACTCACGGCATGCGGGGGAGACCCCACCGCACACACACCGATACACGGTGACTTGATCGAGCGTAACACGAAGGCCCAGCACGCGAGAAGTCACCCGGACTCTCAACCCTATGGGCACGCTAAACGAGATAACACGGTCCTCCAGACACCCTCAAAACACGGACGCAGAAACCCACGGGTGTCAGGGACACTCACAAGACCGCAGGTCGACCACTGGGTCCCAACCGGGTCGACTAGGGATCCACACATTGCGGGGCAAGGCGGAGAACACAAAAACTCGCCTCGGAACGACACAAAGCCTGACGGTCTAACCCTAGACCGTCACAGGGTTGTAACGGTCTAGGCGAGACCGTCACATCCACCTGGCTGCCTAACGCAGGCCGTTACACGGCCCGAAGAAACACAGGATGTAACGCGCCTGGCCCAGCGCGTTACACGAATGTAACGCGCTTGCCCTGGTGCGTTACACGCCTCACGCTCTCAGCGTGAAAGCAGGATGTAACGCGCTTGCCCCAACGCGTTACATCATCATGTAGCGCGTCTGGCCTGGCGCGTCACACACGTTGCCCTCCCCAACGGATAAAACAGCTCTGACGGCCCACCCTGGGCGCGTTACAAGCATGTAACGGTCCAGAGGGCACCGTCACACCCCCAGCCCTCAGCTGGGTAACAGGGAATGTGACGCACCCACCCTGGGGCGTCACAAGGCTGTGACGCGCCAGCCCTGGTGCGTCACACGCCTGACCCGAAAACCAACGGAAGAGACTCTAACGGTCTAGCCCTGGTGCGTCACAGCACCTGGCGGTCTATCGTGGGACCGTCACACCCACAGACCACCAAAGGCCAACAGAAGGGGGATGTAACGGCCCTGCCCAGGCGCGTTACACCAAGTGACGGCCACTGGAAGGACCGTCACTTCCTTCCGAGAACGCTACGGCGGGAAACGACCCAAAACTCGTCCCACGCCCCCATACCTCCACAGGAGAGGGGGAAAATAAGGGGGAAGCTCCCCAGAAGCCCCTAGCATGCATCTACGGCCTCGGATCGGCCTAAAACGCACTGAAACGAGAGATCGGCCCACAAGCCCTAAAACATGGGTTTTGCCCAAAAACCCCGATTCCACCCGCTCGGCTCACCACGGCCTACGAAACTCGCGGGAAAGGAAGTGCACGAGCTGGGGAACCATCACCCTACCTCCACCGAAGATTTCGCGCCCCGAGCTCACCGATCCGCGAAGAAACGCCGTGAAACCCTCGCCGGCTCGCGACCGCGCCACGAGCTCCCACGCGCCTCCACCGCCTCGATCCTCGCCCATCCTCGCCCGCGTCCTCACCCGCGCCGCCTCCGCCTCGCCCCCGCCTCGCTCCGTCGGTCGCCGGAGAAGAGAGGGGAGAAAGAGGGCGTGAGTGAAGAGAGAGAGTGAGAAAGGGAGAATGAGAGGGGGAGAGAGAAAAGGGTTTAGTCTATATAGGAAAACCCGAAAATTTGATAAATTCAGAAAATTATGAAAAATTATCTCTGTGATCCTCGGGAAGAGCACAACGCAGTGGTACAGTCCCGGAGTCAAAGGACGCCACGGTTTGCCCTGCAAAGAGTTCCGAAGGCACATCAGGGAAAAACACGTGTAAAGCACAAAATACACTCCGAGACCCACTAAAATGATCCAAAAAAATATATCCGAAAAATCTGGGGCATTACAGCGCGTGTGTGGGATTGGTGGTGGAAGGTGGAATGGTAGGTTGTGGAGGTGGTAGGCGGGTAAGAAGAGAGCGAGCCGGCAAGGCCGTGGAATTGGTGAAGGTAGAAGGATTGACGGGGCGTAAAAGGGGACGTCCCGATAAGAGAATAGAAGAAGAAGGAGGTGTGCGCAAAAGGCGCGGAGTTTGATTTTGAGTTGGATCATGATGAAATGCCCCGACAGAGGCGTTTTCTTCGTGCCATCCCTGCCCTCTCTCCACCTCGTAGAGAGACGTGACAGGGTTCACATGTTGATTAGGAGCGTGCTCCGGCAATGGATTACGGACGATCCCCATATCCTGCTGGGGTGCTGGAGCTTGCTGCGGCTGAACTTGCTGCGGAGCTGGCTGCTGTTGTTGCTGATTTTACTGTTGCCGAGAAGCCCTTCTTTCTTTCATAGCGGCTATGTATTGTCTCATCTCATCCCAATTGATGTCACCTTGGTCATTTAGATCGTAGATGTAATCTCTGAAGTGGAAGCAACGATCCAGGTTGTGACCAGGGCCACGATGAAAGGCACAATAGCGGGATGTGTCAACATTAGCGGGCCACACGGTTCTTTCCCTTGGCAAGGCGAGCAAGTTGGCGGCCATCAGGGCATTAAAAATATCGGGGAGACTTTCAGGGAGTGGAGGATAGTGGTCCCTTTTGGGGCCAAGTGGTGGTCTCCGTTGTTGTTGTTGGCCGTAGTTGGCTGGTGGGGGCACTTGGTGGTATTGTGGTGGAGCTGGAGGGTCTATGCGTGGGGCTTGATTTTGCGGTGGCGCGAAGGAGCGTTGAGGCGCGAATTGGGGTGGTGGAGTAGGGTTAAAATGAGGGTTCTGTCGTGGAGGTGGTGGTGGACGTGGGTTAGCTTGATTATGGGGGTTGCCAACTACGCCAACTTGCTCATTTGTGACGGTGCCTTCCGTCGTGGGCCCGCTGTTGACATTTGTATTCTTTTTAAATAGCCGAGGCTTCGGCTCAAACATGCCCATGATGGGCGAGTCCTTCATTTGTGTTTGTATGTAACGAGCTCTTTCATAGAGCTCTTCCATAGTTGTCAGCCGATTCATGGCCAAAATGTGCCGGAATTGGGGGGTTGCATTAGAAATGACCATTTTCACCTGCTCCTGTTCCGACAATGTGTCCTTTAATTTCTCGGCCATAGACCGCCACCTATCAGCAAATACAATGAAGTCCTCCTCGGGCTTCATTTTCTCGGCAACTAAATCTGTAACAGAAAGGGAAGGTCCCACCCGGTCTCTGTACTTTTGCAGGAATTTTCTTTGAATAACATCAAAATCGCCGGCATCAGCTGGCTCCAGAGAATAAAACCATTCGAGGGCTGGCCCCTCAATAGATCTCCTGAATAAGTAGGCTAGGGAGGCCTTATTGTCTTGCCAAAAGGAAGTCTCATATCGGAAATCCTTTAAATGAATGAACGGGTTGCCCGTCCCATTATATCGCCGGAAATTCGGCATTTCAGAAGGTGGTAAATGGAACACCGGCAACGTAGGAAGGGAAATTTCCGGAGCATTCTTAGTCGCCGTAACCTTCTTGAGCTGCTCCTCCATGCTGGCTAGCTTCTGAAGCAAGAGAGTGTTGGTATCGGGCTCGACCGGGGCCTGATTCTGAGCAAAAGAATGCGGTATAGGCGTTCGTAGAATCCGAGGAGGTTGGAAGGATTGATGCCTAACCGCTGAATAGCTTGCCTGCTGGGCCGGCATGGCCGCAGTAGGCGTTTGTGGACGAGAGGAGGTGTGATGCAAGACCGCCTTGTCATTAACAATCTGATGGCCACTCACGGCCGGAGGGGGATTAGAAGAAGAAGAAAGAACCGACTTCCCTTTTAAAGCGGCCTGAATGGCTTGCCGCTGGGAGTCATCCAACTGGGAGAGAGCTTGGATCAAATCTGTGACATTAATGGATGGGGAAGGGTTCCCCGAAGTGTTGGAAAGTGGAACTTGAGACGGAGGGTCCGCCTCATGATTAGTGGTATCAACCACATGAACTTGTGAGTAATGGGGGTGAGGAGGAAGGTAGTTCCCCTCATAATAAACAGAATCCTGGAGAGGGTCCTCATATTGACCAAATATGTTCTCATTCTCATCATTATAAGAGTACCCGTTGCCTGACATGTTGATGGTTTTACCTGATCGGAGTTTCATTCTTAAGAGAGAGAATGTTTAATGAAGGAACTAACACAAAATATTTAATCCAAACAAAGCAATCAAATCACCCAACTATGTTTATGCAAACAAGGTTGGCAAGAAACGTAAGATTTTAATGTTTGATGTTTGAATTAGAGTGGATTATTTGTGAAAGTTCACTCTTTTGCCAAATGAGACCTAGTTTGATCCAAGTGTAACCTCCGGGTCAACTAAGTTTTTCTCTCTTTTTAACCACGCATAGGTTCTCTAAACTCCAGGTACTTCAAGGGTACAACCAGCCCGGCGTCCGTGAGGGAATCCACGGGTGCGGGGACTTATGGAGGTCTTGGAAAAGGGATTTTCGGTCCAAAGAGACGGAATGCTCAATGGAGGGTAGTCCAGATTCCAAGAAGGGTGTGTGGATCCTAGGATAGAGAGAGGAGGTCTCTCAACCAAGCCAACAAATCAAGACAATCCAAACAGCAATATAATATCAAGATAGATGCCAAGCAATGAATCAGAGCTAATCTGTGAAAAAGAACAGTAAAGAAACGCCCTGGGGAAGGGCGTTTTCACAGCAGGAGGAAAAGACACGCCCTGCGGTAGGTCGTGACAAAAGGCAAACACGGCAGCGTGGCTGTCGTTAAACTCTGTGAGGGGTTCACAGACGGTAGGAAAACACGCCTTAAGCTGAGGCGTTATAAAGAAAGGACGCCTCCACTGGAGGGCGTCAAAACTCAGATAAATGCCCTGCTTATAGGCGTTACTAAAAACCTGAAACGCCTCTGAGGGAGGCGTTAATCCACAGACAATATGTGAAGCAGCAATTACCGGCAGTTATGATGAAAAGAAACGCCCTAATGCAAGGCGCTGATAAGAAATGAAACGCCTCAGGGGAGGGCGTTAATCCACAGGCAATATTATGAGCAAGCGGCAGACAGCAGTTATGGTAAAAGACGCCCTGGAAGTGGGCGTTAATCAATAAAATACGTCTCTGGGAGGGGCGTTAAATAGCAGACGATATGATGAGTAAGCAGAACACCAGTAGATGCAATAAACCCACGCCCTGAAAGGGGGCGTTAATCAATAACACACGTCCCTGGGAGGGGCGTTAAATCAAAAGACGCCGTAGTGGAAGGCGTTACTAAACAGCAATTGACTGATCCGGGGAGTGTGCAGGGTGCACAGTAAGGGAGAGGGTACCGAGGGGAAAGGGCACACGAGGGTGCCTAAGGGGAGAGGACACACGAGGGTGTCAAAGGGGAAAGGGCACACGAGGGTGCCAATGGAGATGGTAATCAATAAAGAAAATAGTGGAAGTCCCACCGTGATCGCCAATTTGTAGATTCTATTTAAAATCCACTTAAAGCAAAATACGACTAACAAGACAATAATAATCAATAAAATGATAGGGAGAAAAGCATGCACGAGGTGCACAAGGGGAATTTGTGTGATCGCCAGAGGGGTTACCTCAATAAGAAGAACAAGAGATCGCGTATACCTGGTGGAAATTGAGATGCGGGATGGATGTGGATTTCCTCCTCCAACTTCAATCGGCCGGCCGATGAAGTGGGTTCTCTTTAGTTGATTACCTTGTAAAAAAAAGACAATAAAAGACAGACAAAAGAGAGGGGATCAGCCAAAGTGCAGATAGTATCAATCCAAACTAACACAAAATGATGAAAAAGGCATCAACAGCGCACCTCTTTTTTTTTATTTTTTTAAACCCCTAGCAGGGAACTAGGGAAAGGATATGAAAAATGATGCTTAACGCAATAGAATAACTAACGAGCGGGTGATAATGAGGAGATGTTAAGAGGAGATGAACAACGAAACAACAGATAGAACCCTGCTCTCCCTGACGAGAGTAAAGGGAAAACCGTGGAGATGCTTAAACGGATGCAGAAAGGATGAAGGCAACAGGCGCTTGATTGGATGCAGAGAAGGATGCAGAACGTGCATGTTGAATGATCAACCTCTTAACCCTTTTAGTTGTTAACCTTTTACACGATCAAACGAGATTTTCTTTTATAGCTTCAATCGGATATGATCAAACAAGGAAGTGATAAGAATGGGTAATGAGGCATCCAGGGAAGGATTAAGATCGAGCAAGAGTCCAGGGATGGTAGGGAACTGTGAGGGAAAGACAAAAAAAGGAAGGACTCTGGAGTGAAACACGCCTTAAGACAGGGCGTATAATTACAAATTGACGACCTGCCACAAGGCGTTTCTTAAAACACGACCTAGGAAAGGCCGTTTCTTCCTGGATTTAATTTTGGAAATAAAAACTTTCTTTATTTGAAACACGCCTGAGATAATGGCGTTTAGTGAAAACACGCCCTGAGGAAGGAGGTTACTTAGAAAATGCTTTTATTTTGAAAATAGATAATTCCAGAAATTAACGGATAATACCAGGAATTGACGCCCTCAAGTATGGTCGTCCTTTCTTTTGAAACGCCCCATGACAGGTCGTTACTTTCGGAAGTAACGCCCTTCGCCAAGTCGTGAATCACGAAAAATGCATAAAATTCATAAAAAATAGAAAAAACTTCATGTTATAGGAATATTGAAGTCCGCTTGGGGCGTTTACATAATAACATGAGGTTTGATCAACATAACGTCAATTTTGGCGTGTCTACAAGGCGATTCTTCCTCGAGGTTCGAGGGTGCAGAGCGGAGGTTCTCAGTTGCCAGCTTACCGGGCCGAGTGTTCACTTGGCATGTGGTACGTTTTACTGCTTTAGACTGTACTTCCTGTTGGACTGGACTCTGCTATAGCTGTTGTTTATTTATTTCTGTTAATTATTGAATTGTCTTGCTTTGTTTCCTATTTCTTTGTGCCTCCACACTCCTTTTAGCCCCTCCGAGCCCTCCCGGCTCGTGGGTGGCGGTTCGAGTCTCGGGTTATCGGGCCTTTCCGGTAATCGGATTCTCGGGTCGTTACAGCTCCCTACTGAGTCTTATCCGGAGACTCATTCCCTGCGTGTTTTCACCGTGTTTCAGGTGAGTCGCGGCCTCAGGGGAGCGCGTCTGAGGCTCAGCGTGGTTCAGGTGCCCATCGTTAGTGCCAGATGTTAGAGCCGAGGTATGCCCCGTGTAGCTGTACTTTTCTTTCTTATCTCCGTACTAGTTGTGGACTACCGCTGTTGTTATTTTATTATATCTTGTGGACCATGTATCATGTAAACTGTTAATTTATTTTCTGCTTAATTATATAACTGTTTAATTTTTATAATTATTTGTGATACTTGTGTAGTCTCCACACCATCCATTTAACCGTTCCGAGCCTTCGGACTCGTGGGTGGCGGTACGAGTCTCGGGTTATCGGGCCTTCCCGGTACTCGGATTCTCGGGTCGTTACAACACTCCAGCTGACTTTGACCGGTAATAACCGAGTCACCTTCGTCAGCCTATCCACCAGCAACCAAATACTGTCCTGACCACTCTGAGTCCCCGGCAATCCCACCATGAAATCTGTGGTCACGTGGTCCCATTTCCACGCGGGAACATCCAAGGGCTGGAGAGTACCTCCCAGTCGCTGATGCTCCGCCTTCACCTATTGACAGGTCAAGCACCTGGCCACAAATTCGACAACATCTCTCTTCATGCCAGGCCACCAGAACTGCCTCCGCAAGTTTCGATACATCTTTGTCGCACCCGGGTGTACGGTGTACCTGCTCCCATGAGCCTCGCGCAACAACGCACGACGAACATGCTCCTCGGCTGGGACGTACAGCCTACCACGGAACCTCACAGTTCCGTCCTCACCGAGCTCCACATCAGTCAAAGCCAAAATCCGGGGCAAATCAGGGTCTGCATGCTGAGCCTTTGTCACCTGACGGCGGATAGTAGGAGTGACAGTCAGACTCGTGAGCACCACTAACCCTGGCTCCTGAGGAATCTTAAGCCTGAACGAAATTTCGGGCACTTGTTCCCAGAGCCTCCACTTTCTCAACATCAAGGTACTGACCGCGACCTTCCGACTAAAAGCATCGACTACGACATTCATCCTGCCCGACTGATAAGACAGGGTGAAGTCATAATCCTTCATAAACTCCATCCAACGCCTCTGCCTGAGGTTAAGGTCCCTCTGCGTGAACACATACCTCAAACTCTGATGGTCAGTGAACACCTCAAACTTCTCACCGTACAGATAATGCCTCAAGATCTTCAGCGCGAAGATCACAGCCGCCAACTCCAGGTCATGGGTAGGGTAGTTCTCCTAGTGGAGCTTCAGCTATCGAGATGCATACGCCACCACTCTACCATACTGCATCAACACAGCACCCAATTCGACCCTGGAAGCATATGTACACACCACAAAACCTCCCAATCCAGAAGGTAAAACCAACACTGAAGCCGAGGTGAGCAATCTCTTCAGTTCCCTGAAAATCCGCTCACACTCATCAGACCAGATGAAAGGCGCATCCTTCCGCGTAAGCCTGGTCATCGAGGCCGCAATGCGAGAAAAATCCTGGATAAACCGACGATAATAGCCCGCATGCCCCAAGAAACTCCGGATCTCCGTCACATACCTCGGCCTCAGCCACTGCATTACTGCCTCGATGTTGGCGGGGTCCACGGAAATACCATCACCAGAAATCACGTGTCCCAAAAAGTGCACCTCACGAAGCCAGAACTCGCACTTACTGAGCTTCGCATACAACTGGTGATCTTGCAACGTGTGCAGCACCACACCCAAATGGTACGCGTGCTCCTCGACAGACCGTGAATAAACAAGGATGTCGTCTACAAATATGACCACGAACTGGTCCAGATACGAACGAAACACCATCTGCATCAAGTCCATGAAGGCTGCGGGGGCATTGGTGAGCCCGAACGGCATCACCAAGAACTCATAATGCCCATACCTCGTACTGAACGCAGTCTTCTCCACATCGAACTCGCAAATTCTCAACTGATAGTAACCGGACCGCAAATCAATCCGCGAGAACACTCGAACAGACTGAAGCTGGTCGAACAAATCATCAATCCGTGGCAACAGATATTTGTTCTTAATGGTCACCTCATTCAGCTGCCGATAGTCAATGCACAACCGCAAGCTACCGTCCTTCTTCTTCACGAACAACACGGGCGCACCCCAAGGGGAAAAGTTAGGACGAATGTACCCCTTGGCCAACAACTCCTACAACTGCGCCCTCAACTCCCTTAACTCAGCGGGGGCCATACGGTAGGGAGCCTTCGCCAAAGGTCCCGTACCCGGCACAATCTCGATCACGAAATCAATCTCCCGCTGGGGAGACAATCCAGGTAAGTCCTCCGGAAAAATATCGGGAAACTAGCGCACTACCGTAATATCCTCAACATCCGGCTCCATCCGGTTTGTCACAATCACGGAGGCGAGAAAACCCTGACAATCCGCATCAAGCAAATGACGAGCTCGAATCGCAGAAATAAGAAAGCGGGAAGAGGAAGACCTGATACCTTGGAAATAGAAGGTGGGTCCACGAAGTCGCCGAAAGTAAACTCTCTTCGAGCCACAGTCCACCAAAGTATGATGTGCCTCGAGTCAATCCATGCCCAAAATCACATCAAAGTACCGAAGCGGCAACGCATAGAGCCAAGCCGGTAAACTCCGCCCTTCCACCCAAACAGGAACCTCATCGAAATAATACGGAGTGATCATAAAATCACCCGAAGGTAACTCCACTGTCAAATCACAGGACAACTGGGTCACCGGCTCCTCGACACTCAGCGTGAAATCCTCCGAAATAAACGAATGAGACGTGCCAGAATCAAACAAAACTCGAGCTGTACAACCCAAAATCTGAACGGTACCTTCCACGAGCTGCGACACCACTGCCTCTGCCCTGGTCATGTGTGTAATCTGGCCTCGAGCTCTCTACCTGCCTCCCACACTCGCTGACCTGGGTGCGGCGGATATTGTCCCTGCTGCTGCTGCTGCTGTGGCCTCTGCTGCTGGAGAAACTACTGCTGCTGAGGAAACTGCTGCTGCCTCTGAGGACAGTCACGCGACATATGCCTTGGCTGGTCACACCTGAAACAAACTATCGGTGCCGTGCACTGCCTGCCCAGATGGGACTCGCCACACCGTGGGCACGGTCCTCGCGATCCACCCATTGATCCCTGAAGCTAAAAAGGAATCGGCTGCTATACACTGCCCGATGATGCCTGTCTCTGATCCTTGTGCTTCTTAGAGAAACCCTTCTTAAGGAACTTATTGACCTTCGAGCCAAAAGACACAGATCCTGTCACCGACGCTGTCAGTGCCGGTGCTCCTGAACCACCCGATGCATGCTGAAAATAACCCTGATGCTGGGTAGCCGACTGCTGGCTGTGTGATCCGACAAAGACTGCCCCTGGCTAATCGGTCCTCGAGTCCTCTGCATATCCATCTCCAAAGAAGCTGCCACACGAGACGCTGTCTCTAGATCAGTGGCCGCATTCGCAATCAAATGGTGCCTCAGCTCCTGCCTCAAGCCATGTACGAACTGCGCGGTCTTCACATTCTCATGCTCCATGATATGAGGTGCATATCGACCCAGCTCAACAAATCGAGCCCTATACTGCAACACGGACATGTCGCCCTAAATCAACTCCAAAAACTGACACATTCGCTGCGTAGAAATATACTCTGCACAGTAGGTACGTTAGAAAGCACTGACAAAGTCACGCCACACAATCTGCTCAAGTGGACGAAGCTGGAAAGACGTCTTCCACTCGGAAGACCACCACTCCCGAGCCATGCTGTAACACCTGAATCTGTTCGAAACTTAAAAATAACTAAGCACTTTACTTCTGGAACCCATACAGATTTCAGATTCTCTAAATCAAACCCCAATGCCTTGAACTGTATAGCAAATACGGGTTTTAGCAAATACAGGTCGAACGGATGTTAGTATGCAAATTAAATAGACATCTTCTTTTATTAATATGTAACTCCTCATAGGAATGTCAGAATAGGTCAATATTAGACTCGTTGGAGAGAGAATTGAAAGATCTACAAGTTTCATGTTGAACACTTTTTCAAATTTTGACGTTTGGTAGGCCAAAAATAAGATAGAGTGAGCGAGCATGTTATTAAGAGTTTATATATATATATATACATATAACCTAAAATATCTTCTCCCACCACCCCCACCCCCCGGGCTCCCCTCCCCCACTTCCCTCCTCCCCCTCTTACCACCTCCCCCTCCCTCTTATCTCCTCCTCCCCTCCCCCTATATAAAGCCCCCCTCTCCCCCTCTCCTTCCCACATATCCACCCCCCTCTGCCCCTCCAACTCTCTCTCTCTCTCTCTCTCTCTCTCTCTCTCTCTCTCTCTCACACACACACACACACACACACTCTCTCTCTCTCTCTCTCTCTCTCTCTCTCTCTCTCTCTCTCTCTCTCTCTCTCTCTCTCTCACACACACACACACACACACACACTCTCTCTCTCTCCCATCTCTATATCTCTCTTCTTATTTTTTTTTTATTTTCTCTTTTCTATTCTCTCTCTCTACTCTCTCTACTCTCTCTCTACTTTATCTCTCTACTCTTTCTTTACTTTCTCTATCTATTTTCTCTCTCTACACTCTCTTTATTATCTCTCTCTCTATTTTCTCGCTCTACTTTCTCTCTACACTTTCTTTACTTTCCATCTCTAATCTCTTTATTTTCTCTTTCTATCTACTTTCTCTCTCTCTCTCTCTCTACTTTCTCTCTCTAAATTCTCTCTCTAAATTCTCTCTTTAAATATCTCTCTCTACTTCTTTCTCTACTCTCTCTTTACTTTCTCTCTCTACTTTCTCTCTAATTTTTCTCTTTAAATATCTCTATCTACTTCTCTCTGCTCCCTCTTTACTTTCTCTCTCTACTTTCTCTACTTTCTCTCTCTAGTTTCTCTCTCTAATTTCTCTCTCATCTCTTTTCCCACTCTCATTCTCTTATTAATAAACGGAGAAGATAATACATCAGAATAATATAAATATTTGACAAAAGTTCGGACGGAGGATTTGAAGCTTACTTTGGACAATTTCACCCTTATTTGCGTATCTTGGACGGAACAATTATCTTTTCCTATGCAAGGACTTTTATGGGAGCTCGGGTGAGATACTAAAGTCAATTCGGAAGTCCATCTTAAAGGTAGGCATGATAAACCGAGTGCATGTTATTTACTATTTACATTTCTTTGATTTGATTTTGTTTGAAATGTGATTTAAGTCATTGATTTATTTAACCCAATGATCTATGTTTAGAATCAGTTATTTATTTAAGTTATCATTCTGTAGAAATATTATTTTCTGTCTAATCTCTCTCTAATTTCTCTCTAATCTCTTTCTACTTTCTCCTTCTACTTTCTCTCTCTACTCTCTCTACTCTCTCTCTACTCTAATCTCTTCGAATGTTATATACTAGTAATTTATTTAGTTAATGAATTTGACTCACTACCCTATGATTAAAATCTAATTCCTGATATTAAAATACGATCCAGTTATTTTGTAAAGTTCAATGGCAAGTTTTAAGTATCGAGACGACTATGTAATAAGCATCATAATAAGAATAAAAATTTGATTAAGCATATGGACTGTGTCACTTTAAGGAGGTGTGGGACGACAAACCGTAGTTAGCTTCCGCTACGGGATTAGGCCCATTTTCGAGGACAAACGGACTTCTGAAAAATTTGGAACCCAGAATAAGACAATTATCTGGGGAATGGTGGAGTATTAACTCCCGATCCTGCGTAGTTGATCAAGACCGACAAGCTCCAGCGTTTAGACCATTTGTCTTTATGTCGACGTATGGATGCCTAGGTATGTGTTTGCTACTGCTTTTAGTGACGGGATGTCTGTCCAATATATGCTGCCAAATAATATGAAGCTCAGATTTGATATATGACTTTGATATGATCTAAAAATAAGTTCATCTGTATAAGCTCTGATTTAGCTAAGATATGTATTATGCCATTTATATATAAGTCAGATAAGATTTGTTATACGCATTCACTTATAAATACGAAAATTATGTTGCTCTATTATATTTCATATTTCCTTCGCATCCATAGTATATGTACAATCCAGGGAAATTGTGCTTAACTTTATGTATCATGGATTTGCACAGTTTAGTATGTGATAAGCATGTGATTGGTTTTAATGCCTACTGAGTCTTTGGACTCACTTTCGTTGCCTAACCATTTCAAGAAATTGACCAGTGTGCGTCTGACTCCGACGGGCAGTAGGTCGGAGGATGATCCCGGGTTTAGTTTGGATTCCGCCGCGCAGAATAAATAGATTTAGTTTTCCTTTGAATAATGATTGTAAATATGACTTTTGGATAGAGATATGTAGTACTCTGTATACGATGTAAATTATGCGTGTTTTATCTTATGGAAATGGTATGGTTATGTTTCTTTTGGAATATGTGATGGTTTTGCTTTTAGCGTCTTGTAAATATCTCGGCCTACAACACTTCCGTACATCCGCTGTGACGTCCCCGGACACGATACGAGATCGCAGGAAGGGGGCGCCACACATGCCCTGCAACTGGTTGTAGGCCAACATCACCTTGTCCTCCGCAGTACACCGCACGGAACTGAACACCCGCTCCATCTCGTCGAGCCAACTCCGAGCCAAATCAGGGTCTGGCTGACCGCCATAGTAAGGTGGATGAAACTGCATGAAATCCCTCACTGCTCGGCCTGGCCCACCCCTGGTCGATGAGCCCTCACCAGCCTCTCCGCCGAACTGCTGCGACATAAGATGGTACATGCCACGGAAGAAATCCTTGGCCCCTAGAAACCTCGCAGTATCCACTGCCTCGGTGGCCGCTGGTGGCACTCTACTCTGCTCCTCCTGCTCTTGCTGAACCTCCTGATGGATCTCCTGACCTCCAGCCAACTGCCCCTGCTGAGAGCGAGTGCTCCGCCTCGGCACCATGCTCGCTCCTGAAGCAAAAGATAGGAAACACGGAAACAGCAAGGTTAAGAAAAACACACGATGCCCGATGCCAGCGTCAACTGCACATCATCACTGTGGACTAGTGGACCACCACAATTACTTATGATTCTCGCGTCATCCCACAACCTGACTCTGATACGAGCTGTAACGACCCGAGAATCTGATTACCGGGAAGGCCCGATAACCCGACACTCGCATCGCCACCCACGAGTCCGAAGACTCGGAAGGGTTAAAAGGATGGTGTGAAGACTATACAAGTATCATAATTAATTGCAGAAATTAAACAGTTATATAATTACGTAGGAAATAAATTAACATTTTACATGATACATGGTCCAAAAGATAACAATAAAATAACAACAGTAGTAGTCCACAACTAGCACAGAGACAAGAAAGAAAAGTACAACTACGCGGGGCATACCCCGGCTCTGACCTCTGGCACTAACGTTGGGCACCCGAACCACGCTGAGCCTCAGACGCGCTCCCCTGAGGCCGCGTCTCACCTGAAACACGGTGAAAACACGTAGGGAATGAGACTCGGAACAAGACTCAGTAGGGATCACTCGAACCCTACCTCGCAAACGGAGAAACTGCTACGCTAGCAGTAAGCGAGTACCTCGGAAAGGGAAGCCCTGCCATCTACGAAATACTGGTCTCACGGCACAAAAATTGACACGTGTCACGGTGAAACGACCGGAGCACCACGGTCAACACGACAAAAACCCGAAGGTCGAAGTCACAAAGACTGATAGTCTGTCACTCCCGACTCGACAGGAGTACCTCGCACTAGAAGAACAGTCGGTAGCATCCCCTGACGTCTTACACCGCACCGCAGGTGAACTGCCAGACGTGGTAGCGCCTACCAAAGGCACGGACACCGTACAAGTAACCGCAAAGCAAGTGACTAGCTGGGGTCACGCTCGTCAGCGCGTGTCCACTGCCCCCAACCACGTGTGCACACACAGACCATGCGTCCTAGGTCTGGCCTCTGACTGATTTTCCCCTTAGCCGGACTCTGGCTACAGATGTGGGGTCCGACGGAAACCAGTCTAAAAACCGACCTCAGGATAAGCCCGTACACCTACTCCCAGGTGAGACCAGCACACGCGTACTGGTGGGCTACGACTAGTGGAGAGTCACTAAAGGAGTAGACTCTCAAGTCAACGAAAAATCACGTCCGCATACGACGACGTACGGGGACCGTCCCACGTACCAGCACCGTCGCACGGTGACCACTGTTGGAAGGAAAACGGGACTGCCAACCATCCGGAGCATTCCTGAGTCTGGCGGTCTACCCTAGACGCGTCACAGGCTCTGACAGTCTAAGGCTGGACCGTCACAGCCATCTGACGACCCAACACAGGGGCGTCAGATGCTCGGTGTAAAAACGACTGTGACGCGCCTACCCTAGTGCGTCACAGGCCCTGACGCACCCAGCCTGGTGCGTCACAAGGCATGAAGGAACAAACGGTGACGCGTGCCACTCTGTGCGTCACAGACTGTAACGGACCAACCCTAGTGCGTTACAGGGTGAGAATGCGTCCGCTCTGACGCACCCACACAGGGGCGTCACAAGGCTGTGACATGCCAGTTCTAGTGTGTCACAAGCCTTGACCCCCAACGGTCAAAACCCAACGGTCGGATTCACTGTAACGGTCTAATGTCGGGGCGTCACATCACTGTGGCGGTCTATCGTAGGACAGTCAGGCCCACGAACGCCACGCCCCAAAACCAACGGAGTGTAACGCACCTCCCTAGGCGCGTTACGCCCTGTGGCGGTCACTGGAACGACCGCCACAACGCTCCGACGGCGAAACGGCGAACAAGAACCAAAAATGGCAACCACGCCCCCATACCTCCATATGAGAGGGGGAAATCAAGGGGGAAGCCCCCTGGGGACCCCTAGCATTTTTCTAAGCCATCAAAACGCGAAATCATGGTCTGAAATCATAGATCGGGCGAACTCTCCCAAAATCATGATTTTGTCCAAACTCACTCAAAAATGCCCCCCTCGGCTCCCATTCGGCCTACAAATCGTAGGGGATGACGGGATGAGCATAGGGATTCGTCTCCCTACCTCAATGGAGCGAAAGCTCCGCCGAATCGTTTCCGAAATCAAGGAAAACGCTTTTAGAACCCTCGTCCCTTCACGATTCCCCACAAGTTTTACACCGCCACGATCGCCTCGCCGTCGCCCACGTCGTCACGCCGTCGCCCCGCGCCGTCTATAGCCGGAGGGGACGCCGCCGGGGATCGAATGGGAGAGAGAGAGGGAGAGGGGGCAGTTCTCACGGTGGGGGAGGAAGGAAAGAGGAAGAAGAAGAAGAAAATGTAGGGGTATTTATAGAAAATCTAAAAATTTTGAAAAATACCAAAAAATTGAAAATTACCTTTCCGCGATCCCCGGAATGCACCAATCGCAACGGTACCACTCTCGCCTAGGTGAACGACTCGGTTCATCCGTAACGAGGTTCCGAAGGAATTGCCGAAACACCGAAAATCGGAAAACACGCGCGGAAAAGTCACGGACGCACTCCGGGTCTCTGAAACAACTCCGGATCGCGCCGTCCCAAACATGAAAGATGTCCGAAAAAAAATTTCGGACACGACGGAGCTGGACACTCCGAGAAAGCATATCCTAAACCCAAAAAGAAGGATCCAAAAAGTTTGGGATATTACACCTATGGACCTATTGACAGAGCTATTGTATGCAAATTCGGCTCTAGGCAAGAAAAGATCGCAAGTGCCGGAATGATCCCCTACAAGACACCTCAGTAGATTCTCTAAACTCTTATTGACGACCTCTGTTTGCCCATCGATTTGTGGGTGATAGGCAGCGGAGAATTTGGGCTTAGTGCCAACTAGGTGCCAAAGTGTCTTCCAAAAGTAACTACTGAACCGAACATCTCGGTCAGACACTATGGTTTGGGGGAGACCATGTAGACGCACGACTTCATCAAAGAATAGGTGGGCTACTCTAGATGCATCCGATGTTTTGGAACATGCAATGAAATGGGCCATATTAGAGAACCTATCAATGACCACAAAGATGGAGTCGTGTTTGTGAGCAGTACGAGGTAATCCAAGGATGAAATCCATGCTCACATCAACCCACGGTCTATTAGGAATGGGGAGAGGAGTGTAGAGACCAGTGTTCTGTTTGACCTGTTTGACCATTGTGCACGTCCTACACTGGGCTACAATCTTGGCCACATCTTTCTTCAGGCCAGGCTAATAAAAATGCTCCTCCACAGAATGGATGGTCTTGTTGCGTCCAAAGTGTCCAGCAAGACCTCCATCATGTATTTCCCAAATTAGGAAGTCCCGTACAGAAGTCTTCGGGACACAGAGTTGTTGTCCTTGAAAAATCAAATCTTCTTGGAGTAGATAGTCAGCAAATGCTGTCGAGGTTCCAGCAGATAAGGCATAGTAGGTAGGGCCAAAATCTGGACACTCTTCATAGAGTTCCTTCATGCAGTCAAAGCTAGTGACCTCTACCCGAACAGTGGAAAGAAGGGAGACCCTTCGACTCAAGACGTCGGTAACCTTATTTTCTTTTCCAGCCTTATGTTTTAGGACAAATGTGAAAGACTAGAAAAATTCTACCCATCGACCATGCCTTGGGTTTAAGCCCTTCTGAGAGCTAAGGAATTTTAGAGCCTCGTGGTCCGAGTATAAGACAAACTCTTGAGGTAAGAGATAATGTATCCAGTGTTTTAGAGCTTGAACCACGGCATAGAACTCCTTATCGTTGGTGGAGTAATGAAGCTTTGCATCAGAAAGCTTCTCACTGAAGTAAATCACATGGTGGCTCTCCTGGCTAAGCACTCCTCCTATTCCTACGCTAGATGCATCACATGATATTTCAAAAACTTTGGAAAAGTCTGACAGGCGGAGGACATGGGCTTTGGTCATGAGCTCCTTTATGACACGAAAAGCCTGGGAGGCGGCTTTAGTCCACTCAAAATTCCCTTTACAGATGCAATCTGTAATGTGTGCCATAATGGTGCTGAAACCCTGAATGAAGCGTCTGTAGAAAGTGGCTAGCCCATGGAAACTACGAACGTCATGGACGTTCTGGGGCTCATGCCAGTCTATTAAGGCTTGGACCTTGGATTGGTCCACAGACACTGTCACGCCCCGATGCGGAATATCGGGACTGGCAGTAGAAACGAGTAATTATAATAATAATATGTTTATTTCTAGACATGATATGTTAAAGTTAAAAGATCACACATCACCATAAATAGAAACTGCTCCATTCATTAAATAGCACATAACCAAACCATGTTCCAAACTACAAAGATCTCACTTGACATAATCTTTGACAACATCCACTCAACACTATTACATTGGCTAACTTCAGATTACAACTCTTCCAAAATACTCTTAAATACAAATAGACTCCACAATTAGAACTAGTTTCACAGGCTTCTATCAGGTTCACTCCACGGTCGTCACTCTTGCCCGTTCCCATCAGATTGCGAGTCCTCACCTGAGCTACCTGAAAAGGGGGGAAAAACTAGGTGAGCGAACGCTCAGTAGGTAATAACAGGTAAGTTTAAGTAATTAACCAATTGAATTGCATGTTTGAGCGCGTAAATAAAGAACGAAAGAAAATAACTATGCAACAAAATAATGAAAAGAAAGCAAGATCATGAGATTACCGAGAATTTGGCCAACAAGCAAGATTTATCCAAGTCAAGAGAAATTCAACAACGAGATTATTGTCTTAGACATCACACTAGTCATGCACTCGGTACAATGCCTCACCATATCATTCAAACTCCCCGGGACACAAGTACTTTTCGGGCGTTCCTCCCAGGACCAGACCGGGCCCATATGATGCGTTGGCATTGATTTGTTAGATCCAAGATCCCAAGTTATGTCTAGACATTAATCAAGTTAAATGGTCAATACTCCAAGATATGGAACTTACCAAAGTTTCAAGGGTAAGTTGAAGTAGACATCATGTCTGGAAGGTTCGAGTCATCAAGAACCAATCATGTCCTTGGATTCAACACAAAAAATGACGAAAATCACTTCTGGATGATAAGCGGTCATAACAGGGCCGCTCAAGCAATGCACGGTCTAAACTGGACCGTTCAGGATAGAGATGGCTTAGGACTAGCCATACCGAAGTCAAGGATACACGGTCCATGTAGGGCCGCTCGAGTAATTGAACGGTTGAAAATGGGCCGCTCAAGACTAGTAGAGCTGGAAGCCCAAGAACAAGATAAACGGTCCATATAGGGCCGCTCGAGTAATTGAACAGTTGAAAATGGGCTGCTCAAGACTAGTAGAGCTGGAAGCCCAAGAACAAGATAAATGGTCCATATATGGCCGCTCGAGTAATTGAACAGTTGAAAATGGGCCGCTCAAGACTAGTAGAGCTGGAAGCCCAAGAACAAGATAAACGGTCCATATAGGGCCGTCCAACAGACAGACGGTCCAATAAGATCCGTGCTATAACATGGGCGGTTCCAGTAGGTCCGTTCAACTAAAATAACTAGAAGTCTACCCAAACGGGCTCCGGGCTGCCATAAGTGGGGCAGAACTGAACCAGGGTCCAGCCCACTCTCCACTGGTCAACCTAGGGCTTATTAGGTCGATCCAAACACAAATTGGTCGAAGATAGATCAAGGTTAAACGACCAATGTAAGTGGCGCTTGGCCAGGGATGCACGGTTCGTTATGGGCCGCCCAATAAGATGAACGGTCCCTTTTGGGCCGCGCAACTCTCAGAGGGTCCAAGTCGAGCCGTGACTTACAATACGATAGTTCAATCGATTCGATCACGTACATAGGTTCAGGTCTTGATGGTACAACCTGCCCGGCGTTCTAGTGGGAATCCCAGGCTCGTGGGGCTTACGGAGGTCCCGTAATGAAGGTTCTAGTCCGACGGAAGGAATATCCGGCGGAGAGTCCCAAACATTATAAGGAAATAGGGTTAACGAAACATCGGAAACCAATGAGATGGTCAGTCAATCCTACCGGAGTAGAACGACTGTCATGCAACCCTAATAAAATTTTCAATTTAATAATGAAGCACGATTAATATTAACATTGAAAAAGATGATCCAAGGTCAAGATGAATAGATCAGCAAAATTTATAATCATTACTGTTATAATTTTTCAGAGTTTTTATGCATGTTGCTAACTTACATTTAACCATTAATTTACTATCATAAATCATGCGAAAAAGATAACTTAATAAGTTTTGTAAAGATGGACGGTCCAGTTTGGACCTTTCATCCTCCTCGGCGGTCGCACGATAGGCCGTTTATCCCCCTCAGGTCAGAAGACCTTCTGGAGATGCGCGGTCTGTAATGAGTCGCTGGAGAAGAGGAACGGTCAATAACTGGCCGCCTGACAGAAGGGCGGTCTAGGTTAAGCCGCTCTTCCCAAAAACATAACACGAACCAGAGAAAATAAACGGTCAGTAACATGCCGCCTAACTGGGTTGGGCGGTCTATCGCGAGAGCGTACAAGTCAAAAACGCTCAAGTTCCCCTTTCGCCTTGCCCGCCTTCGGCGAGTTGGCTAGGGGTTACAAAGAATTGCTAAATACGCATAGCACAGAGCATAATAATTAGGGCTTTTGGATTCAAAAGAGAGCACGAAAATTTTTACAATAAAGCATGCTCAATTTAATCTTTAGTGTCTGCAATCCCTACTTAAACGAGATGGAACAAGTATAACCCTAGATATGACATGCTTCTACTAAACCCTAAAATTCTCGCATGATATTAAGTAACTTTTAGGACTTTTGCATTCAATAGAAATGGCACTCGATGCTGGTTCTAATCATATATAATAATTAAGGTTTGGCTTGCTATAACCTATCTTAACGGGAGGAATAAGGAAGAAGAGGGACGACGACACGCTAAGAACACCTCGCCGGTCATCACCGGAATCCGCCCTCGTCCACGATCCTCGTCGGCCGCCACAACACCCAAACGAAAATAGGGTTTCTGAGGGTCTTTTTTATAGGTCACACAAGGTCTAGAGTCTTCTATTCGAGGAGATAGAGTCCAATCAAGTTGGACGTGCGCGAACCGCGCAGATAGGGTTAGCCGCCACCTTCTCACCCAAAATTCGATTTCTAGGGTTAGGGTTTCGGGGAGAACTAAGAGGGGAAATTATCCTCTCATCCTAGCCTTCCATTTGGATCCGGTCTCAGCCTAAATGATCGGGTATTGGGCTCAAATTTCACGTTTTAAGGTCCAATTAGATTAAGTGTGGATTTGGCCTAATTACGGATTTTATTTGGGTCGGTCGCAAAAGATACTATTATTAAACATTTTATCTTCTACAAGATTCTAAATTTTCCAAATTTTTACGAAATAGTCAAAATTTAACTTATTCTATTTATTAAGGATTTTCTAATTAATTTTTTATAAATTTTTTAGAAATTTTTATTTGTTAATAAATCGGGGTATTACACCCTCCCCCACTTCAAAGAATTTGGTCTTCCAAATTCACTGCACTTCAACACGATGGGGAGTGGAACAACTCACCTAGAACAAGTCGGGATACTGCTTTCGCATGGTATCTTCTGACTCCCAAGTAGCTTCTTCAGTTCCACGCCGACTCCATTACACCTTGACCATAGGTATAGACCGGTTCCTGAGCTGTTGCTGCTTACGATCTAGAATCTTAACAGGTCTGTCTTCATAAGTCAAATCCTCCTTTAACTAAAGATCCGCATGCTGAATGACATGAGTAGGGTCATATACGTGCTTTCTCAACGTCGACACTTGGAAGACATTGTGTACTCCAGATAACTGAGGTGGTAGTGCCAGACGGTACTCAACCTCCCTCACTCTTTCCAAAATCTCGAATGGACCGACATATCTAGGACTTAGCTTGCCTTGAATGCCAAATCTTCGGATTCCTCTTGTAGGAGAAACTTTCAAAAACACATGTTCACCAACTTGAAATTCTAAGTCCCTCCTTCTGTGGTCTGCATAACTCTTCTGTCTCGATTGTGCTATTTGCAATCGGTCTCTAATAATACGAATATTCTTTGGTGATTCAGAAATAAGATCTGGCCCCAGCCATTGCTTCTCACCAACCTCGTTCCAACATAATGGAGATCGACAGCTTCTTCCACACAGAGCTTCAAACGGAGCCATCTGAATGCTGGACTGATAACTATCGTTATAAGCAAATTCAATCAAGGTCAAGTGATCACTCCAACTGCCTCCGAAATCAATCATGCAGGCTCTCAACATATCTTCTACTATCTGGTTGGTTCTTTCCGTCTGTCCGTCTGTTTGTGGATGAAAAGTAGTACTAAAATTCAGACGGGTTCCCACAGATTCTTGCAATCCCTTCCAAAAATGTGAAGTGAATCTGGGGTCTCTATCAGACACAATACTGACCGGAATACCATGGAGTCGCACCACTTCCTTCATATATAAAGCTGCTAGAACATCAACATTCCACTTAGATTTAATGGATAAGAAATGAGCGGACTTTGTCAATCTGTCGATGATCACCCAAATTGCATCAAATCCGCTCCGAGTCCTAGGGAGACCCATAATGAAATCCATGCCAATACTCTCCCACTTTCATTGAGGTATGTCTTGTGGTTTCAACTTTCCTGCAGGTCTGAAATGCTCGGCCTTAACTTGCTGACACACCAAGCATCTACTCACAAATTCTGCAATTTCCCTTTTCATATTTGGCCACCAGAAAGATCTCTTCAAGTCCTTAAACATCTTCGTACCTCCAGGATGAATGGTATATTGGGATCTATGAGCTTCCTCGAGGATCTTGTTCTTAGCTTCGGCCACATCAGGTACAGAAGTCCTTCCCTGAAATAACAGTCTGCCATCGTCAGCTATCATGAATTTCAGTCTGCTACTTAAGCTCTCCTTAATTTCTACCAACTCTGGGTCATTGTCTTGCAAGGACTTGATTTCTGTCAATAATTCTGGTTTAAGCTGAATATGAGCAATCATGACTCGATCCTTGTCAACATTAATATCCAACCCGGCTAATTGCTGCAACAGCTTCCATTCTTGCATCATGAGACTTGACAATTTAGCCACTGGCTTGCGGCTTAGGGCATCCGCCACCACATTACCCTTCCCGGGATGATATTCTATGGAGAAGTCGAAATCCTTTAGATACTCCATCCATCTCCTCTGCCTCATATTGAGCTCTTTCTGAGAAAATAAATACTTCAAACTCTTGTGATCTGAAAATACTGTGAATGTCTCTCCATATAAGTAATGCCTCCATATCTTCAAGGCAAAAACTCCGGCTGCTAGCTCCAAGTCATGGACAGAATAATTCTCCTCATGCTTTCTCAACTGCCTAGAAGAATAGGCTATCACTTTCCCATGCTGCATCAGTACGCAACCTAAACCAATTCCCGAAGCATCGGTGTACACCACGAAGCCTCCTTCTTCTGATGGTAAAGCTAAAACATGGGCAGTCGTTAAACATTCCTTCAAAGTCTGGAAGCCTTTCTCACAATCTTCCATCCAATCAAACTTATTCTCCTTGCGGGTTAATCTTGTTAAGGGTACCGTAATCTTGGAGAAATCCTTAATAAACCTCTGATAATATCCTGTCAAGCTTAGGAAGCTTCTAACTTCTGTTACAGTAGTAGGCATGTCCCAATCTTTAACTGCCTCTACCTTCGACGGATCAACAGAAATACCTTCCTTCGTAATGATATGCCCTAGAAAGGACACCTCCTGTAACCAAAATTCACACTTGCTAAACTTGGCGTATAACTGATGGTCTCTCAATAATTGTAACGACATCCTTAAATGTTCAGCATGTTCTTCCTCAATGTTGGAATAAATCAGAATATCATCAATAAACACTACCACCCATTGATCCAGATAGGGCCGGAATACATCGTTCATCAACTGCATGAAAGCTGCAGGTGCATTCGTTAGTCCAAATGGCATTACAATAAATTCAAAGTGCCCATACCTGCTACGAAAAGCTGTCTTATAAATATCCTCCTCCTTAATCTGCAACTGATGATAGCCTGATCGAAGATCAATCTTAGAGAAATACTGAGGTCCTGCTATCTGATCAAATAACTCATCAATCCTCGGTAATGGATATTTATTCTTTATAGTCAACTGGTTCAGTCGCCGATAATCAATACACAACCTCATCGAGCCATCCTTCTTCCTTACAAATAACACTGGAGCCCCCCACGGGGATGTACTTGGACGAATAAACCCCTTCTCAAGTAATTCCAGTAACTGCTGCTTTAATTCCCTCAGCTCCGCAGGAGACATACGATGAGGAGCCTTAGAAACAGGGGTCGCGCCAGGAATTAGATCAATAGAAAACACAACTTCCCTCTCTAGTGGAAGACCTGGCAATTCCTCAGGAAAAATATCCGAAAAATCTCGGACAACATGAATGTTCTTAATATCGATCTTCTTCTCAGGGGTCACATAAACAAAGGCTAAAAATACCTGACATCCTCTCCTCATCAACTTATCGGCTCGGATGGTCGAGATAAGTGGCACAGATCTATGGTGCCTAACCCCTATAAAAGAAAGTCCAGGGTGTCTAGAAAAAGACACAGAGCTGGAACTACAATGAACATTGGCCTCATGCTTAGCCAACCAATCCGCTCCTAGAATTACATCATAATCTTTCATATCCATGCATACTAAATCAGCCGGTAAATTCTGTTCATTAACCATAATCTTGCTAGAAGGATAAAAATATTTAATCGCTGATTTAAAACCAATAGGAGTTGATATCTCTAAGGGGGAATTCATCAAAATCGGCTTCACAGCTAAGGTCTTAGCAAAACTCCGAGAAACAAATGAATGAGTAGCACCGGCAATGTTATCAGAACCGGACCGGTGCCTGAACTGGACAATGAGCTGGTTCGGTTCGAACCGGTTTGACCGTTGGTTCGAATCGGTTTGAACCGTAATGTCATTATAATATTGATATATGGTCCGACCCGATTCCATAACCTAATACATTAAGAAATAACTCAAATAAGATATAGTGATCAAAATAAGTAAACATACATGTATATAGAGAATAACTTGTAACTACTTGTTGGAAATAGAGCCTTTATGTTGATTCAAATATCCTCATTTATATGTTGGAAATAGAGTCTTTATGTTTAGTCCCATATTGGAAGTTAGAAAAACTTACTTGACTTTATATGTTGGAAAGCTCACCCTTGGGTCAGGACCCAAGGGGCATAGGATATGGGCTTGAATTGTGTGTCGAATTAAATGGTTTGATTGAATATAAGTAAATAATATATTTATTTATTTATTTGTGCCGTGCCGCGCCGGGTTGGCTTGGCTTGGCTTGGCGGGGGTGGGTACCGAACCATTTTTATTTTATTTTATTTTTTTTAGCTGGGGAATAGGGTCGAACCGGCCCGAACCGGTTCAACGGTCGAATCGCGGTTCGGGCGGTTCGGACGGTTTTTAGCCAATTGACCGGACCGGGCCTAATCGGACCGGTTCCTGGACCGGTTCACGGTCGAACCGGTCCGGTGCGGTTCTGATAACACTGAGCACCGGTATCGAAAAGAACAAAAGCTGGCTTTCCATGAACAATGAGAGTACCTTCCACAAGTCCACCCTCCTCGGTGGTGCCTGCATCCTCCTCTTGTAGGGCCTGGAGCTTGCCCTGCTACTTCTTGCCGCCTTGAGGTTTAGTCGGGGTAGCTTGCTCGGATAATAGAGGACATTCTAGAATGCGGTGATCCCTACTCCTGCAACGCAAACAGGCACCCAGCTTGCGCCAGCACTCTTCCATCTTGTGACCGGGGCGGTCACAATACTTGCATACGCCCTTAAATGGAATAATCGTGCCAGGCTTCTTATCTTCATTCTTTGGCATTTTCCCCTTCCATGAACCAGACCCGCCATTGGGCCTCTTCTTGTTATTCTCGGGTTTAGCACTCTCGGAACCAGTAGGTTCCTCCTTTTTAACATTCTTCCCACGGATTTTCTCTGTCATTTCCAAGGTATCTTCTAAAACTTGGGCTTTTCTTACCATCTCTGCATAGGTTTGAATCTCCATTGGCTCCAACTGGTTAATATAATGCAACTTTAGCCCATTTAGAGAACGTTTCACCTTCATCTTCTCTGTAGAAATCAAATGTGTAGCATAACGAGAGAGTCTAGAAAATTGAGCTTCATATTCCGCCACAGATAAACTCCGTTGCTTCAGAGTAGCAAACTCAGCGGCTTTATTTCCTTAGATTCTATCGGAAAAGTACTTGCTATTGAAGAATTCTTCAAATTCCTTCCACGAAATTTGTCTGTCACCGAGGGTCGCCTTTACTGACTCCCACCAAGTCCTAGCATCCCGTTCCAACTGGAAGGTTGTTAAAAGCACACGCTCCTGGTCGCTACATTGCATAACTTCAAAAATTCTCTCAATCTCCTTAAGCCAGTGTTCGGCCTCATCGGGATCAGTTGAACCTCCAAAACGTGGGGGATTTATCCCACGAAAATTCCTGTGTAGATCGCCAGCACCATGATTTGCCGCTCCACCTTGGGCCACTTGTTGTAAAGCCCGCGTAAGTCCTTGGACCGTCCGCTGCCTGTCCCGCCACTACGCACGCTCAGCTGCCATCGGAACGTCCTGCACAAAAATAATTTATCTTAAGTTCATTTATGAGAAAGAGTTTAGAATTGATTATTAACTCAACCCAAGTCTCTACCCAAATTCTCACTAGGTTTGGTCCTTTGACTCATAACAAGGGTATGGGTTCTACAACAACACTTAGAATCCTAGAACCTAAATAACCTAGGAATATTAGAAACCTAGGCTCTGATACCACCAAACCGTCACGCCCCGATGCGGAATATCGGGATTGGCAGTAGAAACGAGTAATTATAATAATAATATGTTTATTTCTAGACATGATATGTTAAAGCTAAAAGATCGCACATCATCATAAATAGAAACTGCTCCATTCATTAAATAGCACATAACCAAACCATGTTCCAAACTACAAAGATCTCACTTGACATAATATTTGACAACATCCACTCAACACTATTACATTGGCTAACTTCAAATTACAACTCTTCCAAAATACTCTTAAATACAAATAGACTCCACAACTAGAACTAGTTTCACAGGCTTCTATCAGGTTCACTCCACGGTCGTCACTCTTGCCCGTTCCCATCAGATTGCGAGTCCTCACCTGAGCTACCTGAAAAGGGGGGAAAAACTAGGTGAGCGAACGCTCAGTAGGTAATAACAGGCAAGTTTAAGTAATTAACCAATTGAATTGCATGTTTGAGCGCGTAAATAAAGAACGAAAGGAAATAACTATGCAACAAAATAATGAAAAGAAAGCAAGATCATGAGATAATCGAGAATTTGGCCAACAAGCAAGATTTATCCAAGTCAAGAGAAATTCAAGTAAGAGATTATTGTCTTAGATATCACACTAGTCATGCACTCGGTGCATTGCCTCACCATGTCATTCAAACTCCCCGGGGCACAAGTACTTTTCGGGCGCTCCTCCCAGGACTAGACCGGGCCCTTATGATGCGTTGGCATTGATTTGTTGGATCCAAGATCCCAAGTTATGTCTAGACATTAATCAAGTTAAATGGCCAATACTCAAAGATATGGAACTTACCAAAGTTTCAAGGGTAAGTTGAAGTAGACATCATGTCTGGAAGGTTCGAGTTATCAAGAACCAATCAGGTCCTTGGATTCAACACGAAAAATGACGGAAATCACTTCTAGATGATAAGCGGCCATAACAGGGCTGCTCGAGCAATGCACGGTCTAAACTGGACCGTTCAGGATAGAGATGGCTTAGGACTAGCCATACCAAAGTCAAGGATACACGGTCCATGTAGGGCCGCATGAGTAATTGAACGGTTGAAAATGGGCCGCTCAAGACTAGTAGAGCTGGAAGCCCAAGAACAAGATAAACGGTCCATATAGGGCCATCCAACAGACAGACGGTCCAATAAGATCCGCGCTATAATATGGGCGGTTCCAGTAGGTCCGTTTAACTAAAACAACTAGAAGTCTACCCAAACGGGCTCCGGGCTGCCATAAGTGGGGCAGAACTGAACCAGGGTTCAGCCCACTCTCCACTGGTCAACCTAGGGCTTATTGGGTCGATCCAAACACAAATTGGTCGAAGATAGATCAAGGTTAAACGACCAATGCAAGTGGCACTTGGCCAGGGATGCACGGTTCGTTATGGGCCGCCCAACAAGATGAACGGTCCCTTTTGGGCCGCGCAACTCTCAGAGGGTCCAAGTCGAGCCGTGACTTACAATACGATAGTTCAATCGATTCGATCACGTACACAGGTTCAGGTCTTGATGGTACAACCTGCCCGGCGTCCTAGTGGGAATCCCAGGCTTGCGGGGGCTTACGGAGGTCCCGTAATGAAGGTCCTAGTCCGACGGAAGGAATATCCGACGGAGAGTCCCAAACATTACAAGGAAATAGGGTTAACAAAACATCAGAAACCAGTGAGACGGTCAGTCAATCGTACCGGAGTAGAACGACTGTCATACAACCCTAATAAATTTTCAATTTAATAATGAAGCACGATTAATATTAACATTGAAAAAGATGATCCAAGGTCAAAATGAATAGATCAACAAAATTTATAATCATTACTGTTATAATTTTTCAGAGTTTTTATGCATGTTGCTAACTTACATTTAACCATTAATTTACTATCATAAATCATGCGAAAAAGATAACTTAATAAGTTTTGTAAAGATGGACGGTCCAGTTTGGACCTTTCATCCTCCTTGGCGGTCGCACGACAAGCCGTTTATCCCCCTCAGGTCAGAAGGCCTTCTAGAGATGCGCGGTCTGTAATGAGCCGCTGGAGAAGATGAACGGTCAATAACTGGCCGCCTGACAGAAGGGCGGTCTAGGTTAAGCCGCTCTTCCCAGAAACATAACACGAACCAGAGAAAAGAAACGGTCAGTAACATGCCGCCTAACTAGGTTGGGCGGTCTATCGCGAGACCGTACAAGTCAAAAACACTCAAGTTCCCCTTTCGCCTTGCCCGCCTTCGGCGAGATGGCTAGGGTTACAAAGAATTGCTAAATACACATAGCACAGAGCATAATAATTAGGGCTTTTGGATTCAAAAGAAAGAGCACAAAAAGTTTTACAATAAAGCATGCTCAATTTAATCTTTAGTGTCTGCAATCCCTACTTAAACGAGATGGAACAAGTATAACCCTAGATATGACATGCTTCTACTAAACCCTAAAATTCTCGCATGATACTAAGTAACTTTTAAGGCTTTTGCATTCAATAGAAAGGGCACTCGATGCTGGTTCTAATCATATATAATAATTAAGGTTTGGCTTGCTATAACCTACCTTAATCGGAGGAATAAGGAAGAAGAGGGACGACGACACGCTAAGAACACCTCGCCGGTGATCGCCGGAATCCGCCCTCGTCCACGATCCTCGTTGGCCGCCACAGCACCCAAATGAAAATAGGGTTCCTGAGGGTCATTTTTATAGGTCACACAAGGTCTAGAGTCTTCTATTCGAGGAGATAGAGTCTAATCAAGTTGGACGTGCGCGAACCGCGCGGATAGGGTTAGCCGCCGCCTTCTCACCCAAAATTCGATTTCTAGGGTTAGGGTTTCGGGGAGAACTAAGAGGGGAAACGATCCTCTCATTCTAGCCTTCCATTTGGATCCGGTCTTAGCCTAAATGATCGGGTATTGGGCTCAAATTTCGCGTTTTAAGGTCCAATTAGATTAAGTGTGGATTTGGGCCTTAATCAGTTGATTTGGCATAATTACAGATTTTATTTGGGTCGGTCACATGAGATTCTATTATTAAATATTTTATCCTCTACAAGATTCTAAATTTTCCATATTTTTACGAAATAGTCGAAATTTAACTTATTCTATTTATTAAGGATTTTCTAATTAATTTCTTATAAATTTTCTAGAAATTTTTATTTGTTAATAAATCGAGGTATTACATACACTCCATGACTCGACACCACAAATCTAAGGAAAGTGACCCGGTTTGTCATGAATTCACACTTTTTAAGGTTGGCATATAAGGTTTCTCTCCTCAAAGTCTCGCAGACTTCCCTCAAATGTTGGATGTGGTCCTGAGGGTTGTGACTAAAGATGAGAATATCGTCAAAGTAGACGACAACAAAGCGACCAATGAGAGGGAGAAGGACTTCCGTCATAAGCCTCATGAAAGTGCTGGGGGCATTGGATAGCCCAAACAGCATGACAGGCCATTCATACAGTCCTTCTTTTATTTTGAAGGCTGTCTTCCACTCATCCCCTAGTCGGATCCGGACCCGGTGGTAGCCACTTTTTAAGTCAATCTTGGAAAAGATAGTGACTCCACTCATCATGTCAAGCATGTCATCAAGACGGGGAATGGAAAATCTATACTTGACAGTGATTTTGTTGATGGCGCGGCTGTTAACACACATCCGCCATGTGCCATCTTTCTTAGGTGTAAGCAAGCCAGGAACATCATATGGGCTCTTGCTCACCTCAAGGAAACTCTTTTGAATAAGGTCCTCGATAATTCTTTGGAGCTCAGCATGCTGATTGGGTTCAGTCGGTAATGAGGAAGGTTGGATAGGGTGGACCCGGGGACAAGGTCAATGGCGTGTTGTACATCACGCATGGGAGGGAGTATAAAGGGCAAGTCCTCAAGGAAGATGTCTTGTAGGATTGCCTAGACTTCAGGTGGGACTGATACTTGGGACTCCTCGGGTGTGATGGTGACGACGACAGCCCAAACAGGGGCACCCTCAGCAACCTCTCTGTTCAGCTCTCGGACACCTATGAAGTTAAGGCGCCTAACTATGTCGTGACCAGCCTTAGGGGCCTTAGGAATGGGTGTGATAGGTGCAGGAGAAGAGGGAATGGGAAGTTTCCCTTCAGTGGGAGTTTCAGGACTCTCCTGAACCTTGGGGGTTCCAGTGGGGGTGGAGGTGGAGCTCTTTCCTGAGGCCACCTTTGGGGGTGCCTGGTACAACTGAATCTTCTTCCCATTGTGGGAGAAGGAACACTGGTTGGATCGACCGAATGCAGTAAGGTCTACATCATAGATCCACGGTCGCCTTAAGATGATGATACCGACCTTCATAGGCACTACATCGCATATGATCTGTCCTTGGTAGGACTGGAATTGGATGGGAATGACACATGTAGTGATGACTGGGATAGACGTGTCGTCAACCCAAGCCACGTTGTATGGCCTAGGATGGGGGTGGGTAGGTAGAGTTAGAAGGGAGACAAAGTCTGAAGAGACTGTCTTGATACAACTCCCGTTGTTAAAGATCACCTTGCATGATTGAGATTTCGCCATGATGTAGGTTTGGAAGATGGAGGTTCGACGCATGTCGTCCTCCTGGGGGTGTGTTAAGATGCAACGAACTAAACCCAGTCTTCCCTGACTGGAATTCTTGGCAATATCTCCCAGTTGCATGTACTTGACATGCATGCTCTCAAATCTTGCATCCGTTTCCTCAAATTGGGCGATGAGGTCAGGATCGGCCATATATCTCTCAATGTCCTCTCCTTCCTGAGGTGGAGGCTCCATAGGCTGGGGGTTGGTGATGACCAAGGTTCGGGTGGGATAATTGGTGGCAACATGTCCTAGGTTATGGCACCTAACGCAGCGAATTCCCGAGACAAGGACTGATTGGGAGGTGCTAGGGACGACGCCCTTTCCCTTGTCATCCCTCCTATCAGTTGGCGGAGTATACTCCAGCCTGGGCACAACATCTGGTGCAGGTAAGGGGTTATTTGTGAAAGGAACAGAAGGAACAATAGGGGCAACGGCCCGGAGTGGGGTAGCAGTAGGGACATAGGAAGTGGAGGGGTCAGGCCTCTCAGAGTAGCGGACCATGGGGTTTCGTGGTTCAGGCTGGCGGTAGGTGGGAACCCGATGTGGGATCACCCTTTGAAGCCGCTCGACATCTCGAGCAACCTGATAGGCATGCTCGAGGGTGTTAATCTCTCGTAGGAACAGCTCCCGCTATATGCTCTCGTGTAGGCCAACCCTAAATCGTGAGAGGGTGACATAGGAATCCTCCATGACTCGACTCCGAAGGAAGAATTCATCAAATTTGGTGATGTACTCGTCCACGGACTTTCCATCTTAGGTGAGTTTCTGCCATTGGTCTAAAAGACGTTGATGGTAGGAAGGTGGCAGATACTTCTCCCTTACTTTCTCCCTCATTTCTTCCCACGTGTTTATGGGCTCCTCCCGTCTCCTTGCTAGGAGATTTTCAATGTTACACCAGTAGGTCTTGCCTTGACCTAGGAGCTTCATTTTGGCAAACCTCACCCTTGTGGCAGGGGTCATGCGGTGATGCCAGTCAAAGTATTGATCCATCCCGGTCTCCCAATCAAGGTATGTAGCGGGGTTTAAGGACCCATCAAAACTCAGAGCGTCGATCTTGACGTTCCGTAGGATGATATCCTCATCGTCGTGGTCTCTCCCTCGAGGCACACGATCCTCTTGCTCTCTACCTTGAGGAGCCTGATTCTGGTGGGTTTGGTCTGTCTCTTCCCTAGGGTTGGCTACGGGATCTCCGCGGCCATTCAACCTTCCTTCCTCTTTCTTCATTCGATCCTCTAAGACGCGAATCCTCTCATCTAGCTCCGCTCGTAATTGGCCTAAGGATTAGTCAAACTGGGCCATAAGGTTATGCTCGAGCTGGACTAGCATAGCACTCACACTCTTCTGATCCATGGGTGATTGTAGCGTTGAAGGACGCTCTAGACGGCCTGATGAATTCCTAGACTAGCGTGGCATGCACGGGCTCGGACCTAAATGATGCAATCATGGGACCGAAAATTAGAAAGATATAGACCCGATTTGTTGGCTAATGTGCAAGGGTCACGTCCTTTTTCGTAGGGACCGGTCATGGAGAGTTGCTCGCCCATAGGCGAAGTAGTTGTGGAACTACCTCCTGAAAATTAAGGTGTCATAATGCGGCAGTTCTAGGGCCTTAAAGGATGGGTACATACGAGCTCTCTCTCTCCGTCCACAGCGATACACTCAGAAGATAGGCTACATGGATATGGCTCTCTCTCACTTCGTCGCGCGGCAATTGATAAGGATACTAAATAAGTAAGTGAGGGGAGCACGTACCTAGTTAGACTGAAAAGTCCAGCTCCAATCGGAGACGAAGGCGAGCGGGGACGTGCGTGCCCGCACGGTGTCGACGAAGCTTGGGCGGTTACAATAAATTCACTCCACGCAGGGAGGGTGTAATTATTACAAAACCGCTTAATTTAAAATTTTCCGCGCAGGAGAACAAATTAATTCAAACTTTCTCAGTGCAGGGAGACTCAGGGGTACTCACGTTCCATAATTTACGGACCGTCTGTTGGCTACCGGGCGATTCGGGCACCGGTCGAGCCGTCATTATGGACTTGGGGTGCCACAATTGATAAATTATTCAATAGATATATAGATATGTATATGATACATATATAATAATATATATATATCATTGATATATAATATATAATATATATATATATATATATTTAATTCTCACCAACAACTCCTCTTTTTATTATTATTAATAATATATATATGTATATATATATTATTTTTTTTCAAACTTGTCGCGCATATATCACGCTGCAGGCCGGTGGTCAAGCGAGCAGGTGGCCACGCGGTAGCGGGCGGCCGCGTGGTCAACGCGGATGCATGCGGGCGGCCACGCGGGGAGGGCGGGAGGCGTAGGCGGGCGCACAGGCGACGCGGCGGCGCAGGAGGGCGCACGGGGGGCGGGCGACGAGGAACAGGTGTGCGGGGCGGGCGAGTGGGGGGCCGGGCATGGCGCAGGGGTGCCCACTGGT
Organism: Amorphophallus konjac; assembly: GCA_022559845.1. Taxonomy (NCBI): domain Eukaryota; kingdom Viridiplantae; phylum Streptophyta; class Magnoliopsida; order Alismatales; family Araceae; genus Amorphophallus; species Amorphophallus konjac. Next base: position 430,810,223 of record CM040122.1, on the reverse strand, counting down.
GTTGGCGGGCGCGCCGGTTGGCGGGCACGCTGGGCGTGCTGGGCGGGGAAGGCCGCACGTGGCGGCGTGCGGCGGCGTGCGCGCCTGGGGATGGCCGTTGTGGCCTCAAGAAATTTTGAATCTGGGCACGGGCGACGATGCCTGTGCCGCGAACTTCACTTTTTTTTCTTTCTTATTTTTATCCTTTCTCTCCCTCTCAGCCGAGCCTTCTGTTTATTTTTTTTCTTTTTTTTCAACTCCTCGGCTGAGAGAGATCTATGTTGTTATACTTTTTTTTTCTTTCCTCACTTCCGACAATCGAAAGAAAGGGGGGGAAGACGACGGGGACGTCGGGGTTGACGGAGGCGCCGTTGTTGGGCTCTGATACCAAATTTGACGCGGTCGTCGTCGGAAGAAGGATCGACGGTAACTCCGGAGACACGAACAGGACTGGATAATCACTGTCTCGCGCAGCGCGACCTCACACCGGACGGTCTCTCACCGGGCCACACTCAAACCTCACAATGAGCTAAGAGGGAAGGGGAAGCACAAAGGGGCAAAATGCACCTACGTGAATTTTCTTCATTCATTCATCATATGAAAACACAACACCTTTGTCCCCTTTATATAGGAAAGGCTATAACAACCATACTCATAATCTTTCTTAATAGCATCTATGTCCTAGCCTAATAAAATAAAACTCAACAATCTTCTTTTGACTTTGACACAATAAAATAAAATAGTTAGACTTTGGTGGTTTAATAATACAAATATCACCATAAAAATAAAAATACACACAATACATAAATACGTGGAAATACGTACTCAGGACGTCGAGTCTTCAAGTGAGTCTCCGAGTCATAAGCTTGGTGCGGTCGGGGCGGTGCGGCGTCAGCTCCGAGTAGTAGATCCAGTGGTGGGCCCGGTGTCTCCACCAGACGTACTCTACCATCTTAAATGAGAGTATAAGTTGACCTAACTGTGAAATAATATAATATTTACACAATTGTAATATAATTTATATAACAAGAAACGTAACTTTATACATATATAATACTAACTCATTTACACGTGTAGGACGTCAGCGACACAAATGATATCATAATTACTAGAATCGTATTAAGTTTTGCGATTTATGTAAATGACTGTAATATAACGCGTGTACATGTATATGTTACTAATTACATAAGCAATATTATATTTATATTTATATAGTTATGCTATAATTAATACAAAAAGACATACGAGTAAGATATATTGATCACTTGACAAGTAAGAGATACAATTTTGTTAATACGATGAAATGAGGCATATCTAGAAAATTATGTATTCAAATAAGATTTTTATTTTAAATCACTTGCATTAGGGAGTCATGGCTAGGTTTTAAATAGATATATATTGACAAAATTTAGCCTACCTCGGTCTACAGGTGATCTACGTTCGAGATTAATTAGCCAATGCAAAGGATATGCGTGTAAACTTTTTTTTTAAATTCTATATTGAGCATACTATGACTTTCCTTGTAAATCCCTTATGCGATAAAATCGTGACTCAATCTTAAATAAGAGTAACGTTTTGTGGAACACTTCAGTTACATGTCAGAGTGTTTCACATGTAATAATTTTTTATTTATTTGAGTAACTCACATAAATCTAACTTGATATGTCGGCTACGTCATCAGATTACTTAACGTTAGAGTCACGTAGAAATAAAATCTTGACATTATAAATATTAAAGATATCCCTATTTTCACTGTTCATAAAGATATTTTTTTTAACATTTCTCCCACGTCACGTTAACAGATGACGTGACCATCACACCGAACTAATTTGATGTGGAGGTTGTTTATTTTTTTAATTTAAATGTTACATGTGTAACATCTTATGTGTAATTATTTAAGATATTATATAAAATATTATATTTTAAATTTTTATTTAAAAACGGAGTGAGATAATTTATTCGCACTCACGCCGTTTAGCACTTTATATGTGTGAGGGAAAAATATGAATCTCATTTTTCTCTCTTCTCTGTCAAATATTTGATCCTATTATATTCTGATTTAAAAAATAACCTGACTAAACATTGCTCGAATTCGTCTCATTCAAAACTATGGGGGCATAAGTAACCTGGACTTAACTTGGGTCAGCACATGCACAGGGGTCATTGGGCCGCCGTACACCACACCCGGCCAGATCCAGGAGCCCTCTGAACCGAACCGGCCGGAGGGGGACCCGGTCCCCTTCACGGCGATCCGACGGCCCTGATCAGTACATCTCCTGAGGCAGCGTGAGGACGAATCCCCCCATCCAATGGACCACGTATCAGATGGCTCTGATCGGAAAAAGAAGCCCATATGCACGCGTCCCTCGGCCCGCCGCGGGTTGACCGCTGACCACCTGACCCCTACCACCACCCCTTCAAGAAAGCGACTGCGCTTGCTGTCCGACTCTCCCAATGAAAGCCGTTGGTCCCCCACTCCCCGATGTGGACGTCTGGAGGTGGGGGGAGGCATCCCCGATTGGACAGCTGAACGCTGGGTGGTCCAAGTGGTTCCAACTTCCAAACATGTGACCACACCCGTGCCCACAAAGTCCTCACACCTCATCTACTCCCTGGCGCATTCTGCCAGACCAACGAGAAGAATTTAATCCCCCACTAACACTACAGATCGGATTGTATCACCCGAGTAGATATATGATTTTCTCTCTCTATAGATTTAATTTGTTCTAAATCAGAGAGCCTACAAGAAGGTTAGCCATATTGATTTCAGACTATAGTTTTTCTGATGGACTCTATTGACTCAAAGTTAATCAAATCAGATTATGGCTACAGATAGCGTGGGTCTAGCAACAGACATACACATGTGAGATCCAGTAATTTTTAGATAAGACAGGAACAGATCGGCTTTCAAACCTGCTTCTTATTTCTTTGAAGTTGAAATTTATGCGAGTCTGAAAATTAATTCATTCCTTTTAAGCTTTTTAGATGCTGGAGACATAATTGGATATTCGGGTCTGTCTACATTGTTGAACCTTAGTGGATCCGCTAAATGGGACCGGACCCAAGTTGACAGGCCTTGGATTATCCGTATCGTGCCATGGCTCAGGGAGCATTGAGCTCACTGGTTGGGGGGGGGGTTGCGCGCAGAGAACAATTATCACATCTGTACAATCATCAGATCTGTACGCTGAAGCGGAGAGAAGGGAACGGGTGCGCGGGCAGAAGAAGAGAAGTCCTGTTCGAGGTGCAGACCGTCCAAATCGAGCCCAATCCAATCCGGGCCCTCCATTTCCTGTCCTAACAACCCCCCCCCCCACCACCCACGCAGACACACACATCCTGCGCCCCTGCCCCCTCCGCTAAAAAGCCTTCCTCCCTCCTTCCTCGAGAAAGACTGGCCAAAAGGCCCCATCGACAGCAGCCGCAGCGCCCTCAATTTTATCCCCCTCAGCAAGCGTCCGCACGGAAGCCGCACGTCGACTGAACACCATCGCACGGAGCCCGACAAAAAGGAACTCTCCGTGGGGCCCTCCGAGACCCCTGCCCTCGCTTTCTACGCGATGGGTACCTCCACAGTGCGTGCTGATGCGGACCAGATCCGCAGTTCCCGGCGCCGCGCTGCTGACAGCAGCTGTCTTTACCCACCGGCCACCGTACGACTGCGACCGGCCCGTCCGGTCGCCATCGAGCCGATCGCGAACCGAGCGCCGGAACAGGGGGGCCCACCACCACCAGACAGCCGTCAACCCCACCCGAACCGGCCCCCGCACGCCTTCCCCGCCGCGTGGCACGTGACGGGTTGGCCTGTGTTGGGGGCTACGAAGGACGAGGGCGAGACGAAATAATTGCTACTAATGATAGAATATTGGAAAGGGCACTGAAGAGAAGGGACGGGGCTGGGAAAGGGGCTGCGGGAGGGTGGGGGTGCATGGTCGCTCTCTCCTCCCCGCAGCAGTTTCCGCCTGGAAAGCCAGGGTTCTGTGCGGGAGCGAAGGGTGGGGAGGTGGAGGGCTTTGGTAGGGTTTGAGGCCGGGGAGAGGGGACTTGCGGAGGTGAGGATCGCGGGCCTGGTTGCGAAAGAGGCGAGGATTGCGGAGAGGGAGGGTTACGGTTTGGTGTTGGAGGTCCGGCGGGGGCGGGGGCTTAGGGTTTCGGCGCCGCCGTTCGTTTGTTTGGTCCGCTCCGTGGTAAGAAAGATTCTTCGGCTTGTCTTCCCAATTAAGTTTCCTCTGCGTGTCTGTTTCGAATTCTTAGTTTGTTAATTGTGTTTTTCTTGGGTTTTTTGGTTTGTGGTGCTGAGTGCTCACACAATGGGATTCTCATTTGGAGAGCGTGGTTCGAAGATCTCAGCTAGGGGTTTTTGTGTCTGTGCTTGTTTCCCCCCTTTTTGGTTTCGTTTCCTCTTATGCCTTGTATTGTGCATAGATATTTGGTGTTTTTTTGGGTCAAGAGATCAATGTTTGTTTGTTTTTTTTTTAAGCAGGATAGTTCGTTCGTGTATCGGTACGTCCCCTTTCGGTGTAGTTTCTCTCTTATTTGATCGTCTACTCTACGAGGCACTGAAATTTGCTTTGTATTCGTGGTCTGAATTTCTGACTTGTTTGTCGTGTTGATTATAGTAATTGGAAGTTCTTCTCTTCCTATCTGTTCCGTTCTGGTACGTTTGTGTTGTGATTTTTAGGGCAATTCCTCTATGCCAGTCGAGGGAGCTATAGTTGTATTCTGTTTGGATGTTGTAATTCATGAAGGTGACCTGGAAACCTACAACGTGTGATTGCTTAACTGCACAGAAAACAGTGTAACTAATTTTTATTTGACAAACTCATTGCCTAATCTGGGATTCTGGATTTCCTAATTGTCATAAGCACATTATGGACGCACAAGAAATCTAGGTTGGTAGTTAACTATTTGGTTTGACACCAAAAGCCTTTAAATTGCCATGTTCTCTGACTGACAAGTATGGCATGAGGAATTTTGCGGGTTGTCACCACTCTGATTTTGTGCCACTCCTTAGAACTGATCTATTATCCCTGGCAGTTTCCAAAATAATTTCCAGATATGCTCAGAATGCTTTGGTAGCTGGTTGTGGCACCACACCACCGTCTTGCTTACCTATTTTCTTTCTTCACATTTTCTTACTTATTTCTTTTCTCAAAAGAATGTTTTCTTATACATCCAGGTGAGAGGTCCATAACAACTTTTGGAACCTAGCTCCATGCTATGAGATACATTTCTGCTTTTAGAATGATTTGAATAAGTGGTGCAGCAGTTTAGGTTCATTTTCAGATTCAGTGTTCCTCAATCAGTGGGTTGTGCAGAGGGTCAGATGGAAATATGATGAGCATTAACTAACACGCTTGTCCTTTAACTTGTGTGTCAACTGTCAAATTCAAAAGACATCTCCAGCATCTCATGTATGGATCAATGTTTCAACATTACTAGGGCATCAGTGGAAAATGATAAGAGCTTTAAGACTTCATTGCAAGACTCTTTTTGAAGTTACAACTCAGCTCAGTATAGGATGTTCAATGAGGCCTAATCATGATGTTTGATGCCAATGTCTTTCTCAGGAACTTAATTCTGTTTATATAACTTTTGATGTTGATATTCAATACTTTATTTAATTTTTTCGGAGTTTTTGTTGGATTAATGGATGCTTAGAAAATAAGCAAAATTCTAGTTAAGTTGCTTAGCGTGTTTCAAGCTCTGGCTGATGTGGGTTTGACTGATTTGTCTGGTCAGATTGTGTCTTGTGAACCATAATTGAAATGACATGTGGCATGCAATGACATACATGTGCGACCGCCATAGCACGAGGTCATATTGGATCTTAATGTTCTCATAAGGCCTCTTTGTTTGGGGGATAAGCCGGAATATCTTGGGATAAATCGGTAAAAGTTAGCCTATTCCCTTTGATTGCTCATACAAGGTATTCCATGGGATAGGCTCTTATTCTGATTTATCCCAGGATAACTTGTTCCACCAAAAAGGTAGAACAAGGATAGGTTAAGCTTTTCACAATTCTCAAGGATATTCCGGGTTACCTTATTTCCCAATCAAAGCAAAATACTCAATTTTTTGGAATACTCAACCCTTGGCTAAGCTATTCTCCTTAACTTATCCTCCAAACATACAGGGCTATATGGAATAGTTGAGACAGCTGTATGGTCCTGCTTATCTCAGTTTTAGGTGCAGCCATTCTTTTGTCAGTTTAGAAAGAGTTGTAGCTTATGGAACCAGCTTGTGACACCGTCACTTCTTATAGCATTTGACTTAGTAAGTCATTTGACTTGGATGCTAGAATAAAAGTGAGATTGAGCAGACCTTTTTTCTCCCTCCTTCCGCCTGCCGAATTCATTATGATTCAGATCACCAGATCATTGCACAATGTAACTGAGCCTAGTTAGCTAATTGGTCTGTTTTGCCTCCTGCAGTGAATCTTAGATTATTTGGTTGATTATTATATAAATGTGTCAGGAAAAGCTTTGTTTCATTATTTGATGCTTATTGCAGCAATAAATGTTGATAAACTGAGAGTATCAAAGTATAAATTGACAGTTTGAGGTTTAATAAATGATGATAAACTGAAAGTATCAAAGTACAGATTTATAGTTTGAAAGTTGACATGTTTCTATGTGTACATTGGGTGGGGTTACGATTGTCTTAGGGATATGGCTGTCTATGTTGAACCATGCAGGAATGCCTTCTGCTTATCTAATCTCTAAATAACTCATGCAAAAAACCATGAGCTGGTGAAAAGAATTGCAGAATTCCAAGTTGAGTACATGTTGACGTTTATTTAGTGGGGGCTAAGGTTTTTTTGGTTTGTTTTGGTAGCAGCATGACTTGAAAATCCCAAACAGGGCAATTTATAGATGTTTGGAAGCGTGAGAAGACGGGAACGCTGGGACATAATAAGAGAATGGGAAAGGAGTCATCTGACAGTGGAATGTTTCTCCAAAAGATCAAGAAACAGTTTCAGAAAGGCATTTGCACATGCTAAACTCTGTAATTCTTGACCTCAAAAAAATTTTCTGTGAATATCTTGAAACAACATCGTCTACATCTTAACCCTGTAATTGAAAAGGTAACGTTACAAGAACTTGTACAATTGGTCTAAGGAAAGAAACATGCTATTTAGGATTGCTTCCCAACTGCACTTTGAAAAATTTATTATACTGGTGGCAGTATGATTAACTCATACTTAGCTGGAAAAAGGCAACTCAGTGTCATGAGGCTTCTGCCATCATGGTGTTTGGGGAGGGTCAATTCTACATAGTCAGTAGTCTTACTCTTGTATTCCCCCCCTTTGCGGAGAGGTTGTTTCTAGTTTTGAACTCATGGCCTACAGGTTATCACGGGCAAACTTACTGTTGCACCAAGGTTCCCCCCCATCACACTTTTTATATGTGCCCTCACAAATGGGTAAATCATAGTATTTTAGAATACTTTTGTTCTTGGCATTTAGGTAGTAATGGGCAGGATATTTGACAGCAGTTGCAGTGTTTGCTGGTATGACTTAAACACTATGATGCACAATCCTCTTTCTCAAGAATCAGATAATTACTGCTCTAACATATTTTTTCAACCCACGCAGATTATGTAAAACTTTGCATACTATGGTCTAAGAAGCCATTGAATCACTCCTATTCTTTGCGAAGTTCTTCTTAGTAACATATTTTTTAAAAGAGAAATTGGACCATATCAATTTGGAGTTAGATTCTTTGCTAAATTCTTCTTGATATCATGTTGTTTGGAGTTACATTGTTGCATTATCTTTGATGATTTATGTGGTGCCCCCTTCCCTGGATCCTACATCCGGGTCCGAGGATGGCCATGCTACTCAATTACTTGCGCTGCGAGTCTGGGAACTAAACCTTAAGTTCTAAACTTAGCCGGCTTCGAAAATTGTCCCAGATCTCCTTCTTCGATTGGTCCCTCGCCTGCAAAGCTCACTCTATTGATCTCTTGAAAAAGGTTGGAACGTAGGCATGAGCCCTATGACTCAGTAGGCATCAATATTGCTAGCATGTCTACTGCATAATAATCATCCAAAAAAGCTTATACAATAACTACATAGTGATCATGCATTCTATCATGTTTTTACGTATAACGTATTTCTAGAAGGAAAATATACAAAATAGTGTGTCATTTGCGGGCAATTCCATATTTCAAGTTTACGGTGGCCTACACCACATTATCAATTAATGTCATTTAACAGAATAGGCCAAGTCAATTTGCAGGTCTAACAAGTTCACGTCGTTTATACTTTCACATGATCAGGGCAATTAACAGGACTAGTGTAATCAATATTGCATATAAATCAGCTTAACAGTCGAATATACATCAGAACCATGATGTTAAGGGTATTGGACAATGTTACATATCGCGACACCCAGACATAGACTTTAGATGAATGGCCTATATGTAAGGGACTTAACGGCCTTTGATTAATTGCACAAGATCGGAAGTCAAAATTTCATCATCCACCAGATTATCTTCCATTCTGGTTTTCGGATTTTCAATAATTATCTGTTCGTCGACAGACATTGGGCATAGTTCTGTAGCAGATGCTTACTATGAGTGCCAAAACAGTAACTTCCTTTAAGGTGGCACTGCCCATATGTTCATTTTACTTTTATCTTTTTCATCATTATATGTATAACTCCTATCTATTGTATGCGCAGATGATGGCATAGTAGCTATGGTTCATGGCTAATCAAGAACACACAACAATAATCAGATCACATGTGCTATCACCATAGTTTGTCATATCGGATCTTGGCTTCGTCTCGGGGGGGTTGGAGAGAAGAGATCTCGAAAAAATCTCGGGAGATCGGGTTCGGAGATTTCGGAACATTTTTTCATATATATAGTCTATTTCTAAGAAAATCATAATTCTTTTATACTAACCACTCAATTTCACATGCACTAATATCAATATGTATCAAAGGTTACACAAATCTAAAATTATACCTTATAAAATTTAAATAATTCTTCAAGAATTCATTATTTTCCCAAGACAGTTATCCCTCGTCGAGATGCGCCTACTCGGGACCGTCTCGTGCCTCGCGGACGCGCCGAGACAGAGATCTCGGCGAGATCTCGCCGAGATCTCGCGAGATGGCATACCATGGCTATCACTATTATGCAGAATGTGGGTTCTAAACATGTGTTATTGTCGTGGGAGACTACATGCACTAAGCCTTAACCATGCTGTATTCTTCATTAGTCTTTGATCAGTGTCCCCAGGTTAGGTCCGTGTTTTCTCATGCAAAAGTTTAACATTTAATATTAAAACATAGTAAAAAGCTAATCTAACACATAACATGCTCTCGGCTTATCACATGCCTACCTCGTTTATGGGGTTCCTAGCAACTCACTGAACCTCCACTCAAGTTTTTTGATCAATCAACACTCCTCCTAGCACTCCTAATGCTAGAGACGATCAGCTTATTTCTAGGCACCAAGGAACAATGCATCTCCAGTAAGATCCTTTTGTCATTAAACAATGTACCTACTCAAGACTTATTTGTTCTTACCTTACTCCTCCTCCTTCCTCTGTGGCTCCTATGAGTTCCATTCTTGCTTCTACACTAGGTGTCAATGGTAGACAAAGGGGTAACAATAGGGATAATAGAGGTTTAAATAGGCTGCCCTCCAGGCTAGTTGGTGGGGAATAATTTAAATTAAAAATCCTTATTCTTACAATATTTTTTTCATTAATTTCCCATGAGTTCTCCTTGTGTTGGTAAAATACTTTTTACCTGTTCTTAACTAAACTGTACCTGTTGCAGCTGCTAACACTTGTCCTCCACGCCTGTCATATATATCACTAGCCTCCGTCATTTATCCTTGACCTTCTCCACCCATTTCTGATCCTGTCAGACCCTTCTGGTCTCCTTCAGATGAAACTCAAGTGCGATCTCTAGATCTTAAGATCCTTAATTTAATTTCCCATTATTTAAACTCATCGTTTTAACTTTTTCTTCCCTTCCATCTAGCTTTACTTCCATCTAAGTTTGCTTCCGTCTGAGTGTTTCCATCGTCTAAGTCTGTGGGACCCAATTCCTTTGTTTGTTTCTGCATTGTCTAATCGTATCGTCCAAGTCCATAGGGTCCAACTCCATTGTCTAACTCTGTTTCGTTTGAGAGTTATCATCTAACTCATCGTCTAAGTCCATCGCCTAACTTCTTTTGTTCACGTCATCGCCTAATTTCTCTCGTCTTAGACTTCTATCTAAGTCCCATCACCCATCATCTAACTTGTTCCGTCTATTTTGTTTTCTCCACGTCATCGTCTAACTTCTCATCGTCTAACTTTCTCAACTTAGATGTTATATCATCTATCTTCCATCGCCTAACTCACATCGTGTAACTCTCCCCACTTAGGTGCTACATTGTTTAACTCTTTGCACTTGGGCGAAATACTGTCTAACTCTATCACCTAAGTTTTCTTCTTCCGTCTTACTCCAACTTCTATCTATTTTCTAACTTGGCGGGGTGGACACCCCCCTCCCCCCTCCTGCCCAGGTGGTAGGAGGGCACGGGTTCAAGCCGTGCCTCCAACCGGGAGGTGCTTGTCCCAGCTTTCTCCTCCCCTAAAAAAAAAAAAAAAAAAAAACTCGGGCGATACATCGTCTATTTCTCACTTAGTCGTTATATCGTCTAACTTTATAACTTGCATCATCAAAGTTTTTCGCCCGCTTATCGTTCACCTCTCTATCGTCTGCCTTTGACATCGTTTAACTGCTATCTATCTTTACAACTTGGACGATATATCGTCCATCTTCTCAACTTTAAATGATTGATCGTCTATCTTCCTATCGTCTAACCGCAACTTAGGTGATACATCCACGTTGAATTTTTTTTTTCACACACAAAAAAAACTTAGGCGATACATCACCTAGCTCTTATCGTCTAACTCTCTCCTCCTTATGTCTATCCCAACTTAGATGAACTATCGTCTATTCCTTCTAACTTGGACGGATCATCGCCTACTTTTATCGTCTATTTCTTTCATCTAAACCTCCTTTTTCCGTCTAAGTTTCCGTCTACTATAACTATACGCTATTGTTTAACATTTCTAATCTATTTACTGATAGAATCTCAAAACTTGCTTAACGCAAAATCTGTAGATCACTAGGTGGTTTTTCCAATGAGCCAAACCTTACTTCATTGGGATATTTCTATATATAATTATGCTAGAATCAATAGATCACTTAAACGAATTCATATTATTAATGAGGTCCACTTAACCGCCTGCCGACCCATTGGGTCCTTAGCGAATGGTCTAATAGATCTAATACATGTATGTATATATAAATATGTATGTAGGGTTCTAGGACTGGGGTGTTACAATTTAATTTCTTGTCATTAGGCCTAAATTCAATTGACAGTTGCATGATTGAACATGACAACTATTGTTGCATATTTCTTTCTGTAAGTCCGTTAACTTTTCTTGTGATCTTTGATGAATTTATGCATGTATAACTTTCATTTATTATTATATAGAATCATCTTAATGTCTTTATTAGGAATGCTGTCTGTATTATAGTTGATGATTTTCTTTGTGATTTTCTATTTATCCTTGTTCCCCTCCTATCACAAGTGTACATGTCATTTGGGTTTCCTATAACATGAGATGTACATGCATGGTTTCCCCCCCTTTTTTATTTTGAACGTGAGTGGTACCACAATTGTATCAAATGTAAAAAGAAACAGGATGTACAAGTATAGCCAGTGTGCTCTCAAAAGATTCCTGTATGGAGCTCGGAGCTCAAAACAGGATGCACGCACTCCACACCAAGGCGGTGCAGTCCTCACTAACCCCCCAATAAAAGGAAAAGAGAGGAGTTATGTGACTCCACTTTATATAGATTTTTCGCCCATTCCCCCTACTTTGTCATAGGTAAAAGATACATACCTATCCTCAATTCTTGTTTCACTTCTAAAGACTATTATTTATTTCTCCCCAAAGAGCTCATAGTGTGGCATGAAGACTAAACCATCATATATGATTATCTCCCTTAAGAGTCCACCTCCTATGCCAGTTGCCTAGTAGTTGTTGCACACTCTCTTGGAGTGAAAAAGTGTAGTCGTTACCATACCTCCCTTGTAAATGCATATACTGTGAAGAGGTGATTCATGTTTCCCTCCTTATCCATAGGCAACGAAAAGTGAGTATGCCCTAAAGGAAAGGGGCAAGCTATGTTGTCATAGGTGTCGCCTCATGCTTCGAACGCCTAGGTGATGGCTTAGGCATTTGAGACGAGATTTTAATAAAATAATATATATATGAAAATAAAAATATGACTAAATATCACAAAAATTCATATTTTTTGAAAAGTAAATACAACAAAAAATGAATATATAAACTCAATAAATTTCTTAAATTCATTCATTTCTAAACAATAATAACACATATTGTGATTGTCATACATGCAAATATACGAAACAAGGCCAATTATGAGTGCAATATTATAGCAAAACTTAAAGTCTAAAAGAAGTAAACAACCAAACAAGTCGTGAGATAGACAGTGGGAGAGGGGCCGAGCCCTTGTGTCTGTGTGTGTGTGCATGCGTGAGAATGTGTGTGTGAGAGTGAGAGAGAAGGGCTCGCCCCTGTGCGTGTGAGAGAGAGTGAGACAGAGAGTGGGAGAGGGGCTTGACCTCTTTTTGTGTGTGACAGAGTGGAGAGGGGCCGAGCCCTTGTGTGTGTGTGTGTGAGTGAGTGAGTGAGAGAGAGGCAGGCCAATCCCCTGAGTGTGCGTGAGAGAGAGAGAGAGTGTGAGTGAGAGAGGGAGAGAGAGAGAGACAGAGTGAGGAGGGGCCGAGCCCCTGTTTGTGTGTGTGAGAGAGGGCGAGAGGGACAAAGAAAGAGAGAGAATGGGACAAAGAGTGGGAGAGGGACCAATCCACTACGTCAAAGAGAGAGAGAGAGAGAGGGGGGGGGAGAGTGCGTGCGAGAGAGAGGGAGATGCCGGTCGTCGTGCACTAGTCCGATTGTCGGTTATTGGTTGCCGTTCGCATGTGGGCCGCCGTTCACTGCTCGCATGGTCGCTGTTCACCGTTGTAGGGTTTCCATTGAATGGGAAGAAGGAGAATGACCGGGGTGAGAGAAGGGCGGGGCGAATGGGGTTATATAAACCCCGTATCCTCTTATCGGGCAGACATTGGTTCGCGGGCGAGCTTCTGGTTTGCGGGCGGGCGTCTGGTTCGCGGGCGGTACTGGGCCGCAGTGGGTGAGGGGGGGTCGAGCGCGCAGAGGCGGGCGAGGCCCCGCAAAAGCGCCGGAGTCAATCGCCTAGGTGATTTGGGCCGATGCGAGGTGAGCTATCGTCGCTTTGCCTCGCCTCATCGCCTAGGCGAGTGCCTCGTGCGCTTTTGATAACATAGGGGGCAACCCTATCGCGTATGGGTAGCTGGTCATCTGATTTCCTCCAGATTAGCATCTTCACTTTAAGAGGGTTCTTACAGAGTCCAAATCTGCACGGCTAGGCGGTGGTGCACTCTTCCATCTGAGAAGAGTGAGTAAGTTGGCTTCACTAAAAATCATCCTTCCTTCTCCCTCTTCCACCACCACGTGTCGGTGTTGCTTGACGTCAGAGTGTAATATAGAAGAAACATGAAGAGTCCCTTTAGCTAGTCTATCTCATTTGTTCTAAGATTCCTTCTAAATGTCGGTGCCCGAGTTCACCCGAAAGTTGTGTCAAAGATTTGTGCCACTGAAGCCAGAGGTGCAACTGATATCACAAAAAGCTTTGGGAATGTTTCTTTCAGGGTGGAATCCTCACACCATCTACTCTTCAAAATTGACACTTCTGTCCACTGCCCAGTCGGACCCTCACACTTAGGTTGATGACATCCCTATGCTGAAGGATGCCTCTCCAAATGGGTGAAATATAATGTGCAGATGATGGTGTCAAGTCCTAGTCCTTGACTCCGTTGTATTATCTCTCCTTGACAGCTTATAGCCATAGTCCATTCTCATCAGTACCAACTTTCCACAACCATTTATATAGGGGGGTCAGGTTGAAATCTCTAATGTTCTTGATACCCACGCTTGCCGTGTCCTTACCCTTGCATTTTCCACCCCATGAGATATCATCCCAACCCCTGCAAGTGTCTCTACTGTTGTGTTAGAAGAAACTTGCTAGAATAGACTCTAATTTTTTGGCCACCGTTGTTAGGATTCGGAAGATGGACAAGAAATATATTGGAAGGCAGTTCAACTCCGATTTGCACAGCACCATCCGGAAGCCTAAAGGATAAGAGCCTTGCCTCCCACCCTGCTTGTCTGGATTCATACTTGTGCACCACACTCAGCCAATCACTGCCACGTATAGCCCCCGGGGACAACAGGAAGCCCAAATAGGAGAAATAAAAATCTCCTATTTGGCAACCTAGTATAAATGTTGCTCTCCTGAGGGTCTATCCTCCATGTGCACCCCAACAATGTGGCTCTTGTTGAAATTCAGTTTCAGCCCACTGACTTCCTCTACTAGCTCCAACATCAACCTGGCTACATAAAGTCGGCTCTCATCCTCTGCTAGAAACATGATAGTATCATCGACATATTGCAGCTGACTAATGCCCACACTCTCGGTCTCCAGCTGAAATCCTCTGATCAGTTTTGCCGATTCTGCCCTCATGCACATCCTACTCAAAATATGTGCTACCAGAACAAACAGTAGGGGGCACTTGAGATCTCCTTGATGGAGTCCTCTGTCAATGTGAAAAGGAGTAGTGGGTTGGCCGTTGACAAGGGCTACAAAGGACTTTTTCATCAAAGCATGAAAGGAGGCCGATGAAAGGGGAAACCATGCATGTACATCTCATGCATGAAAGGAGGTCGATGAAACACTCCCGGATCCACCTAATCCACTTTTAATCAAAGCCCATCCTTGCTAGGACCTCAAACAGATATTCCAACTAACACGGTCATATGTCTTTTCAAAGTCTAGCTTCAGAAATTAGAACACATGCATGGTTTCCCTGTGGACCTGTTAACTCCGTAACAAGGTTTATATCAGATCTGTCATATCATCAAACTATTGGCTTAACAAACATTGGGGGTTTTTGATCAAAACTTGTAGTGGTCATAGCATGAAACTAGTTGTTCATTCATCCCTTCGGATTGAATTAGAAGTTTGTTTCATCAGTTTTCTTGCACTATTGCATGGATGCAATGAATTAGTTTTCTTGATGGAATTGATGATTTACAAAAGCTACTGAATTACTGAAGTGTGAGTCAAATCTGAGATTCATGCTGAGTGTTTTCTATGCAGCAAGCCATTTTGTGACTGTTAGGGTTCCCATCTCAGTCATGTCCGAATTTCAGTAGGTTGTAGAAAAGATATCCTGGAAAGCACATGAAATAATTTCTAATGGTTCTTCTTCTTCCTCCTTCCTCATCTTCTTTATCCTCATCTCCTTTTTCTTCACTTCTCTTCTTAGCTCTTCCTTTACCACCATCTCCTCTTCCTCTTCTTATTCTGCTTCTGCTGCTTCTTCAACCTCAGAAAGATCCCAAGGGATGGCAATCTAGAAAGGTCGTGCAATCAGCGATGGATTATTTGTCACCTTGAAGCATGATTACCTTGCCATCAGCTTTCCCATTTTTTTTAAAAGCTTGGCATCGGGCTAGCTATTGTGATCTGTGTTCCAGCAAGCATTAAATTCTTCAGTGTGTCTAGCATGATTCGTCCTTGCTTTCTTCTACTTCTCAGGAATGATTTGAGAAAAGAAAATTATACTTTCTTTTAATACATCTGGTACTGCTTGCCTCCCCACAAAAAGGAACTCAGGACTTGCCAATACATGGCCCTAATAGTTAGATATGTGCACCAAACTTAGGGTTTATTTGAACTGTTATACACAAAATGATGTTAGGACAATGAGGACATGTATGGAGAAGTCTACACCTTAGTCTGGTGTAGTTGTGAAAGGAATTACCAGAGTAGCTGATGGGAAAAATCAATAATATGAACACTTGCCTCATGCAATTTGGTGGAGTATACAGCCGCAGGGAAATGATAGAACATTTAAGGAAGCATAGCATATGCACGGACTCTGTGAAGGCTATTTGATTCATCACTCAAAGGGTCTAAAGTACTTGCAAATTTACCCAATCAGTGAATATCCCTACAATATCAAATAAACAGTGGTGCATCTTTTTGGGGATGTAATTTTATTTTATTGTTGCATCTGCCTTTTGTGCGACATAGCTTGCACTTTTGATAATGTTTGAACAGATCATCTATTTGTGAGGATTCATGATGTCTATTTGCGGTCATAAAATTGGTGGCATATCCATGCATTCTTAAAAAGGAAAGAAAGCACATGGTGTTTATAGCATAAACATGGGAACATGATCGGATATCTGAATCACAGAGAAATTTGAAATTTTAGACAGGGCCACTTGGTTGGGTCTTAAACCTGTTCCCAGGATGCATACTTGCAAAGCCTTGTCAATTCTTTAGCATATTTTTCTCTGATAGATGCTATCAGCTGTGAATACCTTTGTTGGGCACCAATTCCTGGAACTTCGTATTATGTAGGAAAGGTAATGGATCAAGTGACAAGAGTGAGAATTTTGGAATCTAATATGAATGCTCAAAGGGTTTCAATCTTGAGAAGTAAATCGGTTGATGTAGAGAAGCAATTCTTGATGACCGAAGAGATGTAGGAAGTATGTTAGAAATTTTAGAAAACCTGAAGAAGTCAAGGCTAAAATTCCAATTAACAAAGAAAGCTGATGCATAATCAACAACATTGCTTCCATTGGTAGCTCTGGGCTTCTGGCATGTCTGTCAATTCTTATAGGTGCTTGCAATTCGAGTTTTGGCCCTAGAAAGGATTCTTATGCTTGGAAGATGGGTCTGTCCAGTCTAGGCTACTCTTTGTGCCTCAAATCAGAGGTAAGGCTTGATTTAGGTCTTGGGCTTGTGCATCATGAGGAAGCTAGGCTGAAGGTTCCTCCAACAACAGTGTAGAAAGTCTTGTTTCGTTGAATGGTTACCCTTCCAACTTGCTTTGATTATGCTGGTCCTTCCTGCTACACATCACCTTGATCAGGTGATCCTGCCTCCCCTGTTACCGTCTGTTTCTGTGTTTCGCTTCTGTGGTTTTTGTTCTTCTGGTGCCATTTCTATCACATATCAGAGCCAGTGGCAGTGACAATGGCTGTACGGAATCCACGGAGTGGATGTCTATTATTTATGTGTCAATGCACTCTGTGTTTCTATTATACAAGCACCTGGGAGGTTGGCATCTATCAGGCCAAGATTTCTGTTTTGTCAATTTCCAAAAATTTAGGAGAACCATGACTGTCCTGTGACTGCTGTTCGATGATTCGTTTTGTGGTCTGTAGGGGTAGTTGTGAGAGATTTTTCTGCTCCCGCAGTACAACAATGAATTGTCCTTAAGGATGCCATTATGATTTTTGAAGTATTTAGGATATTTATGCAACATTTTCTATTCAAACTGGATACTTTTGTAACTAACTTTTGCTATGAGGTTTGATTGGTTATTTACTTGTTTACGCAATAAAATCTTGTTATGAGGGCCATTTTATAAATATCAAACCGTTTAAGGTTAGTCCAGACCCAAATCCAACCCGATGGCTAGGGCAAACATGAATGTGTGCCATTGCTGCTGCAGTGCTGCTCCTGTCATCCTCGCCTGAGCACACTGTCACCATCTTTGCCCGAGTGCTCTGCTGTCACCATCAGCTCCACAGCACACTCATCAACCTCTTATGCAACATGCGACCATTGTCATCCTCTGCAGCATTCTGCTGTGTTGACCTTGTTGCACTGCATGCTACTGCCGCCAACCTCGCCTGCACCTGCTGCCCCTTTTCTTTTTCCTCCACCTTTCTCCTCATTCTTCCACTGCCATGGGCCAGCAACTGTAAGAGGCATTTCCACCCCACATTTTTGGGCCATTTCCCAGACATTTCTGGAACGAATCGATTTTGTTTTGCAAATGCATTTCCAACTTTGTGAATAAATGTCCAAAAGAGAAACTACAGTAGCTCTTATACAACTGTCATAAGATTAACTCATCACTCAATTGTATAGATGGCTATAGATGCATGGCATGCTTGAATGTTGTGCATTGTGGCAACAAGAGGATCAACTCTTGTCTGAATACTTGGTGACCCTGCAACAGATGTGAAAGTGCTGTTACGTACATCCGTAGTTGTCAATGCGACAAGGCGACCCAAGGCATTCATGGGGAGCAGGGTACGTTTGGTATCGGGATAAGTTTTGAGGAGAATAGGCTTTCACTCATTTTGGGTTAATTTATCTCTATTCCTATTCTCGTGTATGTTTGATACAGGAGGGGATAAGAATGATGTTATTCTTATTTCTTGTTTGATAAAAAGCAGGGATACAAATGAGAACAACTATTAAAAAATGGACCATTTTGCCCTTCTTAACTCAGTTAGTATTTAATATTTTTATTCATAATGATAATTAACATTAATAATGATATTTTTAATATTTTTAATAATATTTAGCACTAATAAGATTATTATATAATATTTTTTATTTATAATGACGATTAACACTAATGAGACTATCGTTTAATATTTTTTCTTATAAATAATTGTTAGCACTAATGGTTTGTCATTTTTTAATAATTATTTGGTTCATAATTTGTACTAATAAAATTAATATTTGATATGTTTTATTCATAATGATGATTAGCACTAACGAGAGTACTGTTAAATAATTTCTTCCCTATGAATAATATTTAGCACTGATGATGCTAACATTTAATATTTTTTTCTTTTTAATCATACTTAGCACCAATGAAATTAATATTTAAAATTTTTATTTATAATGATGATTAACACTAATGAGATTATTTTTAATATTTTTTACTGTTAATAATATTTAACACTAATAAAAGTATTATGTAATATTTTAATGATCAGCACTAATGAGATTGTTGTTTAATAAATATTTAAATAATATTTAACACTAATAATTTATCTTTTGTTTAATAATTTTTTTCTTAATCATGACTAGTACTAATGATGTTAATATTTAATATTTTTTATCTATGATAATGATTACCACTAAATGAAGATATTATTTAATAATATTTTCTAATTAATAATGTTTAGCAATAATGAGACAACTATTTAACATTTGTAATCATGATTAACACTAATGAGGTTAATATTTAATATTTTTATTCATAATGATGATTAGCACTAATAAGAATATTATTTAATAATTTTTTATTGTTAATAATATTTAACACTAATGAGACTACTATTTAATTTACCTATTCTATTAATCATGATTAGCACTAATGGGATTATTATTTTATTTTTTAATTTATAATAATAATTAATATTAATGAGTTAATAATAATTAACACTAATGAAAGTATTAAGAGAGAATGGGGGAGAAGTGAAATGGGGTTAAGAAAATGAGGATAAGTCATTCTAACAAAAGGTTGGAATGAGTTATCTCCGGTTCTAACCCCATTTTTCAGGGTTAACCTCATTCTTCTTATCTCAGGATATCATCACTTTTTTTAACCATACCACACGAGAAACGGGGATAAAATGAGGATATCCTTACCCTATCCCGATACCAAACGGGACCTAAGTGCTTAAGTGATAAGCCGGCCGCCTAGGCGTTGCCTAGGCGACACCTTGGCATTTCTTTAAAACCCAAAATATATATATATATATATATATCTCCAATATACAAATTAAGAATAAGATACATGAACAAAATTATAGGTTTTAATATTAAAAATTGAGAGAGGGGGATAGAGGAGAGAGGGTGAAGAGAGAGAGAGACAGAGGTTGGAGGAGTGTGTGGTGCATGATCTACCTATGACCCAATCTCGCATCGGCGGATCGACCTGCGTGGTTGGGTTGCGGGGGTGTCGGGGGGGGGGGGTAGCACCCACCCTTGCCAGGGGGTTCCAAATTTTTTTGGGGGATAATATAGGCTATGTCCAGCCCAGGCAGCCAAGGTGCCCTGCCTAGGCGCCTTGGCCAGCCTAGCTTGCTTAGGTGGGTGCCTTTTCGGGCCCAGAAAAGCCCCCCCTGCCTTGGGCCTGGATCATCTCCTGGTCACCTAGACGCCTAGGCGACCGTCTTGATGACTATGCGTGCATCTGGCTTTTCATTCCTCTATGACCATGTTGATGACAACAAACAGTTAGCTGGGATGCTCCGACTGCCACAATAGCATATTGCATGAGGCTAGGTGCAAGTTTAATGATGGGTTTGGCAAGCTCAGAATTTCCAGATGCAGGCTGTGATTACTGTTTGGATGGTTGTGGACAGACAGAGGATGCTTGTATTGTCATGAGAGAAGATTGCGAGAAAGCAATTTATGCCAAACATACCAAGGTTAGAAGAAACAAATGCGCCATAACAATTGATAGTAAACTTGCAGTGAGCAATCACTTACATACTATTCACTCTTATTAGCAAAAGTGACTGCTAGCACATATAAATAAATTCAGCAGTCAATGAATTAACATTAAAGAAAGACAGGTTCCATTGTTTTCAAGGCGTGGTCTAGGTGGCGCCTGTGCGACCAGGCCCGCCTAGTTTGCCTTGGTAGGGTATCCACTCATTGTTTTGAGGTCTGCCCCCCGGAAACCACCACTCATTGTTTTGATCCATGGCTGGCGCTGCACCGATGGACAATGGAGATTTCAGGCTCGACTCTCTAAGACGGGCATTTTTCTACTAAAGGTGTGCAAGGACGTCATGAGATGATGCTTGGTCTTCTTTCCTGAAGAAGACCATAACCCAAGTTAGAATGAAATTCTAACTGCATAAGTTTTGTGATTAATTTGTTATTGTTTGTCATTTATCATGTTTTCACCTTTTCAAATATAGGTATATTTTGAAGATTTGTGGATATCAAATTTTCTATTAACTAAAGATAAAATTTATACGTAGAAAATGTACAGTTGTAGTTCTCTTGAAATATACTTAGTTATATAAACTAGGCTTCGTCTAGGCACCTTGCCTTGCCGCCTAAGCAGTAAGGCGGTGGGCCACTGCCTTGCTCGCCTTGACAACCATGACAGAATTCACATAGAGTGGAATCACAAACCACTTTAATCATCAGTTTGTGTTTTGCATATAGTTACTCGGTCGCCCATATAAAGTACAAAAAGAATGCGAAGTGTATCTCCCTGTTTCCCTTCACTACCAAGGTGCTATAGCAGAATCAGGGATTGAGCATTAATCATTGGCCCCGGGCTGATCTGGATTGGCTGATCCGAGCTGATCTCGAACTGGTCCAGCCTGACCCAGCTACAAACATTTTTGTCACCTGTAAAATAAAAAAACAGCGTAAACATAGTCTAAACACTATTCAGGCCGATCCCACTGATCCAGTTCCGAACTACTCGATCTCCTATATAATTGGGGATCGGTATCTTTAGACTATTGGTATGGCAGATCTGATTGCAATGTTTTGGAAGATTTTCTACAAATTGCATTTGTGAATTTTGCCTCCTTTATTTGTGAGAAGTTGTGAATTTCATGTTGACCATGTCATGATGACAACCATATCACAATGCATGTGTTAAACCAGGACATTTTCGATGGCTGTTCTCTCTCTCTCTAGCTGTTTCTGGAGAGAGACTCCGGGGAGAGTTTTCCTCGGGGATGGCCTCCTGGCGCTGCCGCGCGTTTGAGGTTGTCCTCGGAGCTTGCCGTTTCTCGGCGAGAGGTCGTCGTCTCCCACCGGTGGGTGCGTTTGTCTTTTGCGAAGGTTTGAGGGCCTCTCTTCGGTAGGGGAGGGACTGCCGAGAGGTGGAGTCTGCTTTCGTTGCTAGAGGGTCGACCACATCCAACATTTATGTCCGTTTAGAGGGTCGACGGTCGTCCGTTCTTGTACGGAGGTCGTCCGGGCGGGTTGGGGAGGTCTGTTCGGATTTCCTCCCAGCCCTGTTGGAGTGGATGTAGAGGTGTGTTGGGGTCACCTTGGTTGCTGGAGTGGCGGACGCGGCCAAGGTTTGATCGCTACTGGCTAGTAGGGTAGCAGGAGGGAGGTCATGGGAGGTTCGGCAGGTGGCAAGAATTGGCTTCTTGGCGGTTGGCCAGTAGGAAGAAGTGACGGCGGCGTTGACGGCGGCAACAGGTTTTGTTGCGGCCGATGGAGTTCCGTTGTATCTCTGACGATGGATCTTAGGGAGGGGGGCTTTCCCCAGCTGTATGGTTTTTGTTCCCATCCAGCTTGAGGTGATACCCCTCATTCTTTGTGATGAGGTGGGACTCTCCTTCACCGTGAGCTCTTTCAGCTGGGTGATAGTCTGCACTTTGTGCTGGCGGGGTCCTTCTCGATGGTGGAAGTCTCCGTTGTCCTTCTTGGCAAAGCGGAGATCCCGACGGTTGTCACATTTGCAGTCGGTGGTGTCCCCTTTGCTGTTCGGATCTCCTTTCTGGCGGAAGCAACGGCGGCAGCCTCTCTAGGGTTTCAACGAGCATTTTTGGAGGTGGAAGATGGCATTTTGGCAGGGATTCGAAGTTTGAATCTGTTGCCCTTCCCGCCTGGTGATGGATTCTGTTCGGGAGGTGGGGTTTTCGTGGGTGGATCGGGCCCTTCGAGTTAGACCCGAAGCTTACCCGTTTCGGGTGTTCCGGCTACAGGTATCGGAGGACCCGAGCTTGATCTTCTCCCTTATTAGCCTTGTTTTACCTCCCTCCGCTCCTAGCTGCAATGCTGATTCGGCGCGCCCGCCAGTTGATGGAATGTTGGCTGCGACTCAGGGTTGTCTGCCTGCGGCCGCTTTCTGAACCTCGTGGTGCATCCATCTTGGTTGACGTCAAGGCGTGCTGGCGCGAAGGGCTAGGCGTAGAGCTCTTCAGAAGGTTGGCCACCCTCCATCTCGCCCGGTCGACGATGGCTCCGTCGATGTCGCTAGCGGACCGCCGACGGTGTGTCTGAGGAGGGACGTTCGTTGCCTGTTGGCAACCTGCCTTCCTCTTTGATGTCGGTGGAGGGTTTGGCTCCCGTCGACATTTGCCCCGGTGGCAGGGAGGTAGGAACTTCTCTACGTCTGAGTCAGTAGGAGGCGGTGCTTCATCGGAGCTGGTCGGGGGCAGGAGGATGCGCCGGCGGTGGTGGAGGGTGGCCATCTCCTGGCGACCCTTGTGGTGGAAAGTCAGTGTCAGCCTTCTCTTATTTCGAGTGGAGGACAGTCGGTTGCCAATCTTCTGGTAGTCGATCCTTCCGCAGGTGAGGGCTGCAGTGGTAGTGGGGAAGGGGAGGGAGTCCTTTAGGCCTTGCCTCTCCCTTCCTTCCTGTTCGGCAAGTAGTACGGACAGGCGCCTCCAGCCCTTTAGGGAGGGGCTTCGATTTGCTCACTGGAAACCCCAACCGATGGTGTGATGGGGCGTGAGGAGTCTTGACTTCTGGAGGGGGACCTTGTGGCGGAGGTGGAGGCAGCCATTTTACTTCTGGAAGGACTTAGTAAGCAGCCAGTCTTGGCACTGCCTCCCTCGCCTAGGGAGTTGGAGGAGATGCTTCTTTGTGCGGAGGGGGATCCAGTCGACGATGCCAATTAGGGGGGTTGAGTGTTGATAGGGAGGGAGAGGAGACCCTCAGGAAGGCAGAGGTCAAAGAAAGCTAACATACAAAATTTTATGGAGACTCGAGCTAGAGAGGTTGCTAGCCCGATTAGCATGTCTTGTGCGGGCATAGATAAAGATGTGAGGCCTGTCTTCTTTAGCATCCAACGAAGATGGCAAGCGGATATAGCAAGGAAGGTCACGGCGGAGAAAAATAGTAGGCGAGGTGGAACGGATAGAGACGAGAAGGGAAGTTATCAGTAGAGGCTTCCTTGCTTGAGCTGGGTCGGGGGGATCAGCTCTACTCCATTTTTGAGCATTGCTTATTCCGGCAAGTTACACCTCGGGTCTTCAACATCTTGGGTGATTTTTTGGGGCTGCATGTCGAGGCGGTGTAGATGGTGAAGTATGGTGGGTTGGCCATTAGTGTCTCTTGTTGCGCTTGGTAGGGGGGCAGCTTAGAGTGTTTAGGTGGTTTGCTTTTCTCTTTTCTTTGCTCCCGAGGCAGTGTCTTGCCTGCCATCTTTTGTGTCTGGGAGTTGTGTGGGAGCACTCCCCCCATACTCGTACATTCTTATTTTTACTTTATATATACGGTGGTACTACCCACTTTCAAATAATATCACAATGCAATATCAAATTGCTAGTATCTGAGCATTTGCATAAAGGGTTTTAGTCTTAATGAGTTACTCCAAAAGAATGGACAACTTCTTCGGTTCCACTGAATTTTACTCTTTGACTCTCTATTATCTGATAAAACTGTCCCAGAGAAAGAATTTCTTTATTGCACTGGTTGGAAGTTAGATTCCAGTGATCAACAATGTCTGCATGCCAAGTACATTTTAACTGCACCTTTTTGCCTGTAGGCTTCTATCTATATAAGAAAGGTCTTGAATCACATCCAATGTACTTTCCAAAACAAGGGCAAATCAAAGTTTCACTGCTTTTTTCTGAAAGGGGAAAGGGGAGGAGAAAACAGGCAAGTTTCTAAAAAGGGAAGAAATAAGAAGAAAATTATAGTCAATTGAGGGAATAATATTGATAGATGGAGCTTGTCCAAATCTTTAAAATAAATGTTATTGCTTCTTCCAGCATAGCAAAGAAATAGCTAATTGGAAAAAAGTCCCCAACCTTATCTCAAAGATTAAACTAATCCTAATTTTGTTAATAGATGATCTTAACTCTCATTAGAGTTACCCTTTTCTGCATCTCCTAGTAGTGCTACATTCTACTATATAATAACAATATGAAATATAAGGAAACGCAAATTGGCTGGGTTGGCAATATGAGTAATAGGATGATTTACTGAAATACTTTATCAATGGTGAAAATGAAAGAGCAACCAGATCGACTAGAAAGACAAGTTATGTGTCAGGGGGAACATGGGAAATCATAAGATGTATAAAAATGGATTTTCATTGTTATAATGTGATGTGATATATGTTGGTCTCATAAAGCATATTCAGACTTTGGCGGGAAATAAAATTATTTTAAAGCCACATGTTCAGGATGGCGCACCATAGTGGAATGGTTGTGATGACTCTGGCTATTGAACCAGAGGACCTGGGTTTGATTCTGCATGGGGGCAGATGAACTAGTGTGCTGGGGTTCCCCTGCCTGCAGCCACCTGGGGTTTCCCAGCAAAAGCGGGGTTTCCATTGTCTTCTAAAAGACATATGTTCAGTAATGTCTCTGATCATACAAGATGCAGAGAATAGAAGAAATAAAATTTATAATATGATCATTGCAGTTAAACCACAAAATATGATCTTGAATGCAAAAATGTTGTTGACTGACATGAATAGAAGATGATCCAAAACTCTGATATGTATACAACTGAAAACAAGAACAAGGTTTTCCGTCTCGAATATCGGTTCCCTCTCGGAAAGGCGGAAGAGAAGAGATATCGGAGAGATTTCGGAAAAATCTTGGGAGATCGGGTTCGGTGATTTTGGAAAAAAAATCATATATATAGCCTATTTCTAAGGAAATGCTAATTTTTTTCTACTAACCACTTAATTTCACAAACATATTTTTTTAATTGACAACTCAATTTTACAAAATAAAGAGTAATGATAACAATAACAAATCCATTCACATGCACCAATGTTAATATACATCAAAAGTTACACCAAAAAGATATACATAACATGGTACATGAATCACAAATTGAAGAATACATCAAAAATCATAAAAAATGGTACGTGTATCTTTGTCTTCCCCCCTCTGTCTCCCTCTCTCTTAGACAGAGAGAAGGGGGAGACGGGGGGAGAGAGAGAAATGGAGAGAGAGAGAGGGGGTTGGAGGCAGAGAGAGATTGAGAGAGAGAGGGTGGGAGACAAAGAGAGAGAGAGAGGGTAAAAGAGTCCAAGGGAAAGTGGCACGGAGGGAGAGACAGAGAGAGTCTAGGGGAGGGGGAGAGGGAGAGAGAGACTGGGGAGAGAGAGAGAGAGCTCAAGTGGGCTGAGGTAGAGAGACAGGGAGTGAGGAAGGAGGAAACCGGGATGGGGTGGGGGAGAGAAGATCTCGGTCTCGGGGGCCTCGTTTCTCGCGACCTTTGGAGAGACAAATCTAGGAGAGATCTTAGACATCTGGTAAGAGATGGCAAACCATGAACAAGAATAACAAAAAAAGATGAACAAAATTATTTCTTCACCAACAGACACCAAATTATTTGAATAACAGCTGTCTGTAATTGATACTTGCTTAGATTGTCCAAAGGGTTCTAGGCTTCAGCATTGCCAATCATATACTTCGTGATAAATCAGGAAATGAGAATCTAGGTGTTCAAACCCTGACATGAAAGCAGCTGCTGCTTGTTGAATCAGCTAGAACTAACAATCAGAGAAATGTTAGTGAAATGTACGGGATGCATCCTCATCCTCCTATCACACAGGCCCAAAAGAAAAACTTACCACGTGAGAAATCAGAAATGGCCAGCATGGAGCCCTTAAAAGCCCCAAACATGTCATAGGATCAACATTCCAAAATCAGATCTCTCTCAACAAACAAAACACTAAAAACCACAAGACAAAAATGCTGGAAGAGAAAACGCCTTACAAAGGTGAGAACATGACAAGAACAAGACAGTGGATCCCACACAAGGGAAGAATGTTGAACCATAAATAGATAAGGAAACCGTAGTGGTATCTTAGGAGACATTACTGCCATACAGTGCCCTAAAACCACAAGACAAAAATGCTGGAAGAGAACACCCTACAAAGGTGAGAACATGACGAGAACAAGAGAGAGGATCCCACACAAGGCAAGAATGTTGAACCATGCATAAATAAGGAAACTGTGGTGGCATCTTAGGAGACATATTACTGCCGTGCAGTACCTTGGGGTGGACTAAGAAATGGAGGAAAACACAATTCTTTTCGATGTACCAGAAATGCAGGGAGTCATGCTGGCTGGTACTGGTGGAGTGGGAGAGAGGAGAGAGAACCGGACGGTGGCTTGAAGACTGTGAAATGAGGGACATTCTGATGCCCCTCTGGTGCAAAAAGTTGTCATATCTGAGCTTGCATAGGATCTGACAATCCCATCAAGCTTCAGATTCTACTGGAAATAAACTTATCCTGATTTGTCCAATTCTATTCTTATTCTGCAAAATAGGTCAATCTGCATACCAAACTCATCTTCAGGACAGCTCAGAATAACCTATCCCTTGGTCTCATCTCTCATGATTCTTAGAACAAACAGCTTGTTATGTACCAGTTTCATATGAAATTATGTATGCTACTGTTGCATTATATCTGTTTTGTCAGCAGGTGATATGCGGCAATGTGAGGCTTCTGTTGCTGCAGATAAACATGTTATTGCAACTATATACCCTGGCTTTTGGATGTTATGCTCAATCTGTTGTAAGAATGCAAAACATCCTTCAAAAACTACAGTGGTATGGCCTGCGGGAGCACAAAACTGAAAAGACCATTTCTTGGACTAGATCATACCTGCCAGCTCCAGTTCCAATTTAGATTGAGAAGTGGCTTATTCCAGGCAGGTAAGGCTAGTGCCAGGTGGAATTATCATGGGGCGGAGATGGTGGAGAATGAAAGTGGGAGAATGAAAATAATGAGAATGGGATGTGAGGTGGTGCTAGCAGCAGACTCTGGCCATTTTTCTTTTATCCTTGTTACCCTCCTCATCTTTCTCTTCTACCCTATTCTCTTCATCAGCTCCCAGTGCCATTGAAGAAGAATAGGAGGATGATTTTTTTTTCATTTTTGGGGGTGGGGGGTGGGTTGAACCTGCCAGGCAATTTTCTTCCTCATATCCTCGTCTATGACTGATTAAATATTTAAAGTGTATGTGAAAGTCTTAACATGACAAGGTTTTAGTTCAAACATTCTTATTATGAAGAACCCCTTGAATCCTATAAAATCTTAGGAGTTTATTAAATCTTTGCTGATTTCAGCACTAAATGTGGGTAAACCGGCTTACCCTGTCTGGTCCTGTCTGTGGGGGAAGTCAGGCTGGCTAGTTTTCAATTCCTTCCATGGGGTGCTAGCATTTGGGCTGTTTTGTTTTTGATGCATTTTGTGTTTATACTCATTGTTGTTGATTCCACAAACAATTGATTGATCATCCACGTCAAAATAGTATAGGTTTGAATCATTAGAGGGACAAATTTTGACGGTGTTGTTTGTAGTTTCTCACTGAGGCACATGGACATTTGAAGAGATTTTCTGAAGTAATGAGGCATCGTCTTCGCTTAGCAAATAGTTTGATCCAAGGTTCGCCGAATCGGATTGGATCGGGCTGCATCACCCGATCCGATCAGTTTTTTGGCGAACCGACTTGATCCTGAGCCGGCCTGTCCCGATCCTTCACTGGGATCGGTCCGGAACTCCGGATTAGGTTGGATCGCCCGATCCCAGCCAATTCTAGGCGATCTCGTTCATGGTCCCCCATTTGAATTTCAAATAAAAGGCTTTGGGGGGAAGGCAAACCAAAGGTCTTTGGTCCTTGGGACTTTTTGACCGGGGTTTTACTCTCTCACACACACCCTTTCACTTCTCTTCTCTTTCACTCTCCTTGTCTCCTTGCTCTCCAAGTCTCCTCACCTCTCTCTCTCTCTCTCTCTCAATATAGGCTCATGGTGGAAGGAAGATCATTGATCAAGGGTGGTTGGTGTTGGAAGATTGCTTCTAAGCTCATCTAGGACCATTTTCTTTAAGAGATCTTTAAAGGTAAGTCTCCCTCTAGAAGTATTTTTTCTCTCGTCGGAATCAGACTTAGGAGGCATTTTTTTTCTTCTCTGTTTTGATTAATTTGTGGTCTCCTAACGTTGTTTATCACCTCACCATGGTCCCCCCTCTCTCTAGCACTCTCTTTCTCTCTCTAGGACTTCCTCTCTCTTCAGAATTAGACTTAGGGGTGGTTTTTTTTTCTTTTCTGTTTTGCTTAATTTGTGGTCCTCTAACATTGTTTATCACCCCACCATGGCCCTCCTGTCTAGCACTCTCTCTCTCTCTCTCTAAGATTTTCTCTCTATTTCATGAAATGATGAACATATGTCAACTATTTCACATTAAATTTGATATAGAGCTATGCTAGAACAGTTTTTTCCAGTTTTTCAGATTTTTTGTAAGTTTTTTTTGATTTTTTTGGACATGGCTATCCCTAGCCAAGTCTGCTGGCCTGACTCGGCTGTGATCGACTGATCCCACCGATCTGGATCGTTTTGGGACCGGCTGATCCTATCTCGATCCTCGATTCCATCTTCCTTGGTTTGATCTCTACTTGTGAACCCGGCTTGGGCTTCAATTAAATTTTTTTTTGTGCTAATAGATCATATTTCCTCCCTGGAATCCTTAGCAGCCTGGATGTTTTCGCTAATATAAATTTCAGGTTGTTGATTCTAATGCTCAGGCTTCTGGATTAGGGAAATTTATCAGAGGCACTTTGAATGTCCTCCATTTCATCTCTTCATTTTCCCTTTTTTGATTTCTTTCCTGGTTGCGCCTTTCACATGTGCTGTGCTTCCATAGCTAGCTATGATAAAAGCCAATTTAAGGTTTGGTTGTAGGTCCTACTCATGCAAAATTGGCAATTCGGAGATTTCTAATGTCTTGTAGATATTTTGCTTAATTCTTAATAACTGTTATAGTTTATCTTGTATTCTCCTTTCTTCTCTTCAAGTTATAATGGGTCACAAGCCTTGTACCTATACCATGCTAAGTGAAATCTAGGCTGATCCAGAAGTGGACTATTAGAAGAAAATTGATTCAACTCTACCAGTCTGTTGGAGCCAGAGATCAAAAAGTCTAAGCTAAAAAATCTTGAAGCTAATGCATGCTATGTTATCAAAGGCGATGGAGGTGGTCGCAAGTCGCCTCGCTGCCTCAATCACCTCAATCTGGCCTCGTGAGCCCAGCCCACCTCCGCATGCTCCGGCCTGTTTGCTTTTTTGTTTAAATTTATTTAGACTTTTTGTTAATTTTATTTAAAATTGTTTGATTTTAGGAATGAATGAATTTAGGAAGTTTATTGATTTTATGTATGCATGTTTTGTGATATTAAGACATATATTTATATTTCTGAATTATATATAATATTTTAATAAATATCGCCTCAAATGCTTAGGCCATCACCTAGGCATTTGGGGCATGAGGCAACCCCTTGGTTGCCTCTCGCCTCTGACTATATAGAATGCAGGCGATAATGATTTGCTATTACCTAGCATAAAAAACTTTTTTCTAGGTCTTCACATAGATGGAAGTTGTTTTTTTATTAACTCTAGAACAGAAAGTTGACCAGGGTGTGTAGATGCAGTACATCACCAGTTCTTTCTGAAAGTTTTCTTGTGAGGGTATCTGCATACATTTTGGCTACTAGTCATTTCTGTTGGGCTTTCTTTCTATGAAGTTGTTCTGAAGTATTTGAAGACTATTAAATCATGATGTTTTGGGCATCTGCCGAAAAGAAATTGCATGATTTTGGAATTGGTAACTAAATATTGAATTGAGTTATGAAATGTTAATTATACTTGCTTTTGTGTGTTTTTTGTTCTCTTCTTTCAGTGTTAAAATGTACAAAATTCCACGGTAACTTTTTCTCTTCACTCAATGTTTGCAAAACATACAAAGTTCCACAAGAAATCTATGCTTTTGAGGGTGTCATGTACAAGTCTTTGAACTCAACTGGGTGGGGTGGGGTGGGAATGCGGAGGGACTTAATGTTCTGAGCTATCATATACAGTAGCAAATACTTTCTTTTCTCTGACAACTTTGAGAATCTATGTTTCTTAAGGAATTTTATATTTGTTGCTCAAGGGTTGGTACTATGCAAATGCCTGCTGAAATGATCTTGGCAACAGATTTCCAGATGATACTGAATGTTTTGAAAAGTGTACTTGTGCTATCTGCCAACGAGGGTCACTTTTGTGCATCAACTAAAAGTTATCTTCAAGAATGCTCAGTCCAGATTTGCGGCACAATATGAGATTTGGAAATGTGTTGGCAAGTAGCAGCGGAACAGTCATATCCAGAAAGTTGAATGTGTGTGTTTGAAGGCACTTTTTTAATTGAATAAGATTTGTTGATAGATTGATAAGCTGCTGGTAACACGACATCAAACTTAGTTTTACTTGCCAAAAAAAGAACCAGTTGAACCTAGAAAACCTCCCCCCTCTCTCTCCTAGGTCTGTACAGGACTAGAGGGACTTCCCTCCGGTTGAGCAGCACCGGATGGGGAGCGGCGGAAGCCCCTCCGGTTGCACAATACATGTCTCGTAACCGAAAGAAGGGGCGTCCGGTCACTTGTAGACCGGAGGGACCCTCCCTTCGGTGCACTGAAACTAGAGGGAGGCCCCTCTGGTAACATTTGACCGGAGAGGGAGCCCCCTCTGCATGGATGGCAGTGTCGGTTTCGGAAAATAAATCTGAAAAAAATCATAAACAAATAGAAAAATATAAATAATCACATAAAAAATAAAAAATTCATTAGATATGCATTTGACTGTAAAGAAATTGGATTAAGTGCAATAAACATGAAGTAGGCATTGAACATGTTAAATTAATATTCTTGAGTACATATTAAGCATGTAGTAGGTTCAAGCAGTACAATAAACCTAATTAGACACAATGAATGTTACAGAAATTAAATGATCGTTACCTAAATGATGATCACTAATATAGATAATAACTAGAAGAACCTTCTTCCTCATCGTCTGGCTTTTGATGTTGAGTCCCATAAAAATGTTGCATGTATTCTGTATATTCACTATAACCAAACAATGAGCTAGCCAAGTCCTGCATCCCTCTTTGGATTCCTCTTGGAGTGTAAGGTTGTTGGCTTGATTGGAATCCAGAATCAGCATAAGAATCTTGAGGATGAGAAGAGGAACTGGAATTCTTGTTGATGACCCCACCCATAAATGGCTGCTTCATGTTGGCCACCTCATAACTTGATGGATGCCCATAGTGACTCTGTGAATCATATCCTCGCTCACTATGACTGTATCCTCTGCCTGTGTCTACGTGGAAGGAGGAAGGAGCACCAGTAATGTCACCGCCAGTAGTAGCACCTGCAGTTGCACTGGGATGATGATGATCATCATCATCATCAGAACTATCAGAAACCAGTCGCCTTTTAGCTTTTGGGGATGTTTTTTTTCTGTTTTGGTGTGATTTTTTCATTCATCTTTGACACGAGTCCTTTTCCCCTTGGCGTGTGTCTCACATAAATTTGCTTCAACTGCTCAATTGTCGGGTCCTCTCGAGCATCAGCACTAGTCCTCTCAAATATACCATGCACTGATGTACTTCTTCTTAAGGATGGAGGTGGCTTGACCATTCTAGGAGTGACTGGCCTGCTATCTGATTCTGAGTGTCTAGCTGGCTCAAACTCAGGTTGCTCCTCAGTGTCATGAACAAATAAAGTTGGGTCCCTTCTCTGGTGCGCATGAGTCTCTCTGGCCCTCTTTGTTGCTCTTTTGAATTCTGGATCTCTTGGTTATCTTCATCTAGTATGCCCTGCCCATGTTCTATCATCAACATCAAAAACGGGCTCATCAACCTGCTCTCGTGTCTCCACCCAAGACTGTAAGGGATTATCATCAAATAAAGCGTTCACATCAATTTCTGGAGTTGCATCCTCTGCGACGCGTTTGTCCCTCAGCTGTTGTCTTATCTTCATGTTTTTTATTCTCGGTCTCATATTGTAGTGACAGTAAACCAATTTTTTTAACTGTTCAGCCTTTAGTCGATTGCGAACCTTTGAGTGTATAAGGTTGAACGTGTTCTAATTTCTTTCACATTGACTTGTCGATGTTGTTTGACTGAGCACCCTAATTGCAATGAAAGCTAATGCATTACTGTCCACATCTCGGTTGTTCACCATTATCCATCAGTCAGCTGTTCCACCAACCATAAACAAATAAATGTAAGATGTACTAATACATATTGAGGTTAAGAAAGCACAAAATTAAAATATATCTGGGCTCACTCTTCCCATAACGTATTGCAATTGGGAGTCAGAATATGTCCCAGTCCTCATTCTATAATAGTTAATCTACAAAGATAAAGTAATAGATTAACATAGTGACTTAAGTAAATTCTATACGTCTTATTGATAAAATCAATAAAGTCCAACCTCTACTTCGGCCTGAAGTCTCTTTTCTGGTGTCCTCGATAAACGACCAATGACTTTTAAAGTGTCTTGGAGCATCTCGCCATCAACATGTGCGTTAGCATTGTATATAAATCGAGGGTTGAGGAAATAACCTGCATTTGTGTATAGTTAACTAAATGTTAGATATAAAATAATGTAGGGCGAGTTTGATAAACGATTAAAGTCGACAGGGATGAGATATCCCTGGACGGGTGACTTGCTGAAATTAGGAGACGAAATGGGTCACTCTAGGTCGACCTATACCCATTACCCAGGGGTGTCGACCCTCGACCAATGCCCAGGGTATCCCTAGGACCTGGCCATAGCCTGGGTAGGTCGACCTATGGCCAGGTCCCAGGGATAGGTCGACCTATGCCCAGGTCCCAGAGATAGGTCAGGTGCAGAGCTCTTCAGTGCATTTGCGTATATGGTGGACTTACTCGGTTTTAACCCGGCAAGAGTAAGTGGCAGTTATCAAAGTAGAGCAAGCTAACTCCCATGGTATCCTACTTGTGATTATCCTAACCGTGCTACTTTAACCTGTAGTCAAAATAACCTAAAGAACAATGTATCAATACAATTAATCACTCACCAGCTGCATGCAAGTCGTGGTGTAATGTGTTGTCCCATCTATGGTCAATAATTTTCCACCACTTTGCATATTCTCTAGGAAGGGAATCCTGCAACTCTAATTTGGCACGGTCTATGGCCTCGTACAGATATCTCATATCATTCTTCTCATCGCCATCTACCATTCTTAGGACTTTCACGAGGGGTGTGACTACTTTCATGTACCGTGAGACCCTATCCCAAAATTTGTTGTCTTCCACGATGTGACAGACATCCAAATAATCCATCTGAGCATCAACATTAGACTTGTCTATGTATTCCCGCACGACATTGTGGTATATGAAAGCTTTCAGCTCATTCTTATACTTGTGCATAGACTCCAACGAAATGAAATTTGAATCAAATACGGATCATAACTATAAGGATAAAGTAGCAAGAATTGAGCTCAATCTTATACCTGTGCAAAGACTCCAAAGAAATAAAATTCGATGCAAATCTAGTTGGCCCTGCACGGATGATATCTCGCCCCCTACTTGCATGCTCCCTGAACAATATTCTAGGATGGCCATAAATATACTGGGTGATTTTCTGTGCCCTGTCAATTGTCTTCTTCACGTGATTTTCCTTCCCTATGTCTTCAAGTATCAGATCTAGACAATGTGCTGCACATGAGAGCCAATATAAATGTCTGCGCTTCTGCATCAATTTCTTACCAGCAGCCTTATAACTGGCTTCATTATCAGTCACTACTTGTATAATATTGTCATCTCCAATTTGGTCTACCATCTTATCCATCAAATGAAACAAATAAATGACATTTTTTTTTCATAATTTGATGCATCTATAGATTTAACAAATATTGTACCTTCGATACAATAGATCAAAAAGTTAATCATGGAATTATTTGTGATACCAGTCCAGCCATCACACATGATGGTGCATCCTCTCTCCATCCATATATGTTTGAAGCTTTCAACCTAGTCATGGAGCTCCTCAACCTCTCCCTCAAGGCCACGCCCGTATATGTCTCGACATGACGGGGCCTTCAAGCCAGGGCCAACATCTGCTATGGCATCTAGCATAGGTTGGAAATATTCACTTTCAGCTGCATGTGCAGGGACACCTACATGGAAAAACTATTTGTAAATACTTTTAAATGCATGTCTTGCAACTTCTTCTGATTTTTTTACCCCTCTCAATGCTTGCTTGATTTTAGGTTGTGTAGCATGGGGCCTTCTGTGCAGATAACTGTCCATGGGGTCTCCTCTCTGCGGGGCAGCACCAGTGTTAGGACGTTGTGCAGCTGTATTGGAGTAGGTCTCTGAACCTATGGGTGCTTTTCCTTTCCTTCGAGCGGCTTGTTTACGCTCCATTGCTTCAGTCAGCTCTGGATCTGAATCCTCAGTGCCTTCCTCATCATCATCCCTCCTTCCCCTTCTGTCCGAAATCTCCTTAGCAATTTCAGTCTCATCTTCAGCCTTCGTTGCATCCTCTCCTTTTTGCCCAAAAGGCACTAGCGCATTTCTTCTCGGACCTCTCAGGGACATCTGTCACATTGTCTCACCTCTCCTCTTTTCCCTGTCAAATGTTGCTTTCCTCTAGTAATTCCACCATGTATCTCCTTACCACAATATTTGTATTTCACTTTTGCATCAACTAAGGAGAGGTGGGCCCACCCCGGATCCTCCTGCCCTTACTGCTCCTGACTTTGTTCACGTCTAGGCATGATGTTGCATTAAGATAATCAAAGACGAATAGTTGTAAGTACAATGGAAAAAATATAATTCAACATAATAGAGCTTTAAATTATTCAATGAAGTTTAATTGAGTTTTAATTGACCTTAATTAAACTTAATTAGAGGAAAGTCCCAAATTTAATGGTGTAATTAGGACTTAATTATCAATTTTACCATAATCACCTTAAATTCTTTAATGAAGTTTAATTGAACTTTAATTGACCCTCACTAAACCTAATTGGATAAAAGTCCCAAATTTAAGGAACTAATTAGGGTTTAATTTGGAGTCTTAACATATTTCATGGTTTAAAATTAGCCTACAACAAAAAAACTAACCTACAACAAAAAAAACTTTCAAACCCACCAAAAAAACACAAAACAAAACAAACCCCAACCTCCCCCTCAAGAAAACGCAGCTAGACGGCACTTCTTTACGGCGACGGCGGCAGCAAACCTTGCAGTCTCCCTCACCCTGCAGCATAGCAGTAGCACCCAGCATAGCAGTAGCATCAGCCCCTCAGCAGCTCCCTCACCCTTGCAGTAGGACCCTTTCTCCCTCGGATCTGAGGGAGAATAGGAAGAGGGGAGTTGACATGGGTTTCGGCCGAAACCGGACCGTTTCCAGCCGAAACCGTCCGGTTTCGGTCCGAAACCTGTAAGTTTCGGGCGAAACCCCCGAAACCATTAATAATATTTTTAATGTTTCGGACCTTACAG
The DNA here is from genome assembly GCA_022559845.1 of Amorphophallus konjac. Classification (NCBI taxonomy): domain Eukaryota; kingdom Viridiplantae; phylum Streptophyta; class Magnoliopsida; order Alismatales; family Araceae; genus Amorphophallus; species Amorphophallus konjac. The sequence continues at coordinate 430,774,028 of CM040122.1, read as the reverse complement.
TGAGCAGGTCTGGTATCGTTTCGGTTACGGCCGAAACCGATACGTTTCGGTTGAAACATATCGGTTTCAGTCAATACTGTCAACCATGCCCCCTCTGGGCCCTCTTCTCATGCGAACAAAAAAAAAGAAAAGAAAGAAGAAGAAGAAGATAAGGGGGGGGGGGAGGAGAAAAGAGTTTTTTTTACCACCTTCCACTAGAGGTGCAATACCAAAGAAGCCTCCACCGGAGGCATCACATCTCCCACTTCCCAACACCTATGAAAGGAAGGGAGTGACCGACACTCAGAGGGGACTGCAGGTCAATGAAGAAGAGAACACCAGCGAAGATTACTTCTCAAGGTGGGAGTTGGGTGCAAGAAGTAGGAGGTGAAGGAAGGTCCAGTCACCACCCTCAAAGCCCCCCTGGTGGGTTATGGTCACCTCTGTTTGCAGTGGTGAGCCTAAGGAATGCCTCACCCCCTATTGTTATAAGGAAGAAAATGCCTTCTGCATGAAAGACTGCAAGTCTCAGAAATGTTCAAGGTTTTGAGAACATGTAGACAATTGTAGAAATGTCCCTTGATGGTGAATATTGCGTAAAAACCCTTGAAATGTGAAAATTTTTAGAAAAGATCTCGGAAGGTCCACAAATTATAGAAAAATCCTTACTGGTCAGAAAATTGCAGAAAAATGCTTGAAATATGAAAAATTGCAGAAAACCCCAAAATATCAAGAAATGAAGAAATATTTCTGCTTGTGGGAAAATTGCATGAAAGCCTTTAATCAACCCAGAAACTGCACAAAGCTCCGGGCCTATCTAGAAATTTACCTCAAGATTGTTCCGGTTCGCGCCGTTTGCACGACTCGGTGTAGCGGGACCACGTCACTTCCCTGAAGTGACATGCTCTCTCCTAAGTCCGGCTTAAGGCTAGTCATCCAGTTCTACCATCTTTTCTTGACCAAGAACTCTCATAATCCAAATGCCAAGAATGACATAAATCTCTTGGAAAGTCACTAAGTGACGGAAATATTTCGAAAAGTCAAAAAATGACAGGAATATCCATGAAAGTCAAGAAATGACATGGATGCCCCCAAAAGTCAAGAGATGACCGGGCTACCCCGGAAGATCAACAAATGACAGAAGCATATCGGATAGTCAAGAAATGACAGCAATGCCCGTGACAATCGAGAGATTACAGAGATGTCTTGGAAAGTTAAGAAATAACAGATACATTTAGGAGAATAAAAAAATTACAAAAATATCTAGAAAGAGTCAAAAATTGCAAAAATATCAAAGAAGGGTCTGAAATTGTAAAAATACCCACAAAGGGTAAAATGGTAGAAATACCAAAAAAGTGTTTGAAATTGTAAAAATATCCCGAAAGGGTCAGAAATTATAGAAATATTGAAAAAGGGTTTGAAATTGCAAAAATATTCAGAAAGGGTTAGAAGTTATAGAAATACCCCGAAAGGCTCAGAAAAGGTAGAAATATCTAGAGTTCTTTTGAAACTGCAAGAATATCCCGATGCTCGGAAAACTTGTAGAAATATCCTGATGTTGAAAAAATTACAAATATATCCCGTCTTAGGCAGAAATGTTCTTTATGGACATCAAATTAACTTAAGAGTCCAATCACAATTAAAAGAGTGATCATGATCACGAAACAATTCCGACAATGATCATCTTGGCGATCTAACAATCCGATCGTGATGAAATTGAAATTCAACTGTCCGATCAAAGGATAGAAGCAAATTCAATGATCCGATCAGGCCAAAACTAAATTCAAAGGTCCCAATGCAGATTAAAACAAATTCAAACAGTTTGATCCCAACCTGATGTAATCCCGAATACCCAATTACATAATTAGGACCATATGTAAAGGTTTTGAAAGATCAATTGTAATTCAAATTACATGTGTCCAAGGAAATAAAGTCTTCAAATTTCTTTGTAAGAGTATGTACCCGTAATGGGAGATTATCAAGGTCTTTCGTATCACAATGTATAGAGGCAAAAGACATTCTTTGACAGTTAATCAAAGGTGTTCGAACTTACTCCGATTTAAATTAACATCGACTTCGGTCGGTGGGGAAAAGTTCAATACACAAGTCTTAAATCATCTGATAAACTTGAAACATGAAATAAATAAATAAAAATAAATATATTGATGATACTTGGAATCTCTCCAAAAAAAATTCATCATCAGTGTGCTCGCATTTTTCGCGCGTTAAACAACCCCTAACACACCATGTAGACAACACACCGGTAAAATACTCTTTTCTTGCAAGGCCATAAACCCTAATCCACTGTGAATGGATGAACCTGAGAGTGTAAATGACCTAAGAAAAGCTGAGCCTAACTTAGCACGCACTTTGATTTGGCAATTGCAAGCTTGAGCTTGACTTTTTTAACAATTAGGGAGCTCAAGCATGGCTTGGTTGGATATGAACGTCATGGTGCATTCTTTTTTTTTTTCTATCTCTTCTCCTGTCTTATGTTTTTTTTTTTTGGGGGGGGGGGGGGGCTGTTGTTCTTGGTCTTTAGAGGGGAGGGGTGTTCACATTTTGTTCAAACTGATAAATCAAACTGAACCAAACCAAAATTGTGTGAGGATAACTTAGTTTTGCTAAAAAATCTATGTGGAAACCAAAATTGAACTATTTTGTTTTAATTTTTTTTGTGCTTAGACTATTACATGTTGGCAATTTCCATAAAATGGATCTTTATCCAATTGCCATTAAATGTATGCACTCTTCCTCCTCTCCTTCCAATCCCACATCAGAAAACATGTGGGAGGAGATGGGAGAAGTTCTATAAATGTTGGCCAAGCTCTAGCTAGCTAACCAGCGAGGACCAACATGCCTTGTGATGTTGAGCGAAACCCGTGACGTCAAATGACGGACTCGATTGACGTTTTGCATGGTTACATTATTTACATGGACGGCGATCGGAGTCATTGCGGCGTCCTTTTTTAGTTTTATTATGTATGTTACCTTTATTTAGTCTAATCTAGTGGTCTCAAGTGGATAGGGTTAAGTCTCTAATTTTCGTTATTTTATTGGGCTCATTTGGAGCTAAGTCTGTGTCTTACCATTTTTCTATACTTTTTATTTCTCGAGTCTAAGGGTAAAGTCGTCCAAGAGGGTCATATTAGGTTTAGGGTTAGCTTAATTTCTATAAATAGTATTGTAATCCCAATCCCACCTTTTCAATTAATGAAGAATTTTCGATTGCGAATTTCGTGACACCCCCCCCCCCCCCCCGCGTGAGAGGGAGGGCGAGAGGTCTACACCCCCACCTCTACCAAACCTTTGTGGCTGTTCAGCGCTGTCGCCATCGTCACCTGTCTATCCCAAACCCTAGCTGCCATCTCCTTCTTCATCCACCATTGTTCTAGCGACAACCACACATCAATGTTGGCCTTTCTTCTTCCTTTTCTTCATGCCGTGTTCAGGTCCCCCCTGTAACTTAGCTTGCGACCCCCATCACCCTGCCACCCTGCCGTCGTCATGCAGCCCTCGACGACGCCGATTGTTGAGCGGTGCCCTTGCTTTGGTTGATTCTGGTGCCAACATGCAGAGTTTGATGTATCGACTGTACCGCACGTACCACTTTTCTGATGGTACGATATGGTACAGTTGGTACCACAACCATGTTGTTGTCGAGCCACTATTGTCGTTGGAGAAGTTAGCCTGCCGCTGTTGAAACTCCATCTCCTGTATCGCATGCGTACCACAGATCGACCCTATTGGCTTTAGGTTGGTACGGTTCGGTACTTGCGATTCGCACTAGTATGGACCGGTATGTCAAACCTTGCCAACAAGCCCGTCTCCACCACATCCTGCAACTTCCGCTACCACCTCTCTGTCCATCACTCTATGCAACCGCCCCCACGGCCCTGTCCGTGCCTTGCCACCGATCGTGCTGGCACTGCAGCAGCCAGAGCACCATCGCGCTAGCTCCCGCCATTTACCCCTTTGTGCAGTAGTAAATCCCTTTCTGTCGGCCACCCGTCCACTTGTACAGAGTCTGCTGCCCCACCCCCAAATTGCAACAACCTAGACCTACAACTGACCCCATCACTGCGCCCTTCGTTCACTTGGACACACAACCACCGCGGCCCTATTCCCCTTTGTTCTACCTCACCACCACACCCTGCTACCACACCCTGCCCTGTAGCATTCAAGAGGTCTAGGGCAGCCCACCCTGAAGGTCCACCTGCACTCAAGAGATGCCCAGCTTGAGCCGCACAGTCGGCCCAATAGCGCCCAAGGTAGCAGTCCAGTCTGGCCCAGTCAGGCCCATCTGGAGATCCGACTCATCATCGAGGCGCATTCTGCTCCACATCAATTTGATTGGAGGGGGAACCAGTTTATTCTATTAAATTGGGGTTCTAAGTAATCCCCTACACGTGCCAAATGAATTTCAATTTCGTCGTATGTTTGCTGAACGAGAAGTGGACAAAAATAATTATAGATGGGGAGCATCGGGATAATTATGTCTCTCGGACTATTGTTGATTTCTTATTGAGAATCAGTGAAATTATTATTGAGGGTGATCGAGCTCTTGTCAAGTTCCATCGACAGTTTACAGGTGGAACCCCATTGAAAATTGTTAGTTATTTTGATGGAGCATGGTGCACTATTGATTCTTCGAGATTCTACATTACCTTGGGACAAGAGTGGATGAAAGAGCGACATATTATTATAGATCTTGATCAATCTAGTTGTATTATCCAACGACCGCATTTAAGGGGTAAATTTTGTTTTCCCAAATATATTTCTATCAGTGTCAAGCCAGTGGTTCTAGAGTAGACTGAGACAAGTGGAGAGCCAACATAGTTGGCAATCATTGCTCAGGTTGAACCGTGTGTGTGTGGAGCCTATGGTTGATGTCGTCGCTTGGGATGTTGCACTATTTGCCGAGTCTGGACTTCATTGGATATGTGATTATGTGTTTGAGACAATCCCATTATTGGCAGCTGCCAGTAATCAACATGATATGGTTTCATGGGATCCGACATGATTGATGCAGACTTTGGCTTACTATCTGAGCACATGTTCGAGGTCCAGGATGTTCCATGGCACCTTCTTCCTGTTACATATGTGGATTTTACCAGGGATCAATGTGTCTGTGATGTGATATGGTGCGATTTTGGCGCACACATTTAGTGCGGACTCCAACTTTTCAGATTGCATATCAGTTTGGCTATCCCCATGGAGATATTAGTAGCGCATGGCTTCGTCGTCTCCTAGTTGTTGTATGGATATTGCAACACTTTGAAACTCGAGGATGATTTTTTTTGAACCAGGGGAGATTGATGCGGAGCGAGACTCGTGACGTCAAACGACAGACTTGATTGACATTTCGCATGGTTATATTATTTACATGGACGGCGATCGGAGTCATGGTGGCATCTTTTTTTTATTATGCATTTTACTTTTTTTTGAGTCTTCAGATATCTCTATGGAGACATTAGTGGTCTCAAGTGGATAGGGTTAAGTCTTTAATTTTCGTAATTTTATTATGCTCATTTGGAGCTAAGTCCGTGTTTTTCTATTGTTTTGTAATTTTTGGTGTGATTTTTGCACTATTTTTTGAGTCTAGGAGTAAAGTCGTCCATAAGGGTCATGTTAGGATTAGGGTTAACCTAACTCTTATAAATAGTCATGTAATCTCACTTTTCCAATTAATGAAGAATTTTTGAGTGCGAATTTCGTGTAGTTTTTTCCTTCTCTGCGATGGAGAGGAGATAATCTTCAGAGGAGGCCCTACACCCCCACCTATATCCCAAACTTTTGCATCATTTCTGTTCCGCGTCACCCTTGCATGATGAAGAGCGCATTTAAAGGTACTTTCTCGAAGTGGTTTCATTTTTAGGTCATACAGAGATGTTAACATAGTCGTTCAAAGATGCTAAGATTATTGAAATTGTCTACATTTGAGTGGGAAAAACGAAGACAAGCGTAAAGGTGATGGCATGGTGTAAGTCTTGAGTACCAGATGTTTTAACCTTTTAAATAATTAAATTCAAAATGGCCACTTTAGTTATCTGAGATATTTTCATCTAATTAATTGTTACATATTCATGAAATCAAGTCTTATTTATAGGAAGAAATGTTATTGAGTCTTCAGAGAAAAAGAAGGGGCGGGCAATTCTGGAGAAGAGGAAAGAGAAGTGGAAGAACTATGTTTTCCTTTTGATTTCTCAATTCCTTCTTTTGTTCTTAGTTCTCTTGTTGATTTGATTGATTCTGAATCAGCAATTGGCTGATCCAATGAGATTGACAAATAGAGCTTGATTGGCCTAGGAACCTGATTCAATTGTGCATACTTGTTTGAGAAAGAAATATATAACTCAGAATAAAAAATGGCATAACCAGATCCCGTGACTACTGGCTTTTGTAGTTGCTAAGGTAGTATAGTCCGTTGTATTCAGCTGGTTCACAGGTATTCACTCATGTTCAGATTGATGTTGGCCCTATAGAAGCCAATTTTCTTCTCTCTATCTGCTGGTTCTTTTGGGTTTTAGTTGATGGCATTTCCCCCCGTAAGTACATAAGTTGGGTGACTTTCCCTTCCATCTCTCATTACCCCCATCTCCTTTTGAATATTGGAGAAGGGACAAGGATATGTAACTTCATCATATGTGAAGTTTGCCCAAATTGATTTGGAATTCAATAATTTAAAGCATGCACAAAAAACCAAGAGCAGTTTTTACGTTGCTTTAATCCTGTTCTTTCCAAAACTGTCAAAACCAAGTTTCTATTTCCATCAAAACAACTTTTTAATGTGTTACCTTCATGAATGATAGGCCATGTTGGAGTTTACCTCCCCCCTAGAAATACAAGCTTTGTTTCTGATTTTAGAATTTAATGAGTAAAAAAAAATACCTACCGAAAAAAAAACTTCTCTCCAAGAGAAAGGGATGACGGGAGTTTCAGCACTTCTTGAAATCAGACTAATGCAATTCTGGATGATTGGGAATAGGTTATAGATGAGTTTATATAGTACATAAAATGCTGATGGACAATTCATTGGGAAGAATGTGCCTTTTATGGAAGGGATATGGAGTTGAAAGCTGAATATTGTTTGTACTCTAATGACAAATTTGACTCCTTCCCTTGCCAATTGACGCACAGATGATCAGGATTTGTTATCCTCTTCTGGGCTGACAATATTGCAGTGGAGGGTGATGGTGTACTCCCCTCAAACATTCTGACCTCAAACTGCATTTTGAGATGTGCTCTGTCTTTAACCATTGTTTTCTATTGGGTCAACAATGTTAACTACTAGGCTCTTTGAGGTTTATCTGCATGAATGAGTGTGGTTTGCCTGTGAACAATTTTCTGGAGCATCATGTCCTGGTTTTGGCTGAAAGATTGACATTCTGTGATCATTTTGGAGATTGTGTGCATGTTTGCTATTGAGAATTTAAATATCATAAGGCTTCATATTCAGGCAAGTCTAGATTCTTTTGTTTGAAATATTTGATATCGATTTTGAAAATTATACCAGTGTGTTAACAACTTAAAATCTGCATGATCTCATCTTCATTTTTTTAAATTTTATGAGCTCTGCATCTCAAATAATAATGGATTGCTATTCCCTGAGATCTCTCAGGGATCTCGTTCTTCTCAGGGTCTTGAGATGAAACTGAGACCAGGATGAAAAAGAAGAGGGAAAATGAGGAGGAAGAGGAAAAATAAAAAGTAGAAGAAAAAGAGGAATAGGAGATGATGATCGTGGAGGAAGAGGTAGAAGTAGGATGAGGAAGAGATGGACAAGGTGGAGATGAATACAAAGGGAAGGAGAAGATTTTTGGAGGGGGAATATATGGAGGAGAAGCTGAAGGAAAAGGAGATGGTGATAATGATGTCGCTGTTGGCGATCATGGTAGTGGAGGTGGAATAGAATGAGGGATGAGAAAAGGAAGAGGAGGAAGAGACGAAGAACAAATAAAATGAAGATGGAGGAGTAGGTGAACCGTTGGAAGCAAGTTTTGATATCTCTTTGGGATATTTTTGCTTTGACCTGCTGAGATATGGAATGACAAGTGAGCAAGGGCTAGTTAGGGCGTTCCCCGTAAGCAACGCGCTGCAATGGCGCCCGATTGCGGTGTCAAATAGGCAAGGGTTCTCGTGTGGGGTTGGACGCACACGGGTAAAGAAGCAAGTCCAAAAACATAGGATCCGTCTAGTTACTTGGAATGTAGGAACTTTAACAGGTAAGGGTTTAGAATTAGTTAAGTTAATGAAGGACAGGAGGGTTAACATAGCTTGCCTACAAGAAACTAGGTGGAAAGGATATAAAGCTAAAGACATTGATGGATATAAAATTTGGTATACGGGTAATAATAACTCTAGAAATGGTGTTGCTATAATAATAGATAAAAACTTAAAAGATAGAGTTGTGGAAGTAAATAGATTTTGGGATAGACTAATGTTAATTAAACTTATCTTAGGTGAGGATTTTTTGAATATAATTAGTGCATATGCACCTCAAGTAGGATTAGAAGAGAGCATTAAAAAGTAATTTTGGGAGGTTATTGATAGTTTGATCCAAAATATCCCTAGTGAAGAGAATCTTTATTTGGAGGGGATCTTAATGGTCATGTGGGTATAGATAATAGAGGCTATGAGAGGATTCATGGAGGGTTTGGTTTTGGCAATAGAAATGATATGGGTAACACTATTCTTGATTTTGCTGTGGCCTATGATCTAGCAATTACTAATACCTTCTTTAAGAAGAGGGACGAACACTTAATAACATACAAGAGTGGAACACATATAAGTCGAATTGACTATTTTCTCATTAGGAAGGTCAATAGAGTCTTATGTAAAGATTGTAAAGTTATTTCTGATGAGAGTCTAGTCCCTCAACATAGGTTGTTAGTAATGGATGTCACTATCCCTAAATTCAAAAGAAAGATCATTATAAATAATTATTCCAAGATTAAATGGTGGAATTTAAAAGGTAAAAGTTTAGAAACATTTAAAAATCATCTATTAAAGGAAAATATTTGGAATTTAGAACAAGAAACTAATGTAATGTGGAATAATGTTACAAATTGTATAACGAGGGTTGCAAAACAACTCTTAGGCGAATCTAAAGGTAAAAAGAATTTAGACAAAGAGACTTGGTGGTGGAGTGTGGAAATCTAAAATACCATTAGAGTAAAAAAGGAATGCTTTAAAGTTTGGCAAACTAACAAAAATGACCAAACCCTAGAAGCCTATAAAATCGCTAAAAAGAGAGCTAAGAAAATAGTTAGCGAAGTTAAATCAAAGGCATTTGAAGATTTATATAATAAATTAGGAACCCGAGAGGGTGAAAAGGACATATTTAAACTTGCTAAATTAAGAGAAAGGAAAACTAGAGATTTAGATCATGTTCGGTGCATTAAAGGTGAAGATCAAAGGGTTTTAACTAAGGATCTTGAGATTAAAGGGAGGTGACATAGCTATTTTCAGAAGTTACTTAATGGAGATTCCGTCAAGGATTTATCTCTAGAAGGTACCCAAGAGTCCACAATATTTGATAAATATCAATATTTCAGGCGTATTAAGATGTCAGAAGTGGAGGATGCTTTAAGGAAAATGAAAGTGGGCAAGGCCTTAGGATTAGATGGCTTACCTATTGAAGTATGGAAAGGCCTAGGAGATATTGGTATTCAGTGGCTAACTAAATTTTTTAATAAAATTTTAAAGGAACGGAGAATACCAGAAATTTGGAGAAAAAGTGTTGTAGTTCCTTTCTATAAAAACAAAGGAGATATTCAAAGTTGTAATAATTATCGTGGAATTAAGCTTATGTGTCATACTATGAAACTTTGGGAAAGAGTAATTGAAAAACGCCTCCGATGTATGACTACTGTATCGGAAAATCAGTTTGGTTTTATGCCAAATAGATCTTCTACAGAAGCTATTTTCTTACTACGGCAGCTAATGGAGAAGTATAGAGAGATGAGAAAAGATTTGTATATAATTTTTCTTGATTTAGAGAAGGCGTACGATCGAGTACCGAGAGAATTGATTTGGTGGACATTAAGAAAGAAAGGAATCTCTCAAGGATATGTTGATTTGATTAAAGATATGTACGGCAGTGCTATTACTAGTGTTCAAACTATTACTGGGGAGACTAGTGAATTTCCCGTTTCTATAGGTTTGCATCAAGGTTCTGCACTAAGTCCGTATCTCTTTGCCTTAGTTATGGATGAAGTAACTAAACAATTACATGAGGATATCCCTTGGTGTATGCTATTTGCAGACGATATTGTTTTAATTTATGAGAGTATTGATGCTCTAAATGCTAAGTTAGAGTGTTGGAGACTTGCCTTGGAGTCTAAAGGTTTTAAAATTAGTAGGAGTAAGTCAGAGTTTATGCACTGTAATTTTAGTAATGGGAGAGTGGTTCAAGAAGGCATGGTTCTAATTGATGGACATAACATTCCGAAGAGTAGTAGCGTTCGATATTTAGGGTCTATCATACAAGAGAATGGGGAGATTTATGATGACATTACGCATAGGATTAAGGCAGGCTGGTTAAGATGGAGAAGTGCATCAGGTGTCCTTTGTGATCGTCGTATGCCTGTGAAACTCAAAGGGAGGTTTTATAGAACGGCTGTGAGACCTGCTTTGTTATATGGTACCGAGTGTTGGGCAGTACGAAAGGAACACATCCACAAAATGTGTGTAGTATAGATGAGGATGTTGAGATGGATGTGTGGCAAGACTAAGAAAGACAAGATTAAGAATGAGCGCATCCGTAAGGTTAGGGATAACTCCAATTGATAGCAAAATGAGAGAAAATAGACTCAGGTGGTTTGGACATGTGTTTCGTTGCCCTAACTCAGCGTCGGTTAAAAGATGTGACCAAATCTTAGTGGATGCTAGTAAAAGAGCTCGAGGAAGACCTAAAATGAGATGGTGCGATGTTATTAGGAAGGACATTAGTTCCTTGAGTTTAAATATGAATATTGCACTTGATAGAAATCTTTGGCGGAACAGGATTCATGTAGCCGACCCCAATTAATTGGGATAAGGCTCTGATGATGATGATGGTTGCTGTGTGATCTTTGTGCAATGGTTTATTTGAAAGGCATGTATGACTGCTCCTAAAATTATCGTTTGAAAATCCAATTGCGCACTCTTCCTAACGTGCGATCTGCATCATTCCTCTTCTCTTATCAGTGAGATGTTCTTGTTTGCTTCAGGTATCACTATGTCCTCTATAATATATAGTTTATACATTTTGGCATCAGGATGATATAGTCATTGAAGTCTGCTGATGTTACTGGTTGTTGCTTGACTGCTTGAGCGGTGGACTTTTCAAGTTCTGTTGGACCTTGAAGCCTATCCTTGCTGGAACCTTCCGACATTACAAGCTTAAAAAGGCAATACAATTAATGTGCTCTGATGACTGGCCCTGGATATATATATGGCCAAATCATGTGCAATATTTATTTTACATTTTCTAGCACTGCCAATGTTCAGAATAGTTAATTACTCATTAACATTTTGGTTTAATAACCCTTTGGTTTGTGTTTAGTGAACCAGCTCAAATTTGAGTTTGCATGTTGCAGAATGAAGCTCATAAATTGGTTCCAACATTCCAGCTGTAATTAGCATATTTAGTTGGAAGATTAGTCGAGCACCAGTATTGCATTGAAGCTTGGACCAGTAGACAGCTATGACGCTGGAAGATTTCTTTACTCTCTCTGAAATGAAGGATGGGCTTGCTACTCTTAATAGAGTTGAAGAGCTGCTCGTTGTGATGCAAAATCAGAAGGATTGTGTTAAAGGTCTTATAGGTGATGCTGCAAGACAGTGGACAACTGTTGCAAACATTTTAGCCATTACAGAAAATGAGGACTGCCTTGATCACTTTATGCAGTTGAATGGGCTCTCATTTCTGAGCAATTGGCTCCAGGAAGCTCGAAAGTGCAGTGTTGATAATAGTGACTGCTCTGTGGAAGAATTGATTAGTGCCTTACTTCGAGCACTGGATAAGCTTCCTGTAGATAAAGAAAAGTTGTCTGCCTCTGGAGTTGGTGTAACTGTCAAACAACTTCATGGTCACATGAGCTATAGTGTCCAAGGGAAGGCAAGAACTTTGTGTGACAAGTGGAAACATGTGGAGGATAATGATTCAGAACACCAGACTGTAAATGAAAATTCTCCAGCTTGTGATAATGGAAATAAACATTCAACCGAGACAGTCAGTGCAGAGGGTTTACAATCAAATACAGTTCTCAAGATTTCTCCATCTGATAAGGTTTCTGATGAAAATGCTAAAATTTGCTCAAGTAGTTCACCGGCTGCTACTGCCGAGGATACAAAAGTCTCATTTAATCGAAGTTCCTCTCATAGCACTTCAAATTCTTCAGAAAGAAATGGAGTTTCAGAAGAAATGAACGTAGTGGCTTCTTCACATCTGTTCAATCCTTGTGAAGAAAGCCTGCCCGGTAAGGAGTCTCTCTGTCCTGAAACAGGGGTGGCATCCACCAGTACATGTGGTTCTCCAGTGTCTAGAGGAAGAAATGTTGAACAGCTGGATGTTTCAGATGGAAAAGATGCATCTGATGGTCCAGAAGATATGGATATTGAAGTGAATATGAAAGAAGTTAGCCCATGTAGAAGTAGTGAGAAGGAGATGTGCGTCACTTCTGCTGAGGCTTCTTTTCTCAAGAAGGGTGATATAGGAATGACCAGTGAGAGTAACGTGGATGAGGGTGATTTAATTTCAAAGGTAGACAAGAGTGTGGAGTGTAAGGTTTCAAGTGCCTTGAAGTCACCAGTTAATGTCAATATAGTACATGAGATTGACGAGAGAAGATCAGAAATAGGACTGGAATACTGTGAGATGGATGCATTGGAGGTTGCACGACAGGTTGCTATAGAAGTAGAACGTGAGGTTGTGGACTATAGAGAGCCATTCTGTAGTTCTTCTCCTGAGGTAATCTCACGAGGTGAAATTGTGGAGTCTTGTAGCTCGGATCTTGCGGAGAATGAACATGGCAAACCAGTTGGTGAACAGCTGAGTGGAAATGAATTACCTAGTAGAAAAGATCTTTCATATGATTCCTCTTTAAGGAACAGCACAAGAACAACAGACGATGTTGATATTAAAGATTCTGTACATGATCCAGAATCTCCAAAATCAGCTTCAGTTCTGCAGTCTGTTGGCAACGTGGACAAGAACAAGTGCGAGTTTGATCTGAATGAGGATGTCTGTTCTCAGGAAAATGATTCTCAGATGGTTCCAACAGCTTGCACCATCAACTTGTCAACACCAATACTTGTGGCTGCATCAAAGGGAGCTCCCAGTTTGCCTGTTGCCCCTCTCCATTTTGAAGGGGAACTGGGATGGAAAGGTTCTGCAGCCACAAGTGCCTTCCGCCCTGCATCCCCTCGGAGAACATCTGATGGTGAGAGGACTGCCTGCGGTCCAAAACAGAAGGCCAATTTTCTGAAAATTGATTTGAATGTGGCTGAAGGTGAGGATGATGTTGCAGTTGATCACCCAATAAACAAGCATAACCCTCTTTCATCCTGCATATCTTTAGACAAATCATCCACCGAAACAAGTTCAAGAGCAGAAAGGTTTGAGTTGGACCTTAATCGTATTGGAGATGAGGACACGTTGCTAAATCAGCCATCCCATTGGAGGCCTAGTCACCAAAATGGAAACTGTAGCCCATCTCCTGCTTCATCATCCTCTTCAAGGCAGCCTTCAATGAGAGATTTTGACTTAAATGACAATCCATCATTATTTGATGCCTGTGGTCAAAATACTACTGGTAAATCATCTTCTAAAGAGACAAGCACATATGGAAGCTACAAATTTGATGATCCTGTTATCACAATCATGGGTTCCAGAATGTCAGTTGAAAGAAAAGAGCCTGTTAATCAAGCTCCGCTGTCCTTCTTGGGAAATGGTCTTGGTATGGATTCAGCAATTAGAGCATCAGCGTCTTATCCTCCTGTGCCGCCACATGCATATGGTTACCATGGGCTTCAAATGGGGCCTGCTATGCCTATCCCACCAGGCCTTTATGGACCTGGATCCATTCCCTACATGGTAGATTCAAGGGGGGCCACAGTGATACCACAGATATTGGGGTCAGCTGGTTTCAGTGGCGCAACACCTACAAGACCCCACTTTCTCATGGGTGTTCCTGGTGCACCATCAGGGTTGAATATGGTTGGTAGTGTTTCGCAGCCCAGCTTTGATTTGAATGCTGGCACCGCACCAGCTGAAGGTGGGAATAAAGAAGTGGGGAGTTTTAAGCAATTATTTATGCAAGGGAACAGTGGGTTGGAAGATCACATGACATCTGCCTCACAGCCTGCCGGCCCAGGCATGGTGTTGAAACGGAAGGAGCCAGACCGTGGGTGGGAGCCTTACTCATTTGGGCCGGGCTACAAGCAGGCAACTTGGCAATAGTTTCTTCTCTCTGATGGAGCATATTTATTCAATATACTTTACTAGAGCTTCTTACTCTCTCGAATTTGCCTGGGTGGTTCGAAGGGTTGACACTACATGGCCTGGGAAACGGATGCTCCCTTTTGCTGTGGAGGGTGCTTAACTTGGTTAATAAGGCCAGATGAAGTTGTTGGGATTGACTGCTAGGACAAGAATTCTAGCTTTTTTCTCCTCCACTTTTTCTATTTTGTAATTATAGGGGGGATTGAGTTCGTGTATCTGTACATCTCTCTTAAATACTCTTAACATAGCAAATCAAAGTTAATTACCTGGATTATTTTTGTGGGTATACCATAATGGGAATCATTCTTTCATTGATTGATTACCTTTGAAGTATTTCTTGAAGAAGCTGAAACAAGGTGTCCATAAACTCAAGGTACCTCACTTTTGTTATTTGGACCGGCTGTTTGCCCCCCCTTTTTTCTCCAACGGTCTGGCAGACCTTTTGAAGTTGTACTGTTGAAAAGTATCGCTCATAGTGGTTTCTGTTGCTTCTTCAAACCCCCTACCCCATATGTTTTGTTGTTTTGACACTGCCAACTTAGCTCAGAATTTTCTGTTCTCATCTCAAGACGGTGAATATTTCCCTTCTGACGTTTGTTTTTGGAATGGATGATCCATGGGGATTCTCCGAAACCTTCTTCCTTCAACTGTAAAACGCACCTTGGTGGTCACAGCTTATCCTCATGTTATTGTGCGTGGGCACTTGCCTCGCTACGCCCCCGCGTCCTAGGGATGTTAAAGGATACCCAAATTTTTTTTAAGCATTATGTTAAAAAGGATATGTTTACATCCCAAAACTCTCGGATGAGGATGCACATGATTCCAGATCTGTTTATCCGTCTGTTTCTTTTATTACGCTTCTTAGCTGTCGATAATAGCTGATCTATTATAAGGAAAGCTTCAATATGTGCCTTTTTATTTAATATTTGTGGTTCATGAATTCAACTTAACCCTCTTTGTGCACATCGAAATGATATAAGGTATTCTCCTGTGCCTCTTAAATTTGGGCAGGTAGCAATTGTGGATATTAACATTGAAAGACATTTAGGCATGTGGGTTGTGCTTGCGAAATAACTTAAACGTATTTTTGTAGAAAAATGTAGTAAACAAAGAGTACTTAAACAGACCAGTGTATGAGACGTCCGTTGACATCCGTAGGTTCTTGATCGGGGCGCGGTTATGAGCTGAATTTTATGTTCTTCACGTGAAAGCAAAAAGCGAGAACTTTCAGCTCTGTTCCAATCTGAACGCCCATCCGGATAAGTTTCCCAAATACAAGGTCTCGGAGTCTATGGGAACTTAGACACTAAATTGAAGTATCTCATTGGCGAGTGAGAAATTTTCTTCCAACCAGAAAAAAGGATCAGAGTTGCTTTCTTACCGAGAACTGTAATTTGTCTATGAATTATGTAAGGGTCAGTTTAAAAGCTGTTTTTTTAAGTTTTGGATATGAGATTATATTGGGAGTCACTTCTAGACCAATAATAAAATACGAAGAATGTCACGGTATCTATTATTTTTTATTTTGTCACTCTTATTTACTCAATATGAGTGACGTTGATTCACTGCATTGCATAGTCTGATAAATCGGATGGCACAAAAAATGTGACAAATGAGGAAGCGAAACAGATACGACGCCATAGCATTCCTTACAAGATATTATACCCGTTTGGGCCAGCACGAAATGTGACGTCTTGTAACACATTGTTCTCAGAGATAAAGATTGGAGTTTGATCTTCTTTCGATTCTTCTCTTGGGGGTATGTCTTGAGTCATTGGTTCCTGGTACGACCTCTTCTGCCATCGAGGAATGATACCCATACGGCACGTCATGGCAAAGAACCGGACTGTAAAAAGAACGTGGTCCCAGCACGTCTTGCCTGCTATTGCACTCTCTTTCTTGGCCAGAACTTTTTTGGGGTCAATAAGTTGCTTTCTTTTCCACCTTCTCTCCTCATTGTTTATGAGATTTAGGCAGATTCCTTCTTCTTTCTCTCTCTCTCTCTCTCTCTCTCTCTCTCTTTATTATATTCCCCATCTAGAGCTTTAACATCAGTGGCAACAAAGACTAGGCACCTAAGCTGCCTTAACTTGGAAGGCAGTAAGGTTGTCACATCAGATTTTGCCACAATTATCAGTACCTGATCAATTCCAAACAAGGACAAGGATACTTCACCTTGATTCCTTGAATAATCTTTTTTCATAATTTTAAATATCAATTAAACTTCATAAATCTTGTTGATATGATATAAGATTCATTTGTATGTATCTTACATGCCAAACAAGTAAGATCGAGTTGTATGGATACTGATATAAAAAAGTTTTTAGTGCAGACGATGTAAGCAACATATAATGATATCTGATAATTCAGTTACTATTGTTATTAAAAACCTAGGAAAAAATATTATAATAGATGATGTGAGTGGTTATAGATATTATCGACTAATTTAGTCGTTATCTATCTATTTCTGATAACTTAAGGATACAATTATATAAAAGATAAAGGCAGTCCTTTTGTCAAAAGATAAGGTAATTAAGGACAAACATCTGTCTGATCACTAGATAACCATCCATTGGCATACCTACTAGCTAGCCACATCTTCTATATATATCTCACAGCTGGCTTGACAAATGATATTTCTTTCCCCAAAGGTCTGCTTGGCTGACGTGAGGGTCCAGGGAGAGGAAAGCTTAATTGTGATTAACATGGTCACAAAGCATATATGCCGCCGAGTCAGTTCTATGTGAAGACAACAAAGAGGCCCTCATCAGTGGGGTAAAGTCCCTGGGGAAGGAAAATAAGATAAAAAAGATTTGACGGCGGTGATAATAAAATTTTCCCTTAATTAGGACATGCAAGAAACATTTCACACAAAATCGATTTCTAAACAGTCACAAAAATATTACCAAAGATAACATTCTCCAAACCACCAAAAGGTAGCTAAATTCTAACATCTTGTGTTTTTCTTTTTCTTCTCTCTCTCTCTGTCTCTCTCACATGAAGTAGGGTTCAATTGATCGATTGTTTACAAGGCCTCAAAGAGTAATATTTGACTGTCCATATCAATTTCTTCTCTTAGTGAGAGGATTCTTTTCGTCTCGATCTCACGTTCTCATGTGAAGTACTCCTAAGCCAACCCACCTAGAGGCCGCACTCTACATGCACCTCTCATTCTCTCGACTTATTATCCATCCATACTTAAACATGCATGATACATGAAATAACTAGTCATGGTGGTAGTAACTGGGAAGTTATGAATAAGAAGAAGGGAGCGGGAGGAGGATAAGATGTGTAAGGTGAACACTACACTCCCGGGGGGGGGGGGGGAGATTAAGGGATATGAAAGTTCTCATGCAGTCAGCCAGCAGTAGCGGCGTATGATTAAGCCTAGCTAGGTTTTAGCGCATACAACCCGCTTTCCCCGCACACATACATGTATACATAATATATATATATATATATATATATATATATGTGGAAAATGTTCACATGTATATATATATATATATATATAGATAGATAGGTATGGTGTTTGGCATATCTTTCTAGCTATTTGGCGCGATCCCTAATGATGTCGATGTCCATCTCGGTGGCGTCGGTGGCCTGCATGTCGTAGTGGACCCCTTCCAGCACCCTCCGCAGCCCTTCTTTGGACGTTGCGTACAGCATCTTGGCTCTTATCCTCGACGCCGTGGGCGCCCTACAAACACGTACGTCAAAACAAATAATTAGATCTCCTGTCGGCCGTCGTAGCAAATCAACCAATATAAATATGAAAAACACAATCATATATATATATATATATAGTTATCACACCATGCATGCATGCATCCGTTGTTGAGAGAATACTATGTAATGATATATATCGCTACGAACCAATATTAATTCATGAATGGGTGTACTTAAATTATTTTTTTTGGTGAACTTTAATTAATTTGATGAAGTTTGGTTTAACAAGTCGTCCTTTTATAATTAAGGACAGGGAACAATATTATTTAATTAATGCCCACATTTCGCATCATGATGATCGGTTGCTGCTATATATATAGTATAATAATAAATATTGATGCAGCTAGCTAGCATTAATCATTCGATTCACCGTGCATACTTGCTAGCTAGCTTTTTGGCGAGCCGCGATTCAGTTTGGTAATTAATAAAGAGCTAGCTAGCGGTGTCATTCATAAGGGAATTAAGGACGGCGAAGGGAGTACTGCAGATCGATCATCCTCCTCCCGGATATATATATATATATATATATATATACCTCCTCCCGGATATATATATGTATATGACGAAGGGACTGCAGATCGATCATCCTCCTCCCGGATATATATATAAAACTTGCCACTCAGCTCACTTCACTCCCATTCATGAACGGAGAATCGGCGCCGGCGCCGCCATGTGGAGTGGAAGAACTTGATGTGACTCCTGAGTGCCGACGATCTGATCGATATGAGTGGAAAGATTTCGTTTAATCGCCTGTGAATTGAAGCGTGTTCATTCAGTGTATATATATATATATATATATATATATATATATATATATACACACACACACACCTTAATTAATTTTGGTAATTTGAGTTTTTGATGGAAGGGCCGCCCATCAATTAGAAAATTAAGCGAAGAAAAGATGTCAGATCATCATCCACCTGATTAAATATATATGTGGGCGTTACATACTTCTTTTGAGCTCACCTCGTGATCATGAAAGGGAGAAATTAAGCTCCATGCATGCATATGGTGGATGGAAATCGAGTAACTTCTAATTGGTATGAATATCCAGAGAAGAAACTGCTTCTGGACAGCACGTTAAAAAACTGTTACATATATTAATATCACCATGGAACAGCATATATAGTTATATATAATTATATATATACCAGGCAATGAAGAAGATCCTGCTCTTCTGGCATTTGTCCACGGTGACGAAGTCGAAGTCGAACACGGCGTAGCGGCAGTCGTCCTTGGGCAACGAGGCGGCGAGCCCCTCGTAGCCCTCCCCGGGTGCCCCGACCTTGTCCACCATCACGGCCCTCGACCTCTCGTCGATCTTGTACACGACGTACCTGTGCACCCGCTTCCACTTCATCTCCATGAACGACCGCCTGCACTCCTCCATCACACTCATCCCGGTAGTCGCCTGCGCGCGTACACAGCAGGCCACAAGAGGAAATTATCCATATGTTGAAAGAACCCATCGTTAATTCAGTAGTACTTAGAACGCAATCACACGTACGGGATCGATATATATATATATAAATCTATCGAGAAGCCGGCCGGCCATGTACGTTCAAGGGAGAGCTAGCGTTAATATTCTAACAGGAATTAATTTGATGTTACTCACCATCTTGAACGCCATAGCCATGCTGGGCTAGCTACCTTGCTAGCTAGCACTGGTTGAATCAAGTAAGGTGTATGTACGTACGTCCTCTTTCTACTCTCTATTGGGTGGATCTGAGAGCCACAGGCTATATGTATATATAACCTGAAGGGACCTGCAGCCTGTGGTTTTTGATGTTCGAGGAGGGGTCGATCTATATATATATACCCTAGTTTTTATACGGGGAGAGGGGCCGGAGAAGAAACTAAGACGTACGTGTCATCGTCTTATCTTTCCTCTTCTGATAACCAATCAGATACACCGACATGGGATGAAGAGGGCGCGCGGGACTACATGGCAGGAGGGCAGATAGGGTAATGGGGACTCGCGGTAGAATTAGAGATAGATCACTCATTGCTATATATATATAGTTTTAATTGTATATCTATATATATATATATATCCCTGGAAACCGCCAACAGAATTAATTAAAATCTCTCACTTTGCCTGTGGTTTTTTCTGACTTAATTACCTGGTTCAGACACTAGGCCTGCTGGGAGAAGCGCATGCGAAGTGAGGTTGGTCAAGAAGCACAATTGGCTCTCTCACATTAAACACCCTATATATATATATATAGCTTCTTCCGATCCTGTGTGACATTTTGATACCTTTTTTTACAGATTAAGAGGAGTGTTATATATGGTGTCACAATTTTTATCATTTAGTTTGTCACTCTCATTGTAAACGTCGTCTAATTTTATAAGAGCAGATCTAAAATTTAAGCCAGATGGTTGGAAAAAAAATGTGACGAGACAGATGACGAAAAGAATGGTGCCATAATATATATATTTCCTTTTTGTAAATGAGGAAGTCTTTGATAGCATATATATATATATATATATATATATATATATATATATATATATATATATATATATATATATATATATATATATATAGTGACGCCCTTCCAGGTCACAAAAAGCTAACAAGGGCAGAAAATTAGATTAGATGATGGGGATGGAACATCATGTTCATTTGTCCAACAATTTAATTTATTGAGGGCAGCAGTTCAGTAGGTTCCCATGCGAGTTTGAACATCACATGCACCTCTTTCAACAGCGTCTTTTTCCCCTTCCATTATTAATTGGAGTCGTCGGCTGGTAATTAAGACGGTACGCGGTTCATCGATCGTAGACGTCATTTAATCTAATTATCCTCTGATTGAAGTAGTCCAAGTGTTTTACATCACGACCGGTACACATTTCTTGATCATATGCGCTCGTTTTCTTACTTCATGTTTAAAGGTCTTGCTCAACCTTCTGCGCGGAAGTCCAAAGACCATCTATTTATTCTTTGAGCCCAAACAGCTTGATGGGGGTGGTTTCACCCAGAGTTCGCCGACTCGGTGATCCGTACCGGATCAGTTCTTCCCTAATCCGGTATGGTACACCTAAAATATATTAACTTTTTTTGTGACTCGACCTGACTCGGCCCTAGTCGGCCTGACTCGTTTCTTTCCTGATCTGGTACGATACGCCCGAGTCAGGCGAGTCAAAACCGAGTCGTCGAACCGTGGTTTCACCACCTCCTCTTTTGGGGGAGTTTTAGGGTTTGATCCCAGTTTTTCCCCTCTTCGTTAAAAAAAAACTTACCAAAAAATGAAATAGATATAATAATTAAAAATAAAATAAATAACAAATCTCGTAATCTAATTATCATACCCTCTCTAGAATAGGTAATCAGATCATTTTGGTCGAATAAATTGTTCGATGTTAATCTCGAAACAACTCATCTGACCCTGAATAACCTACACGTGTTATTAAACCTGCAAACCAATTAGTTAGACGGAATAATGGGACTCAAAACTCCACAAGGAGCAAGGTTTCAACAGGATTTATAACAAGGCTATACATAATATATATAAGGGCAGTAAAGTAGGACTCTCAATTTCCAGAATTAGAAAAAAAAAGGGGGGGGGGTTCGACTACTTCATGTTGCCTAGTAAGTCAAGACGCAAGTAAATATCAACAGGGTGGGTACGCACACAGGAATATAGATTGCGTTTTAATGTCTTGCTCTTTGGAAGTATTGTGGTTGCCTTTGTAGTCATACGAGTCAATATATGACGAGATTATCACTTCAAATTATTCATGTCAATTCTACACAACATTTTCCTTACATCCCTATATAGTATTTAGACTAGGAACCTGTTTAGCTAGCGAGTGCATGCCCCTTCCAGCAGACATATAGCTTTTGAGCTCGCTCTGATGAAGCCATTGTTCAGCTGGAAGCACGATCTCCAGCTTCAACAACACTCATGTTTCCCATTGAATCCTCATTCAACATTTACAATATCGTTGTTATTTTTTTCCCGGGTATAACAAATTAAATGACTACACGAAGCCAGGCACACGTCAACTAACATGCCTCGTATCGGATAATTATTCTAATAAAACAAAATTTCCCTGTGATTATCTTCATCATTATTGTATTTTTTGATTATTTAGATAATAATTCCTTAAATCTAGTTCTAAGCATCTCATGATGAACCTAACAGCAGGCAAAAAAACCATACCTGTTATTCAAACATAATCCGTCGCGCGGGCGGGGGTCAATTTCCCGCTAATTAATCCCCCACCCCCTCAAAAAAAAATGTCGGAAGAGACAACCTAATCACATTATTTCCTTTTAAAAATGTTATCCGTTTCACGTCAAGCCGTAAGAGCCATAGAAACAAGTAGTGATAAGAATTCTCTCTTCATTATAAGATAGTTCGAAGTTGAAATAACCAGTAAAGGTCATATCCGAAATTATTCTGAGTTATAAGTTATATACTTTAATTTATTATCATCACAATATTTTACTGAATCACCGAATTTCTCATGGCTAATTATCCGGAGTATAATATAACACACATATTTAACAACAAAGAAAAATCCACCCCGTCCCCAACCTCAGCGTGCAACAACTTTAGACATTTCAAAGAAGAATAATATTTTATGCACCGAATCCGTTACACAAAATAACATCATTGTATAACATATATTCCTGTTGATCCCAAGACAGTGATATGACCATTTCAGCGCAAAAAACGATGCCTCACCTCAAAGTCATACAACCTATCTTTTCACACATTAAATACGAAACACATTCGATAAAAAAATATACGATTGAAATATTTTATAAAATTAAAATATTTTGATATATAAATGAAACATTTGAGATAAAACTAAAATATTTTTTTAATTTTTATTCTTATAACAAAATATTACATTTTAAAAACATTTCATCTTTAAAATAAATATTTTATTTCTATAAAATATTTTATTAATTTTTTTATAAATAAATAAAATATTATATACATAGAATAAATATTTCATTCCTATAATAAAAAATTTTATTTTATGAAATATTTTAATCGTATACTTTTCCGTATGCTCTGTATTTATTGCGTGAAAAGATGAACCTTGTGAATTTAGCGCGAGACGTCATTTTCTACGTGAAAAAGATCCCATCACTTAATTTTTGAGCAAATGAGAAAAGATGTTATAAATTAAGTGATCTTGTGCACTGGATTCGATACCAAAAATATTACTCTTTAAAGAAAAACATGGGACGAGACCTGCCACCAATACAAGTTTCACAATTCAGAGACAAGGCAAGGATAACTTCTGCATGTTGATTCATGTCTATTAGAATGAAGAATCAATTTACTAAATTGTGCCAACATAAGAAGCAAATATTAGTCAATTGTAAACATACACACAAGAGGTCCTGCGTTGGATCCACATTTTATTGAGCTAGACAACACTGCATATGGGTTGGAATATGTCCGACATTACATGGTTTTTAAAGAGATGCCAAGGAGAACATCAGCCAGGCCCCCGGATCTACTTACAGCCATAACAAGCATCCATCAACCACAGCCCTCAAAAGGTTGATTCGTCAATCTTCCGATACACTCCGTTTCCCTTTTCGTTCCACATAAGTCCACTGGATCCAATTGTTGAATTGTTAAAATAAAACTGAAGAGATAAGAAGGTGGCTTAAAATTGGATCCAGGAGAAAAAAAAAAAGATACCATACGAAATAAGTGGGCAAGAAGTCCCAAAGGCATCATTGTTTGTCCTTTTTGTTGTCTCCATCTTCACTTTTCTTATCCTGAGGTTAGAGAAAACGTGAAGAGTGAGGACACTATCAACTCAGTCGCCTTGAAAGCATATCAGAGAGTACATAATTGACAAAAAAGCACGCAAACGTTTTTTTTTTTTTTTTTTTGCCTGGGGGGTGGAGGGTTGGGTGGGTTCTTCAAGAACAGAATTCAGTGTTCCAAGATAGCTTGGTATGACATTCAAAGGGAATAAATGAACGCAGAAACGTAGGCTTGCAATATCTCTCCAAAATCGAGGTAACCCTTGCATTCAAAGGCTGACTTTTTCAAGGCCTCAACCACATGCAACGTCACAAAAAGAACAAAAGAAAAGCTACAGGTCGCACTATAAGGTCCAAAATGCAAACAAGACGTGATAAGCCAATAAACGCAAGACGACAAGAAGTCAATGGGAAAAACAGACAATTTGATATTCAAGATGGAGAGCGTGACCATGCGGTGAAGATTCAAATTCTTAACAAGGTCTACCAAATTTAGTGTAAAAAGTCAGACACGTCTTGTTTGAAATACATGGGTATAAAACAGCAGGATGTCTTGTCTTAGTGTACGAGGCCCTGTACCTTTCACTGCATATAGGTCTACCCATGACGCCATAGGCAACGGCTGTAAGCTGCAGTATTTTGCCCAAAAATTAAGGATGACAGTTTCGGCCTAAACGTATTAGTTTCGGCCCTGGATGATCCGAAATCAACCGGACGAAACCGGGCAAAACCGGACGTCAACTCTCGAAGAAAAAATAATATTTTATTTGATTTCGAACCGAAACCGAAAGACCAGACCGAAATCGAAACAGAAACCGAAACTGCCATCCTTGCCAAAACAAGCAATAGCATGAATAGCTTTATGGATATTCAGGGTGCATCTTAGTTATTCGATCGGCTGCATCAATATCATCAAAATGCTTCATTTCCATACCTCTGACTGGCCTGGCAAGGATGCCAGCAGATCTTTCAATGACGGCTCATTAGGATCGACACCTGGAAGCTGCAAAGAAATCCCAGATCAATAATCGGGTAAAATTAGAGCATAGCGATGGGAAAAAAATATAGTCTGGCCTGGTTACTACTAAACTACTACATGAATGAATTAATCTGTACCGAAGCAATTATAGAAGATATAAATGATTGGTCTCCCAAGAGCTTGTTCATTTCTGACCCCGTTGACAAATCTTCAACATTACCCTGCATAGACATTTTAAGTGCTGTATGGCACGGGATAGTCAGAAATATAATGGAGTATAATGAGCAAAATGAAATAAATTAAGTGTTGGACGTAATGGAGAAAAACAATGCTCCTAAGGACCCGAGATTGAATAGAAGCTCTGGGTGGTCAGTAGACATCCATATAGATGCCGATAGAGCAGACACACACTGCATATGTGCAATGTCAATACGAGTTCAAATAGTAAAATGACATTGACATCTTAGTAAATGGAATAACTAGGTCTGATGGGATTCAGTATTTAGAAGAGGAATGTAAAAATGAACATTGCCATGTGTGCATGAAGTATGTTAAATTGCCTTTCTGTGCTTATATCTATACAGCTAAATCCATTTTTTTTTTTGAAGTGGGTGATACCACTGTTGTATTAAATTAAAAAAAGGATCTACAAGCATGGTCAAAAGCTCTAAAAAAAATCCTATACAAAAGGCCACACAAAGATCGTGTGGAACACTCTAACCCCCCCAACAAATCAAAAAGAGGAGTCGAGAGAATTCACATTACAAAAGATCTCAGCTCATTCCCTCACTCTATCACACACAGAAGACAACCGAATCCTCGGCTCTCGATTCCCTCCTAAAGATCCGGTTGTTACATCCCCCCCCCCAAATGTCTATAGGGTGACATAGAGAATGAGCCACCAAATAGTCCTGTCACCCCTTACGGGCTAATTTCTTCCCCCAATGCTCCATTAGGTGGTGCACTTGGCTATACCGTCTGAAACCACTATGAGTCCTCTTAGCAAGCTCTCCCCACACCCCCTGTGAGTACGTGCAGCCTACCACTCTACACAAGTAGCAAGCCGACTGGATATCCGTGAGGAACCTACTCAGTCTTCCCTGAGTAGGTAATCTCCCATAAGAGATCCTCCAAGAGAGTAGCATCACCTTCAGCGAGCTCTTCGGTCTCCAGACTTGTGACTAGATACTATGGCAAACACCTCCAACTGAGATAATGGCGGAGGCAGCCCTGTCCAAGAAAATAACCCCCTCTCCCCATCTTCATGACCATCCATCCTCTCTATTTGACTGAGGATGAAATGGGAGGAGGAAGAAGAGTATGTCCTGGAGTTGCTTCATCTCGTCATCTCTGAGATCTCTCCTGAAGGTCGGAGCCCAAGTGCCCCCAGAAAGTTGGGAGTCGAAAGCATGAGATATCGACCCCAAGGGAACATATGAAACTATAAATAGGTTGGGGAAGGAGGTCTTCAAGGTGAAGTATCCACACTATCTGTCCTTACTGAAAAAACTTTGGTCACATTTTCTTAGTCAGACCTGAACATCGGAGTAGATGAAATCCCTGCAAGTCAAGATATATCGTCAAAGAGGGGAAGTCCTATATTGTGGAATAACTCTCAAGTCCTAAATTCTCCTCCTGCCATAATACCTTTGCCTAATAATCTATGCCCACAGTTCATCCTCCCTCACCCCTAGCTTCCACAACCACTTACACAGGAGAGCAAGATTGAAGTCCCTCACATCTTTGATCCCTAGACCTCCCACTTTCCTACAAATAGTCACCCTCTCCCAAGCAATGTCATGCCACCCCCTGCATCTCTCTTCGCTGCTATGCCAAAAGAACCTCCCTTGAATAGACTCAATCTTTTTCACCACCGTCTTCGGGATCTGGAACATGGATAGAAAATAGATAGAAAGACTTTCTAACACTGATCTGCACAATACTAGTCTGCCCCCATAAGATAACAATCTAACCTTCCATCTCGCCAGCCTGGAATCATATATATGAATAATAGGAAGCCAGCCTACACAACGAAGAGCACTCGGAGTCAACGAGAGACCCACATACGGAATAGGGAACTCTCTTATCTTGCACCGCATAATGCAAGCCGCCTCTGAAGAGGCCACTCTTCCATATTCAAACCAACTAGAAAGTTCTTATTGAAGTTGACATTAAGGCCAATTACCTCCTCCAGCAATTTCAACAAGAGCCTAACCATGTAAAGCTATTGCTCTCTCTCAACCAAGAATAAGATGGTGTCATCTGCATACTACAAGTGAGAAACAGTGGGTCCCCCTCTGTTAACCTGAAACTCCCTATCAGACCAACGACCTCTATTCTCTGCCACACCCTGCTCAAAACATTAGCCACAACCACGAACATGAGAGGAGATATAGGGTCCCCCTAACGGAGCCCCCTCCCACTGTAGAAGAATGAAGACGATTTCCCATTCACAAGGACCGCAAAAGAGACAGAAGAAATGCAAGTCATGATCCATCCAATTTCTCTCTCCTCGACATCTTCACCAGCACATCAAACAGACACTGCCAGATCCTGTCATAAGTCTTCTTGAAATCCAACTTCAAGACCACCACTTTCTTCCTTTGAGCCTTCGTAGCAAAAACACTCATAGGCCACCAAAAAGTTATCCTGGATATGTCTCTCTAATGAAGGCTCCCTAACCTATCCATCACCCCAACCAATCTCCCTACCATCACCTTAATGATGATTTTAGAAGTACCATTCAACAGACTGATGGGTTTGAAGTCCCGAAACTCTTGAGCACTTGGCTTCTTAGAGATAAGCATTTGAAAGGTTTTTGATACCCCCAAAGTGTGTCCTCCCCTCCTGAAACTCCCTCACAACTACCAATAAGTCATCTTTGATAAGTTCTTAGCACTTCTGGAAGAATGCCAAAGAAAAGCCATCCGATTCAGGAGCTCTATCCCCTACAAGTGAGAAGACCGCCTGATGGACCTCCTCCTTTGAGAAACTCTGGGAGATGGTATCCCTCTCCTAAGGAGAGTGGCTAGAAAGTAAGTTATTTGCAATCCTAGACCTGCAATGCTCATCCTCTGTGATCAGTCTAGAGTAGAAGTCTCTCGCCTACCTCCTAATATCCTCCTCAGAAGAGGAGGAGAGATCACCCACCTTGATGCAAGTGATGGTGTTGACCCTCCTCCTTGAAGTAATGCGTTGGAAATAATTAAGTAGCGTTCTTGTCACCTTCTTTAATCCATTTGTCTCTCGATCTCTGCCTCCAGTAGATCTCCTCCCTAGAGAGGATCTCATCGAATTGGTCCCTCAGGGTGTCCCTGAGACTCCTATCGTCATCATCCATAAGATCTGTCTCCTCCAGACAATCTAGACCCTTAATATATTGGAGAATTTTGTCCTCGCTGCCCTCCTTGGAAGTGTTTTATCTGCCTCCCAAGTCTTGAGCACCTGAGTAATATGTTGCAGCTTCCTAACAAGAGTAGCTATAGTAGAGGTGGCCATAATATGGACATTCCAAGCACCAATGATAGTCTCCATAAAATCAGCCTCTTTGAACCAATACTTCTCAAACCTGAAGCTGTGATGTTTGTCATGCACACGGCTGGTTTTTAGATAGATGGGCTTATGATCCAAAGTAGGTCGCGCCAGAGGAAGCACCTGCACATCATGGAAGTGGTCCTCCCAATGTATAGACACCAGGAATCTGTTCAACCTAGAGCAAGAAGCATTTGCA
Source organism: Amorphophallus konjac (assembly GCA_022559845.1). Classification (NCBI taxonomy): domain Eukaryota; kingdom Viridiplantae; phylum Streptophyta; class Magnoliopsida; order Alismatales; family Araceae; genus Amorphophallus; species Amorphophallus konjac. Next base: position 430,745,374 of record CM040122.1, on the reverse strand, counting down.
TGCAGGTTGGACCAAGTGAACTGACCATGAGTCATGCCAACATCCACCAAAGCTGCCTCCTAGATGAAGTTAGCGAAGTCCTCCATATTCCCTGAGTATAAACTGTTCTCTATCCTCTCCTAGGGAGAGGCCACCACATTGAAGTCCCCACCAACACACTAGGGCCGGCCAAAGGAGAGGTGGTGGTGAATCAAATCATCCCATAGAAGCTGCTGCTCCTCTCTAGACTTAGGGCCATACACCCTGCTGAAGTCCTAGGGAAAGCCATCTCTCAACTGCCTGAAATGCAAAGAGATGGCCCACTTGCTAACCTACATGTCCAGCCCACCTCCTCCACTACATAAGGGTTCCAGAGTATCATAATCCCCCAGACCTGCCCATCGTTGGGGAAGCAGCTCCCATAGAAAGTCTAACGTCTCCAATCTCCCTCATAAGAGAAACTCTAGCGTCTCCAATCCCCCTCATAAGAGAAACACCATCCTTTTAACACTTGGTCTCTTGGATGCAAAGAATATCAATTTTGCATCTCTTGATCAGCTCCCTCACCACCCTCTCCTTCTCCACCCCCCTCACATTCTATGAGACGATCCTCATTAATAACTTGGGATGTCTCTCTCCTCCCCGCACTCCTTTCCCTCCATATCCACCTTCACTTGGGATCCGATACTCGCTCCCTATCTCTTTCTGATTTTAGAGAAGGTCCCTCTCACATCTTTCTCCAGAACTGCATACGAGATGCCCACCTTATTCGCCACCTCCCTCACTTGTTTCCCTACCCTTTTTTCCACTATCCTCAGCATCTCCCTCACTACCTCCATCCTTAGGGTACCCCTGCCTCTCGGCCCATCCCCTTCTAGTATCAACCTGCTTCCCCTCCGTCCCCTTCAGTCACTAACATCAGCTCCAACCCAGTGTGAGAGCCTTCAAGGTCTGAATCTGGCCTTCTTCGGCCGGTCCCAGACTCTCATCCGAATGGCATTTGGAACGGCACCAGCGATAGGGAGGGCCAACCCTCTACAGCCAATTTCACCGTGAGCCCGACATCGCCACCCGCACTGGCCACAAGTGGATCAGCGGCCCAGCTCTGATTCGACTACACCACCATGCCCTGCATCCCCTACTCAGCACCACTTCCATCACCAACATCTCTGGTAGGGCCCTGGGCAGAAGAGAACATTTGGACTGTCGCAGCTTCCAGCAACCCCAACAATTGGGCGGTCAGCACCTCCTGGCCTCCAGTTGGGGAGATGATGGAAAGGCCAGCTTCTCTTGCTGTCAGCAATAGCTGGCTGCACAGTTGGTCTTCCACTGTCGACTAGTCCCTGGCCTTCCACTTCTCAAACCGGGCTTGACGGCTGATAGGGGTGAACACCCGTCGGCCGCTGACAAGACTCTCCACAAGTCTCCCGCCGATCAGGTCCGCTGTCAGGAGGGGAACTAGACTGAACTCTTGTTGACGAAGGATCTCGCTAGTGATCTGCAACAGGTCCGACGGAGGAGATCTCGAGGCTGAGCCGCAGACCGCTGAAGGGAAGGACTGCGCATGCAGGATAAGCAAGGGAGAGAGACAATCACTATCGAGTCCCTGCGAGCCCAGTAGCTGATGCAACTAGGATACGGGTAAGTCATCGGGTACCCAGTTATCCTTGGAGCAACTAGGCCAAGCCGCTGGGCTAGATTAACAACTCCTTTCCCTTTGCGTCTGGGCCGGATACAGCAAGACCGTGGCCCGGCAACCTGGACGGCCAATACACATGGGCGGGCCGGTTTGAATTCAAACCACCCGCCACTCCTTCGTCCTCCACCTTCATCCGGGGTTAGAGAAACCCTAACATCTACTGAACCCCGCGCCGCCGCCCCTGGTCCGCCGGCCGAATAGCAACCCTAATGACATAATCTTTCCCTCTGACGGAGAAAGCTATTGCTGGTGACACCGCAACAGCTGCCGAAGCAGAGACAAGGACCTCCGCAACGGTGACTCTACCCTCAATGCTCATCTGAATAGACCCAGCACCATCTGAGCGAAAGAACTGACCAAAAAACCGATCCCCGAGTCATCACAGAGCCAGATCGAGATTCCGGCCAGCTTGATTCACCGTGTCCGCCTGCTGGGGGTGGCGAAAGTCCCTTTGCCCGGGTTCCATACCTGGACTCGAATGATAGAGCCCTCGACAGCTAGGACCCCAGCTTCCACCACACTCCTCACACCTTCGACAGAGGATGCAACCTCCAAGAGAGTATTTCTATGGACTTTCCCGACATCCCATAGAGCACCAACTCGCTAGCGATCCTCCAGAAAGCCCCTGGCCTTATCGAATCCAGCATGCCTTGAAGTGGCGACAGACAGATGCACCGAGATAGCCATTCCAGGTGGAGAGATGCTATCCGGAGCAATCCCCCCAAGGTCCATGGCCTCCCTCTAAGCAGGCATGGACTCCACCGCCAGTCCAGACCTCACTGCATCCGCGTAGGACAAGGGCCGACGACCCCCTCCGGCACCATCGACTGCCGACCCACCGATACCCTACAGTCCCTCTTTAGGTGGCTCCTCTACCGACAGTGGAAACAGACAGGAGCTAGGCCCCCCCTCCCCTCGACTGCCGGCCCACCTCCTCCCCGAGGAGCCCTTCGGCGAGGGTCCTCGCCCCCCATAGGGGAGCACTTCACCCCAAGACCTCTAACCATCCTTAAAGCTTCTCTCTCTAGAAGGCTAGAGAGAGAATAAGTAGCACAAATATAGGTTTTTACAGCTAAATCCATATTCAGTTACAGTTTTTTAAAATTCTTCAGATGGATATATTTCTGAATGTTGATAAGAAACAAGCATATTTTTAATCATATTTGAAGTGGCCAAGAAAGTGCATATAATGTAGAATCATGCCATGTAGACGCAAATTTCATATGCCAATTAGACACACTCACTTGTACACTAGCAGTTATTATTATTATTATTATTTTGGTAATTGCCATTGTCAATAAAAGTTGTTACAATGGCCACAGATAAAAGAGTCACATCCATATGGCATAAAAAATGGTTAAGTCTTCTTGGCAGGAATGGTTGCCATCTGGCAAGACAAAGAAAAGTTAAAATTACAAAGTTGACGAATGGCTGTCAAGAAAATAACTTTTAAAGTAAATAGGAAAGAAATGTCTTGTGGATGACGATTGTGAGAGGAAATATTTAAGAAATAATATATTGGAGTGAGAAGCCATGTATGTTCGTAATTCACGATTTGAAGCCGTGATCAAGTTCTTGGCCTCATGATGAAACATTCCTTTCACAGCTTTGCTGGAATAGACGTGCTGTCATTGGCCAATAAAAATTAACTGATCGCCATCTAGAAAACACTAACTAAAGGGAGCAGCTGTTGAAAAAAAGCTTACAGATAGAGAAACAGGAGACATCTTAATGAACTACTACAAATGCTGCATGTAACTCAATCAAGTAGAGAAAAGAAGACAGATGATTACAGAGATGGTGCAAGAAAGGTTAATTCTCTGTCAAATAGCACTAAGCTTCATCTAGGGAGGAGGTTGTATGAGGGACAGGACGATTGTCTGATCCAAATTACAGCAATAAAAAATCACAATATACCACCAAAATTTGCACTCCAGAAACTGCAAACAACTGACAAAACAAAATGACAGAAACCTTCAATTGATGTCTGCCAATTCCAGGGAATGAACAAATGAACATATGGTTCATTTATTTTAAAGTGCAGAATCATCAGCAAGTATTGACCCGGCTGAGTCAAACCATTGTTATATACAAGGTTTGCCGGATCGTACTAGATCACGGCATACCGGCTGTGCCGGACCATGCCAGCAAAAAACCGACACACTGGCGTGTTGGTCCAGGCTCGGGTGTGTACTGTACAGGATCGCACGATCTGGTATGGTATGTGCCCAATACGATTGATCTGAAACCAGATAGAGCCTTCAAAGGAGCAAGAGCGAGGGCGAGGGCGTTAGGCCTGAGGGTGGGACTCCTTTGACTGATCGCTCGACACAGGGGACTTTGACGGCGGCCGGACGACCACTGGCGATCGAATCAGCGTTCTACAGGTGAGTTTTTTTAATTTTTTCCTCATGGCTGGAGGACGGTGGATCACCGATGCTTCTATGCAGGGGGCCGGCCGATCTGCCCTCCTCAGCACCAGATCCAGCTGGCAGATGGCGGATCGGCAGTTTTCCTGCGCAGGGGGGCGGTCGATCTGCCCTTCTCGCCACCGGATGTTTCTGCGGAGTGGGCCGCTGGTCCGCCATCCTTGGCACTGGATCCGGATGGAGGAGGCAGCCATGAATTGCCGGCCTCCGACCATGCCGGGCCATCTCCGGGCGGTCTCCTGAGAAAACCGTCTGGATCAGCCGCGGCCCGCAGGTCGCCAGCGTAGCCGTAGGCGGCCGAAGAGGGCGATCCGCGGGCACGGATCCGCCAAATGTGCCCCCTCCTCGTTCGTCCGGATCTGCTGCCAAGGAGGATGGAATCGCCGTCCCACGAGTCGCTGTGGTAGCCGCAGGCTGGTGAAGGCCATGGTTTGAAATTGACATATTTAATTTTATTTATATTTTTTGAAATCGGTGGTTTGTACATATTAAAAAAAAGCTAAATGATGGTGAAGGGGGCTGCGGACGGCGGAGACGACGACTACGGTGGAGATGGGGAGGGAGGGAGAGAGAGAGAGAGAGAGGAACCACGATAGAACGGCAGTCGTTGGCGACGACGGAAGACAATGACGACGGCTGTGGATGGCGCGACTGTGTCTGTCGATGGCGGCGCTGGGCAGACAGCTGGTGGAGCAAACCCTAGAGGCGAAGGGGGCATCGGGTGAGAAGATAAAGGCTTATAAGGGTCGGGGGGTGTCAGGGGCAGGGGGCATTAAGTTTTAAAGCCGGATCCGATTCTGGGTGTGCTCAGGTCAGTGGGCCTGGTTAGGTGGAAAGAATGAGAAAACCATTGGGTTATTGGGGAACCGCCCGGTACCGGAATGGGGAATTGACCATTGGGTTATTGGGGAACCGCCCGGCACTGGTAGGTTATTGGGGAACCACCCGGTACCGGTACAAGGAATTGACCATTGGGTTATTAAGGAACCGCTGGTACTGTACCGGTATCGGCCGGTACATATTAGTACTTCCACTGGCTGACCGGCACCGGTACTGTAGACCTTGGTTTGAGCCTTCAGCTCCACAATCATATGGCTATAAGTATGGTTAGCCTTCAGCTCAGCAGCCACAACCGATTGAGCACCGTCAGGGTTCTTTAGAGTATGAAAATTACGTATGGATGTATCATATGTCATATATTTCTTACATCTCATATAATGACTTCCTATCGTCTTTATTGACTACATACAACATGCAGTTAATTGGAGATGGGAGTTACACGACCCCTTACAAGGGTTAAGTGAACCCATGTACAGACGAATAGATATTGGTTGGGATATTTGTATCTCAGTTTCCAGTCGTTATTCATTTACTTCATCACTTGTCTTTTGTATATGCTCTTCAAGTAACTGATTTGGAACTATTGAACTTTGTAGATGCTGCCTGATCGATGTTAACACCACAATTGGACATATGGGTACACTGTTGAGGGTGATCGTTATAATCATTATATGTATTGTTAACATCACATCACCGACATACATAGGTTTTCTTAGCACCTCGCGAGAGTGAGCCAAGATTGTCATGCATGTCCTTCAGTTCAACATGATGTCCAAGATCACTTACAGACAGTGTTATAGGATGGCTCTCTTTGTGGCCGGAGATCCGAGACTACATCCTCCTCCATGTCCAGGGTTCCATGAGCACCGATCCAATCTTCCTTCGATAGGGATGCACTGGTGGATGTAATGAGACATTTTTTTAAAGAGTTTCATGTCTACCGCTACACATGCACCATCGTTTGTGTAGATGGTCAACGTATACAAAATGACCAGCGTACACCTCCACCCACTAAGATTGAGTTAGGGTTTATAGATCATGAGCCATATGTACATGTATCTTCATCTGACTTTGAGCCATATCACTCAGATGTTTGACCTTCTACGTTATCATTTACTGAATGACAATGATAGATCTCTTGAGCACCGGCTTTTGTTTCTTTATATATATATGTATATATATATATATATATATTTAGCGTAGCTACCTATGCCTACATAAGTTAAATCCACTAATTTAGAAATTTAAAGTTAATCCTTTAAAACATTAAGTTTTCATTAAAAAACTTGCTTTCTTGCAAAAAAAATGTTCTCGATACGGTACAATACCATACTGTACCGGATTGTACCGCCAAAAGACCGGCACAATTCTATCCACCGATCCAACAAACCTTTTTTGAAAGTGGGTGGTACCACGCGGATCCAACAAACCTTGGTTATATATATATATCAAGGTGGCATCTACAACTCCAAGAGAGGATAAACTCTCCTCAAGTTTGATAAATCAGCATTTAATAGGGAGATGAAAAGAACACTTGGTCTGTTGTTTTCCAAAGGGAATTTTTACAAAAAACCCTCGTTTTTCTTGAAAGTGGGTAGTACACAAAAAACCCTCCTTACAAGTTTATTTGTAGAATTGCCTACCATATTTTCATCAAGGTTTGATGTACTGACCTGGTACGCTGCGAACCGCACGTACTGAACCGTACCAGAGGGAAGTTGGTACATGCGGCACATAGCACGCAACCAGTTCATTGCGTACCGCACAAAACCGTGTGTCCCGCTGCGTATCGGACAGGTTCAGGGTGGTACACTCACTGGTACATGCGGGATGAGCGGTTCGAGTCGGTTTGATGTTAACATCTATATTACTTAATATATTTTACATAGATAAAATATAAGAGGTGACTTCGTAACTCGGTTAGTATATGTGTAGAATAGTGAGGTTACGAGTTCAATACTTAGATTGATCATATTTTTTTTAAAAAAAAATTGCCTTCCATTTACATCATTTGGTAATGATTCTAGAAGGGATATGAGGAGAGAGAGAATATTTTAAACATTTTTTTTATTTTTATTAAAATCTATAATTTAAATTATTATAATTAGTATAAAAATAAATTTTGATAAAATTCATTAAAATAGTTGTTTATATTTTCACAAAGATATGTGATCTAATAGACCCGCCAATTAGGACTGCCAATGGGTTAGGTCGGCCCGATAGGTCTATGGGCTAGACTTCATCCTGGGTCGGGCCGCCAGGCCCGTTTTGGTGCGTGGGCCCTTAGTTGGGCCGATGTGATCTAATAGATCCGTCAATGGGTCAAGTCCGCCTGCTAGGCCTGTAGGCTTGGCTTCATTCTGGGCCAAACCACCGGACCCTTTTCGGCATGCGGGCCCTTAGTTGGGCCTAAAAGTCCAGCCCAACTAAGTCCGTGAGTCGGGCTCGGGATTTGAGTTCAACCCACTGGCTGGCCCGGCCTATTCTTCTTTAATTATAATATAAATTTTGATGGCCTTTTCCCCCTCTTTCTAAATAAATAATTATCTAAAACTCTAATTAATTTAATAATAATATAAATTTTATATCATATATATATATATATATATATATATATATAATTTGTCGGGTCGGGCCAAGTTGGGCAGAAGTCAAGCTTGTGAAGAAGTCAGGCCCAGCTCGGCCTGACATAGCTCGAGACTGGGTCCGAGCTAGGTTTTAAAATTGAAGAGTCGGGCCTGGGTCGGGTCGACTTAAACCCGACTCGGCTCCGCCCATTGACAGCTCTACCGCCAATTACAAAACATCACATACCCGAGCACTATTTATCTTCATCTCATTTCTTTCTATTTATTTTTATTAATTAAATATATTATAATTAACATAAAATTATATTTTAAATATATTGAAATTAATAACCAAAATTTAAAAGTGTAAAATATTTTAAATGAGAATTTTTTTTAAATTTTGATTTCCTTACGAAAGGCCTAAATGGAAACATCCCCCCTCTAGTATTATTAACCAAATGAACTAAATCGAAGACAAAAAAAAATGTTTTAAAAACATGAACAATGTAGGTTTTGAACATGAGACCTCGTCTGTTTAACCACATGCCCTAACCAACTAAGCTAATAAATCATATTGATATCAACAATTCTATTTATATAGACATATCAAAGGTAGATATTTTTTTTATTTTATTATCTCGATACACAACGGTACGACATCGTACTATACCATACCGGTAAATGACCGGTAAAGCCAATATGACAAACCTTGATTTTCATATTATTTTTAATAACCTTACTATATCACAATATCTGCAAAAATACCCCTACCGTCACCAACTGATAGCATTCCGTTGAAATCTCCTATTTAACCTTGGTTAGCCTTTAACCATATTTGAAAAAGGACCAAAATACCCTAAATCTCTCTTAAACTATTTCTCTCTTCACATATCTATCTCTTTATCTCTCCCTCTCTCTTTGGCACAATGCAACTGATCAAAAGTCTTTTCTATAAAGATTTTTTGCCGACAAATTTAATTTCATGGATAGAAACAGAATATTCAGTGCATCTTGTATGGAGGTTAACTGCAGGGGCATTTTTGGCACTATCTTAATATAAGAATTAAAAACAATACAAAATATGATAGATAATTTTGTGAATAAACTTGTGAGAAGGGTATTCTTGCAAAAAACACTTTCCAAACCTGTTGGGGGCCTTGGGGCCATATGGAAGGAGAGGAGCCTCAGAAGATTGACAAGATTTTCACACCAGTGCTAAGTGGTCTAATGTGGTCTGCACAATCAATTTTAGTTGGCACCGAAGGATCCACATATCAAAACATCCAGATCCTCATAAAATGCGAGAAATAAAGATTTTTTCACCTGAAATTAGTAGATAGTCCTTGTTTACACGCGGAATTTTCGGACATCCGTTTCGTTAGATGAATATGCACATATTTTGGCATATTTGTCAATTCCGCGCTTTTGGGTTTATCAGACGATTTAGAGTTCGTGTACAAGACTTTTCTCTATCAACCGGAGTCGGTGTTAATTTACATCGGACAAGTCCGAACACCTTTGATTAACTGTCAAAGAACGCATTTTTGCCTCTACGTGTTGTGACATAAATGATCTTGACGATCGCCCATTACGGGTACATACTCTTGCGAAGAAATTTGGAGACTTCATTTCTTGAACACATGTGATTTGAATTACAATCAGTCTTTCAAGACCTTTACATATAGTCCCGACTATATAATCGGGTCTTCAGGATTACATCAGGTTGCAATAAGAGCCTTTGAATTTGCTTTCATCTGCATTTGGACATTTAAATTTACTTTCGTCTTGATCAGGCCATTGAATTAAAATTCTATCACGAGGACCGTTGGATCGCCAAGAGGATCACCGTTGGTCCATCGGAGTTACTTCATGGTCATAATCACTCCCTTAATTGTGATTAGACTCTTAAGTTGCCTTGGTGTCCATAAAGGATATTCCTGCCCGAGGCGGGGTATATTTGTAATTTTCCTCCATCAGGGTATTTCTGTAGCTTTCCCAAACATTGGGATGTTATTAGAATTTCTGACTCTTTCTGGGTATTTCCACCCTTTTTCAGAAATAGCCATGTCACTTCCTGACTTCTTGGGCATTTTCATTGCTTTTGACTATTTGAGAACATATTTGACATTTCTCGACTTCTTGGAGATCGCCCCGTCATTTGACTTCCTGGGGGTTCTTGACTTCATTTCTTGACTTCTCGGGAGTAGCCATGTCATTAGACTTCTTGGGTATTCCTTATCTTCATTTCTTGACTTCTCGGAAATAACCCCGTCATTCGACTTCTTGACTTCTTGGGCATTCCTTGTCTTAATTTCTGGATTTATCGGGAATAGCCCTGTCATTCGACTTCTTGGGTATTCCTCATCTTCATTTCATAACTTCTCGAGAATAACCCGGTCATTTGACTTCTTGGGTATTCCTTGTCTTAATTTCTGGACTTATCGGGAATAACCCGGTCATTTGACTTCTTGAGTATTCCTCGTCTTAATTTCTTGACTTGTCGGGAATAACCCGGTCATTTGACTTCTTGAGTATTCCTTGTCTTAATTTCTGAACTTCTCAGGGCTCCATGAAAAGATATATGGATTTAGATGGTTAGCCATAAGCCGAACCCAAGAGAGCGCACACCGCTTCAGAGAAGGGGCGTGGTCCGGCTCCACCGCTTCGTGCAAACGGCGTAAACCAGAACAAGGGTATTTGGTAATTTTGAGACCCCACAAATGAGGGTATTTCTGTAATTTTCCCACAGTCAAGGGTGTTTCTATAATTTTTCCTTCATCGGGGAGATTTCTGTAATTTTTCCACTATCGGGGGCATTTCTGCAATTTCCTCGTCATCGGGGGTATTTCTGTAATTTTTCCACTATCGGGGACATTTCTGCAATTTTTCCATTATCGAGGGTATTTCTATAATTTTTCCACTATCGGAGACATTTCTAAAATTTTCCCGTCGTCGGGGACATTTCTGCAATTTTCCCATAACCAAGGATATTTCTGCAATTTTCTGACCACCGGGGGTATTTCTACAATTTTCTCGCTATCGGGACATTCCTGTATTTTTCTGCCTACCGGGGATATTTATACAATTTTCTGCCCACCGAAGATATTTCTGCAATTTTCTATCCTTTCTGGACAGCAATTTTCTACAACTTTTGGATAGCAGAAAGTATTTCTGCAAATTCCCAAGTTTCTTCATGGACTTTGATAAACTTTGCATTGTTCCATCTTCATTCCAACAACTTTGATGATCAAAAGATCATATCTCAAGCAACCAAATATCTTGAAATCTTCAAGCCACCAAGAGTTTTAGAAGATAACAAAACATCTTGGAGTTGAAAGCCTCCAGGTGTTCCTACGTCATCTTCTCTTCTTCTTTTCATTCTCCCATAGTTCTTCTTGTCTTCTCTCCAGCTCTTTTAGCAGAGTTTAACAACTTCAAAAGAGCTCCGAGCTTTCTTCTTCTTCTTCCGCTTCAACCTTCCACGAGAGTCTCTATCTTCTTCCAAAGGGAGGTACGTCTTCCCTTTTTATAGGTGGTGGAGGAGGCCAAAGAGGAGATCCCCCAGAGGTTGGTGGAGGTAACCTCCCGTCTCTTCATCTCCCCGTCCTTTCCTCTCCCCATTCTAGACCACCCCCGGTGGCAGAAGGAGGAGGCTTCCCCGGTGGGAGCAGCAGCAGGTCCGGGGGGGGGGCTCCCCCCCGGTGGCAGGAAGCAGGGGAACCAGGGGGCCTCCCCCGATGGCAGCAGGCCGGGGGCGCTTCTCCCCCCCGGTGGTCAGCAGGCGGGGGGAACCTCCCCCCCGGTGGGAGCAGCAGCAGGCCGGGGGGCTTCTCCCCCCGGTGATCAACAGGCGGGGGGGACCTCCCCCCTGGTGGCAGCTGGCGGGGGAACTCTACCCCCCCCGGTGGCAGCAGACCCTTCCAGTGAGGATTGCAATGGTGAGCCTAAGCAAGTGCTCACCTTGATTGGTTTGATCATAAATAGAAGAAGGGATATGGTCACCACCTTCTAGTGCCCACGGGATGTTCTGGTCACCTTCCAAGCCAATGGTGAGCCTAAGCAAGTGTTCACCCTCTAGTGCCCATGAGCTCTTCTCTTGTTGGTTTATTCGTTTATTGAGTGCGTGGGCGTGCCAGTCACCGGAGTGACAATTTATTCGGGCTCCGAAGAGCCCATGGTGCGCTCGATCTGACTTCGTCAGACGATTGTGTGGTTCGTGTCGGGATCGAAACCCACCGTGCCATAAAGGTCACGACGTCATTTACATCCCCCATACGAGGGAACACCCTTGATTAATCGCCGGGATTCAGGGCCTCATGGCCAAGAAATTAATTGCATGAAAGGTCTATTACGAGGTATTGAAATCCTCATGCGAGAGCGAGAAGGAAACATTCGAGATCGTGTCGGTCATGTGCTGACCATTTAATCTTCGGACGAATGTCCGGCTCGAGAAAAGCGCGATCGTCGCGGGGAGACCCGAGCATATGTACGCCAGGATATGGCAATTTATTGTTCAGAAGAACGGAAAACGTTTGGCTAAACCTCGGTTAGAGCGGTCGGAAACCGGTAAATCTGTTGGCCCGGTGCAAGGGCAAGCTGCGACCATACTGCGGTGGGCCCCCCGCGGTCGAAACGAGACATGCATGAGCGTCATTAATATTTCCGGTGCCAAGGGGCAACGAGGGAATATCTCTTGAATCGGCTGAAAAGCCCTGTGTCCGGAGAAGCGGGCGTTCGAAACACATCGGTCATTCGGGAGACCATTTAATATTCGGACGGGAGTCCGGCTTGAGAATATTGTAATTGCCGCGGGAGGACCTGGAACATATGCGTGCCGGGATACGGCAAGTTTATTATTCCGAGACACTGAAAACATTCGGCTGAATCTCGGTTGTTGTAGTCGGAAACCAGTGAATCTATTGGCCCGGTGCGAGATCGAGCCAGGACCATATTGGAGGCGTCTCCCGTGGTCCAAACGAGGCTTGCGCGGGCATCATTAATATTTCCGGTGCCGGAGGGCAACGGGGGAGAGTCCGGGGACTAGACTCAAGAACCGAAAACGTGTTCGAAAGGAGCGGGCTATAGATCAAGGATATGAGCCAGACGATGACCATGATCGGGGCGGGCCCGAGGTCTAAGTGTGGCCCACGGAGGTCTTATTAATATTCCCATGGAAGGAGTCCAGGGGTGGCGAGAGCCGTCTCGTTCTATTCCGATTCTGTCGGTCACTTGCGGACCTCTTCATGTTCGGGCAAGGGCCCATATTGAAAGTGTGACGTGGGCGGAAACGACCCCGTGCAAATGTATGCCGAGTTTATGGCAATTTCAATGAAAGAGCGGGAGCGAATCCCGGCCCGTTAGAATGAATCCGATTTAACGGGCTATCGGTCCGGAGCAATGCCGGCTCACGACCATGTCGGGGAGGGAGCCGTCGGCCATATTGATTGCTCACGGGTCTTTTCATGTTTAGACACAGGTCCGTAATAGAAACGCGACGAAAACCGAGGTGAACCCATTCAAATGTCTGCCGAACGTGCGGCAATTTCAGTAGTGGCTCGGAAGGGATCCGGCCTGAGAAACGAGTCCGGTTTAATCTGGATATCAGCCCAAAGCAAGGTCGGGCCATGGCCATTTCGGGATGATTCCCAAGACTCAGGCCTAGCCCGCAAGGGCGGCATTATTGTTCCTTCAGCACCGGGTCGCAGGGGAGACGGGGCTGCGGTGCAGATCTCATCGTTTTATTATTATTTAGAATTTTACCATTATTATTTGTTGATTTATGTATATCCTTGAGTAAGTTCGTTATTACTGTCTATTTATCATTTTTTTCTTTTTATGATTTACTTATTTATCATTGTTATTGTTAGGTCTGTTATCATTTTTGTTCATTTTATTGTCATTCATTTGCTTGTTGTTTTTGTTGAGTTTGTTATTATTATTCATTCCCCTTTTGTTACCATTTGTTTATTTATCATTCTTATTGAGTTTGCTATTGTTATTCATTTTTATTTTTATTTTTTGTCATTTATTTGTCTATTTATTATTTCTAAGCTTATTATCATTATTATTATCATTATTTATTATGCCGGGAGCGTGCCGCTGGAAAAGGGGAAGGGTGTACCGCTGGAGGTAGGAGGCTGCACCGCTGGCGAATAGGGGGTGTAGCGCTGGAAGCGGATGAGGTGAGGGTGGTGTAGAGTGGGCCGTTGAAGGCCAAGGGAGTGTGCCGCTAAGGGCCAAAGAGGTGTGCCGCTGGAGGGCCAAGGGAGTGTGCCGCTGAGGGCAAAGGGAGTGTGCCGCTGAGGGCCAAGGGGGTGTGCCGCTAGAGGGCCACGGGAGTGTGCCGCTAGAGGGCCAGGAGAGTGTGCCGCTAGAGGGCCATAGGAGCGTGCCGCTGAGGACCAGGGGAGCGTGCCGCTGAGGGCCGAAGGAGCGTGCCGCTGAGCGCCGAAGGAGCGTGTCGCTGAGCGGTGCTGCAGGGTGTACCGGCGAAGGGCGTGGCGAGTGTGTGTGCCAGCGAAGGCGGCAGAAGCGTGCCGTTGAAGGGGGCAGAAGCGTGTACTGGCGAAGGCCAAGGAGGCGTGCCGGCGAGGGCCACTGAAGGGCGTACCGGGGAAGAGCGCAGCGAGGTGTGTCGGCGAAGGGCATGCCGGCGAAGGGTGGCTAGAGGGCGTACCGGCGAAGGGGGCTGAAGGGGCGTACCGGCGAAGGGCATGGGGAGCCCTCTCCTCCTCCGTTTCCTTTAGGGCTTTTCTTTTCTTCTTTTCTGATTTTTATTAAGTTTGCATGGGTTTCTTCTTTTCTTCTCTTGATTATCTTCCATTCTTTATTCCATGAGGACGAATGCTCAAGTTGTTCAGTTGTCGTTCGATTTGGTTCTTTTTGAGTTAATTGCGGTTCCCTCGTCTTGGTTAAAACGTTTTACCGTTGTTCTTTTCGTTCGTTTGTTGCCTCCTTTTGTCTTTTAATATGTTATCGTTTCTAACGAAAATTCGACAACATCTCCCCTTGACCCAGGCGTAAGGGAGGTACAGGGAACGCGCCCACAAGGAGTGGCGGAACCCGACAACTGGAGGTGGGCGCCCGAGGGCGGCAACACCTTAATGAAACATCGGAAAACTCGGAGGGAACGCCGGACGGGAAACACGGGGCTAATGCAACCTAAGGATGTCCTGACTGGCAGGGAGAGGGCCAGGTGTACTGGGCAGAGGCAGGCCAAGGGCGTACCGCTGAGGCAGAGTTGGGGCGTGCCGCTGAAGAGGCTGCCCCGGGCGGGGTGCACCGGGTAAGAAGGATGAGCAAGTGTGCCGGGCCAAGGAGGCCAAGGGCGCACCGGGGAAGGCCCGTGGGGGCGTGCCGAGGAAGGCCCATAGGGACGTACCGGCGAAGGGGCTACAAGGGAGAGAGCACCGGTGAAGGCCCGTAAGGGCGTGCCGGCGAAGGGCTTAGTTAGGGCGTGCCGCTGGAGGTTGCCAGAGGCGTGCCATTGAAGGCGAAACGCCGGGGAGGGAGCTAGCCCTAACAAAGGGAACAAAGGGAAGGGGCGTGACACATCGGAGGATGCAAACACGAAAGAATACCATAGGAAGACGTCCAAAAATATTTGCAAGATGTCTACTTTTATTCTCACAAAAGGAGTGCCCCAAGGGAGCTAATACATCGCAACGACGGCAAGACAAGAAATAAAAAGAAAGAAAGAGGAAAAGAAAATACAGTGGGGGGAAACGGAGCGTGGACTCCTCCCCTCCCGGACCTCACTCCCTCTCTCCACTCATTCTTCTCCTCCTCTTCTCGTCGCACAGATGGTGGTGGTGGGTGGACGGAGCAGCAGAAAGGGGGAGTCGGAGCCTCCCCTCCTCTTCTTTTCTTCTTCTCTTCTTCTTCTTCCTCTTCTCTTCTTACTCTTCTCTTTTCTGGCAGCTCGGTCGTGGCTCCCTCCACTGGCCTCCTTTTTGTTCGCAGCGAAGGAGAGGGGTTTTTATACCCCATACGGCGGAGCGTCCGAAGGCGGGAAGCGTCCGAGGGGCATTCAATGGGAGTTGACTCCCTTGTCCTGGGTGGCAGGAGTAGGCAGCGTGGCCCTCTCCCCAGACGACACCTCAGCAAGTCCACTGCGTGCCAAGAATCCATAGGGCATGGCTGTTAGATTTGATTCGCCGGAGCGTGCCGTTGAAGGGCTTGAACAGCGTGCCGTTGAAAGACACAAGAAGCGTGCCGCTGAAAGCCTGGAAAAGCATGCCGCTGGAAGAGCTCGCAGGCGTGCCGCTGAGGAGCCCAAAGGGCGTGCCGGCGAAGCGCAGCAAGGGGCGTGCCGCTGGAAGCCAGCACGGGCGTGCCGCTGAAGGGCAGGATGAAGGCGTGGCGTTGAACGGACACGAAGGGCGTGCCGCTGAACGGCCAAATGGCTGTGCCGCTGAAGGGGGTACCAAGTGGGCCGTTGGGAGCGAGGCGCGGGCGTGCCGCTGAAGCGTGCTAGCCAGGTGTGCCGGCGAAGGGCAGCCTGGGCGTGCCGCTGGACGGCGTTAGGGTGTGCCGCTGAAGCGCGCCTAGCCTGCCGCTGAACGGGCTACAGGGCGCGCCGTTGAGGGGGCACAGGGAGTGTGCCGCTGAGGGGCCACAAGGGCGTGCCGGCGAAGGGCTTCACGGGGCGTGCCGCTGAGCGCCTTGGGGCGTGCCGCTGAAGGGCGCCAGGGTGTGCCGCTGAAGGCCATCCTGGGTGTGTTTCTGAGCCCGTTCTGAGCCCGTTGTGAGCATGAGTTGTGGCCCATTTAATTTTCTTCGAGGCCCATGGATTGTGGGACTCTTGGTGGTTGATTTCTCTTCGATGTCGTGATTCCGGAGACGGCTTCACGGCAGTGTGCATATTTGGGGAGTCTAGACGACCAGTCTCTCCGGGGCTTCTTCACTCGGTGCCGTTGTTGATGCCGGGCCGAGCAGGATATCTGGGTGTGCAATTTTTGGTGTCCATAAATGCCCCACACCCACGGGTAGCGCAGGCGAAGGATGAGCCGGGCGGTGCCCGCGGGTGTAGTGGTCTCTTTTCTCTTCGTCGGCACCAATGGGGTGCGGGGAGCAGCCGTGGTATGTTGGTCTCTTCTTCTCTTTGTTAGTGCCGAGAGGGCGTCGGGAGCTACCGTAGCGTGTTGGTCTCTTCTTCTCTTTTCATCAGTGCCGACAGAGCGTCGGGAGCTGCCATGGTTTATTTGTCTTTTCTTCTCTTTGTCAGTGTCGTCAGGGTGCCGGGCGCTGACATGGTATGCTGGTCCCTCTTTTTTTTTCGCCAGTGCCGACGAGGTGTCGGGAACTGACATAGCATGTCGGTCTCTTTGTCTCTTCATCAGTGCCGGCGGGATGCCGGGAATTGAAGCAGTATGTTGGTCCCTTCGTCTCTTCATCAGTGCCGACGGGGTGTCGGGAACTGAAGCAGCGTGTTGGTCTCTTTGTCTCTTCGTCAGCGCCGACAGGGTGTCGGGAACTGACATGGTTTGTTGGTCTCTGTCTCTTCGTCAATGCCGACAGGGTGCCGGGAGCTGACTTGGTTTGTTGGTCTCTTTGTCTCTTCGTCAGCGCCGACAGGGTGTCGGGAGCTGAGACATGGTTTGTTGGTCTCTTTGTCTCTTCGTCAGTGCCGACAGGGTGCCGGGAGCTGACTTGGTTTGTTGGTCTCTTTGTCTTTTCGTCAGTGCCGACAGGGTGCCGGGAGCTGACTTGGTTTGATGGTCTCTTTGTCTCTTCGTCAGCGCCGACAGGGTGCCGGGAGCCGACCTGGTTTGTTGGTCTCTTCATCAGTGCCGACGGGGTGTCGGGAACTGAAGCAGCATATTGGTCTCTTCATCAGCGCCGACGGGGTGTCGGGAACTGAAGCAGCATATTGGTCTCTTCATCAACGCCGACGGAGTGTCGGGAACTGAAGCAGCATATTGGTCTCTTAGTCCCTTTTTCTTTCTTTCCTTCTCTCTTTTCTCTTCTTCTCTTCTCTCTTTTTGTCATCTCTTTTTTTTTGTCCTCTTTGTCGTTGTTCTTTTTTGTTCTTTCTCTTCTTCCCTTCTCCTCCCTTCTCTTTTTTTTCTCTCTTTTTTTTTGAAGAACTCCAGGTGGCTGTTGGCGTGGATGCCAGTGATATGAGAGTTGTAGGCACGGCGGTCGATAATCGAAAGCTGTTGGCATAGGAGCCGGTAAGTGAAAGCTGTCGGCTCAGGGGCCGATAAGTGAGGCCGAAACAGCCAAGGCCGGAAGCGGGCTTCAAGAGTCGAAGTTGCAAAAGGCGAGCCACGAAGGCAGAGGGAAGGGTTTATTGATGCAAAAGGGATGTTCGTCGCCCGAAGGGACGGAGAGAAGAATTTTTATTTTGTTGATTCAAAATGCGCCGGGGATACCGGTTATGAAACCCGAACACGGGAAAGTGGGCCGTGGAGGGCCGAAGTTGGTGTTACGGAAGCGGGCCGTGCAGGCCGAATTCTGGAGAGCAGGCCGTAAAGGTCGAATTCTGGGGAGCAGGCCGTAAAGGGCCGAATTAAGAGCCAAAGATATTGGGAAGCGGGCTGCAAGAGCCGGAGATGTTGGGAAGCGGGCTGCAAGAGCTGAATCGGGGGAGCAGGCTACGGGAGCCAGAATCGGGGAGCAGGCCGCGAAGGCCAAAGGTAAGCAGGCTGCAAGAGCCAAAGATATTGGGAAGCAAGCCACGAGGGTCAGAATTGGGAAGTAGGCTGCGAGAGCCAGAATTGGGGAGCAGGCTGCGAAGGCCAAAGGTAAGCAGGCTGCAAGAGCCAAAGTTGGGAAGCAGGCCGCGAAGGCCAAAGGTAAGCAGGCTACACCAACCAAGGTTACGGGAAGCGGGCCGTGGAGGCCAGATTGGGGAAGCAGGCTATAAAAGCCAAAGGGAAGCAGGCTGCGAGAGCCGGAATTGAGTTTATTGTATACACATATTTTTATTATTTTTATTATTCTTTTTTAATATATATATTCTATTCAAGCATGCAAGCATTCATCAGCAGGCATAACGTAGATATAAGTAAGGCAGCTCCCTCTGTAGGGGATAGGATAGGGACATTGCCCGTAATTCGCAGACACGGTGCGGGCCGCGAGGCACAACTGAGGGGTGGTGCACCCGTCAAGAGGATATCGCATGTCTTGCATGCATAGCCTAAATTCACGCATTTCACCCGAGGCAATTCTCTGTGGCGTGGCAGTGCAAATGTGAGAGCAAAGAGCCCTAACCATAGGGATATGTAGGTTTTCCTGGTGACACTCGAGGATCACTTTAGCGCCTACACATTAGTTCCAGGCTTTCGACTTTCGGTAGCTTCACACAGCCCCCAACTGTTTATTTTGGTAGCGGATTTCACCGTTCGGCGCGAGTCTCCTCATGTGTCTCAATGGGGATTCCCGGCTACTAGGATTCATCCTTATTATAATTCTATTACGGATTCCACCGTTTGACGCGAGTTTCCTCATATGTCTCAATGGGGATTCCCGGCTAATAGGTTTCATCCTTATTGTAATTCGCTTCACCATTTCGCGCGAGTCTCCTCATGTGTCTCAATGGGGATTCCCGACTACTCGGATTCACGTTTCTCTCTTTTTTCTCTTTTTTTTCTCTTTTTTTTTTTTTTTACAGTGGGGGTAGGCAGCTTTTTCCTCACGATTACCTTTCACGCGAGTGCAGGAATTCAAGCCTCCGTAGAGTGCTAAGAAGAAATTCGGGCAATCCCTATAGTCGAAGGCTATTGAACACATTAAGTGCTAAGTGTGGGAGCGTTGCCTCAGGTTTATTTTGTGAGTTGGGCTTAGCGATTCAGCCATGACTCTTCCCCTTGACGTGTGCACCCGCCATAACTGGGTTCCCTTCGAACGCAGGCCATGACGCCCGTGCATCCGGAATCGGGCGATATTATTTAGCAAGGAAACACGGTCCTAGAAAATTCCAAAGAGGTGTATTATTCTATATTAAGTAACCATGCAAACAGGGCAATCAAGCATTCTCTTCTTTCTTCTTTTTTTGTTTTGTTGTTTTGTTGTTGTTTTTTTTTTGTTTGTTTTCCCTGTGTTTTTTTTTGTTTGTTGTTTTTTTTTTTTTTTGTGGCATAAGAAAATATTGTTGTTACGTATAAGTATAGTGGTAGTAGAGATATTAGGGAGGCAGACCGTAAAAGGGCTGAGAGGATATTAGGGAAGCGGGCTGCAGGAGCCGAAGTTATGGGATGCGGGCCGCGAAGCCCGAATTCTGGGAAGCAGGCTACGAGAGCCAGACTTGGGAAGCAGGCCACGAAGGCCAAAGGTAAGCAGGCTGCAAGAGCCAAAGCTGGGAAGCAGGCTATGAAAGCCGAAGGGAAGCAGGCTACGAGAGCCAGAATTGGGAAGCAGGCCACGAAGGCCAAAGGTAAGCAGGCTGCAAGAGCCAGAATTGGGAAGCAGGCTACATGAGCCAGGATCTGGGAGGCCTTTGTCGGTTTAACGCCCCGTCGGCGGAAGATTTAGTCGGCTTAACGCCCCGTCGGCGGAAGGTGTAGTCGGTTTAACGCCCCGTCGGCGGAAGGTTTAGTCGGTTTAACGCCCCGTCGGCAGAAGGTTTAGTCGGCTTAACGCCCCGTCGGCGGAAGGTGTAGTCGGTTTAACGCCCCGTCGGCGGAAGGTTTAGTCGGTTTAACGCCCTGTCGGCGGAAGGTGTAGTCGGTTTAACGCCCCGTCGGCGGAAGGTTTAGCCGGCTTAACGCCCCGTCGGCGGAAGGTGTAGTCGGTTTAACGCCCCGTCGGCGGAAGGTTTAGTCGGTTTAACGCCCCGTCGGCGGAAGGTTTAGTTGACTTCTATTTGTTGGATGGCTGGAGGTCGGAGGTAAAAGTTTGCCTCGTGACCCTTCTTTCTCTTCTTCTTTTCTTCTTTTGTAGGGAGGCAGGTACGAAGACCATGTTCGCCTCATGTCTCTTTTTCTCTTCTCTTCTTCTTTTGTAGAGAGACGGGTGCGAAGACCACGTCTGCCTCATGTGTCTTTTCTTCCTTTTCTTCTCTTCTTTTGCGTGATGAGGCGGGCTCGAGGGCCACGTCTGTCTCATGTGTCTCTTCTTTCCTTTTCTTCTCTTCTTTTTGTTTGGTGAGGCGGGCTCAAGGGTCACGTCTGCCTCATGTCTCTTTTTTTTTCTTCTTTTGTGGAGAGACCGGTGCAGAGACCATGTTTGCCTCATGATTGCTCTTTCTCTTCTTCTCTTCCTTTTTTATGGAGAGGCAGGTGCAGGGACCATGTTTGCCTCGTGATCATTTCTTTCTTTTCTTCTCTTCTTCTTTTGCGTGATGAGGCGGGCTCGAAGACCATGTCTGCCTCATGTGTCTTCTTTTCCTTTTCTTCTCTTCTTTTGTGTGATGAGGCGGGCTCGAAAACCACGTCTGCCTCGTGCGTGTCTTTTTCTTTACTCTGCTCTTTTGTTTCTCTTAATGTGCCCCAGGTTGGGGCGTAGCTTCATTTGGTGTGCATCCCCCCTGAGGGGGTGTGTTTTGCCTCTTCGTTTCTGTGCCCCCAGGCGGGGTGTATTTTTTTTTGGCTTCTATGTCCCCAGACCAGGGTGTGTTTTTTTTTTTAATGCCCCAGAGGCGGGGTGTAGCTCTCTTCAAATGCCCCCATGGTGGGGTATACTCTTCACGGCTTCTATGCCCCCAGGTGGGGTATGTCTCTTCTTCAAATACCCCTGAGCCGGGGTGGACTTCTCTTCGTATGCCCCTGAGCCGAGACGTGTTCTTTATAGCTTCTAGGCTCTCGAGGCGAGGCATGCTTCTTCTTCATATGCCCTTGGTACGGGTGTATCTCTTGCTTCTTATGCCCCCCTGAGGCCGGGGTGTATCTCTTTACGGCTTCTATGCCCCCGAAGCAGGGTATGTTGTTTCTCCAAGTGCCGCTTAGGCGGAGTATATCTTCCTTCTTATGCTCCCAGATAGGGGTGTACGTCTCTTCTTCCGACGCCCCTAGGTCGGGGTATATTCTTTCTTCATGTGCTCCCAGGTCGGGATGTATGTCTCTTTGCCTTTTTTTTTGCGCCCCCGGATCGGGGTAAATGCTTCTGCTTCTTATGCGCCAAGGGCGGAGTGTACCTCTTTGTGCCCCCTGAGCGGGGTGGATGTTCTGCATGTGTCCCCAGGCCGGGGTGTAGCTTTGTCTCCCATGGAGGGGGTGTGTTGTTTCTTCAAAAGCCCCCAGACCAGGGTGTATTCTTCTCTTTCTTATACTCCCGAGGCGGGAGGGGTTCTCTTCATGTGCCCCCGTGGCGGGATGTGCTTCTTTCTTCAAGTGTCCCCAGGCCGGGCTGAATTCTTTTCTTCTCCCTAGACACACCGGGGGGAATGTTTGCTTCTTGTGCTCCCAAGGTGGGGCGTATTGCTGCTTTTGATGCCCCCAAGGTGGGGCGTATTGCTGCTTCTGATGCCCCAAAGCGAGGTATCCCTTTTTTATTATATGCCTCCGGCACGGGGTGTATTCCGCTTCTAGTGCCCCCAGAGTGGAGTGTATTGCCGCTTTTGATGCGGGATGTAGTTCTTGCTTTTTATGCACCCGAGACAGGGTGAATTCTTCTTCTTTGTTTACGTGCCCCCGTATCGGGGTGTATTCCTCTCTTCATATGTTTCCCTAAGTCGGGGGATGTTGTTTGTTTTGCTTCAGATGTCCCCGGGGGGGGGGGGGGGGATATATGTTGCTTCATGGACCCCTGAGGCCGGGATGTATTCCTTCTTCGAAGGCCCCTAAGTCGGGGTGTATTCTTCTCTTCTTATGCTCCCCGGGGTGGGGTACATTTCTTGCTTCTCATGCCCCCCCACGGCGGGGTGTGGTTTCTCTCTTTGTGTGCCCCCATGGCGGGGCGGATCCTGCCTCCTTACTTCTGTGCCCCGGGCGGGGCATGTTCTTCATGGCTTCTATGCCCCCAGGGGCGGGGTTTGTTTCTCCTTCACATGCCCCCAAGCCGGGGTGGACTTCTCTATGGCTTCTATGCCCCCAGGCGGGGTGTATGTTGCTTCATATGCCCCCAGGGTGGGGATGTATCCCGCTTCTAATGCCCCCATGGCGGGGTATGTCCTTGGCTCCTTATCCCCCCCAAGATGGGGTGTGTTTTGCTTCTTGTGCCCTCGAGGTGGGGTGAATTTCTTTCTTTGTATGCCCCTAGTCCAGGGTGTGGTTTTTTTTTTTTAGTGCCGGGGTGAATTCTTTTCTTCTTATGCCCCCATGGCGGGATGTAGCTTCTTCAAATACCCCTAAGTCGGGGCATATTCTTTATGGCTTCCATGCCCCCAGGCGGGGTATGTTTCTTCTTCAATCGTCCCTAGGACAGGGTGTATTCTTTTCTTTCTTATGCTCCCGAAGCGGGATGTAACTTCTTCAAATGCCCCTAAGCCGGGACGTGTTCTTCATGGCTTTTATGTCCCCACTGGCGGGGTTAATGCCCCTAAGCCGGGGTGGACTTCTCTTCATATGCCCCTGAGCTGGGACGTGGTTGTTGCTTCTAGGCCCTCGAGGCGAGGTGGGCTTCTTCTTCAAATACCCCCAAGACGGGGATGTGATTCTTGGCTTCATATGCCCCCAAGGCGGGGTATGTTCTGCTTCTTGTGCCCCCAGAGGTGGGGTGTATGTTGCTTTTTGCACCCCAAAGGTGGAGTGTATTTCTCTTCGAGTCCCCCTGAGTCGGGGCGTAGCTGTGTCTCGCGTGCCCCCCCTGCGGGGTGAGCTTGGCTTCTTGTGCACCCGAGGCGGGGTGAGTTCTTCTTGTCATGCCCCTGAGTCAGGGCGTGTTCTTTACAGCTTCTATGCCCTCGAGGCGAGGTGACTTCTTCTACAAATACCCTCAAGACGGGGATGTGATTCTTGACTTCATATGCCCCGGACGTAGGGTATATCTTTTGTTTCTTATGCTCACGAGCCGGGATGTAGCTTCTTGGCCTCATATGATGCTGAGGTGAGGGGTATGTTGCTTTACTTGCCCCCGGGGGGAGTGCATTTTGCCTCTACTGCCCCATGGCGGGGTATATCTCTTGGCTTCTTACGCCCCCAAGGTGGGGTGTGTTTTCTTCTTGTGCCCCCGGGGTGGGGTATATCTTTCGCTTCTTATGCCCCCCCCCCTTAAGGCGGGGTGAAGTCTTTGCTTCAAATGCCCCTAAATCGGGGTATGGCTTTGTCTCATATGCCCCTGGAGCAGGGGTGTATTTCTCTTCATGTGCCCCTGGGAATGGGGTGTATCTTTGTCGCTTGTTGTGCCCCAGAGGGAGGTGCCTTTCTCTTCATGTGCGCCGGGCACCGGGTGTATCTTTGCTTTTCTTTTTTTTATATGCCCTCGAGGGAGGAATTCTTCTTCTTCTGCCCCGACACGCTGGGGAATGTTTGCTTCTTGTGCCCCAAAAGTGGGGTGTATGCTTTTTTCTTCAGACTCCCCTAAGGCGAGGTGTATTCTTTGTTGCTTCATGTCCCCCGAGTCGGGGTGGATTCTCTTCGTGTGCCCCCATGGCGGGGTGTACTCTCTTTATGTGTCCCCAGGAGTGGGGTGTGGTTTGCTTCCTGTGCGCCCTAGCAGGGTGTATCGCTGCTTGCAATGTCCCCCGAGGCGGGGTATCCTTCTTCTTCAAATACCCCTAAGCCGGGGCGTATTCTTTATGGCTTCTATGCCCCTATAGCGGGGTGTGCTTCTTCTTCAAATACCCCTGAGATGGGGTGGACTCTTTTCTTCTTATACCCCCAAGGCAGGATGTAGCTTCTTCAAATGCCCCTGATCCGAGGCGTGTTCTTTACGGCTTCTACGCCCCCAGGTGGGGTATATTTCTTCTTCAAATACCCCTAAGCCGGGGTGTATTCTTGCTGCTTCTTATGCTCCCGAGGCGGGATGTGACTTCTTCAAATGCCCTTAGGCCGGGGCGTATTCTTCATGACTTCTGTGTCCCGACTGGCGGGGTTTGTTTCTTCTTCAAATGCCCCTAAGCCGGGGTGGACTTCTCTTCATATGCCCCTGAGCCGGGACGTGGCTGTTGCTTCTAGGCCCTCGAGGCGAGGTGGGCTTCTTCTTCAAATACCCCCAAGACGGGGGTGTGATTCTTGGCTTCATATGCCCCCAAGACGGGGTGTATTTTGCTTCTCGTGCCCCCAGGGGTGGGGTAGAATTCTCTTCAGTTACCCCTAAGTCGGGGTTGATTCTTCTGCCTCTTATGCCCCAAGGTGGGGTACACTTCTCTTCATATGCCCCCTAAGCCGGGGTGCAACTCTACTTTTTCTCATGACCCTAGGCCGGGGCAGTCTCTTCTTCTTATGCTTATGTGTTCCCGCATCGGGGTGTATTCCTTTCTTCACGTGCTCCCCTAAGCCGGGGAATATTGTGTGTTCTGCTTCAGATGTCCCCCGGGGGGGGGGGGGGGGATATATGTTACTTCATGGACCCCAAGGCCGGGATGTATTCCTTCTTCGAATGCCCCTAGGTCGGGGTGTATTCTTCTCTTCTTATGCTCCCAAGGCGGAACGTAGCTTCTTCAAATGCCCCTAGGTCGGGGTTGATTCTTCTCTTCTTATGTTCCCAAGGCGGGACGTAGCTTCTTCAAATGCCCCTAAACCGGAGCGTATTCTTTTATGGCTTCTATGCCCCCAGGCGGGGTATATTTTTCTTCAAATACCCCCAAGACGGGGGTGTGATTCTCCCGCTTCCTCTGCCCCAGAGTGGGGTATACTTCTCTTTGTATTCCCCTAAGCCAGGGTGTATTCTTTTCGCTTCATCCAGGGTGGGATGCGCCTTCTGCTTCTCATGACCCCGGGATAGAGTGTATTCGCTTCATGTGCCCCCGGCACGAGGGTGTATCTTTGCTTTTTTTATGCCCCCCGGGGGGGATTCTTCTTCTTCTACCCCGACAAGCCGGGGAATGTTTGCTTCTTGTGCCCCGAAAGTGGGGTGTATTCTTGATGGCTCCTGTGCCCCCGTCGGTGGGGTGTATTTTTCTTCTTCAAATTCCCCTAAGGCGGGGTGTATTCTTTGTCGCTTCATGTACCCCCGAGTAGGGGTGAATTATTTTCTTCTTACGCCTCCATGGCGGGGTATGTCTTTTGCTTCATGTGCCCCCCATATCGGGGTGTATTTCTCTTCTTCAAATGCCCCTAAGCTGGGGTGCAACTCTATTTCTTCTTATGTCCCCAGGTCAGGGCGGATTCTTCTTCAAATGCCCCGAAGCCGGGGTGTAGCATTTGCTTTGTGCCCCTCAGTCGGGGCGGAATCTCTTCATGTGCCCCTGGGAATAGGGTGTATCTCTTTTTTTTGCCTCTTATGCCCCCGTAGCAGGGTATATATCTTCTTCTTATCCCCCATGGCGGGGTATATGCATGCTCTCTTCGGGAGTGGTGGCGTGCTTGGCCACATTGCTATAAAGCATTCCCCACAGCGGGCAGCCATTCACCAAGCTACGATTGTGGCTCGCTGGGTCTTTTAACAGCCACTCGAGGGGCCGTCTTGTGCCCGATGGAGGCAGCAGGAAGGAGGAACGAGCGGGGTCATTACACCACGGACTCGGAGCCTCCTAGAGTCGGGCGGGATGCCGGATTTCTTCTTGCTCTTTTAGTTGGCGATGCTGGCCGACTTTTCTTCTTTCTCTTTTTCTTCTCTTTTTTTTTCTCCTTTTTTTTTCTTCTCTTCTTCTCTCTCTTTTTTTTTGATCCCTTCTTCTCTTCTCTTCTTTTTTGTATGATTGACCAAGGTGGGGGTGCAGGAGAGCGCTCACCCCCTCAGGGAGGGGATGAGTGGTTCGCTCCACCACATCAACCCCACAGTGGTAATCTTTGTTCAGCACGGGTCTCGACGGACGTGGCCGTACAACCCTCTATTGCCAATTCTTTCTCTTCTTTTTTTTTGCTTCTTTCTTTTCTCTCTTTTTTTTTCTTTTCTTCTTTTCTACCTTTCTTCTTTTCTTCTTTTCTTCTCTTTCTTCTTGAGGGAAATGGGGGGCTTGATTTCCCCTCCCTTCTGTTCTCTTTCTCTTATCTTCTCTTCCCTTTTTTTTTTAATAACAGCCCCCATGATTCTTGGAAGCTGCATATGCTTCGAAGCAGCGTTCTCGAGGCCGCGAAGGCAGCTGCACCGAGCCAGGCTTTTCTCCCCATAGGACTGGCGAAGACAGCACCTGCAATTAATCAAAGCAGACAAACATCGTTTATTAGGGGGCCATGAGGCCCTGAATCCCGGCGAAGAGATGAAGGGTGGTTTGGTCCCACCGGGCGTGCCAGACTTGTGGACGCACTTTTTTTACCTGTTATTCTCTTGTTGGTTTATTCGTTTATTGAGTGCGTGGGCGTGCCAGTCACCGGAGTGACAATTTATTCGGGCTCCGAAGAGCCCATGGTGCGCTCAATCTGACTTCGTCAGACGATTGTGTGGTTCGTGTCGGGACCGAAACCCGCCGTGCCATAAAGGTCACGACGTCATTTACATCCCCTATACGAGGAAACACCCTTGATTAATCGCCGGGATTCAGGGCCTCATGGCCAAGAAATTAATTGCATGAAAGGTCTATTACGAGGTATTGAAATCCTCATGCGAGGGCGAGAAGGAAACATTCGAGATCGTGTCGGTCATGTGCTGACCATTTAATCTTCGGACGAATGTCCGGCTCGAGAAAAGCGCGATCGTCGCGGGGAGACCGGAGCATATGTACGCCAGGATATGGCAATTTATTGTTCAGAAGAACGGAAAATGTTTGGCTAAACCTCGGTTAGAGCGGTCGGAAACCGGTAAATCTGTTGGCCCGATGCAAGGGCAAGCTGCGACCATACTGCGGTGGGCCCCCCGCGGTCGAAACGAGACTTGCATGAGCGTCATTAATATTTCCGGTGCCAAGGGGCAACGAGGGAATATCCCTTGAATCGGCTGAAAAGCCCTGTGTCCGGAGAAGCGGGCGTTCGAAATATATCGGTCATTCGGGAGACCATTTAATATTCGGACGGGAGTCCGGCTTGAGAATATTGTAATTGCCGCGGGAGGACCTGGAACATATGCGTGCCGGGATACGGCAAGTTTATTATTCCGAGACACTGAAAACATTCGGCTGAATCTCGGTTGTTATAGTCGGAAACCAGTGAATCTATTGGCCCGGTGCGAGATCGAGCCAGGACCATATTGGGGGCGTCTCCCGTGGTCCAAACGAGGCTTGCGCGGGCATCATTAATATTTCCGGTGCCGGAGGGCAACGGGGGAGAGTCCGGGGACTAGACTCAAGAACCGAAAATGTGTTCGAAAGGAGCGGGCTGTAGATCAAGGATATGAGTCAGACGATGACCATGATCGGGGCGGGCCCGAGGTCTAAGTGTGGCCCACGGAGGTCTTATTAATATTCCCATGGAAGGAGTCCAGGGGTGGCGAGAGCCGTCTCGTTCTATTCCGATTCTGTCGGTCACTTGCGGACCTCTTCATGTTCGGGCAAGGGCCCATATTGAAAGTGTGACGTGGGCGGAAACGACCCCGTGCAAATGTATGCCGAGTTTATGGCAATTTCAATGAAAGAGCGGGAGCGAATCCCGGCCCGTTAGAATGAATCCGATTTAACGGGCTATCGGTCCGGAGCAATGCCGGCTCACGACCATGTCGGGGAGGGAGCCGTCGGCCATATTGATTGCTCACGGGTCTTTTCATGTTTAGACACAGGTCCGTAATAGAAACGCGGCGAAAATCGAGGTGAACCCATTCAAATGTCTGCCGAACGTGCGGCAATTTCAGTAGTGGTTCGGAAGGGATCCGGCCTGAGAAACGAGTCCGGTTTAATCTGGATATCGGCCCAAAGCAAGGTCGGGCCATGGCCATTTCGGGATGATTCCCAAGACTCAGGCCCAGCCCGCAAGGGCGGCATTATTGTTCCTTCAGCACCGGGTCGCAGGGGAGACGGGGCTGCGGTGCAGATCTCATCGTTTTATTATTATTTAGAATTTTACCATTATTATTTGTTGATTTATGTATATCCTTGAGTAAGTTCGTTATTACTGTCTATTTATCATTTTTTTCTTTTTATGATTTACTTATTTATCATTGTTATTGTTAGGTCTGTTATTATTTTTGTTCATTTTATTGTCATTCATTTGCTTGTTGTTTTTGTTGAGTTTGTTATTATTATTCATTCCCCTTTTGTTACCATTTGTTTATTTATCATTCTTATTGAGTTTGCTATTGTTATTCATTTTTATTTTTATTTGTTGTCATTTATTTGTCTATTTATTATTTCTAAGCTTATTATCATTATCATTATCATTATTATTATCATTATTTATTATGCCGGGAGCGTGCCGCTGGAAAAGGGGAAGGGTGTACCGCTGGAGGTAGGAGGCTGCACCGCTGGCGAACAGGAGTGTGCCGCTGAGGACCAGGGGAGCGTGCCGCTGAGCGCCGAAGGAGCGTGCCGCTGAGCGGTGCTACAGGGTGTACCGGCGAAGGGCGTGGCGAGTGTGTGTGCCGGCGAAGGCGGCAGAAGGGTGCCGTCGAAGGGTGCTGAAAGGTGTACTGGCGAAGGCCAAGGAGGCGTGCCGGCGAAGGCCAAGGAGGCGTGCCGGCGAGGGCCACTGAAAGACGTACCGGGGAAGAGCGCAGCGAGGTATGCCGGCGAAGGGCGTGCCGGCGAAGGGTGGCTAGAGGGCGTACCGGCGAAGGGGGCTGAAGGGGCGTACCGGCGAAGGGCATGGGGAGCCCTCTCCTCCTCCATTTCCTTTAGGGCTTTTCTTTTCTTCTTTTCTGATTTTTATTAAGTTTGCATGGGTTTCTTCTTTTCTTCTCTTGATTATCTTCCATTCTTTATTCCATGAGGACGAATGCTCAAGTTGTTCAGTTGTCGTTCGATTTGGTTCTTTTTGAGTTAATTGCAGTTCCCTCGCCTTGGTTAAAACGTTTTACCGTTGTTCTTTTCGTTCGTTTGTTGCCTCCTTTTGTCTTTTAATATGTTATCGTTTCTAACGAAAATTCGACAGCATCTCCCCTTGACCCAGGCGTAAGGGAGGTACAGGGAACGCGCCCACAAGGAGTGGCGGAACCCGACAACTGGAGGTGGGCGCCCGAGGGCGGCAACACCTTAATGAAACCTCGGAAAACTCGGAGGGAACGTCGGACGGGAAACACGGGGCTAATGCAACCTAAGGATGCCCTTACTGGCAGGGAGAGGGCCAGGTGTACCGGGCAGAGGCAGGCCAAGGGCGTACCGCTGAGGCACAGTTGGGGCGTGCCGCTGAAGAGGCTGCCCCGGGCGGGGTGCACCGGGTAAGAAGGATGAGCAAGTGTGCCGGGCCAAGGAGGCCAAGGGCGCACCGGGGAAGGCCCGTGGGGGCGTGCCGAGGAAGGCCCATAGGGGCGTACCGGCGAAGGGGCTACAAGGGAGAGAGCACCGGTGAAGGCCCGTAAGGGCGTGCCGGCGAAGGGCTTGGTTAGGGCGTGCCGCTGGAGGTTGCCAGAGGCGTGCCGTTGAAGGCGAAACGCCGGGGAGGGAGCTAGCCCTAACAAAGGGAACAAAGGGAAGGGGCGTGACACATCGGAGGATGCAAACACGAAAGAAATACCAGAGGAAGACGTCCAAAAATATTTGCAAGATGTTTACTTTTATTCTCACAAAAGGAGTGCCCCAAGGGAGCTAATACATCGCAACGACGGCAAGACAAGAAATAAAAAGAAAGAAAGAGGAAAAGAAAATACAGTGGGGGGGAACGGAGCATGGACTCCTCCCCTCCCGGACCTCACTCCCTCTCTCCACTCATTCTTCTCCTCCTCTTCTCTTCGCACAGATGGTGGTGGTGGGTGGACGGAGCAGCAGAAAGGGGGAGGCGGAGCCTCCCCTCCTCTTCTTTTCTTCTTCTCTTCTTCTTCTTCCTCTTCTCTTCTTACTCTTCTCTTTTCTGGCAGCTCGGTCGTGGCTCCCTCCACTGGCCTCCTTTTTGTTCGCAGCGAAGGAGAGGGGTTTTTATACCCCATACGGCGGAGCGTCCGAAGGCGGGAAGCGTCCGAGGGACATTCAATGGGAGTTGACTCCCTTGTCCTGGGTGGCAGGAGTAGGCAGCGTGGCCCTCTCCCCAGACGACACCTCAGCAAGTCCACTGCGCGCCAAGAATCCATAGGGCATGGCTGTTAGATTTGATTCGCCGGAGCGTGCCGTTGAAGGACTTGAACAGCGTGCCGTTGAAAGACACAAGAAGCGTGCCGCTGAAAGCCTGGAAAAGCATGCCGCTAGAAGAGCTCGCAGGCGTGCCGCTGAGGAGCCCAAAGGGCGTGCCGGCGAAGCGCAGCAAGGGGCGTGCCGCTGGAAGCCAGCACGGGCGTGCCGCTGAAGGGCAGGATGAAGGTGTGCCGTTGAACGGGCACGAAGGGCGTGCCGCTGAACGGCCAAATGGCTGTGCCGCTGAAGGGGGCACCAAGTGTGCCGTTGGGAGCGAGGCGCGGGCGTGCCGCTGAAGCGTGCTAGCCAGGTGTGCCGGCGAAGGGCAGCCTGGGCGTGCCGCTGGACGGCGTTAGGGTGTGCCGCTGAAGCGCGCCTAGCGTGCCGCTGAACGGGCGACAGGGCGTGCCGTTGAGGGGGCACAGGGAGTGTGCCGCTGAGGGGCCACAAGGGCATGCCGACGAAGGGCTTCACGGGGCGTGCCGCTGAGCGCCTTGGGGCGTGCCGCTGAAGGGCGCCAGGGTGTGCCGCTGAAGGCCACCCTGGGTGTGTTTCTGAGCCCGTTCTGAGCCCGTTGTGAGCATGAGTTGTGGCCCATTTAATTTTCTTCGAGGCCCATGGATTGTGGGGCTCTTGGTGGTTGATTTCTCTTCGATGTCGTGATTCCGGAGACGGCTTCACGGCAGTGTGCATATTTGGGGAGTCTAGACGACCAGTCTCTCCGGGGCTTCTTCACTCGGTGCCGTTGTTGATGCCGGACCGAGCAGGATATCTGGGTGTGCAATTTTTGGTGTCCACAATCGCTCAGAAGGCGTTTGATGATTTTGGTTGACAACCTTACAAAGGAAAAGAGGGGGAAAAGGCCATCATCATCAAGGCACTTTCAAATCCCTAGAGCAATTCAAGTGAGATAGAACAAAGCTAGTGGACTCACATTCTGTTACATCAGATCATGCTTGTTCACCACAGAAGAATGGTTAATGATTATGACTGATGTTAGTCTACTTTTATGTAAGCAAAATTCAAAACTTGGACATTCTAGTCTGGGCTAAGAATGCAAATGATTAATCCAAGATTTTTAACAGAGTTAACCCAGATAATACCCACCCAACTCCAGATCTTCATCAGCTGCATCTGCCATATTGGTGTCTTCTGTAGCCGTACCACTTGATTGACCAGACTCAGGCTTATCCAATGGCATTGCAACAGCCTGCTGTGACAATGCAGTTCCATTACCCTGTAACCATAACCACATCAATCACGGCAAAATCATTGCTATATAATCACAGAGTCATAGCCACAAAGATGCCATAGCATAACAGAACATCCCTAAGACATATGAGACAGAGATGTGAAAACACTTGATAGCTTCACTGAACAGGACTCATTTTGATGGAATATTTTACATGCAATGCAAATATTTCATGATAATAGCACTAGGTTAAAATTCCTTTGAATTGTCCTTAATTTTGACTGCATCTACCTTTCAAAATGCAGAGCTAACTCCCATTTGTCATCCCAATTGATTAGACTAAACATTTCCTGCTCAAGTTAACCAGCATCTCAGGATTTAAAAACTTTGCTCAGCTGTCCAGATGGATGGTATCAAGTTTCGGTCAAGTCTCTTTAGTCGTCCAATTCATGGACAAAAAAATAAAGCAACTAATAGAGCAGTTTGGCTGCAAATTGTTGCTTTAAAAACCACCAAATTGCTGTTTCAAGGACCATTTTTTAAAGTATTTTTTGAAATAGAAAATAAAATCTTAAAGGCTAATTCCTGAGTTGTTGTTTGCATTAACTTTGAAGCATGCTAGACAATGACATTCAACAAACTAATGTGATTGCATGGGTCTCTTCCATCTAGAAACTTAAGTAATTTTAAAGTATGCAGATTATACAGGCAAGGAAATCTCAAAGAGGTTATCATATAATATAAGGTGTCACAAATGGAAACATTTGCCATTAAAGAAACTCCTCGCCATCCATTCAAACCCTATGTAAAACAACACCAACAAAGGTTTTTTGACAGAACTTGATCAACAAGAAGACAATCACAGAAATGCAACCAACATGATGCACGTAAGATGGGTTCACAGACAATTATTCAATTTAAGAGATCTCATGCAATTAACCATGAAAACAAAATTTTCTGAGTCATCTTCTATTACAACCTTTGCAATAAGGTGCCATGTGGCAGAGAAATGGAATAGAATATGCTTGCATTAAAAGAACTTACACAAAAGTGAAATAAATATGCCTACAATTCCTTCTAAAACAGGATAACTGGTTTTCGTGATTGAAAGAAGAAAACACAGAAAATGCCATAGTATATGTATGAGAAGACTACAAAAGCAATATGATACCTTTATATAAAAAATGTAATTAATTTAATTGTATTACCAAATAGGCTCTCTAGTCAATTCCTATTAAACTTAAAACTAAAAGCCTTCTTTCTCACAGGGGAGAAAAATATAAAAAACAGCCACTGGTCTTTAAAACATGAGACTAACCATCAGATTGACTGCCTTGTCAAATGCATGATCAGACGTGCTGATAATGGCATCAGACGTTGCAGCATCATCAGAACTGGATGCCTTTTCTTGTTTGGCAGCATCATCTGCAGCCTTTTTGGCAGCCGCTTCTTGCCTTGCCCTCTCTTCCTCCATTGAAATTCTAAGTGCCAGAGCCAACTCAGGGTCCAAGTTTGGATCGACACCAAACTCAAAACCAGACATGCCACCAGCTGCAGCAGTGGCAGCAGCAGCAAACCCACTTCCACCATCCGCATCCCCAGTGAATATTGGTGTGCTGCAGTGAAATACAAGATGCATACTTAGAAATGCAGGTAATGAGCCAAAACAAAAAACAAAGTGTACTGTATGGACACGATTATTTCTAACCTTATGAGCACATCTGAGAGTGCATTTGAACCGGGAGAAATATGAACTATATGGCTGCTGTCATTGTTGTTTGCAGCAGCGATAAGTGCCTCGAGTTTTTCAGGTTTTTCATCTTCTTCCTCACCAAAATCAACAATGTCAAGTGCTACACTATGTTTCTTTAACTTTCTGCCAATTACCTCCAACGCTTTCTTGTCATATTTTATAGGGCTGATACGCAATCAACTCACAGTTGATCATAATCCAATATCTAATACCAATAAAATAAATTAGGGTAATACCATTACCTTCCAGCAAACAATATAATCCTCTGTTGGTGGTTTTTGTTTTGACGGTGCTTAAGAGCCAACTGGGCAACCTGGATTCCAGCGGACATATTCATCTCTCCACCTATTTCCAACCCTGAACAAAGAAATAATGACACTCACAGTGGACGTTTATAACATATGGCAAGTATGGAGCTATATAGTTAGAGGCAAGAGGTGACCAAGGTCACCTTAGCCTCAAATGCGTAGGCAATGGGCCAAGCATTTGAGGCGACATTTTGTTAAAAACAAAGAAAAATCAGAAATATCCAGATATTATTAAATGTGACATAAGCACATAAATAAAACTTAAAATTGGAGAGTTTAAACCATTTAAATGTGCCAAAAATGTAAATCTACTAAATTGCTATCACATTTAACCTAAAGAAGATACAATTACCAAATGCATACATCTACAGACCGAGACTGAGGTAGGTAGATAGGTAGAGAGTAGAACACACAGAGAGGGTGGTCAACACCCCCCAACAAAAAGAAAAAAAGAAAACAAAAGAGTCTTGCGTGCCTGCCACTTCTTTTGTACACATGTACAACTCATTAGTGTCTTTGACCTCTGTCATGTACTGCTATCTTTCATTAATGGGGATATAGCCATCCTACGTGGTTGTATAGACATAACTAGAAAAGTATAATCAAATGATTTCAGTCCTTTTCTTTTTTTGAAAGTGGGTAGTACCACTAATGTATAAAATGACAAGGTGGATGTACAAATATAGGCCGACACAGCCCCAAAAAATCCCTGTACAAGAGAAACTCCCACACAAGGATAGTGTGGAGCACCCTAGCCCTCCAAACAGCCTAAAAGAGAAGTTAGGGAACTCACGTTACAAAGAACGGCAGCCCATTCCCTTACTCTATCACAAACAAAAGAGACAACTGTGTCCTCGGCACGAGACTCCTGAAAATCCAATTGTTTCTCTCCCCCCATAACGTCCACAGAGTGGCGTGAAGGATAAGCCACCACACCGATGGAGGGCGCCACAAGTTGCCTCACCTCCTCCTTAATCGCCTCAATCTGGCCTCATAGGAACCCACCTCTGCACGCCCTGGCCCATTTGATTTTTTATTTAATTTTATTTAAATTTGTTTGATTTTAGGAATGAATGAATTTAAGAAGTTTATTAATTTTATGTATGCATTTTTTGTGATATTCAGATATATTTTTGAAATATATATTATTTTAATAAAATATCACCTCAAACGCCTCAATCGCCTGGGCATTTGAGGTATGAGGCGACCCCTTGGTCGTCTCGGTTGCCTTTGTCTCTGACTACATAGTCAAAGCACCAACAGGTGGTGTACATCACTGTCCTGGTCGATGACGCAGCGAGTCCTCCTAGCAAGCTAACTCCACACCCCCGTGAGTAGGAGCAACCTACAAACAGGTGGTCAAGGGTCTCGACGTCCTCGTCATAAAGACAACAAGTCGACAGAATGCCCAAAAGGAAACAGATCAATCTGTCCCGAGTCGGTAACCTCCCAAGAGAGATCCTCCAAGCCAAGAGCTTCACCTTCAGCGGGCTCTTCGGTATCCACACATGATCATGAAGGTTACGACGAACACCTCCATCCGAGATGACGACATAGGCTGAACTAACTGAAAAGGAACCTTCCTATTCCCACCTCCATACCTACTCATCTTCTTTGTCTGGCCGAGGATGAAAGGATAGAAGAAAAGAAAGAAGGTCTTGAAGCTGCACCATCTCCTCCTGTCTAATATCCCTCTTGAAGATCAGTGCCCAGGTACCTCCTGAAAGGAGGGAGTTGAAAGCCTGAGAGACTGATCCATGGGGGTCTATTGCAACCGCAAAGAGGCAATGGAACATAACCTCCATAGAGAAGTCTCCACACCATCTGTCCTTCCAGAAAAGGCCCTTGTCGTCTTTTCCCAGTCGGACATGGATGCCGGACATGACAACATCCCTACAAAAGAAGATATCCCACCAAAGAAAAGAAGTCCTGTGAAGAGGAGAAAGAGCTAAGTCCTAGACTCTCCTCCTATCAAAATATCTTTGCCTGATCAATTGAGCCCACAACCCGTCGTCTCGGTACCCCAACCTCCACAACCACTTACACAAGAGAGCGAAGTTGAAGTCCCTAACATTCTTGATCCCCAATCCCCCCTCTTCTTTGATAACCAGTCTTCCCCATGTAATATCATGCCATCTCTTGCATCTCCTCCCATTACCATGCCAAAAAAATCTACACTGAATAGAATCAATCTTCTTTGCCACCGTCTTCGAGATACGGAACATGAAAAGAAAATAAATAAGAAGATTATCCAACACAGATCTACACAATACCAATCTGCCCCCATATGATAATGCTCCAGCCTTCTATCTAGCCAGCCTGGACTCGTACCTCTGAATGATAGGAAGCCAATCTGCACAACGAAGATAACCCGAGGTAAGAGGGAGACCCAAATAAGGAATAAGAAACTCTCCAATCTTACATCCCTAAAAGTAGGCGGCCCTTAGAAGGGGACTATCCTCCATGTTCACCCTTACAAGAAGACTCTTGTTGAAGTTAATTTTAAGGCCAGTGACCTCCTCCAGCAGTTCCAACAAGAGCCTAGTCATGAAAGACTGTTGCTCGCCCTCGGCACAGAATAAGATGGTATCATCTGCATACTGCAAGTGAGTAAGAGTAAGACTGCCTCTAACCACTTGAAAGCCTCTGATCAAACCAACAGTCTCGACCCTCTGTCACACCCTGCTCGTAACACTAGCCACAAGCACATAGAGGAGAGGAGACATAAGGTCCCCCCTAGCGAAGCCCCGGATCACTGTGGAACCAAGAGGATGGCTTCCCATTGACAAAGATTGCAAAGGTAACCAAAAAGATGCGAGCTCTGACCCAGCCAATCCACCTCTCCCCAAAGTCCATCCTCTCCAACACATCAAAGAGACACTGTCAACTAACTCTGTCATAAGTCTTCTCGAAATCCAACATCAAAATCACCCCTTTCCTCCTCTAGTTCTTCATAGCAAATATACACCCATACACCATCAAGAAGTTATCCTGGATATGCCTCCCCCTCATGAATGCTCCCTGGAAGTGACTAACCAACCTGTCCAAAACAGTGACTAACATCCCTACTAGCACCTTAGTGATGATCTTGTAGGAACCATTCAGTAAACTGATGGGCTTGAGTCCCAAAATTCTCGAACACCCACCTTCTTAGGGACGAGCACCAAGAAAATTTTATTAATGCCCCCCAAGAAAGCCCTCCCCTCCTGAAACTCTCTCACAATAGTCAGAAGATCACCTTTGATGACCTCTCAACACGTTTGAAAGAAGGCCAACAAGAAGACATCGAGTCCTGGGGTTCTATCACCCACAAGAGAGAAGACCGCCTGGTGGACCTCCACCTCTGAAAAGGGCTGGGAGATAGCATCCCTCTCTTTCGGGGAGAGACGGGGAAGAAGATCATCTGCAATCCTCGGCCTACAATACTCGTCCTCCGTAAAGAGTCTGGAGTAGAAATCTCTCACCTTACCCCTCATCTCCTCATCTGAGAAGGAGAAGTCTCCCACCTTGATGCAAGAGATGGAATTGACCCTCTTCCCAAAAGTAATATGTTGAAAGTAAACTGTGTTCTTGTCCCTGTTCAGACCTAGCCCTAACTCAATTGTTTCTGTTGGTCGGTGGTGAGTGAGTGGACAGCGTAAGCCCTTCAAGAGAGTTTACCCTCAACATCAGACCCCCCATAGAGGACTTTTGGGATTTCTTTGACAGTCAAACAAAGGTGTTCGGACGTTAGGCCGATATAAATCAACACTGACTACGGTCAGTGGGGAGAGTTCCAGCACTCGAACCCAAATCGTCTAATACGATGCGCACCCACGGAATCACCCTCTATACTTAGGGGGGGATGTTTCTTTTCAAAAAAAATAAAATCTATATTTTATCTACGATAAAACCGATTAGATTTTTCCGTGTCTCACAGACTGGCACGCCCGGTGGGACACGTGCCAGAAGGCATGATGGGTTGGCAGCCCGAGAGGACATACTGAGACCAAACCCTGAAAGTAAAATGTGCCGAAAGGCATGATGAGTTGGCAGCCCGAGAGAGCATACTGAGGCCAATCCCAGAAAGAAAAATGAGCCTAAAGGCGTGATGAGTTGGCAGCCCGAGAGAGCATACTGAGGCCAATCCCAGAAGGAAAAACGAGCCTAAAGGCGTGATGGGTTGGCAGCCCGAGAGAGCATACTGAGGCCAATCCCAGAGTCCCCCTCTTTAATTCATCTATCTCTAGATCTCTGCCACCAGTAGATCTCCCCTCTAGAGAGAATCCCATCAAACTGGTCCCTCAAGGTATCTCTGAGTGTTCTGTCCTCATCATCCATAAGACCTGCCTCCTCCAAACAGTCAAGGCCCTCAAACTGCTGAAGAATCCTATCCTTCGTTGCCCTCCCTGGAAAGATTTTATCAGCCCCCCATGCCTGAAGAACATGTGCAATATACTTTAGTCTTCTCACCAAAGTAGCATAGCAGAGGACCCCACAGTTTGAGCATTCTAAGCACATGTGATAGTCTCCATAAAGTCAACCTCTCTGAACCAAAACTATTCAAGCCTGAAATTGTAACTCTTGTCATACACCCTGCTGGTCTTAAGAAGGATGGGCTTATAGTCAGAAACAGATCTCACCAACGGAACCACCTGCACATGAGAAAAATGGTCGTCCCAATCAACAGAAACCAGAAACCTATCCAACCTAGAGTAAGAAACATCTACTCTCAGGTTGGACCCAGTGAAGCAACCATGGGCCATGCCAATGTCCACCAAAATTACCTCCTGGATGAAATCGGAGAAATCCTCCATGTCTCTGGTATAAGTAACATCTCACGTCCTCTCCCACAGGGCCAACACCACATTGAAGTCTGTCCAGAAGAAAGGTGGTGTCGAATCAAGTCACCCGACAACAATCGCTTCTCCTCCGTGGTCTGAGGGCCATACACCCCATCGAAGTCCCGGGAGAAGCCATCCCTGATGTTCCTAAAGTGCAAAGAGATGGCCCATCTGCTAACCTCCCTGTCCCGTGTCACCTCCTCCACCTCAAACGGTTTCCAAAGGATCATAATACCCTCGGACCTACCCACTGTCGGGGAGGCAACCCCCATGCAAAAAACGGGACCCTTCGATCTCCCTCAAGAGAGTAACATCATCACTCTCATACTTCGTCTCCCGAATACAAAGAATATCAATCTTGCACCTCCTAATCAACTCCCTTACTGTCCTCCTCTTCTCCACTCCACCTAACCCCCTCATGTTTCATGAGACAATCCTCATTGGGCACTTGTGATGTCCCTCTCCACCCCTCCCTCCTCACCAACCCTACCCTCCCTCGACTGAGACTTGTCCCCTCCCCGGATGCTCACACTCCATCTCTTGTTAATTTTGGAGAAGGCCCACCTCAAATCTTTTTCTGCAGCCAAGAACAAAATCCCCACCTTGTCCGCCACCTCCCTCACATGCTCACTAGACAAATTCGCAGCTACACTCAACAACTCCCTCATTTCCTCCTTCCCTAACTCACCTCTCTCTCAAGTTGCAAATCACCCCCTCCTCTTCCTTCCACCTCGTCCAGCAGCAGCTTCAAACCATCGATGGAGCCTTCCTAGTAGGATTAGTTCCGGCTTGAACCTCCCCTGACTCAGGGACCGGCACTAGCATCAAGGAGGGCTCGCCCTCCTCGGACAACTCCACCTGCTAACAGACCACACCATCTAAGACGATCGCGATAGTAGCCAAGGCAAGGGCTGAAGAGCCCACGGCCTAGGGGCTTCAAGGAAGGGGTTCCAGCAGAGAGTGACTGGGAAGATCCTCCGGGGTGGCTGCAAGGGGCTCCACATCCCCTCTGGCTAGGGCAACCTCATACACCAGACGCGTTGGCACTTGTTGGCTTGTTGCTTCCCCTTCCTCAAACTAAGATCGGCCTACTCCAACAGATGCCCTGCCTCTTGCCAAAGTAGAGGAAGAGGGGGCCGGCCTATGGAGGGGGCCCACTAGCTATCAGCGGAGAGGGCGAAGGCACCGGCGGGCACCCCTACGCCGATGGGGAAGCCAATGAAAGGGATCACAGCTAGGATGCAGGGTTCGGGCGGGGGCGAAGACCCTTAACGGGTCCTGCATCCTCGATACGCACGTCCGAACAGAGATTGGGTAAGCCACAGGTCCCCAGACCAGACCCCGACCCCTAACCCACCACGCGAACCCCTACAGACCCACCCGCTACACCCATCTGAAGACCCGAGCCAGTAGAAGTGATCTGGTCAGCTCGCTGAGCCAGCTCAGCCACGGAAATGAAAACCTCAATCAAATGGAAACTTCAAATAGAAAGCCAAATTAAAGTGTGTAAAGTCAAGGCCTCCAAGACGGAACTAGATCAAAGATTATGCATTAAAAATGGAAGGAATTAAAAGTGGAACAAATAACTGGGCTGGTCCCAACCTCCAGTTGGGATTCAAGCCAACAAGTTCCAAATATGTACATTCGTTGCAAACCAGTTCACAAAGCAAGAATGAAAAATATCGACCGGAATAAATCAACCATTTCCACCAGATCTGGCTAGTTGTAACCCATTTCCAGCTGTTACCACTGGTCAAGCCTGGTGGTTCTGATCTAGTTCAATCAGTTTGAATCAGACCTGCTGTCATGTAGCTACATGTAGTTTCAGCTCAAACAATCTCCTCAAGGTTTAGGTTGCTGGCCTACTTTTCCATGAGCACAAAGCAAGTGATATGTCATAACAGCAAGTTTCATTTTCAACAGTGTCATTTAGATTGCTCATGTACATACACTGTTTCATTTGAAATGCGTACTTTCAAAAAATTTACCCCTTCATTTGAAGTCCTCCACAGGAGTTCATCCATTTGAGACATTAAGAAATTATGTGGAGAATCACAAAATCAGTAGTTCGACTCCAATGAAGAATCAAGGAATTCATAACTAGAACCTAAAAAGACTGCCCCTGCTCTTTCCTGTATATGAACAGAACTAACCAGTTCTAGATATATAAGTTGGTTCTAAACCAATTCACTAGAAAACATTAAGAAATATTAAAAAGGGGTGAAAAATGATCCATTCAACTGGTTCCAGCTAATCAAAGCACAGTATCAGCTGGTTTCACTGGCCTGACCTGGCATTCTGATCCAGTTATATCAAACGATGAACATATTCAACTCAAACAACCTGCTCACTTTTGAAGCTACCTTTCCAAAACATGGAAAAGTAAGAAACATATTCCCTAACCAATCACCATAATAATAAGTTTTATTCTTTTCGGTAGCATATAAGCTGCTACTGTATACCAACATTTTACTCTACAATACCTACTTTCCAACGGATTTGAATGTCTTGGTTAAAACTCCTTCAATAAATTCCATTCAATTAGGAACTCAAAGAACTTATACGAAGAACTGCACGGCTAACAGAAGAATTCTGAAAATAAGATAAAAGTTAGATAAGAGACAAATTATAACAAAATATACGGCATCTAAGAGCGAGAAAATATCAACAGAAACGGCAGGAGACCCGGCACTAACTCCAAACTTGGATAAAAAATATTGACATCATCACCTAATCCGATAAAGGACCCACAAAAGGCAAAGCACCAACTGAAAACATACCATGGACGGAAGCCAGGATCTTCCCAAGATCACTGGTCGGAGTGACGAGAACGCGCACTCCCTTGCCCGCCATTGTCAGAATCCCCACGGTATTATCTGGATTAGACTGCACACATCCAAGACCAACCTTGCATCAAACAAAATCCAACAAAACAAAGGGCAACAAAGCAAAGAAGAAACCCTACACCACCGATCAGAAACCGAAGAAGACAAGCGAGGACATCTCCGCTACCTGCGTCTTTGCACCACATATGAGATTAACCGCATCCGCTTGTGCCTGAAACCGGCTGGGAGAATAATCCCCGTTCCGCATCCATTCCGAATTGTCGATGCAGATGATGGTCGACTGCCAACAAGAACACAGACCGTCAGTGCATCAGATTTAATCCCAGGAACCAAAACCCGCGATTCCAACGGCCACAAAACCCTAATCCGAGGATCTATGAACAAAAATCTGCAATAACAGGAACGGGTGTGCAGTAGCGTGCCTCCAGAACCATGTTGCCGTTGGGGGTCGGAGAAAAGCAGCAGAAGAGCGAAGAGCGAAGAGCAGCAGAAGAGCGAAGAGCAGCGATGTCTTGGGGGAGGAGGAGTTCTATTGGGCCATGCAGATTGTACAGCCGGAATGGCGAGCGGGTAAAACGCTGACAAGAAAGGCCCAAGTAGCGCGGCTAGTTTGGGCCAACACGAAAGTGTTCTCATCGGATGACCCATCGTGGAGCTTCACCCGTTACAAAAATAGTATGAAAATACTAGCTTCACATTCTATATTTTTTTCTAAAAGAGTCGTCCAATTATTTGTTCAGAAAGTTATTGTTAAATATTTTTTATTTTTAAAAATATTTTAAAATGTATAATAACACAAATATTACTCTCAGATACACATAGATTAGTATAACCCTACTACATAAACATGTGCGCACAAATACCCCTATCTGTACTCAATTGCAATTCGCTGCTAACTAACTCAAGTTAAAATCTAAGTCGAGGTAACAAAATATTCGTAAAATCTTGACTTATTAGTGTAAAACTAACCTTATT
Organism: Amorphophallus konjac; assembly: GCA_022559845.1. Taxonomy (NCBI): domain Eukaryota; kingdom Viridiplantae; phylum Streptophyta; class Magnoliopsida; order Alismatales; family Araceae; genus Amorphophallus; species Amorphophallus konjac. The sequence continues at coordinate 430,702,853 of CM040122.1, read as the reverse complement.
GTACAAAATAAATGTGAAAATAGCCTTGATGCATAAACATAAGTTCAAATTTTCATCTCTATTATGCGCCATCAAACATTTTTTGACGGCAATCCACCGTACAAATATTTCTGCACTTATGTTTACATGGTAAAATTATTTTAATTAATATGTATATATTTATTCTCAAAGTGTTAATTAATATGTATATAAGAGTGACATTCAGGGTTTGCCGACCCGGCCGACCCGGTCTCGGCGCGGGACGGGTCGGGTCGGGCGGGTCGCACAGCGACCCGGTCCGCTCCATTGGGCTCGCGACGCGTAGTTTTTTTTATTTTTTTTAAAATTTTTAATAAATTTATTTTGAAAGATTAAATGTTATATATATTTAAAAATATTAGAATATAGAGTTTATTTAAGATAATAGATCCATACTAAATTATACATAATTAATTATATAAAAATTACATATTACACCGCTTAATTAAACATCCTATTATATATAATACATAAAAATTTATTTCAATTACTAAATATGTAAAAGTAAACAGTGACATAATAATGACATTCATTCATGAAGTATAAAATATAAAAACTCACTAATCCTCGTCCATCTGTGAAACCCGAATCCCAAAACTCACTCATCCTCCTCATCTGTGTAACCCGAATCCCAAAACTCACTCATCCTCCTCATCTGTGTAACCCGAATCCCAAAACTCACTCATCCTCATCATCAGTGAAGCTCGAATCCCAAAACTCATCATCAGATACATGAGACTGATCACCCGTATAATCTAACTCTATCCTAGTGGGTGGAGGTACATGTGGGTGGGACTGAAAATATGTAACCATCTACACAAATGATGGGTCGTGTGCTGCGGTGGAGGGTACATGAAAATCTGTAAAAAAAGTCATCACTACATCTATAGCTTCAATTCTATCATGTGCGACTGGTGCTGGTGCTGGTGCTGCTCGAACTCTGGACGTGGAGAAAGATCCTGCTCCGCCCTGTACTCGTGGTGGAGGTACCCGGGACGTAGAAGAAGATGTCATCGGTGTGCTACGGGAACCGTATTTATCATGTAACTGTGTCCGAAAGGAATGTCGAACATCTCCCGGAACTCGGTCGCATGCACGAACATCGCGTCCCACTCCCGCAAGGTGATCTGCAAACCTGTGTATGCCGGTGACGCGATGTTCGCAGTATCTACAGTGCACATGTCCATCACCCTCAACAGAGTATCCATGCTCCCACGTAGGGTGATGCCGTCCGTCCATGATGACCTGCAAATGATGTAAAAGTTTACATTAGTGATTTCAATGATAAGTACAGAACTCTATATATGAAGAAATCTATAATTAATTATTAGTTAGTTATAAATATAACCAAATGATACATACTAATTAAGAGTATGGACCCAAACTGGGCCAGTGCCCATCTCCAAACAATTTGACATTAAACGTGGTACGCAGATAGGACAGATAGTCTTCATAGCGCATTGAACCTGAATAGTTCTCCCAGTACATGCGTACGTAGTATTCATACTCCTGCGAACCTTGTGCGTACACGACCTCTACTGGCGCAGCTGCGGCATAAGGATATGGATACGATGGGAAAAATGAACTACTGTTATCTGAGTCGCCATGATACATCGGCTGCTGCGGCCATGACCGTCCATACGAGCTTCCAGATCCATGGGAGTCATGTGTGCTCATGCTCTCAAAATCAGACAACATGCCTTGATAGCTGGTACTGTCTGCAACCGAACTTCCATAGTAGGGATCCCAATGATCAGCTGCCCGTCTCGTCCCTGCCGGTGGAGCACCGTGGTCCTCATCTTGCGTGGCATGTGTGAAGTGCTGCTCCTCTGTCCATGCGCCATATTGACGGCCCCCACGACCTCTACTATGACCACTGCTGTACTCTCTGCCACCAGCACTAGTATTCTGACGAGGACTCCGTTGGTCACCTTGAGAACCACCACCTCCATGGGATGAAGACCATGTCGGTGTACTATCAGCATCGGAGTCATGACTCCCACTAATGTGGGGCTTAACAGAAGGCTCGGGAGTGTCGTCATCTGCATTGGGATCTAATGTCTCCATGTCTGCAATATCTATCGGATTTAATGGTGGTCCCTTGTCCTTCTTGCTGGTGAATAATGTGGTCTATGATGATTTTTTCTTCTGTGGAGTAGGGGGCGGCTTACATGCTGCATGTTGTGTCCCTCTAGATGCATGAGAAGCAGAAGCCTGCTTAGATAATTTTTCAATTTACTTTCTATTGTGTAAGTCTGTACGTATACCTGAGACGACTGATTGGGTGCTTTAACCTTAGATGTTGAGCGTCGGGGCGCAGCAGACTGAGATGGTTGTTTTGATGATACCGAAGACTACACAATTGAAAGAAGAATATATTCAATTACCAATGAATTATATATTAACAAATGTAGAAATGACAATATAATTTCACCTCTCTAAATGAGGAACTCCCCCTAGCCTCTCTTGAAGTGGATAACCTTCTTGATTCCGCAGATATTGAATGCCGCGGTACAGCAACTCGGGACCACTGTTCTCCCGCAATGTTGTCATTTGTCGGACCGACCTGCAATATATTGCTATCATACATCAATATATGACTATGCTATCTAATGAAATTTGCGATTCGATTTTCATGTATTAATTCACCTGAGGTGGCTCTTGACGCTCAATTAATGGGGGTTGGATCAATCGCTCCCATGCTGTATCATCGTACGCATACGATGTGTCTCCACCCCCAATGACGAGGTCTTCATCTAAATTAATTTCATCATCACGTCCCGTTGCTGAGTCGTCACCACCCAAATGCATATGGGTGTCATCTCCCTCCCCGACTGCCTCTTGTACAGCTGATGCGAGAAAAGTATTAGGCCGTGGTGTCTCGCCAGGTTCTTCAGCCTCCTCGTCCAATTCTGCCTCACCACGCTCGGTTGTGGCTCTTGCAACCCATGCTACCATAAGGTCATCATCGTCTCGCAAGTACACAGCATCCGTTGGGTCGTAATCTCCCTCTCCTCTCCTTGTATCCATTTGTACATGCCGGACCTTTAGCCTCATGTTGTAATGAACATACACCATTTTGTCTAGCCTGCGGTGTGTTAGCCTATTCCTCAGCTTAGTATGCAAGAATGAGAACGTCGACCAATTCCGCTCACACCCACTCGACGAGGATGTTTGCGATAGAACTCTCATTGCGATCTTCCTTAATACGGGTGCACTTGTGCCGTAATTTAGCCACCACTCAGCTGTGTTTAAGACAGATCACGTACAATATAATAATTAGATGTAAAAATTACTTCTCGAGATAAAGAAGGTACATTGTGAAGACACATTACCTGGGTCGAGTCTATCACGACTGGCCATGGCATTAGGTGTCGCAAATGAACTAATTCCCTCTCTAAATATTTTCATCTGCATTATCAAAAAATATGAAGTGTATATTTCATTTAATATTGTCAATGTTAAAATATCCAAGTATACCCCATTCAACGCATCAGCAGCATCTGTTGGGGTGAAAGACAATCGGTCTACCACAATGTTGACCGATTCTATCAACGTATCATCATAAGCAAGGGCCCGAGCATATTGGAAGGCCGGATGTAGATAGTACACTGCAATCGTAAGACAATGAATTACATATTAATATCAACTGAAAATCAAAGCTCATTGATTGGACGAGAATGTAAGTGTTTACCTGCCATGTGAAGATCGCGGCTCATTTGTCTGTCCCATCTGTCCTCCACAATCTCTAGAATGGTGGGTCCATATTTTTTGGACGTTGTAAGGATCTTCCGCTTGGCTGCTTCTATTTTACTGTACACCAACCCCATGGTTGGTACTCTATCCCCATCCACGCATCGTAGAACCTCATACATTGGCTCTATCAATGACACTAATACCTTCACTCGTTCCCAAAAATTCGAGGTGTTGACAATCCCCTCGACCTCCGCCCCTTCACGTGAAGCAGCAAAAGAGGAACTCAGCCAGGTCTCACCTCTAAACATTTGCTTCAACCCATCCTTGTGCTTCAATAGGCTCTGCAATGCGATATAGTTGGTGGCAAATCGTGTGATGCCAGGCCTCAATAGTTCGCCGCCACAATGCTCCCTCATCCATGCCAATACAAGTGTGTGGTTGTAGATATATTTCGTGATTTTTTGTGCCACCTCGACCACAGATTTTACCATACGAAGCTGTCCAATCTCCTTCAGCATCAGATCTACACAATGCGCTGCACAGGGGGTCCAGAAAATGTGCCGTTTTTTCTTCATTAGCTCCTCCCCGGCCTTCTTATAGTTCGACCCATTGTCAGTCACCACTTGCACAATGTACTCCTCCTCAATCTCAGTCACAACTTGCTCCATCAATGACAAAATATATTGATGACTATGAATTTGACCAGACACATTTACTGATTTGTGAAAGAATACATGTCTGTCACAATAAACAAGGAAGTTGATCAGGCTAGATTTTGTGGTACCTGACCATCCATCACACATCAGTGTGACTCCGTACTTTGTCCATTTCTGCTTGAATGAGTCAATGTAACTCTTGATCTCAACAACCTGTTCATCAAGGTATACGCCAGCCAATTCTCTCGCTGTAGGTGGCTGCACGTGTAGCCCAAGGACCTGTGCTTCCTGAAACATTGGCTTGTAGTAAGGGCTATTGGCTGCATTGAAAGGCAGACCCGCGTGGTGTCACCATTTTGCAACAGCCTGGCCAAGTTTCCATTTAGGTCCCTTCTGACCATACGCATCGTCCATCCTCGTTTGCTTGCCATGCTGTCGGGATAGTACACCGGACTCCACATCTTCAATGTTGATCGATTGTGTCCTTTTTCTTTGTGTCCCCGAGTCACCAGTCAATAAACTCCTTATGCCTCGTGGTTGTCGAGTCGTAGATGAACCACCACTCCTTGATGCTCCGGTCCTCGCCGCCTCGCGACTACGGACTGTAGTCTCCTCGGGATGTCTTGACTCTTCCATGCTCTGACGTATTGCCTCACGAAACTCGGCTTCGTATGGATCGTTCACAGTGACATACACATTAGCCTGCTCAGTACGTGCTTGTTCGTCTTCGTCACTGGGTGTCCATGCACATTCCTCCTCGTTGCTGCCGCTTGCTATTCCGCTCACTGCCGCTTGATCCCTTTTCTTCTTTTTTTTCCTTTTCTTGCATCTCAGCTCTCTTCTCCCGCAGGTGCCTAGCCATTGCAAGTTTCACATCTCTAGGCACATGGGTACACCCAGCAACCTCAGAGTATCCTGCCCCGGCTCCTCCTGCCAAATGCTTCTTCAACCGAGACACCCCTCCTCCCCGGTGTTCTATTTTACAATAGTTACAACGCCAACACCTACGGTTTCCATCCAACAAAACTCCGTGTGACCACCCAATATCACTTGTTCGTTCCTTAGGAGCCATAGAGTGCTAAGGCCTAAAATTAAGAAATTCAAATTATGAAAATATATTATTTGCCATCTACAATTAACATTGAACATAATTTCATTATTTGCGTATCATGCAAGACTAAATTTAATATTTAATACATGTTAATATAATTTAGTTCAAAATAATATCATTATTTCTATAACAAACATATAATGTTAATATTTATAATTAATACATATACATTAATTTTAAAATTATTTATCACTAATTAGATATTTAGAATTACATCTCTAATTAAATTACATGACACATATAAATTATAAACATATCTAAATAATTTACATTATACATATAAATTAACTTTAAAATTATTTGTAAAATATTTATCACTATTTATATATTTAAATTATAAACATCTCTAATTAAATTACATTATAGATCTAAAGTAACTTTAAAATTATTTATAAAATATTCAAGAGTTTTTACATTAAAAACATCTCTATTTAAATTATATTATAGATCTAAATTAACTTTAAAATTATTTATAAAATATTCAACACTATTTACATTAAAAACACATCTACTTAAATTGCATTATACATCTTAATTATATTTAAAATTATTTGTAAAATATTTATCAATAAATTTATATTTAAATTTAAAACATCTCTACTTAATTTAAATTATAAATATTACTTTTAATTTTTTGTAAAATATTTCTCACTATAGATATATTTAAATGAAAAACATCTTTTAAAATTTTAAAATTAATTATTATATTATTTTACGTCTACAACTAATAATGAAAATAATATCATTAATTCTACAAAATTAAATTTTAAATTTAATACATCTCAATTAAATCTAATATTTAAACATGAATTAAGTAATATATCAAACATAAATGTATTTCTACAACATGAATTAAACGATATTTATATTATTTCTACAATACGAATTAAATAATATATCAATATATTTAATTCTACAACATGAATTAAATAAAAATTATATTTTTTCTACAACATGAATTCAACAATACATCAAAAATAATATTAAACAATGACAATCTAACAAATTTTATTCTTATACTTTTTTAAATTTAAAAAGATATAAAATTTTAAAAAATTAAAATTTTTTCCTCCCCCCCCCCCAAACCGCCCTTGGCCCAGCCCCCCCCCCCCCCACGGTCGCAGACGCCCCCCCCGTCCCCGACGGTGGCAGACGCCCACCCCCCCGTCCCCCACGGCCTGCCCCACTCACCGCCCAGCCCCCCCCCCTCCCCCACGGTGGCAGACGCCCAGCCCACCCCCCGCCGTCCCCCCGCCGTCCCCCACGGCCTGCCCCACTCACCCGATGGCAGACGGCCAGCCCCCCCCTCTAATTATAATTTTATAATTTATAGAAACAAACATATAAGGTTAATATTTATAATTAATACATATACATTAATTTTAAAATTATTTATCACTAATTAGATATTTAAAATTACATCTCTAATTAAATTACATGACACATATAAATTATAAACATATCTAAATAATTTACATTATACATATAAATTAACTTTAAAATTATTTGTAAAATATTTATCACTATTTATATATTTAAATTATAAACATCTCTAATTAAATTACATTATAGATCTAAAGTAACTTTAAAATTATTTATAAAATATTCAAGAGTTTTTACATTAAAAACATCTCTATTTAAATTATATTATAGATCTAAATTAACTTTAAAATTATTTATAAAATATTCAACACTATTTACATTAAAAACACCTCTACTTAAATTACATTATACATCTTAATTACATTTAAAATTATTTGTAAAATATTTATCAATAAATTTATATTTAAATTTAAAACATCTCTACTTAATTTAAATTATAAATATTACCTTTAATTTTTTGTAAAATATTTCTCACTATATATATATTTAAATGAAAAACATCTTTAAAAATTTTAAAATTAATTATTATATTATTTTACGTCTACAACTAATAATGAAAATAATATCATTAATTCTACAAAATTAAAATTTAAATTTAATACATCTCAATTAAATCTAATATTTAAACATGAATTAAGTAATATATCAAACATAAATGTATTTCTACAACATGAATTAAACGATATTTATATTATTTCTACAACAAGAATTAAATAATATATCAATATATTTAATTCTACAACATGAATTATATATTTTTTCTACAACATGAATTCAACAATACATCAAAAATAATATTAAACAATGACAATCTAACAAATTTTATTCTTATACTTTTTTAAATTTAAAAAGATATAAAATTTTAAAAAATTAAAATTTTTTCCTCCCCCCCCCCCAAACCGCCCTTGGCCCAGCCCCCCCCCCCCCCACGGTCGCAGACACCCCCCCGTCCCCGACGGTGGCAGACGCCCACCCCCCCGTCCCCCACGGCCTGCCCCACTCACCGCCCAGCCCCCCCCTCCCCCACGGTGGCAGACGCCCAGCCCACCCCCCGCCGTCCCCCCGCCGTCCCCCACGGCCTGCCCCACTCACCCGATGGCAGACGGCCAGCCCCCCCCCCCCCCCCGCCGTCCCCCACCCCCACCTTCGTCCACCTCCGGCTGGCAGACGGCCTCCTCCCCCACCTCCGGCCACATCCAGCGGTCGACGCCCCCCCCTTCCCCACCCCCGATCATTTTAAAAAAAATTCACCTACCTATCTCCGATCGTCGCCCTAAGCCGCCGGCCGCCGCTCTGATCGCCGTCTGCCGCCGCTGCACCGTCGCTCGCCGGTGGGAGGGATGGAGGGAGCCTCCCCCTTCGGCTCGTTAAATGGGCGAACCGCCCCGACCCGCCTGTACCGAGCCAGGTCCCGCCTCGCACCGGAGCGGTACGTGACGGGACGCACGGGACCTTGCGGTCCAGTGCGTCCCGTCCACGACCCCCAGCCCGTGCGACCCAGTGCCCGCCTGGGTCGAGTCAGGTCGTGCGAGTCGGGACGGGACTGCAAACCCTGGTGACATTCACTTAACACTGTTATTCTTGTAAAAGTCCCCAAAAAAATTGTTCTACATTAAAGAGGTCGCAGATTGTTTTATGTAAGTACCCAACATATACGACGAAAGCTGTGTAACGTGTTTACCTAGATACTCTTTTGGAGAGGTATATCTATGTACTAATAAGATAAATTCTTAAACGTAAGTGATTGATTCATGCAATGACCTTCAGAGTGGCGTTGAAAGTACAGAGGAGAGTGACGGCAGTAGCATATACCTTTAAGATTTGAGAAGAGAAAATAGGGTTGCGCTGAGAAGGCGCCGCCCTGCATCCCGAGGTGGATTACATCAAGCATGACTATTAGATCAATGATCCCAAGCGTCCAAATAAAAGAAAGCGCTCTTTGTATACATATATCTTCAAGATTCTCATACATATATATAATAATAATAACAATAATCACATAATTTTGCAGTTACCCATCCTTGTATGAACATAATTTTGAACGATATGTTGAGAGTCACCTGAGCTAGCAGGCATCGGGGTACAATCCCAAGCAACGAAGAAGCCATGCAGATTCTTCAAAATTTTGGATCGCATCCGCACGAAGGAACGTGGAAGAAGGACGTAATGGGACACAGGAGCATGTGATGCTTACGCAACAATTATCAACAGACGTGTGATGATGACATACACGTATATACGGGAAAATCCAACGAAAACATCTCCACGAATAAATTATCTTGTCCCATCCAGTGGCTTCCATGACCGGTTACCAAAGGCAACCTCCGGTCCAGGCACACGATTCACACAAACTAAGCTGGACAAGTTTACCATTCTGTCTCAACAAGATACATCAAACACCGACTGGAACATTATTTGACAGAAAATGTAAGAATCAAAGAGATGGGAAAACCATGGAAAGATACATTAGACTGTACAGGCAACTGACAAGGAAGAATTGTCAGGCAAGTAATGGACTTCGGGTGGGAAGGGATGGCCTGTCATTCCTACTGATAGGGAGCAGTACATAAACTTCATGAACCTCCTGCTTACTGACCTCTCCTTTGTCTCTATCTATGGCATAACACACATAAACAGTGTCGATCGCATTGTCCAGCACGTGGACAAAGAAGCCTAGAACCACAATTAGCAGCAACCACGCACAAACTGCCACAAGGTATGAAAGTACACCAAGAGAACTAACAGCCTTCAGGATTGCACAAACCTGCACCCATTTCAAATAAAAATTCCTTGTAATCAGTACCTCAGGCAACAGACCCCATGAAAAGAAACATGGACAGAAAAAATAGGCAAGGATGACATGGGAAGAGCTTTATATACACATAAAGAAAACCCGTTCAAAATCTGCTATCAACGAAATATGCAAAATGGCCCACACATTTAGGCCTTGTTTGGATGCAACTTATGAAAACTTGAATAGAAACGTATTTATCATAAATCTGTTTATCATAAACTCGTTTTCTATTAGCTCATGCTTGGCCATTGTACATAAACATAAGTGAGTTATGATAAACTCAGTTTACAGGGAGAGCATCCAGCATAAACCAAGGAGTAGGTGTATGGAAAATGCGTTTATGGGGACATCTTGAGTTTACGGTAAACTCAAGTGAGTTTATGATAAACCTATTTTTAGCCATCCAAACAAAGTTTACAATAAAAAACTAGTTTATGATAAACCGAAATGTGTTTATGCATTGCATCTAAACAGGCCCTTGACTTTTACAAAACAGTGCAACACCAGCACTCCACTAGCAGAAACTAGAAGGGTAATGTTACCCATTTAACAATGTCAATGACGTTACCATTCCTTGTTCATGTAAAGATCCATGTTCACATGACCGCTTCAGTAGAAGCAATGCAAGTCGTGTGTCAAACAGCATAAATTGTAAGATCGTTTCATTTATGTGCATTTTCTAGTACAAAGTAACTAATACCAGCTGCATAAGCTAGAACTGTACGTGCAGTTTGCACAAGCTTGAACTGTTTAATCCATTAGTTGGTCTCCCCTGCCCACTAGTCAATCTTCTAGAACTAAGGCATGTCCCTCTCTTTAAAAGGCAGTTCTCAAGTTCTCAGATATTGATGCTATACTGAGATTTTAAGTTTGTCAAACCACAATTCATACTTTGGCATGTCAGACACAGGTTGATGGAATCAGGCTTGTTAACAATGTACTTGATTTTCAATTTGGATGAGTTTGGCAGTCACCATTGTTCTTCTACGTCAGATGGAGATTAAAGGTCTATGTATTAGTGGCTTCAAGCATGAATGAGATAAACTACACATTTGTTCTAGTGACTACAAAGATTGTGCAAATCAAGACATACAGCATGAAAAATCAAGGAAACAAACTATTAAATCAACAGATTGCTAGATCATCTTGGAGAACTGTAGCGCCATAAAGATTTGAAGGGTGAGTGACAAATCGTGAACGAGAGCACTTCCAAGATGGAAAATATTCCTGTGGTGGATGGAGCAGCTCAGCAGAGACTTGGTGGCATGTTTCAAAGGAGGAAGAGAACCTCACAACGGAGTTCAAGGTTATACCTGGCGGAGGTGGAAGTAACAATAGAGTAGCATAAGGGGAATATAATTTCCTTTCTGACATGGTCAGGATGCTGGTCAACATGTTAGTAAGAACATGTCATGGGAAGCAGAAAATGTGCAAAAACCATAACCAAGTAAGAGAATTCATTTTACATCTGCAACAGAAGTGAGGAAGTGGGCAGACCTTTAAGTAAAGAGGAGGGTCAACAATCTACCATTTTGGGTCTTTTGGGTAGTTAGAATGTTCCCACCAACTTGGTGTGGATGGTATTTTTGTATAGAGGTTTTCTTGAGAGCATGCTAACACTATAGTTGTATATCCCCTTCTTTTGTGATATTAGTGAATTTATGTTATTATCCACTTCATAAAAAGGGGAAAAAGGGTGGTAGAGGATGGTATTTTTTAAAACGAAAGAAGGATTATAAGCATTGGAGAAGAGAATGAGACCGGGGGCAATTGTTGTGGTTCATATTATTATCTAGGGAACATTACCATAAAGAATAGAGTAACTTTTATATGGAATAGAGGAACTCAGTTCAAAATTAAAAAGGCCACACTTCAAAACTTTCATATGAATAAGGGATAGAAATCAGAGTTTGACCAGCATACTAAATGAAGATACCCTCAATTTTTTCCAAAAATGTTTGTCCTGTTACAAGTCTATGTAAGATAACATTTGTACCCTGCATATTAAAATACCTAAAAGGGATAAAAATTTTAAATCTAAAAGAAGTCCCAAACTTTTTATAGTTACCAAAAAGGATAATTTGAAAGCAAAATATGCAAAATGTCATTACTTAGCAATTTTATTTTCTAGAAGGGACAAAATTCACCACCTATACATTGCACTTTACAATCACAGCTCATATGTCACATAAAAGGGCCTACATAATCATCTCCCAAAGCACTAGTAAACAATAATAATAAAAGAATATTTAGAGAAAACAGAATTATACCAATAAACATCACAGACTGACTTTTGATTATTAGTTTGAGTTCTCGGTGCAGTTATACTTGACTGCACTGGACAGTCCAACATACAATTCTAAACTCCGTGACATCTTCACCACTGGATGTCATGATATAAATGTCTTCATCTTCTGCTTTTTATAAGATCTCTTTAAAATACACTGCATCTTGAACCAACCATTGCCTCTTCTAAATATAAAAATAAAAGTAATATCACTTTTCAATATTTCGAGATATGTGTGCCCTATCTGGTAATTGCAAAACTCGGGGGCTTCTTTCAGATATTAAATTCCAAAGGAGAGGCCTTTTTTCCTTTCTCAAGTATTAGTAACCTTTTTGGTAATTATAAAAAAGTGAGGGTCGTATGTATATATTTTAAAGAAAGGGTACAAAAGTCACATTACGTAGACTTAAAGTAGGATAACCTTTTTATGAAATATTTGAACATATTTTTTGATAGTATGTTGGAAAAATGTAACTTTTGTCCTTTTCAGCTATTTGAATCTGAGTTCCCCTGTTGGAAATTTTAAAAAAAATCTGCCCTTTTAGATAATTTTTCCTATTATCTATGGCATTACAGCAACTTTAAGAATCCTCTAGGGATATGTTGGATATTTATGAAACGAGGAGTGGTTATGTTTTGTTGTTGAAGGGAACCTTCTGGTGTAAGGTCCCTTTACCGAGAAGATTTTCCTTCTTTTGGGGCAAGTAACTGGATATCCGCAAAACTAAATTCCTGTCGATTTGAGACATTAAGCCAATGACATGATTTAAGTAGAAGAAGAAAAAAAAAACTGGCAAGCTATGAGAAGATGATATAAATGATACAATCGTACAAGCTGCCGGTTCGGTGTAAGAGTCCTGCATCACAACTGGAGTCCTTGTGCTTGATTCCACCAAGGGACACCCAACTCTCCGAAGAGGTTCATGTGGCTTGGGAGAAATATTCTAAACATTCATTAACTTCATCCTGCCCCCATCTAGCAGGGTTAAAAAGGTTTTAGAAGCTTTCTCTTTTACAATTGAGCCCCATTGGCATGGTCTCCTCAAGAAGGGTAGCTCAGCTGTCTCTTGTGGAGGTGCAGGGGAGTTTCTCACCTTGGTTATACACCTTAAAAAATATAATATTGCTTTATCTAAATTAGTCAATTGGCATCACCATGCAGATAAGCAACTACCGAGCTAACTATCTATAGATGTAATTCTTCATATAGTGTGTGAATTCAAAATTTCAGATGAACAAATTAAAATGACTAACTGAAAGCACAATTTTTCCATTAACCAAACAAAAGATTCATTGTACCCATTCAGTAGATTGACAAAACTGATGTAAAATTCAAATGATAGATCCATGATAAAATTTATTAGAGCAACAAAGAGAGCAGTGCAACTCTTGTTTATGGCATCTTTGGGCATAAATATTTTATACAAAAGGAAATAGAAGTATAGAACTATATTTTGGAGACAGCTAGAAATAGAGGGGAAGCTATGTCATTTTCAATATCTCATTGGATTGATGAGCTTAGTTTATGCACATCAACAAAAATACAACAAACCAAGTTTCCTTGTTATCCACAACATGCTGGGGAGAAAAGGATAAACAATGTTCCAAGAAACAAAGGTAACTGCAAGTACATGTAATGTATAAATAATGATACTACCAAGGGTGGGTTATGTGATGCAAGTCATTTTACTAGGTCATAATTTAGAAACCACTATGCATAACACTTCATAATAATTGAAGGAACAGTTTGAACAGAATGACTGTAAAACTGAATGGCAGTTGATAAAACACACCAGATGATGAAATAAACATCCATGACAAGAATAACATAGAAGATGATGTGTTAGGTTTACTGTTCTTGAACTTCCTTAAACGAGAGAGCCCTCTTCTCGTACAATAGTTGAGGTCAAACTCGCTAACTGGTTCTTTCATTAATGCATAAATAAGTATTTATGCATACAATGCAAACCTAAACATACTCATTGGGCTCAAACCCTCTTTTTGGACTCTAAATTGTCTCAATAATCATAATCAGACCCATAATACTAAACTAGACCTGTACAGCTCAGCATTAGCAAACTGAACTCATTAATTGGGTCCATTGACCAGGGTCTGGGTGCTAGGGCCATAGGTGTGCAGAAACAGAAGCTTAACATTCCTCTCCTACTTGAAAACAACCATGTCCCAAGGTTGATATTGGAAAATTTCTTCTACGATCCATCATAATCTTTCCAAGTTACAAACTCAGGTGGTAGCACCTCCAACTTGACAAGAATATGGCTTAACATCCAATTACCAAATCTAAGAGTAGCTACAAGCCCACGACAGTGCAGTGGTGTTTGGATTTATCATTTATGGCTGGCTTCAGCTGAACAATATGAAGAACCAGATGCAGTTCTGCGCCTCCTCATAGTTCTAGTTTATAAGCAACTTGACCTGCCCTTCTTTTAACTTGGTAAGGCCCAAAAACCCTAAAAGGCTGTAAGACAGTTTCTGATTTTTGCACTTGAGCCAAGCTGCTCTGTTGATGGGGGCCTGATTTCACTACACAACTGCATCTACCCTGTTCTGAGCAACTGGAATTGGTAAGGGATGTAGTTGAGTGTTTCACATTTAGCTTCTAGGCATGCAATTGATTTGGCCACAAACTTCCATGTATCAGTCTGCATGCCTTTCGAAAAGAAATTTTGAGAGAGCATTCTGTAATTTTTGAATTGCCCTGAATGAGCCACACTACTAACAGCAGAAAGTTCCTCCAGAATCATCTCCCTTAAGCCTTCACATTCAGTTTCTAGGCATACAATCGATTTGGCCACAAACTTCCATGTATCAGTCTGCATGCCTTTCGATAATAAATTTTGAGAGAGCCTCCTGCAATTTTTGAATTGCCCTGAATGACCCACACTTCTAAAAGCAGAAAGTTTCTCCAGAATCTTCTTCATTAAGCCTCCACTATCTGGCACAACCAACAGCAAAATCTCATTCCAGATGTTGGACACCTTCTCACATTCTCAAAAAGAATTTCCAGCTGCAGTCTTTGATCTATAACTTAGATAAATATCTGCTGCAACTACTGCTTGTTGAATGTCTCCAGAATCATCACTGTCAGCCTCGTAGTGGCATGAACATGCCCCTCTTCCTGCTTCTGGGATAAGGAATCTTCAACCATATCACACTACCTCTTGCATCATCTTCTAGGATTGCAGTGAGCTGGTGATGCTTTGCACCTATCTTGAATTCCATCATTAAGCAAAACTAGTCATAGATGATATCACCCAAACCTCTGAGCCATTGCATTCCCAACCTCATGTTGGTGCCTACAGGCTTTAAGTGATATAGATCCATAATGATCCATACTTGCAAAGAAAATGACACCTTCAAGAAATTTGGCCGGTTTGCACCATCTGCAGAAGAATTACATTTCGAATCTGACTTCTTCCTTTGATCCTCCCACAGAATCACCGAGCATCCTGCTTCCGTCCCTCCCTTTACACAGGAACCAAATTCTCAAATTCACCCCATGTGTCGCAGGTTTTTAAGTGTCTCATTAAAATCCTTACAATTAGCTGGTCCTAAGTGCACCAGTAAGCAGCATTTAAAATTCTCACGTGAATGGTTTGGTTGCACCAGCTCATCCTTTTAGTACATTTGGCAGCATCTCCTTGCACCCTACCATAGTCATATTTCATTCCTCCAGCATTCTGAAAGCCTTGAAGTACTTTTCCACAATGAACCACCACACGTCAACCACCTTGCCAGAGAAAATAGGGACATTGATCTTACCTGATAGCATTTGAGCCCCTCACCCTCCATTTTCTATCATTGGTCAAGCTTAGGAGTTTTCCAACTTCTGGGACAGGTCTCAGACATTCCACTTGTGCTATGAAACCTTTAATGGCTAACTACATATCACTTGCAGCCTTCAGCAACCCTTTGCAAATGCACAAAAACTCCTCTGAAGAATTGAGATTCAATATCTTGGCATACAATATAGTCCTCCATGATGACGTTGACAATCCTGTTGCTGCTGCTCATTGTCCACATTACAGGAGGCATGCCAAGGTCGACGATATTGCTGCTGCTGCTGCAGATTAGGGGTTCATTAGCAGACAAGGCATGAAACACTGGAAGAAGGTGGGTGAGATGGTGCCACAACTGTGACCACCAGAGTAAGATGCCGTTCAAGGATCAGCACTTGTCAGAAGTCACATGGGCTGTGATCAACATGCTGTGGAATGTGATTCAAACTCAGGGACCAAGATCAATGCTTTACATTGAGTGCTGGTCTGCAGCAGCTGGCCTCTAAGACGATATGGCCAACAAGACTGAAGAGCCACTACTACCATATAGCTTACCTTCGATGAAAGAATCCTCTTGTGAGTGGCAAACCCTGTGCCTAAGCCACTTGATAAGTTAGGCCTATCATGTCAGGGCTTCACTAGATGGCGAAACCCCTATGTCCAGATAGTAATTAGGGTCAAACTCACCACATGATTCTTTCATTAATTCATGCGGAAGTATTTATACATAAAACTTAACTTAAACCCCAAAGTACTTATTGGATTATTGGACTCAAACAAAACCCAAAATACTTAATGGATTATTGGACTCAAACAAAACCCAAAATACTTAATGGATTATTGGACTCAACTCGGTCATTCGTCTATTAATCGACCCAATATCTCTAATCTCAAACTAACGCTAAATTACTTCAACCCATAATACTACATTAGAGCCACAAGGCTCAGTAATAGAAAACTATACTCATTAATTGGGCTCAGTGCCATGAGACGTTGCAACTGGACCTATGGCTGATAGGCATGCAGTACCAGAGGTCTGACACAGGACGGATCCACAAAGTTGACTTATTTTACATAATTAAACAAGCCAAATTGACTGACCTTAAAAAATGTTGGTCTACAAAGCCTAAGTTAAGAGAAATAGTATGACCAGACATCAGCTTTAAATTATCATGGAACCATTTAATTTAAACCCATTTCTTTTTCTCTCTCATTCAAGAAACATGTCAATATAAAATGGAGACTGGGTTTCTTTTTTCCTGCTGGTGAAGGAATTGTAGCAATTTAACATCCAAATATCACAACCAATGATGGGTTCACATTTTTCAGGTATCATGCACTGGCTATCTTATTTAACCTTACACACACATGGAGATGAATTTCCTAATCTCAAAATCCCCCATCCAAAGAAAAAAGAACAGAGGGCATCCTTTAACATATCTATGCATATCCAACTTGCATTGGAGCTACACAGGATAATCATAGTGCTGGAAAATAAAGTGCACTCACCACTATACCATATGCTGCTGAAAGGACAAAAATTATCCCAATCAAGATGCGCGTTGAAACTGTCTCAACAAACACCGCAGAGAGAAGATTGCGTTTTAGAAGCTCATATGCCATCTTTGCAGATGAACAGTACCCTTCACCAGTTATTGCTGCAAAAATTATAGTGAACTTGTTGACAAAATGAAATGCTGAGAGGAATATATTGGCACAACACTGAAGCATCATATTAACTATTCCTGGAGCCCGATCCTCTTGTTTAGCACTATCAACAATGGCGCGGATGACACGAATAGCAGCCATTATCAAGCCTGAGAAACACACAGTGCCGAATGATGGGCCAAAAGCATTTCTGTAGAAGAATGGCAATTAAGAATGAATATACAGTATTAAGAAGAGATCAATTTGTATACGCAATGACTTTTAAAAAGAGATCTTTATCTTTCATTGACATCTTCGAACAAGAAGATAATATCAAAAGTACACTAAAGACCTACTGGAAAAATCCTTATCTTTCATGGAAACTTCTATAAGAATAATATAGCATAAATCTAAAGTACATGAGTGTCATTGACTTCAGGGAATGTAGAATCACAATAGATACTAAATACAAATAGATGTCCTGCTAAAATAGATATCGGAAACTTTCTCAAGCCAGGAGACTAATTTGAATTGCGATACAGTCATGACTCCTGTTTTCCTGTCGTTTTGCCTTGTATTGCACATCATTTCTTCCATGACTTGTATAAACCAATGGTACACAGCCAAAGACACATACACATGCAAGTACCAATCACTACCACTTAGCGATATAGAGCTCTCTTACATTCAGCAGTCAGAAAATTCAATTCCTAGGGGGTGTAAGAATAACAAGAGTGGAGAACATTTGAAAAAAAAAATAAGAAAAAGATAGATTTGATTGCAAGAATGATATTCTCAAGTACCTCAAAGAACTCCTCATGCTCCGGCGAGGCTTCTCGCCCACCTCCTTGGAGAAATACCACTGCGCGATCGTTCCGCTGATCACATAGACCTGCGCCTCCACCATCATCGCCACTGTCCACAACATTGTAAGGATCGCCAGCGTGTAGTACGCCGGCACCCAACTGTTCTGCTTCCACGCGCAAAGGTAATCGCCGTCCGACGCCTTCCTCGGTACGATCTTCCCATTCCATCGTGCAAACACCAAGAACACCACGATCGGCACGAAGTACACTACAAGGCCCAAACTCAGCGAGGGAAGCATCGCGAGTAGCCCCATGTTGTGAGAGAGAGCGTGGGCCGCGACCCGGACGATCCTGACCGTGAGCTCGACCCGGTGCCAGTTGGCAATGATGATCCATACGAGGATCCCGATCAGAAGGAACCCGAAGACCAGCACGAGTATGCGGTAGGGCAGCGGGAATGCTTCCCGGCAGTCATCGCCCAGCGTGCAGGCGACGAACCAGTACACGTTGAAGAAGGCCGGGATGAGCACGAAGAACGGCAGAGACGCGTACACCACCTGTTTGGCGTAATGCCTAAGGAGCCACAGGACCGCGAGCGCCATAGGGAAGCTCACGACGAGGGTGATGGCGAGCGTCCACACGAGATCCTTCACGACCGGGGCCGACTCGGAATCATCGTAGAGCGGCGAGCCCAGGCGGAGGAGCCACGGCCCCTGCGCAGCCGAGGCGTCGCCGAGGCGGACGCAGGAGGTGGAATTGGAGTCGTAGGAGAAGGCGGAGACGCGGGAGAAGTTGGGGTTCCGGTGGGCGACGGAGTAGATGCCGAAGGCGAAGGTGGCGGCGGAGAAGAGTAGGAAGAGGGCGAGGAAGGGAAGGTCGCGGCAAGGGCGGGGGCCGCGGTGGAAGGAGATAGGGGGGTACTGGGCGGACTCGTCGTCGGAGGGGCCGGCGGCGGGGTGCCTGGTATCGTAGTCGTCGATGGGGGGAAAATCTGGGGAGGGGAAGGGCTTAGAGAGAAGGGGCTGGGTGAGGGCGGGGGACGAGGAGGAGGGCTGGTCCTGGGGGAGCGGCGGCGGCGGCGGCTTCTCGACGCCGCCTTCGGCGCTGCTGCCGCCGTCCATGAGGAGAAGGTAGTGGTGCGGGGTGATCTGGGCAAGGTGAGAACGTAGGCGAGAACTGGTCGGGAGAAAGAAGCGGCAAATAAGAGGTTATAAAGAGTCATAAATACCCTCATATTTGTCTTAATATTACCAGGATTTTAATAATAACATGGTTAGCAGAGGGCCAGAGGGGATACTTTCATAAGATGGGGATTTTTTGGGATAGCTTCGGTTTTGGTATCATTTGGTCGCTGGGTAAAGACAACGAGGTGGTCGTGCCAGCTATTTCTACGGGTTTTTGTGGGTCCCGAGACTTTGATGGACGGCTGCTGGGACTCGGCCTGTGTCTAGATTATCGTTTATTTTTATAGAAAACATTTAAAAAAAAATTCTTACATATAAATCTCTACAAATTTAACATCACTTTGATAACAGGTTAAGATACATTATCTGAGGTGGATCTGAGTGAGTTATTACTTAAATTTTTTCTTTTTAAATTTGATAATTTACTCTCATCTTGAGAATAACTCATTCGCAGATAACTTGTTGTTCCTAGAATAAGAGCCTTGACCCTAATCGACCTCAGATAATTTAACCTTTTTATCAAACTCGGTTAAAAGTGAGTGGACGAAATAACTCATCTTATTCACCCCTTATTATGTTATCAAAGTCGCCCTAACGAATTAGTGATTACTTTAGTTTTTACAATCTTTGTCGTTATATATATAATTAAGTCCCCGCCGTTCATTCCATCATATAAAAGTTAACCAAATTATGATTAACCTAGACTCATGGTGAACAAAAGATCAGATTACCCTTGGTTAGTTGTGTGTGTGAGAGAGAGAGAGAGACATATGGAGACCTTTGATGGTCTCTTTCCCCCCATCCATCTCGTCGACCAGTCGCCCCATCTCCCCACACCCCGGTCGACAGCCATCCTAGTTACTAATAGGCCGCACGCACACACACAACATAGAGAGAGAGAGAACCATGCGATGACAGTGGAGATAGAAAGAGAGAGAGAGCACAGGGGGGAGAGGATGTCGGAGAGGGTCTCCCCCTTCGACGATGGAGGAGATAGAAAGAAAGGGAGAGAGAAAGAGAGAGAGAGGGAGGGGACAGGGTGACAGAGAGAGAGAGAGAGAGATAATGCAGGGAGAGGGACGCCGAAGATGTCTCTCTCTCTAGCATCCCCCCCTCCGACGATGACAGAGAGAGGGAGAGGGAGAGAGAGAGAGAGAGAGACATGGAGGGGTGAGAGAGAGATAGTGCAGAGAGGGGGGACGTCGGAGGCGTCTCCCCCTTCGACGGTGAGAGAGGGAGAGATAGTACAAGGAAGTGGATGCTGGAGGCATCTCTCCCTCCGACATCCCCTTCTGATAGTGACAAAGAGAGAGGGAGAGGGAGAGAGAGAGAGAGGAGGGAGAAGATAGGGTGAGAGAGAGAGAGAGATAGTGCAGGGAGGGAAATGCTGGCGGCGTCCACCTCTCCGACTGTGACAGAGAGACGGGGAGAGAAAGAGAGAGAGTGTGTAGGGAGGGACACGTCGGAGGCCCATCTCCCCCTCCGGCGTCCCCCTCTCCGATGGTGATAGAGAGACATTGGGGGAGAGAGAGCGTCAAAAGAAAGTTACTTTGAGTGAGAACGACTTTCATTTGAAGTTACTTCCACTCAAAAATGACTTTTCATTTAAAAATGAAAAAGAATAAAAAAATCTGAACCCTCTACACCCCTCCCCCTCCGACAGACCCCCCTCCCCTCTAGCCCCCTCCCATCCCCCTTCAGTGGACCCCCTCCCCCCTTCGGTGGATCCCCCTCCCCCTCTGGTGAGCAAGCCCCCTCCCTCCTCCCCGTTCCACCTAACTCCCACCCCCTCCCCCGTACAATACCTTCCTAGTGTTAACAAGAGAGAGAGAGAGAGAGAGAGAGATGGAGAGGATATTTTGGTTTTTTTTCTTGTTATGTCATCCCCTTGGTGGAATGTCTCACATGATATTCCTTTCTTTGAAAGTAATAAATTACATGGATTTTTTAACAATAATTAGAAGATTATAAGAACTTTTAAAATAATAATCAGATTTGAGAGACTAATCGACAGTTCGCTAAATTTGTAGAGACTTATTTGTAAAAAAAAACTCTTAATATAAAGTGTTATGAGTGATTTTAGATAAGGGTTTTTTACATAAATACCTCTCTAAATATCGGTTATGTCAAATATACCCCTCATTTAAAC
Organism: Amorphophallus konjac; assembly: GCA_022559845.1. Classification (NCBI taxonomy): domain Eukaryota; kingdom Viridiplantae; phylum Streptophyta; class Magnoliopsida; order Alismatales; family Araceae; genus Amorphophallus; species Amorphophallus konjac. The sequence goes on along the minus strand of CM040122.1, from coordinate 430,681,322 downwards.
ATATTATCAAAAATATCCTCTATTTAATCTTAAATGTTACAACTATGCCCCTACCGTAACCTTCGTTGATTTAACTTGAGTTAAACATGAGTTAAGCAGTAAAGTTATTTGAGTTTTTTACATAAATACCCCTCTAAATATCGATTATGCCAAATATATCCCTCATTTCACTGCATCTAATGACGATAGATAGGATATTTTACGGAATATTCACCTCCCGTCGACGCCAGTAAACTACATGGGCATAATTGTAACATTTAAGATTAAATAGAGGATATTTTTGATAATATATTCAAATGACGAGTATATTTGATCTAACCGATATTTAGAGGGGTATTTATGTAAAAAACCCTTTAGATAATTATGTAAGTTGAAACAATTCCTTGTTTTAGTTTAGAAGTTGTAATTAGAAACTTTTTTACTTGGAAGCCAAGAAAGCAACTATGAGCTGCATTTATTGACTTGTAATCAAGATGTGAGGATTTTCCTTCAAGATAACTAAATTAAAACTTGCAAACCCTTCAGCTTGAATTTTTTTTTGATTGTTTTCTGTCTTATAACCAGAATTTCAATTATTTTCTGTCTGACAGCCAGGAAGACAACCACGTGTCATGTCCAATAAGGGGCCCACAAACTGAGCATTAGGCCCATATGCGAGTGAAGCATATTTGAACCGTGTGGCCCTCGTCGATACAAGCCAACAAGCCTAATTATATCAATACCTAATGTATCTTATCATAAGATTTCACTTGCTTAAACATGAAACCAGCTAATAGTTAACTGCCTTAAGAGAGGCCTACTGTTGTAGACATTTGTAGAGTCTCTTGCATGTCATCTAACATTTTTAGTTTAAAACAATCTCATTTAATTTGAGGGCAAAGCTTATTACTCGACACGTACGGATTGGAGTCATAACGATCAAACGGAGGAACGAGGTTGGATGTAATTTTACGTTACAGAGAACAACATCAATTGATGTTAACTAGTTCTCAAAACACGAGAACTTTTTTTTTCTATTTGCCTCGAGAGTCCGCACGGGTACGGCTATCCAATTTGATGGGTTAGTGAACTGAATTGGAGGGTCCCTCTAACCAGAGCCAACACCTATATACGATTCTCTGTTCCTGTGCGACAATAAAAGAGGAGACCTGAGTTACGCAGATGATCGAATATAAATTAATCATTATTTAGGTTGTTAAAACTCTTGTTGAATATATATTTACGCGTGTAGAAGTAGGAATATTGTTCATACTCTTATACCACACTTTTAAAATTTTTTTATTGGGGAAGAATAATCATTCACTCGCGAAAATCTACGAGCAATAAAAAAACGATATCAGAAGGAGTTTTGGGTGTGACTCTAAAAGATAACTATCCGATACTTAAGTTAGGAACATATATAAGGAGTAACAATAAGAGGATGAGAGACAAGAGAGTTTGGGGGTGGAGAAGACAAAGCCTGCCCGAGGGAACGAGGGGTCCAAGGTGCTCGGAGAGCCCAGAGAGTGCTCGGAGTGGCGGACGAGGATTTGAAGAAGTGGAGAAGAAGAACCTTTAGGACCTCCTAATTAACTCTGCTTCTCATACGACGATCCCTCTTGACAGGAAATGAAGGGACCTTCTCTTCTCTCCCCTTCCGTGTCTGCGTGGAGAATCCCAGGGATGTGCGAAGATGTATGTCCACTTCTTCTGGAGATAGTCTCTACTTCTCTATTTGGGGATTCTCTCTCCTTGTCCACCTACTTAGGTCTGATGGGGGGCTTATTTATAAGAGATATCATGATGCTGGCCGTTCCTCGATTGAGAAATGGCATGATTCATGGTGTAACACATCCTTGATCGTGGGAGGGGGTTGACTGTTGCTTCGTGGGGAGGATCTTGGCACTGTGGGAGCGACCCAATCCCCGCCGGAGAAAACTCTGTAATGGCGATGGCGTTCCTCCCATTCGGCGAGCTATGCGGCGATTAAAAAGCATGCACAATAATTTATACGGTGGGCTGACATAGCCCCACTGAGCCTCACTTGGGCCATGTCAGTTCGTTTTGGGCTCAGTTGATTCGGATCGCATTGAGTCTGGCGACGTTGGGCCGTACGTACTAGACCTGACAAGCATTTCCCTCCTCAATACATTTTAGGGAGCTCACTGAAAGTAATCTTTGTCGATATTAATTTAAAACTATCAATCACGTACATTAGTTCTATTGGGTTAGGTGGATGTTTGTGTTCATAATTTCTTTTTTATGATCAAGAAGGTGATCAATCTCAATTAATTATCTAATCTAATTAAGACATGTCTCTTTCTAACCTCTAAATTAAATGTGTGCATATATAAGAAGATCCTATTAAACTAAAAAAAAAGAGGATCTCCTTTTTCCTTCTCGATGTGGAACTCTTCACTTGGTCTCGGAACGTACCCCAAAGAGTCTTCGAACAATGTTGACAATATTATATTAGAATACTTTGTTAATCGGGTGAGGTTAAAACACTCGATCATTGAGAGTTGAATATGTGGAAGCTTAGTTAAAATGGGGGTCATAAGATCTTATATTGGAAATTATGAAGATGGACATGTACTTATAGTTAAATAAGGTCCAAATCTTCTCTTTCGAGGACTCCTTTACCATCAAAAATGATAAATTTTAGTTACCTACAAAGGTAGCGGGGACAATATCTAAAAGAGACTCCTCAAATTTGTATCATTGGCGCCGTTTGTGGGAACTCTCGACTCAATGAACAAAAAAACTCAAACTTTAGTGGGGAGCTATATATCGTTGAGACCTAAAGTGGGGATCATAAAATCACGTATCGAAAATTGCATAGGTGAGTATGTATTTATAAATAAGACCCGTACCTTCTCATTTAAGTTAACTTCTAAGAAAATCTCGTACGTACGTGGAGATGTATGTGAAGCTCGAGGTTGAAATTATAAGGCAAAAGCTGGCTCCGTACGCCAACATGGTAGAGGACAAAACTTTGGTCTTGTTATGCATTCATGCGGTAGGAAATCTTAGCTCGATGGAAGATAAACATCACGTGATCTGAATTTGACTCATTCGGCAGGTTATTAGCCTCATTTCTGCTTTCATCCCCCCTCTCACTGATCACTTCCTAATCTGTCGTCAGGCTTTCGGACATGGTTTTGACTGGACGTTTGATGTTGCTGAAGTTATTAGTGTGTCTCGATTTGTAGAGGTACGTACGATTTCAGTTTATTCGGAATTAATGAATATATAGGCTCCATGCCACGCCAGTTCAAGATGGAGCCCATGTTGTACGGATACCATTCATGGTTGTAAGTTGCCTTCCAATACGTCCAGTGTGTTCAAGACAGCCATTTTTACGTTCACACGAAGACGTCCATGGTTAATTTCTTGTCACGTTTCCTTGGATGTCAGTACGAACGTACGTAGGAGGAGATACACGATCAGATTTTGGCATCATCTTTGGGGCGTCATTAGTTCTCGCAGCTCTAGCTTACTTAACGTTGTTTATTACGTAAATTTAGCATTAATGACCTTCGCTCATTTATGACTGCAATTTAGAATCCTTTGTTGCCGAGCTTAGTCGTCTTCCAACCACTGTTCTTCCCGTTGCAGATGGGATTGGGTGGCCGCGTACGTAACGAGATCTCTGACTGGCGGGTCGCCGTGGGGGGCCGCCAATGGGCACGGGCAGTGCACAACCCCCGCACCACCCGCTCACCGACCTCGCCTTCTTCTTAGCTCCTTGATCGCCCTTCTCTTCCGTCCCAGAAGAGAGGAGGAACGGGCGAGCTCGACGACGGCACCATGCAGGGTCGAAGCGTGGGGGCGGCCCGCCTGCGCTCGGCGGGGTCGGTGCTGCAGGCGTGGAAGTGGCTGGGGTTTGTGACGGCGGTGTGGGTGCAGGCCATCTCTGGCAACAACTACACCTTCTCCAACTACTCCGACGTCCTCAAGTCCATCATGGACCTCACTCAGCTGGAGCTTAACAACCTCTCCGTCGCCAAGGACGTCGGCAAGGCCTTCGGCATCCTCGCCGGCCTCGCCTCCGACCGTCTCCCCACCCCCGTCATCCTCCTCATCGGCTCCCTCGAGGGCCTCGTCGGCTACGGCGTCCAGTGGCTCGTCGTCAGCCAGACCATCACCCCCCTCCCCTACTGGCAGGTGTTATACAGCCTTCTCCCGCCTTGCGGGGGCCATTGCCGCGAGCATGTTGTAAGCACCTTCCTGGCCTGTTGCAGATGTGCATATTCCTTTGCATGGGGGGCAACAGCACGACGTGGATGAACACCGCCGTCCTGGTGACCTGCCTCCGCAACTTCCGGAGGAACCGTGGACCCGTGGCCGGCATCCTCAAGGGCTACATCGCCCTGAGCACCGCCATCTTCACCGACGTCTGCACCGCGCTCTTCTCCGACAGCGCCGCCTCCTTCCTCCTCATGCTCGCTGTGGTCCCCCTCGCCGTCTGCATCACTGCCATGCTCTCCCTCCGCGAAGTGCCGGCGTCGGCGGAGGAAGACACCACGGAGGAGAAGAACGACAGGTGGGAAGGCCGCTACTTCGCCTTCTTCAACGTCGGTGCGGTGGTGCTGGCCGTCTACCTCCTGGCCTACGACCTCTCCGGGAGCCACGGCGTCGTCTTCTCGCGGGTGTTCGCCGGGGTGCTGCTGATCCTCATGGCGACGCCTCTGGGGGTTCCTTTCCACCTCTGGCTCAAATCTTTCAGGGAGAAACCTCGAGAGGCTCCGGGGAACGACGTGGAAGCCGTGGACAGCAACCCGCTGCTGACCGGGGAGACGGAGGGCCCCGGGGAGGGGAGCGCGCAGATTAATGGACGGGCAGCAACGGAAGAGGACGGGCGGCCAGAAGATGCCTCCAGAGGGGATGAAGAAGCCGCCGCCGCCGCCGCTACCGAGGTGGCCGAGAAGGAGGAGGAGGGGAGGCGGAGGGCGCCGGCAATGGGGGAGGACCACACGGTGGTGGAGCTGGCTCGGTCGGGGGACTTCTGGGTGCTGTTCGCGTCGTTCCTGTGTGGGGTGGGGACGGTGATGATGGTGATGAACAACATGGGGCAGATAGGGGAGGCGCTGGGCTACGACGACGTCTCCGTCTTCGTCTCCATGCTCAGCGTCTGCGGCTTCTTCGGCCGCCTTGCCGCCGGCTCCGTCTCCGAGTGCTTCATCAGGTACGCAGCCGCAGCAGCCTTATCTTATTCTGCCTTCTTTTTCTGGGCTCAAAGTGTCGCTGTAGGCGATCCCGGTATTGTGGATCCTTGTTGACCGGTAGACGCGATCCCATAAACATAAGGTCGGTGGGTACCACCTACCGGTCTACGTACAAATGATTTGATAAGCTAATGGGAGTCCATTATCTGAATTTACTCTCTTAATTTTTTTTTGAAAAATCTCGTTCAATTATCTCACTGGAGCATCATATATATATATATATATATATATATATATATATATATATATATATATATATAATTATCAGCATCCTATGATTTGAATGCAGCAACATTGCTCTTCATGGGGATTCCTTCCCAGCTGCTACACAGCATTCGAACCCTCTCCTCAGTTCATTCACCCGCGTGTTGTTGCAGGAGGTCGGCCACGCCGAGGCCCCTCTGGAACGCGGCCTCGCAGATCCCGATGGTGGTGGCCTTCGTCGTCATGGCCGTCGCCACGCCGGGGTCCCTCTACGTCGGCTCCGCCGTCATCGGCTTCGCCTACGGCATCCGCCTGGCCGTCACCGTGCCGACGGCGTCGGAGATGTTCGGGCTCAAGTACTACGGCCTCATCTACAACATCCTCATCCTGAACCTCCCCCTCGGCTCCTTCCTCTTCTCCGGCCTCATCGCGGGGTTCCTCTACGACGCGGAAGCTACCGAGACCTCCGGCGGCGGCAACACCTGCTCGGGGGCGCACTGCTACCGGCTCGTCTTCGTGATCATGGCGGCCACGTCCGGGGTGGGGATGGTGCTGGACGTGCTGCTGGCGTTCCGGACGAAGAGCTTGTACGCCAAGATCCACGCCGCCGGGGAGTCCAGGAAGGCGGGGCCGAGCGCTAATTAGGAGGGCGGCAAGGTAGCTCCTGGATTTGCCGACACCGCCCTCATGGCTGCTGTATTATTGTGAGAACTGTCTGTCGTTCTTCCCTTGTTATTTGGAAATTAGATAGTGGTGGGTATGTCTATAAGTTGGTATATATTGTCGAAAATAATACAAATTTTTTCGTGACAACTGGGGCAGCGGTGTCGAGATCCAAGTTTGGTTGTAGCATGTCTTTTGTCTACCAGTGGAAGTTAGTCGTGAGTGATGTTAGAATTGTGTCTTAACGGTATTTTAAAATTTAAGTGAATTGTAAGAACATTTTTTTTTTCTTGATGAAATTAAGGAAAGCATAGAGTTTGAATGATTGGGGGTGAGGAGAGGTAGATCGTATTTGGACGCTTTCTAGAGCGAGGTGTGGATCCATTAAAGTTAGCCCAACGACTCAGATCAAAATGGGCCCAAAATGTGGAACTTGGGGCAAGCCTGTTTTAGACCTAAAGCAAGAGCAGCCCAAAATTGAGAGCCCAAGCCCGTCCAAGAAGTTTTGTTCGGCTCGAAAATTGACAGCTGATAGACAGGCCTAGATCGTAAAGGATTTAAATCTAAAATATACTCCCAGTTAGAGTTTTTTTAATTCATCCATCATATTTCATTTTCAGAAATAAACGAAGAAGAGGATGCCGAAAAAAATTTGAAAATGAGAATAATGGTAAAATGAGTGATAAGAAGTATGCTTACATCGTGTACAAAACATACCATATATCCCTTTTCTCAGAATAGATGTGCCTTGACAATTGGCATACAGGAATAACAAATATCATGGTGCGGGTGCCACACAAGGAATGGTCTCTTGGAGGATCATGTAACTACCCATGAGGAGTACCAACGCATGTCTTCAAGTGTGACCTCGGCGGCATACATGAGAGTGCGGAGCCAATGCATAAAACCTAAATGTCCCTCTTTTGACAGAGGGATAGATAATAGAGAGATATCACTCGTGAGTTAATTTATTTTAGAATTTAGTCTCATTTATTTTGATAGACAGCAGGTTAAATGGGGGGATAAATTATTGTCCCAATTTTGCTGAGTCGGTTTAATCGAAATACATGAATGTTATCTCTCGTTGTAATCGAATTAACTTTATTATTCTATCAAATTAAAAATAGATAAAATTTGACTTATTTCTGAGATAAACAAAAGATATCTCTATGTGAAAGAGGGATTCAGAAGACTTATGGAGTATTAGTGATGTGGCAGATTCATTGACCTGATAAGGGTCATATCCGAATAGGGTATTGGTACTGCCGACTTTATAACGAGGCCGACCCAAGAATTGAAGGCGGTCGAGGTCCTTGCCCATACGCAACGAATTTCACCGGTGGGGGCTAGCACCAACGTTAATGGGTCGGATGAATCGTGCTCGTGCTCCCTAGTTTTTGACTCGAATAAAAGGGTTTAAGGTTGGGAGTGTAGTATCTTGTCATGACCCAAAAGTCTTTTCTTTTAATCAGATATTTATAAATTCTCAAGTAATTTTTCCGATACTTCCCGTAGTTAGGAGATTGTTTTATATATATAGTCTCACGATAATTCTATACATGTGATTATTCTGGGCATAAAGATCTCACTACAGGGAATAAATTCCCCATAAACTCCACCATGTGAGAAGAAAGGAGTAAGAACAACGGGGTATTTCCTACGATTAGACAACATGGAGTTCGTTTTCCATTCGTTCTGCCTTGGAAGGTATCCCAACTTTCTTGGATTGCAGAGCTGCATCATATACACATGAAAGCATCTTCTCTAAACCTTCTGTAAGGCAGCCAGGAGTACAGGGAGGGAGCGGAATGAAGCAAAGACAGAGCGGAAGGCCCCGTTGATCCAGGCGGCGTAGATCCAGATCGGCGGTTCGTATAGCCCACCGGTGAAGGATCTTATAAATAAAAATGATTAGTGCACACCTAAGTGTTATTGCACATCCCGTCTGTGCATACGTTTTAATTTTTTTTTTAATTTTTGTAACTTGAAACTTAAGGCATCTTAATTTGTGATGTAAGTCACATTTTTATTGAATGGTATAAAAATTTCAAAAAAGAAAATGAAGATCAAATAAATAGTGTTAGATTTATTTTTTTAAATTAACTTTTTTATTTTTACATTTTTTAAGTCCTAGAATGAAGATGTGACTTATATTATAAGTTAGGATCACTTAACTCTCACATTACAATTTTTTTCAAAAGATAAAAAAATTAAATTTAGTACAACTTAAAATGTGTAATAACTTCAGCTACTTTAATCGTTACAAAGAAACCTTCGAGGTGGGTTGCCAAACCGGTGAGGGCGACGAGAAGATTCCCTGACCCGGAGCAATGAGCGACGGAACAAAAAGCCCTCAAATCTCCTGAGAAGTCAGCACAGATGGCACAGGAACATCGGACACAGGAAGCTGGAGTGAATAATCCCTGGAACAACATCCTCATAGGAGATTGGCTCATCCGATCAGGAGGAGGAATTCTTTAAAGAGGAAGATGGATGCGGAGCGGATTGAACGTGTTATGTTGGAGGATTCCGATTTATTTGGATGTGGAAGATCATTTTTTTATTTATTTTTGTAGTTAATTTATGAGATATTTTAATTCAGAGTTTATTTTAATCGATTATATATTTTTATTTATTTTTAGAGTAGAGATATTAGGATGTTAAACTAAAAAGAAGTGTGAATCAATTTGTAATCGTGTTTCTTTATAAATAGTAGAAGCTGACCCTAATTAAGATTAAGTAACAGTTAGAAAAAAAAATTGTGGAACACGTCTGTGTGTTTCTTCTCCAAGCGAGATGCCAAACTCCCGTGTTCTTCCTTCTGGTGAGATGTCAAATCTCCTCTGATTTTCTTATGGCTCGAGGTCACATCTCCCAATCTCTTCTATTATTCTCTTTTAGTGTTCATCGATTAATTTTTATTTCCCGCGCACTATCTCCCTGCACCCCAATCTCTCTTTATCCTCCACTTAATCTTCCCCATCTTAATCACATTCTCCACCACCGTAATCACTAGCCCCGCTATTCCTTTATCCTCCCGTGATTAACGTTTTCACCAAAGGCACTGTTCTTCTTCTCCCTCCCCCCTTGCCGTTCCGTGCGTTCGCCTTGGCCGGACTGCTCACACGCCACGGAAGCCGCGGAGGTTCCCCGCCGCTCCGGCCAGCCCTACTTTGCAGTGCGCCGGCCAGCCCGTCGGCGCCGCCGTCGCCGTCGTCTGGGGGCGGCCTCCCTGCCGCACCCGCCGGCGCCGCTCCAGTGCCGTGAGCCGCCGCCTCCTCCGCTCTACTGGCCGCCGACCCCGCCTTCGACGCTGCTTGGCCCACCCCTAGCGGCCGCCGTCCCTCCTCCAGTCGCCGTCCCACAGCCACTGGCCTCATCTTCACAGGTCCACCACAACCCTGCACCGACCTGTTTTCCCCGTGGACGCCCGCGATCAGGGTCGCCGGACGACCCGTGTTTCCTCACCCTTCACCTCCACCCTTTGACTTGAAGGATGTTTGTGCCCGTTTCCAATGGTCAGCGACAGAGAGAGATGAATATTTAAGAGCCCGAGAACACCAGCAGGGATCTCTGAATTGGATTTGATTGGCCACCAAAGTGATTGCTCAGTCGTCTTTCCAAAGATCTTCAAACATCAGACAACTTGTGAGTTCGGATGTTATCCCCTTCGCGAAAGTGATCTTCATAGGTGATCGGATGGGACTCATAAGAAGACCATTTACTGGTCACCATGAGATATTCAAATCCAGAAGTTGAACGAGGCAGAACAATCAAGGTAATGGTTAGAGAAAATTCTCCACTGAGCTCTCTCGCGTTATTTCATTGGTTTATTCTCCTGTAGCTGCTGTAGCAAAGAAACAGAAAAAGGTGATTTTTGCAAGTCATATGCCTCATTTGTTTACATCTTGTGATGGTTACAATTTGAGGAGAATTTTAGAGCAGAATGAAGTTAAAGGTGGTTTGCAGAAGACTATCTGATTATGTGAGATATGATATGAGGAAATTGCATTTCCTTCGTCATTGCCTGTTTCTCCACACATAAAAAAAGTAAAGATTTGCAGCAATTCATATGTTTGATCAAATGCCATGAGAGCTCAAATTAATTTGATAGGGTGATACATATTTGTCCTGCATCAGACTCCCAACTCTCCCCCTGGAATATTAAGGTACAAGTTGTGTCTTCTCCACAGCAACAGTAGTAGCAACATTTTTGGGCAGGCCAATCAAAGCAGATGGGATCATGATTAGAGGCAATCGAAGAACCTTTGCAAGGATTTGTGTTGAAATCTACCCGGAAAAATCTCAAATTGAAGGAGTTTGGGCTAATGATGGTCCGGGGAAGTCATGACAAGCTATAGTTTATGAACTCAGCTACGACAAGTCGGGGCACAAAAGTGCCTAAAAATCCTTGACATCTCGAAGCCTGACTCTTGGACTATGACTCCTGCCATCCACGAAAAGCTACCAGAGAATAGGGAGGAGGAGGTTGGATCTCAGTACCGCAGTAGACAAAAGAAAAAAGGAAGTACGAAGAGGCAGAAAAGTGTTAACTTAGCTCTCCTAGTATATTTTTGAGATTTCTTTGTGGGGGAAGAGAGTCGAATCATCCTAAAAAAACCTACAACAATTGAGCAGTGCGTCAAAAGTAACTCTGGTGTGTTCCCAAGAGATAATTCTCCGATGTTTAAGTCAGAGATACGCACATATGAATGCTAAAAAGTAGAGAGAGAGAGATCTGAGAGTTTAAGAGAGGGAAAGAGTGCTTGGAAGAACACCGAGCGCTCGGAGAAGTGGCATGGAGCCTGAAGGTAGTGGTCATCTCTCTATAGCTCTCTGGTGGCAAGAGCATGTTTGTGCGGGGTCTTTAGGCGAGTTGTAATGTCCCCTCCTAGGTCCGTCTAGAACCTTATTTATATCATTCGTCTTGATGTTGTTTGTTTCCTGACTTAGTGAGAGCGTGGTTAGTGGACCAATGAGCTACTCGATCATGGGGATCGTCTGCTGTCTACTCATCCATTCTTTGAGAAAGGGCATGGTGACGGACATCTTAGTGGCATTAGTGATATCAGGCACCTGTCAGGGGTAATTCTCGTAACTCTAGCCTCAATGTTCACCCGTCGGTAGATTTCGTAATGTCTGGGCGCATGTGCGTGGAGATTAAAGTCACAGACCGGCCAATCTCAAGTGGGCCTCAATTGAACGACGCTCCTGCATGGATTGTGGGCCAGTCGGCGAGGGCCGTACTGGGCCTAGCAATAAAGGGCCGCTCTGGGCCTAGTGTTACTCGGCAGTACCAGCCCTTGTGATTTTCTCCCTCCTCACTAGCTCCCCACTCCTGAGCAGTGAGAGTGAAAGGTGCTCGGGAGGAATCGATCGAGGTCGGATGAGGGGATATGTACGTCTAAGTTTTCTCGAATCTTCTCATACCTCTAACGCGGGGACCCGTGCTATCTAATGTCTTTCTTGGCGTGCAATGCAGTTTCCATGTGTGCAGGGTGATGTCATTGTTATCATGAAAGTGTCCTTTCGTTTCTAAAAAAGTGGAATCGGACGGCCGTTGGCACAGCCCTAGGCATTCTCGCCTAAGTCTTCTCGAATCTTCTCATACCTCTAACGCGGGGACCTGTGCTATCTAATGCCTTTATTGGCGTGCAAGGCAGTTTCCATGTGTGCAGGGTGATGTCATTGTTATCATGAAAGTGTCCTTTCGTTTCTAAAAAAGTGGAATCGGACGGCCGTTGGCATAGCCCTAGGCATTCTCGCCAAGTGAATTGGCAGTGGTGATTAGGCTTTCCCGTTCACTTGATCAGAGACATCAGAATGAGGAGATTGCGCCGCCTTCGGGAGTCTTTAAGAGAGGCGGGAAGCGGCTGAGGAGACACCTTTGCGAATTTCCATTTCGACACTGGTGCTCGCTATCTTTTGCTGCTTACTTAGCATATGGTGATCCCATGGCTTCACATAGGAAGGTTATTATCTCTCAGGAATTAGAGTCTTATGGCAACGGGGAGGGCAATTGTGGTGGTGCCTTGAGCACCTTAGGTAGGACTGTCAATGGCCAGGGCCGGCCCGACCTGCCCGTGGGTTTGGCCCGATTTCGAGCCGGACCGCAAGATCTTCTTCGGCCTACGGACTTTTAGTCGGACCTAAAAATCCGGCCCGACTAGACTCGCGGGCCGGACTCGGGTTTTGAGTTCGGTCGGTGGGCCGGTCCGACCCGTTCTTTTTTTTTATTCTCACTTTAAAATTTAAAAATTATTTAGTTAAAATTATGTTATTTTACTTAATTAAAAATTTTAAAACTCTCTTTTCACACAAATTATATAATTAATATCAAATTTTTAATTAATTTAGTGAGATTATATATTTTATAATATTAAATATATTAATTTCTATTATTTTTATTTTTTTTGGGCCGGGCCGGGCCTTAATCGGGCTTTGTAGTTTTTAAATAATGTCGGGCCCAGCCTGGCCCGGCCGACATACGCCGGGCCTGGCCCGACCCGGCCCGATATACGCCGGGCCCGGGCCAGGCTCAGGTCTTAATCTTGATAAGTCGAGCCCGGGCCGGGCCTACCTAAGTTCGGCACGAGCCCGGCCCATTGACAGCCCTAACCTTAGGTGCTCAACTTGGCCCCTCCCATCCCTACTTCAATGTTTTCTATCGCGCCATCTTCGGTGTTAGGGAGGCCTTCCAGATCCCAGCAGACTTTAACATCTTATAACCCACGGTAGACGAGTACCTGGGCGTCTATTACCTCGCCAGGGGAATCAGCGTACCCATCGAGGACTTCAAGGCTAGATTTCACCTTCCTATCCCTCCCCTCTTCGAGAGCATCCTCCATTACTATGGTTTGGAGTCGGGGCAATTGTCGCCCAACTCTTGGCCAATTCTTTGTGCCTACATATATAGCTGCAGATCAGGCGCGGGCTGCCCCCACTATCTAAAAATGTAAAGGTGAATGATAGACAATACATCGTCTTAGAGGAATGAGGATGTTCCATGTAAGGTGAAAAGAGACGAGAACGGAATGATAGATGATACATTGTTTATTTGACAGAAAGTCAATAAGACAGGTGATGCAATGTGTAATAACCAAATGACAAAAAATCATTATAAACTATACTTTGCCTAACTTAAATTATACAATGAGTTAGATGACGTTCCTTCAAGAAAAGTAATTGATTAAACCTATGCGATAGACGAAACTCTATCTTAGCATTGATGATAGGCGAAGGGATAGTTGAAACATCACCAAAATAAGTAATGATAAAAATTATGATAGGCGATGCTTCGTCTAATCTAAAGGTTGATCAAAATGATTAAATATATGATAGATGATGCTTCGACTATTTACATTAATATGTTCATATTAACTTTTAACAGTCCATGTTAAATACTTTTGACCTATTGATCGCACTAAAAGATAAAATACACAGTATGAAATCTACTAAAACATTTTACTCTACAGTGCCATACATGCAGATGCTCTAAATTATTTAACGTTCTCTTCCATTATCACGTAAGCTAAAACTAAAAACCTATTGATCGCACTAAAAGATAAAATACACAGTATGAAATCTACTAAAACATTTTACTCTACAGTGCCATACATGCAGATGCTCTAAATTATTTAACGTTCTCTTCCATTATCACGTAAGCTAAAACTAAAATACACTTGTATACAATGGAGAGAGAGAGAGAGAGAGAGAGAGAGAGAGAGAGAGAGAGAGAGAGAGAGAGAGAGAGAGAGAGAGAGAGAGAGAGAGAGAGAGAGAGAGAGAGAGAGAGAGAGAGAGAGAGAGAGAGAGAGGTCTCCCCCTCTGGCACATGCATCCCGCCACGGATGCACATGCGTGTGCACGCACCCACGCGAGCACACACACAGAGAGGGAAAACATGTGAAGTCATTCTGTGTAGGTGTGACTTTCAGAGAAAATTAGATCAGTAAACTTATATATAGAAAGAGCTCGTTTTTATAATTATCCTACACTTTAATTGTGGTAGTGAGGTAGATAAGGTTATAAAATATTTGATCTATAAAATTTGAGAGTAAGATGTGTCACATCACATAGCTTTCTTAGAGTGGAGCCCTTGAAAAGGTGACAAGTTGGCTTACTTGAACGGTCGAACCTTCCGCTTCGGTCCGAGCCAATTTTGCCCCCTTCCCGGATAAGATTTTTCTTTCCTGAGAGTCTAACTAATTTGCTCGTACTCTATAAACAAGAAGTGCACCACTATCCACTATGTTTATTTGCATAACAGGTTAACGGAGATATTCTAAGCGGTGTTAAATTATTTTAAAGAATAAGCATTTTTATTTTGATAGAAAGATGTCATAATCGAGGTTATCTTATTTCATTTTTTTACTCGAACAACCTAATCGATTCTTCGCTCAAATATCGACCCTTAACTCAGATAATATTCAGACTACGAGATCCGCACAATCAAATCAATTATGCTAGATAAGCAGGAGATATTTGAGTTATCCCGAACCTGTTATTCAAACAAACAAAAACAACACCTCTGAGAATTGAAAACGCACGAAGGAAAGGGTCAGGATTAATTGATGAGAGACGACGTGTAGCGGCCCTCGTGGTCCTCGTCCGTTCACGTTCACGTTGAAGTGAAGGAGACGGAAACAGACCCCTCTCCCTTGTCTGGACAGAGGGAGCCCTTGGCGCGGACCAAATATTTTGTGATATCTACTTGAAAACGAGATCTGGAGGTAGCCATATCAGGAAGCATAGAAATAGTGAACCCCGTCGCTCGATCACGTTGCTGGCTTGGATTTTTGATCCTTCTTCTTCGGGCTTCCTTCTGATCGTGTGGACCGTGAAGAGGTTCTTTACGAGAGAAGTGGCATTTAAGGAGGCCCACTCATCTCATCTCATCTCATCTTGGCCCAAGCAGATTGATTATTTTATATGGATTGCAACTGAAATTGTAGGTTTGGGTATGAGTTGTTTTTAATAACACGGCAGCTATATGCCATTTTCAATAGAAAGAGCTTTATTTAACGTGGAGCTAATCCTTTTTTGCAAAATTAGGTGTCTGAGGTAAATCATGATCTCTGTAATCAACTTTCTCGCAGCAGCAGGAGGGTTTCATCAGAATCAGAGTTTTACAAATCGATTCAATACGGGATGAATCGTCCGTATTGAACCGTACCAATCACGTTAGTATATTTTATATTTTTGATATTTTATTTTAAATATTAAACACTTTATAAGTAAGTCGGTCTAAGTGACTCCGCCGATTTGGATTCGATACACAATGATCGTATGTATTTTTTTTGTTTCTTTCTAAGATTCTTAATCAAAAAATTCAAAATCTCGAAGACGCACAAGCCTCGTAATCAACTGAGCTAAGAGTTTTCTTATATTATTTTACATATATTATATATATAAAGACTCTTTTTTTATTTTAATATTTTACGGTGCAAAGTAATACAGTATCGTATCATATCGTATCGACAGAAAATTAATATGACCGATACGATCTAACTAATAAACCTTCGTCAAAATAACATAACTTAGTTGATGCCGACAGTATGGGATGAGATTTTTTAAAGATTTTTTGCAGGTAACGTCCTAGGATATATGATATTCGTTAAATACCCCCGCACAACAAGTATATATAAAAATATCCTTACACAAGTACCGGACTACAAGTCTACCAAATCGGAGAGTTATCTGTACGTATATACATTGAACATGTAAGGGGTCAAATACGCATACTATTCTCTAGTGGGTTAATTTTTGATATATACAATCTGTTATGGGTTAAATGTCAAAAATCTCTAAAATTTTCTATATTTCAATAAATATAATTGTAGATAATTAAAGAATAATGTATAACAATCATCTAATCTGATTATTATTATTTTTTAATTTATATTTAATAGTCTTGCTGTCAGGTGTGCCCAGAAATCAAAAATCCGGTGCCTTGCCCTTCATGAAACGCTAGCTGTGGCGTTCAATTAACAATAAGCACTACGTTGGCTTATCAAGCCCCCGCCACGTGACCGTGCTTATCAGCTGGGGTCCACTTATGGCCTATATGGGACTACCTAACCCGCTAAACTGGAGAAGTCTGTGACGTGGACGGCCTCTGATCCAAAAGGACCACATCCCGTGTACGGCGTGGACAATGCCACGAGATGGATCGGGATAAGATATTTAGTCAGCATTTGTTAAACACTTTTGGATGCGATTTAGACATTGGCATCTCCAACAAAAAAAATAATAAACATTATCAAATGCAATCCATTTCGTCTCTATCAGTGCAAATCTTAGTGCACGTTTGAAATTAAGATGCACCGGAATTATAACGATTGAAATCTCTGATAAATTTTAATCATTTGTAAATATCTAATAATATCTTAATTTTGGTGGGAATATGATTTTTCGAAGTAGAAAGAATTCAGACATAAAATTATCGAGTTGTTCTAATCCCATGAAATAAGTTGAGACTTGATTCTCAGTGTTATTAATGATGAAAAATCGTCTAACAATTTACAACTCGATACGAAATGAGAATTTTATGAAAAGAAAACAAAGGACATCTCCATTTCAAAAGCGCCCTTAAAATCTTTCAAGAGAGGGGAGAGAGAGAGAGTGAGTGTGTAGACGCACGAATATCCATTAACCCGAAATCATGAGAAATAGGCACAAGACAACTTTTGAGACCCTTGACGGATTATGAGACATCCATTTACCAAAATGACATGTCCACCTTTCTTCCTCCCCATTTTTTAACCAATAGAGTATGGGTACTTTTGTTTATCTGATTTTGGGGACATTTCACCGTCTGGGCACTCACAATGCCAACCCAAACGCATTTCAAAATTGGAAAGTTTGCCACCCAAATCTTCGACGATGCAACAGGGATGTCAGAAGTGCGATTTTCACCGTCGAACTCTCTCCCAATAGGTTACCAAACACTTGCCTTAGGACTTTCAAAACTCCTCTCACACGTCATGCAAAGAAGCAACGTTCGTTAGTAGGCCCTCTTTGATAACGGGACAAGCTCTTAGAATAAAAAAAGTGAGTTTTTTACATATTAGTTCCTATAAATTTAGTGAATTGTCGATTAATCCCTCTATTCTGAGTATTATTTTAATAGTCTCTATAATCTTAGTCGTTACATGTTTAAGTCCCTACCGTTCATTCAGTTAACTAAATCATAGTTACCTTATACTAAAGGTAATGAAAATACTAACTTACCCCTGGATTAAGTGTGAGAGTGTGAGAGAGAGATAGAGAAAGGGGTGCCTCCCCCCTCCCCAGCAACCTCCCCCCTCCCCAGCCCTCCGGCTCTCTCTGGCCACCCTCCCCCCTCCGGCCTCCCTCCCCCCCTCCCCCTCCCCTTCCCTCCCCTGCTACCTCCCCCCTCCCCAGTCCTCCGGCCCCCGGCCTCCTCCCCCTCCAGCCGCCCTCCCCCCATCCCCTGCGACCTCCCCCGCCGGCCGCCTTCCCCCTCCCCCTCAGGCCGCCCTCCCCCTCCGGCCGACGCGACCTCCCTCCTCCCCCTCCCCCTCCGGCCTCCCTCCCCGTGAGAGAGAGATAGAGAGAGGGGACGGTCGCCGTGAGGGAGGGGGGCCGCAAGGGAGGGGGGTCGCCGGGGACGGGGAAGGGGGGCCGCAGGGGGCGCCGGGAGGGGAGGGTGAGGGGGGTCGCCGGGGACGGGGAAGGGGGGCCGCAGGGGGCGCAGGGAGGGGAGGGTGAGGGGGGTCGCCGAGGACGGGGAAGGGGGGCCGCAGGGGGCGCCGGGAGGGGAGGGGGGCCGCGGGGGAGGGGGGCCGCAGGGGGCGCAGGGAGTGGAGGGGGGCGCCGGGGAAGGGGAAGGGGGACCGCGAGGGAGGGGGGGAGAGTCTCGAGACGTGGTTGGTGTTTTTTTTTTAAAATTAATCTAGATTTATTTTTTTTTGAAGAAGATTTACATAGGTTAAGATTCTCTCCCTAAAATTCAAAAGAGAAACATCAAACATGATTAAAAAATCTATTACTCTTTTTTTTAATTTAAGAGAAAAAAGAGATAAAAAAGAGTAATCAAACACCCAGTTAACAGATGTCGACTAAATATCTTATCTCGATCCAACATGTGGCATTGTCCACGCCGTACACGGGACGTGTCTTTTGGATCAGAGGCGTCCACATCACAGACTTCTCCAGTTTAGCGTGTTAGGTAGTCCCATAAGTGGACGCCAGCTGATAAGCACAGTCACGTGGCGGGCTTGATAAGCCAACATAGTGCTTATTGTTAGATGAACGCCACAGCTAGCGTTTCATGAAGGGCAAGGCACCGGATTTTTGATTTCTGGGCACACCTGACAACGAGACTATCAAATATAAATTAAAAAATAATAATAATCAGATTAGATGATTGTTATACATTATTCTTTAATTATCTACAATTATATTTATTAAAATATACAAAATTTTAGAGTTTTTTTGACATAAAACCCATAACAGATTATTGCTATTGCTCCACTAACCACACCTGCTTTCACATCGCTATGCACACTCTGATCACAGTAAGTACGACCCAAAAATACTGCCATATGAAGCGTCTCTTTACATCACTCGAATCATCGGCTGGCCCATGACCGTTTGAGATTTCGGTTCCATGCGCTCTGTTAACGGAATAGGATGGTTGACGTAACCTATCCGATAAGAGAGAGTGCGCAAGTATCATGTTTGTCTCTCACACATAATTACTTTAATCGTAGTCGGATAACTTATTCTCGTCAAATGGATAAAATTATGTGACCCTACCCCCGATATCAAAGAGGGAAGGTAACGGGGAGGGTTGGGTTGGGGACGCCAAAGAGCACGACGCTGTGAAGTTGGACGGCTTCCATGCCCCCACGTCGCGGTAAGAACAGTTGCTATTTCGAGCACAATCAAGCCATGTGCCGGTCTGTAGTCCGGCTTGTCTTTTGCTCTCGGCCAATGGATCTTGTGGCTCGCTTCCCCACTTTTACCATGGTAAGTTTTGTTTCTCCACTCATATTTCTCTAAACAATGATATAGTTTGTTTATAGAAGACAGCGAAATGTTGTCATGCCCTAGAATTGCACAAACAGGGCGGGGGCTAGCTCGAATGGACCCACAGCTCAGATAAGCCCCCAAATATGAGAAAGAATTGCACAAAAATAGGAAGAAAACCACCCAGAGTTGAACACGGCTGTTTGTACCACGGTTCGATGACTCGGTTTTGACTCGTCCGACTCGGGTGTATCGTACCGGATCAAAAAAGAAACGAGTCAGGTCGACTCGTGCCGACTCGAGCCGACTCGGGTCAAGTCACAAAAAAAATTAATATATTTTAAGTGTACCGTACCGGATCAGGGAAGAACCGATCCGATACGAATTACCGAGTCGGCGAACTCTGATTTGTACAGCCAAAAATGTCCACGCCCACTCCGGGGGGCAACTCCGATCTTGCCATACTCCTTACCACCTTTTTGTTGCATTGTTCGGATACTAAGAAAGGAGAGAATTTGAATCGAGTGCTGTCCAACCCCAGAGCACACCATCATGGCGATGGTTTTTTTTTTGGAATGATCTTATTCTCAAAGAAACTCCTTAGTATTTGAATGAACCTTCTTACAAGGAGAGTCCTTTTAGAATGTAAGTGAATTTTAGGAGTCATTTTGTTTACTAGAGGGATTGAAAGGAAGTTTTCCCAAAACCTACGCTTCTTTTCTTTGATTCCTAACTCAACTCTATATCCCCACCCTAATTTAACGCAATGCATTTTTTCTTTTGTTATGTATTTTCTTTATTTTTTTTAGAGAGAGGAGAAATTCAACATTCAACTTCAAACCTCCTCCAAAATGAAGAGGTGGTGAGACTACCGTGCCAAAACCATGGGCTCAAATAAACACAATGTACAAAAGTTTTACCAGAGCTTACCCAACTCGGATATCAATCTCACCCTTCCTTACCACAATCCAGGCCGTGCGAAATCTTCGACGATCTTACCTACACATGAGTCGGAGTATTGATATGATGTCCCAAGTTAACTTAAGTCACTCGGTGAGGGTGGAATAAGTTAATTTGAATTAACTCGAGTTAACTCTCATTTAACTCAGATTATTTTAATTTGATCATGTAAAATCAAAAAAAAGTTAACTCTAGATTAAAAAAAGAGTAACTCATAATTAACCTCGAAACAAAACGATACTAAAAGAATATTGAAAATTTTTGTTAAGATTGTGTTGACTCACGAGTCCAACTTAACCGACCTGGACTCAAGCTGAGATGTGTTAAGCATGAGCACTGAGCCTAAGTCGAACCATGTCGTTGTCGTCCAAATTAGCCAGCTTTTGCCATGGGGTGATCATGTTCGAACTGGTGTATCAAGACTCGGTGCCCTATACGTCCAACTGGGAGGATTGAGACTAGATTTTCTTCGGTTTAGACCTTCCTCCCTTATGTTACAATGAGTTTAGGTCTGATCATTGTTTCGAGGAAATTGAATCGAATTTGATTTACTTGAATATTAAATAGGGTTTAACACATTTATGACTCTAATTACAATTACCCGGTGAGCCAAAACCCACCATATATCTAGCCGGCGTCTTCCTTGCTGAACACCGGCGTCTAACTAGCACTGAATAGCTAGCAATCTATAATTGACAATTGGGCATGCAAGATATTCTCATCCTGCCAATGGCTGTCCACACGTCACTTTTGAGACGGTGCGCATTAATTAATCATAGATATAAGAATAATATTTTTTTATGCCAAAATCTTTAATTAGGCAAGCGGCCACCAACACGTCAATTTCTTTCCTACCTCTCGTCCGGGTAGGGGTGTCAATTGGTTTTGGCCCGGGTCTCACTTAGATTGATTTAGCTCAGGTCTGATTAATTAATATTAAAATTTAAGTTTAGGTCAGCTCGATTCTAGCTCGACTCATTAATATTAAAATTTAAATCTGATCTGAACTTGAATTATGTCGGGTCTAGTCGGGTCGAACTCGACAATTTTACAAAGTAATTTAAAATTTTACATAAAAATAAAAAAACAATATATTTAATAATATAAAATTTAAAATCTCATTATATTAATTAAAAATTTTGAGATTAAGTATTTAATTTATTTTAAAAGAAAGTTTTAAATTTTTATTAATTAGAATACTATAATTGTAATTAAATAATTTTTAAAATTTAAAAGAAGAAAAAAAAGAATGGGCCTAGATAATTTACTGGTCGAACTCAAAGTCTGAACTTGACCTATAGATTTAATCGGATTAGACTTTTAGATTCGACTAAAGATATGTAGATAAAAAAAAATTATGACTTAGACTCAAAATCGGATCTAACTCACCAATCTATGGGGCCGACACTGTCTATTTACAGACCCTACTCAACGTGTTGAGCCATCTATATAATAACATGTGCACGTTGTAGGAAGTGTGAGAGGTCGCATTTATGACTTGGCTGACCTTTCCATGGTCTCGTTTAGTTATCACTTCTCAGCAAGGAAGGTTACCATCTTCTTTTGGCAAAATGTTGTTGCTGTCCCAAGCCATTCACAACGGAATGAGGGTAAGTAAGTTCCTTTATGACAATGAAGAGTGTGTTATTGTATGCCATGTTGCTATTAATCGTAAGTTAGGTCGATGTCAACAAAAATCACAAAACATTTAAGATTCTTAGGTAAAATTCTAGCTTCAGGCTGAGATGAGATCAACTTACGTGCATTTGGCACTTGTTTGATATATTTGATAGGAACGGGGATGAGATAAGTTTAGCCTCAACATTATTTTCAGTATCATTTGATCGCTTCTGTTTCTTAAGTATTTGAGGATAAAGTCAATGAAAACGTACGATTAAGTTAACAATGTTAGAATTTATATTTTAAAATTTTAAAAAGTTTAAGTTTCTCTTTGTGTTGAATAGTCTCACGTAAAAAAAAATATTTTCACCTACTTTTAGTTGAGACTCTTGTCTTTGTTGTGTACTCTTTTGAGGAGACTATGAAAGTTGAACTATTTGAGGTAGTGAGTTCTTTGACCCGTATTGGAGGTATAAAAAAAAGTTCTTTGACCCGTATCCTCTTTCTCGCACGCACGAATTACGTTGCCGTTTGACCATGGCGTGAGTGATTTTTGATAATTATTATTTTTTTATTTTTGATTGGTTGATTGAATATTTTTTAGATTCTTTTCGCATCTTTTCGGATTCTTCTCTTTCGGCAGATAGGTGTGACTTGGTCAAGAGTCATTTTCCAAGAGGGTATGTGAGGAAAGTCGATTTCATGTGAAAGGCACGGTTTAGGGTTCTATCTCACTCGAAGATTATCTCTCTTGAGTTCCTTTCTCTCAATCATTTTCCTATTCTTCTTGCAAGAGTCTCCTGTCATATTGGTGTTCGCCCCATGCAACGTAAGTTGGAGTCCATCTTTGCGTCGCCATCACTCGAGGTCATCGTACCTTGAGAGAAATTCAGTCGCAAAACCTATCTGTACCAAAGTAGGGATAAAATGACTCTAAAAAATGTGACTACGCATTTCGACCCTATAGAGGTGAAAAAATAGTTCCTAGCCCTCGTACCACACTTTTCTATTTATTTGCTCGGGAGGACCGCCTGACACTCGTGGAAGTCTGCAAACACCAGAAAGAAAGACGTCAGAAGGAGCCCCAGGCGTTATCCCGGGGGATAACCCTCCGATACTTAAGTCATCACTTAGGAGATAAGGGAGCATCAAGAAGAATATGAGAGAGAGAGTTGGTAGGTCGCGAAGCAAGCCTGGAGAGACAGATTGCCTTCTAAGAAGGTCATCGCTGTGTCCAACGGACGTTCAGAGAGTGCTCGCTGGGCAGTAAGGGTGCTCAGAGGTCAGCCGGAGCTTGGTGAGGGCTTTCTCTATGGACAGCAAGATGGCTCTTCTTTTCCCTTGTTTTGAGCTGAGTGTGTGTTTCCTGGTGAAATTCACCATGTCCTGCTCTGTCCGTCGAAGTCCCATTTATAGAGGGTTGTCCTGGTAGTAAGGGCCAATCCCTTAACAGAGAAAGGCATAGGTCGTGGAGTAACGTCTCCTGCGATCGCGGGGAGTTTTCCGTTGAGGGCCTGTTCTTCCGAAGTCGAACGGTCCTCTCGTGAGACGTGCTCGCCCTTAGTAGAGTCAAGACCGATGTCGTAGGAGGTAACGTTCGGTCGTCGGAGAATCATCCAGCGGCCGTTGTGCTTGGGTCAAAGTCCTTTCTGTGCTGGCGAATCAGAGGTTCAATCGATGTGAGCCGTTTGTCACGGGCCGCGGCTGTCGGGGGTCCTTGGATGCGTAGTAGATCGTGGGCTCGAATGGGCCTGACAGAATTAGACCTTATATAGGTCGAGCTGATTTTATCTTCCTCAGATCCTAATTTATTTTTCTCGATCTTTTAATTCTTTTTAATTCTTATGCTTAGATATAATAAAATATCTATACTCGTGCATAGTTGTACCCAGCAAACAAGTTATCCCTACTTTTATCTGGAATGAACTTCCCTCTCCTTAGTCCTTCCTCTTCAAGTATCACGAACAAAAGGACAAGACGACACAAATATCTCTTCCATCAACTTAAGGCTCATTTTTTGCAAATTACTTATGTAATCTACAGTGTTTGTATATGCAATTTTACCTTGTCAACAACTGTCAACTGAATGAATCCAAGGTGTCATGCTTATATTTTTTCCATCGTAATTAACTTTCACTCGGTTTCATCGTTAAAATCACAGAAATTAATCTTCTCCAGTTACATTTTGTGGGGGTACACATTAGTGCTGTGATTTCATGAGTTCATGTTGAGTCGAGGTGATATTTTTTTATTCTTCTATATTTAGTAATATTTGCGGCAGTGGTTCACCGTCCCTCTCGTCGGGGAGAGGCCGTGAGTTATAAAAACCCATGCCTCCGCGAGAGAGGCGACGGATTCTCCCGACTGTCGGCGACGGGGCGCCTCTCGGAAACATTGGGAGAGGATAAAATTCGGGACCGCCTGCCGGGACCTCCAAATAATATATATATATATATATATATATATATATATATATATATATATATATATATAGAGAGAGAGAGAGAGAGAGAGAGAGAGAGAGAGAGAGAGAGAGAGAGAGAGAGAGAATTGGAGAGGGATAAATTCACCGCTTAAAAGATGTGCGGCCTAATGCGGTTCAACTGGATCCACAAAGTCCAACAAGTGACAGCCTCATCATTGGACTCACTTATCTTGTAGCCCAATTCAGTCGGTCCATTGTAACTTTGGCGGCCTCTCGGCTAGGGAGCCCGAGTAACGGTCGCTCGAGGAAAAGCTCAAAGGATTGCTATGCGTAACTGACTAAGGGAAACTCGGGGTCAAGAGGTAATAATGGTAAGCGCCCTCAAGAGAGGCGAAACCCATGCTCGAGAAGTAACGCCCCCAGAACACTCCCTCTTCCTCCGACCCGGAAAGATAATGAACCACTATATAAGCCAAGCGAAACCCTACAGAAAGATAAGTCATATTGAGCAATCTAAATCACTCACACTGATGGAGAGCGATCTCGTGTCCACCCCTGTCTCCCCCTTATTCTTTGCACAAGTGTTCTACTACTTCGTTGACTTGAGCGTCGGAGGATTTTCCTCATGATTGATATCACGAGTCCCTTGACCCGTTTCCTATCTTACATAATACAAATTGAGTGTGATTATACGAAGATCGAACGACTCAGATTTCAGTACTAAATCACGTCTCCTCATCTTATTTTAAAATCATAAAAATTAATCTTCTCCAATTACATTTGGTAGGGCTATATATTGGTGCTGTGATTTCATGAGTTGACGTTGAGTCGAGATGATATTTTTTTATTCTTTTATATTTAGTAATATTTGCGGCAGTGATTCACCGTCCCTCTCGTCGGGGGAGAGGCCGTGGGTTATAAAAACCCGTGCCTCCGCGAGAGAGGCGACGGATTCTCCAGCCTGTCGGCGTCAGGGCGACCCTCGGAAACAATGGGAGAGGATAAAATCCGGGACCGCCCGCCGGCTCCCCTCAAATAACGAAAAAAACTTCCTTTAAAATTGACATGAAAAAGTAGATGTATATATATATATATATATAGGAACGTTCTTGACAATTTTTGAACATAAACGGTACAGACACAAATACACCAGACTGTAAAGTGTAACATTGTAAATTACAGTTTCCAACTTTAAATACATCCATCCCAATGATAATATTTATCCCTAACACATTGATAAGAGCAGCATTTATTCGCCCTCGCCGTACTCGTTCTTTGATCTGTGGTCCCGGAGGGCAAGTGGTGAGAACAAATCCGGTGGTCCCTGTCTGCACCGCGGCGGTCCCACGGTCAAACATTTTCGCACGCGGCACAGCTACTCGATGGGGATATGCTCCGGTGACTCCATCCGGATCCCGCGAATACGTCATCCCTCCCTCTTTCTACCTCGGAAAACTTTCAAGTGTCACCTGCACGCACCCCCAACTTGCATGTGTTAATGTCTTCCGGAGATAATTCTAAAAGCAATCGTGGTACATATATAAGTAAGAAAAAATCATTCTTATATACACGTTGATTAAAATAATCTTGTTACATAAATATAAATACAACAACGTTATCCAAACATATGTGACACGAGATAGTAGAGGCTTATGTTTGAGTAGTAAAGTTATTTGTTAATCATATTTAAGTGTGACATTTTCTCAAATATAGTTTGTAAGAGAGTCTTACTAGTTTTTAACTGCACATGGAATTTATGTCGTAAGAAAAATTATAGAGGGCGTGTTTACTAATCCGGTGAGGTTAACTCACTCGACCCCAAGAGATTAAGATGACAGAGTTGACGTGAGAGAGTGAAGCGAGTTAAAAATAATTTACCATGTCGCCGTTTTACGTCAAACCGAACAACTCCTAATAATCATAAAAATGGAGTATTGCGTTTAACATTCTTTTGAGGGGGTTCAAAACAGTGTATCTAACAACAATTCCTCCACCAATCACAACACGTTCAATCAAGTCTCCGCAACAAAGCAATGCTGCCAAATCTGTGCGCTGGGACTGGGGAAATCCTAAGTGTGAACTAAAACCATTTCACAAGAAATCGATCAAAACCAGGGATCGCTTCGCCACACAGGGGGGGGCTGGCGTTGTGTCATGTCATGACTCCGCGTTACGGTACTTCGCCGTCCGGCCTTTGCCTCCAAGTCTTCACAAGAAAAAGGTAAATGTAGACTAGTTGTACATCCAATGTTACTAATATTATCCAATGTTACTGCGTCAGATACCGAACACCAACGCCATTTATATCGATGTCCTCCCCTCTCACAAAACCTGCAACTTGCAGCTACTAATTTTTCCCACAGCGCTCTCTGCTCTGCTCCTTCCTCGGCCCTCTTCTTCTGCTGCTCCTTCCCCTGCTCTCTCTTCTTCTCGTTAGGTGGTGCTAGCGGCTGAGAAGTTAAGAAGGTAGAAGCTGGTAGAGGGTTCTCAAGGAAGGAAGGAGAGGAAGAAGACGCCGCCAGGGAAGGTCGAAGGATGGGAGGTGGTGCGGCTTGGCGGTCCCCGATGGGGTCGCAGGTGGGGAAGTGGCTGGGGTTCGTGACGGCGGTGTGGGTGCAGTCCATCTCCGGCAACAACTACACCTTCTCCAACTACTCCGACGCCCTCAAGTCTCTGATGGGACTAACGCAGCTCCAGCTTAACAACCTCTCCGTCGCCAAGGACGTGGGCAAGGCCTTCGGCATCCTGGCCGGCCTCGCCTCCGATCGCCTCTCCACCCCCGTCATCCTCCTCATCGGCTCCCTCGAGGGCCTCGTCGGCTACGGCGCCCAGTGGCTCGTCGTCCGCCAGACCATCCGCCCCCTCCCCTACTGGCAGGTGCCCTCTGCCACATCCCCCTACGCCTATGGGGAACTACCACAAACAGTTTGGTGAAGACGGTTTTTTGTTCTGGTTTTCTTCGCAGATGTGCATATTCCTGTGTATGGGTGGCAACAGCACGACGTGGATGAACACCGCCATCCTGGTGACCTGCATCCGCAACTTCCGCAAGAACAGAGGACCAGTTTCCGGCATCCTCAAGGGCTACATCGGCCTAAGCACCGCCATCTTCACCGACCTCTGTACCGCGATCTTCTCCGACAGCCCTTCCTCCTTCCTCCTCATGCTAGCCGTGATCCCCTTCGCCGTCTGCCTCACCGCCATGCTCTTCCTCCGCGAGATGCCGGAGCCCACGGAGTCCACGGAGGAAGACGACAGGGAAGAGGGCCGCTACTTCGCCATCTTCAACGGCGTGGCGGTGGTGGTCGCCGTGTACCTCCTGGCCTTCGACCTCTCCGGGAAGCACGGCGCCGTCGTCTCGCAGGCGTTCGCCGCGGGGCTGCTAGTCCTGATGGCGACTCCCCTGGCGATCCCTTTCTACCTCTGGTTCAGATCATTCACGGCGAAAACTCGCGAACCTTCGGTAGACGAGGAGGCGGCGATCAGCACCCCGCTGCTGGCCGGGGAGTCCGCGAGGGCGGTAGCGGAGGGGAGTGAGCAGGAGGGAGGCGCAGCAGCAGAAGGAGACAAGGGTGAGGCAAACGCTAATGATGGCGCGGCTGCTGGGGCAGGGAAGGAGGAGGTGGGGAGGCGGCGGCCGGCGCTGGGGGAGGACCACACGGTGGGGGAGGTGGCTCGGTCGTGGGACTTCTGGCTGCTGTTCGCGTCGTTCCTGTGCGGGGTTGGGACGGGGCTGGCGGTGATGAACAACATGGGGCAGATGGGGCTGGCCATGGGCTACGCCGACGTCTCCATCTTCGTCTCCATGACCAGCATCTGGGGCTTCTTCGGCCGCATCGCCTCCGGCTCCATCTCCGAGTACTTCCTCCGGTGAGTGACACCTGCCACCTTCTGTTCGTCGTTTTTGTTTTTGCTGTGCGCCGGATTTTAAACCTAGATCCTTCTCCATCGAAGAACTGTCCAAAGAAAGAGTAAAAACGTAAAGTGCATATATAAATTAATATTTTTCGGAAAGTTGCTAATAAAGTCATCAACATAGTGGAAAAGTGATAGCGGGTGGGGGAGATACAGGCATCTTGCGTGGAGAGTTATCCCCGATTCGATTAACCTTTTTAATATATCAAATTAAAAAATAGATAAATTAGAGATTATTCTCAGAACAAATGGGAGACAACCCCAATCAAAATGGGGCATAAGAGTTAGAGGCATCATTTCATTGCATGAGCAGTAAAAAAAATAATAAACGAAAGGGGGGCATTGTCTAACTTGTAGATATTTTTGAGACGTACGTGTAGAGAATAATAAAAAATATTTTAAAATAAGAATAAAATTTTCCATGAATGCATTTTTATAATCTACTTATCTAAGTGTACTTTTTGTTCTCGACTTTGAACATTATTGTCAAAAATAATTGTTGAATATGTCCAATAATTGTGGCTACGTTGTCGCCGTGCTTTTCCATTTAGTTACGTATGATTTAAATGCTGAAATGATAAATCCAGATCTTTTGCATTTAGTAATATTTTTCATGACATCCGGTATGAATATTTATTCAGATCAGAATTGACGATCTATAAACCAGAAGTGCGCTTATGACTCGTCCCCTGATATGTGCGTTGGGATTCCGGATCTGGTCACGTGCGGTCAGGAGCATATGCCAACACGGTTCGTACAATTCCGTGCGCAGTGCTCCGGCCCCAGGGGCGGACGGCGCATGATGCTGCTAGACCAGAAAGCCTGTCTGAGATTGGGGGGGTGGGGGGTGGAAGGGGTGGTGAAATATGTGTTCGTGTAGGTTGTTTGTAACGATTCCTCGTAGATGCGTCGATCGATTAATGAGTGGGAGAAGAGTACTAATTAAGCCTGTGCCATTTGGTGGGGAAGTCAAAATGTGGAGCGGCATGCAAGCATGCATGCATGTGGGCAGATGCATGCCTTCTCAAGGGATGAGGCAGGGGTGGATGGTGGGAAGGCATGGATCTTTTGAGATCTTGGAAAATGATGTCAAGTGTCACGCTACAATTGGTGCACATATATGTGTTAATTTTTAGCTTGCGGAAGATCGAGGATGGAGTGTTCTTGTTTTGGTCGTTAAAGAATATTCATTTCATATCACTCTTAAAAGAAAATACATATCGAGGAAGTAAAAATTTGTCAGGTCTAACACGGTCTGATAGCGGTAGGTCCATGATAATATATTTCGTCCAGTCGTGATCATGTAAGTGCGACTCAACTAAAGGCGCGTTTGGAACGGATGTAGGGTGGAGGATTTTTTTTTAAAATCCCTTAGAGAGAGAAGAAGCACCTTTTAGGTAGTTTTTGGAGATTTTCCACTTCTCTTCCCTTTCTCCCTATCTCTTTCTAAACCTCGAAATCCACCATAAAGAAAAATTGATGGGACATTGGGACATTTGGAATAGCTTTTGAAAAAGGAGGGATTCTAATGATTAGAGAGTTCAAAATCTCTCTCCTACATTCTTTCCAAACGCGCCCTAAGACTCACGGAGGTTTCTCCGGTCTAGGGAACATTTTTCAAATCTTTGAGGCGGAATTTTCGCCGGCGTGCATCTTGGATACTGTGAATCTCGCTAATGGGCGAACGTTAGAACTTACGTCACAGAATTTGTCACAGCAAAGGTTGGGTTACATTCATGTCGTCGAGATGTCTGTCACGAGCGAACGAGAGGGTGACGAAAGATCTTCACGATCAAATAGGACATCACTCCACGAACGATGTCATTGTTAAGTCATAAACATGTCATTGCCTCCTGTATAAATAGATTCTAGTGAGACCTTGGGGGGATAAAAAAGAGGCAGACACAGAGCCGAGTAGGTAGACATACACATATACACGGGCATATTGAGAGAGAGAGAGAGAGAGAGATCATTTCACGATTCTCCTTTTTCTCTCTCCGACTATTTCCTATCTATTCCGAGCACTCTCCCGACTTTAGACTACGCCTTCTCATTTCTCAATCTACTCTCTCTTATGATTTACTTTTCTCGTATAGTTCTGATTTAAATATCGGAGGGTCATATGTTAGGTGATCCCAAGATTACTTCTGACAATTTCTCCTAGTGTTAGTTGGTTTCTTCATATTCGTCGGCTATTCTTTTCTGTTAAATAAATTTTAAAGATACAGTACAAGATAAAGTGAGACACTTTTAACCTCTTACACATAGGTACGAATACACGTAGATCATAGTTAAAGGGTCACAAACAAAGCTTACGTACCCACACGGGGGAAGGGGGTGAGGATTGTAAGATTTTGAGCATCAGCTATCATATTAATATTGCGAAAGGATAGCGTAACCCGTAATGATCAATTGATCATCGTCAGGCGCAAACAGAGGAATGTTGTTAAGAATGTGTGAAGGCCCCGAGTTACGACAATTAATCCTGATGATGTGAATAACAATCCGATTAGTGTATTCTCTTATAATGGATTTGGGAGGAATGGTCATGTGGCTCGCCCTCCACAGGGTTCTCAAATCTCACTCTTAATTACCGACATATGTATTTTCTCTGGTATCTCGCAGGAAGGCAGCCACGCCGAGGCCTCTCTGGAACGCGGCCTCGCAACTTCTAATGGCCGTGGGCTACGTCGTCATGGCCATCGCGCTGCCGGGCTCCCTCTACGTCGGCTCCATCGTCGTCGGCATCTGCTACGGCGTCCGCCTGGCCGTCACCGTCCCCGCGGCGTCGGAGCTGTTCGGCCTCAAGTACTACGGCCTCATCTACAACATCCTCATCTTAAACCTCCCCCTCGGCTCCTTCCTCTTCTCCGGCCTCCTCGCCGGGCTCCTCTACGACGCGCAGGCCACCAAGACCGCGGGCGGCGGCAACACCTGCGTGGGGGCGCACTGCTACCGGCTGGTGTTCGTGATCATGGCGCTGGCGTGCGTGGTGGGGTTCGGGCTGGACGTGCTGCTGGCTTTCCGGACGAAGGGCCTGTACGCCAAGATTCACGCCGCCAGGAAGTCCAGGAAAGCGGCGGCGAGGCGCCTTCGGAATGCGTCGAAGGCTGACCGTACAAATTAGGAAGCCGGAAGGGAGGGCGCCCGGCTGGTTTCCGCGGCCATGCTAATTGCCTGCCATACGTGATGTCTACTTCTTCTCATTAAAATGGAATTAATTATGGGAACGACTTCTTGTACCCTATGCAAATTTATTGTTTTGGGTTGGGATTGGGGGATCGACTGGGGATTTTCAGAGGTAGCCCCAGTTTGAACTGCCCAACCGCTCTGTTGTTGCTGTACGTGCTGCTTTCTTATTCGTGGCTGGGGTTTCTCAGCCCACCGTTTCTGCCTGGATATCATTATATCAATCAAGAGTACTCTTATAAGTGCTTAAATGACATTTTGTACTACGTGTTTCGGACACACTGTCATTTTGTACTACGTGTTTCGGACACACACACACATATAATTATGTTAATTCTTCACTTGTCTGACGATGTATTCACAGTGAAATAAACTTACGTTGGAAGTCATTACCATTGTGTACCACGGGTTACGGATCTTGAGATAATTGGGCCATTTTGAGCTCATCCATATATTTCTAGCGGGAGAGGGGGAGATTCGCAGCCCATCAAATATCTGGCCCAATCAGCCCATCAAGGTCCGCTAGACTCTAACGAGTGACAATCTCTGTCGGGCTCACTCGCTATAGGGTCTCATTCGCCCAAGACCAGCGTAGCCTTTCAAGCCTTAGCTTGGTCGTCAGACCGATAGACGTCTCCACACTCGGAAAAAGTCTACAGGCAATCTTACCGACCCATCCCAAAGGCAGAGGAATGCTCTCCTATGGGTGCCTACACGTACTCCTGGCCCCCCAGCGTAGGTAAAGGATGCCCCCTTATTCTTTATGGATCAGCCTGTCGTCAAGACTCCTTGATGGGGTAAGACGAAGTCCTTGCTAATGGGTGCCTATCCAAGTGGGTATTATGCTATTACTTGGGAGTGGGAAGCTCAAGGGGATAAGGAGAGGGCCAGAATCCTTGAACGGTAAGAGTCCCACTTATAGACGTAGTGTCCCCCAAGCCCTCACGTCTCCTTTATCCAGGGAAGGGAGCCGGTAACTATATAAACCCAGAGAACCCCACTAGAAAGGTAAGCTAACTCTCAATCACTTCAACTGGTAGAGAGCTATCTCGTGCCCTTCTTCTCTCTTGCTCTCATTTCGCACCTTGCTCGTACCACTCGCTGACTCAGGCATCAGAAGATTTTTCCCAGATTCATAATCCCGGGTCCTCTGATTGCTTTCCTCCCTCTTTACATAGTCTTGTGCTGAAGTGGCTATGTCTTACGAACGTCCTAGATTATTGGATGGCTCACAGCTTGGTACGAGATCTTACCTCTTCACTATCTATATTTTACGGTGAAGATCTCCCAGAAACATCTTTTATCTGTCCCAAGTGTCATTGACCTCTTACATTTCTATGGTCATGCAAGTCCACGGAATATACTGCAATTTCCCCAAGCGTCATTAGCCTCTTACACCTCTTTAGGGACCTTAAAATTAACACCAATCACTTGAGTTTTGCGCAATCATTTTGAGACAGATCAGGATGCATAAGTTGGGAGTTACAGGAGGTCTTAATTTTAAGCCGTTGCTTTCTTCTCAAATGGCATATCTGGCGATGGAATTTTTTAGGAATTTGACACGGAGGGTAGTGAAAGGACTGGACATACTTTGGGCGAGAGGACAACCACTTGCCCCCGCCACTCAAATTAATAAGACCAAGTGCAAGTGGAACGGTAGATTTGTCTTCTGCTTCAACGGTGCTTATTTTCCGACCCGCTGGTCTTGTTGTCAGCGTTGTCTAGGCAACCCCTCTCTCTCTCTCTCGTACAGTGTTCGTTCGAATGAAACGACAGAGAAAACAAGCCAGATCCATGTGGCTGCCTCTAAGCATTGCCGGGACTTATCAGGCTCTATCACGTGATTCCGTGCTTATCAACTGGCATGCACGTATTAATAGAAGATGATAACCTTGGGGGGCAGATGGGATGCGGATCCAATGTTGTTGTCCGTGGTGGGATCCAGCATGCCGTGTGCGTATCTCAAGTGACGGTCCTACTTGAACGGACAGGTGAGACTTTTCAGAAGGATCGCTGCTTGAACACGTTGGTGCGGTCGCCCTGAAACTCATAGTTAAATCATGCAAGTTAACTATGTTCATCACAATCGATCATGTGGTGGTGTGCACGGACCAGACCTGAGAGGGACGGCCACGGACCCCATGGCTCAGCCGCATTATAATTAAGGATCTTTCTCTTATAAAAAAAAAGGTTTGGAGATTTAATGTCTCTTCATAAACATTCGACAAAATTAGAACGATGTATACACAGTAAAAGATATATTAACATGGCCACGGTGCAAGATGGCGCGCACAAATTGAGAGATTTAAAATTCCTCTTTTCAAACAACTATCTGTGAGTTGAAGTTAAAATATATAAACTCTGGTACATTATGACATGATAAGTCTGAACTAATTATCTTCTGAAGAAAGTGGCATGATCGTGGATGATGTGAAAAAAAATCTCCTATAGATTTAAGAGGACATGGATGCAGATGTTCAATGACAGTTTCTCCCAGTTCAGAAGGACTTGCAAATATTTCTTCCTTTTTTGGGATTACTTGTCAAAAGAAAAAAAATGAGCGATTTTGAGAGGAAGGTTAGCATGTCTACACTAGTGTGTTTGGAAGCACTGTTTTTTTATAAAAAAAATATTTATCTAAAAAATTACGTTGTGTCAATTTTTAATTTAAAATTTAAAATTAATGAAAATCGATAACCACACATTTTGCAAAAGTGTACCAATTTTTAAATCTTACGTGAAACTGTTTAGTAAATCCACTCGTTTGTGTGTTTTTTTTTCAATCTACATTTTTTAGTTTGTCCAGTTTACTCATTTTTTTCGTATTTAACTATTTTATCAAGTTTCCACTTTCTTTTTCCGTTTATGTTTTTTTTCTAATTTATATTTTTTTAAGATGAGATCACGGAGAGCATCTCTCGTTAACCTAATAAGATCCCATGTTTCGCACTTACATCTAATATCAAGGATCCATCATTTTAGATATCTTATTTATTTAATATTTTCTCTCTCCTCCTTCTTCTTCTTCCTCGCGATGGTAACCCTAGCCGCCCACCCACCAATAGCTCTCAATCTCCACTCTCATCGGCCTCATCTCGGGCGATTGTCTTCGCTCGCCCCCCCCCATGCTTCTACAAGTGTCAGGTCACCAACCGCTGCTCCTTCTTCCCATTCCTCCTCGACCACGCCCACCCACGTCAGATTCCACCGCCCGATGCTCATTTGTGGCCCCCCTTCACCTTACACTCTCAAACCGCCCCCTGCCCATCATGCGGCCACGTGTCCTCTCCTCCTCGCCAACATGTCACCACCACCCTGCGCCCATCCAAGCACCCCGCCTCCTTGCCACTATGTTACAGCCAGTCGCGTCGTCAACCTATTTGGTAAAACCGCCATTGCAGTAGTTTTCGCGTAGAAGGGTTGTAGGCGCCTGAGCTATGAGGAGAATAGGGGCTCACGAGTTCAATTCGAGACCAAGACACGAGAATGTGTGAGGAGACGTGCGAGCTTCTCTAAAAGAAAAATACTCAGGAGGGTGTTTTTATTTTGAGAAAAATTAAAGAAGAGACAAATTCTTTCTTTAAAATTAGGGAATGTGTTACCAAACACCGATAAGATTCCGCCATCTCCTTATTTTTTATTTTAAAAGAGAAATTACTCAAAAAAATACATCCAAACACCCTATAAGTTTCTTAATTAATTCAATGTTTTAGAATTCGGTGCTCAATAATTTCCGGACTCGGATCGAATTATTAAGACTTTGATCACATTCTACAAGTCATTGGATACATCAAGAATTAATACGATTAAGTTTCGTGTATATCATATGATATCTTCAAATGTTTCGTGGTGATTAATTCATGAATCGGATCATCTGAAACGCTAGAACAATTAATAAGGATGAATAAGATCCAAATTAAATTCCGAATTCCCGACCTTTTTTGAAAAAGGAACCTGAACAGAATAAATTGAAGTGGATCTGAATTACAGGGCGTTGCCCTCGCCTGCATCGCCCCTTTCAAACCGTGTGCCGCTGTTTTATTAGCCTTACCTGTATAACCTTTCTTAGGCTTACAGCAGAAACGAGCACACCTGAGGAATATATATGTCAATGACTCGAGTTTTACACAATCAATATATTTGAGTCAGTTCAAGATGCATGCGCATGCGAAAGTTAGAATTTAATTGAGGTCTACAATTAAAGCCCACGTTAGTTTCCACGATAATATCATACTGGGATGCAGTTTGTTAGCAATTTGAATGACCAGAGAGATCTCACGAAGGGGATTAAAAAGAACAACAATTTTCGGACAGGGTGACAACAATCTGTTCACATCTCTCCACCCTCAGACAGTACGCGCCGTCCCTAAAACACAGAGACAGATAGATAGCCTTCCTCTTGTGTTAAAATGCAAGCGAAACCATAGGCCATAGGCACAGCTTTGAAGACAATGGGTTAACCCGAGATTAACTAGAATTCAACTTTTATTTTGATATGATAAAATAAATTAATTAATCAAATTAAAAAAGAGTATAATCTCATATTAATTAGCCGAAGGCTACTTACTCCACCCCCTGCGTCTCAAATGAAATTAAGTTACCCATCCTATCAAATTAACCCCCCCTGCGTCCCAAATCAAAAAATGAGTTGATTCTTAAACAAATTAATTAACTAGATTAAATTAATTTAGATTTTTTTTATAACTCTTTACCAAAACTGTACTGGAGATGCTTGCCTGAACGTCTGTTTTGGTTTATGTTCCGCTGGTCTTGTCAAGTAAAGGCAGACAGAGGCAGCCGAACGTTGTCGTGTTCCGTCGAAACGACAGAGGAAAGCCGGATCCATGTGGCCGCCCCATGAGCGGCCACTGGGCTTATCAGACTATCAAAACATTTGATTCCGTACCTATCAGCTGTCAGTCACTTGTTAATTCACGATAACATTGACACACTGTGCGACGGGGATGGCAGCGGATCGGAGGCTGCCGGTGGTAGTGTCTGTGTTTTATTGAAACTGCCGCGGTTGGCGTCTGGCATGCCGTATACGTATGTTGCCACCTGGCCGTGCCACGTGAACGGCTGTCAGAGAGTTCTGGGGAGTGCGAGTTGAACACGACCGCCTTGGAGCTCCCCAATCCAACGCAGGTACGTTACGTTAAGAGACCCCCATGGCTGGTCGACTCGTGAAAATCTTTATCTTGCAGGGGTTGGAAAAATCGAATGTTAAGACTTCCGAGAGAGTTTGTTTGGCTCACGTTGAGTTGAATATCTTCCTCACATTCGACTCGGTGGAGAGCTTAATTGACGCACGTTGAAATTTTGAGGGACGTAAGTTTGAGATTTATTATTTTTTTAAAGAAAGAAGATACGCGTGAATTAGGTGTCATTGAATGTAAATATAAGTCTCTCATATATATATAATAATTTGTTTAGATCATAATATAATATCGCTGTGCTAAATTCTGCGTCATTCATATTATTATCTCTCATATGATGGTGCATATGGCCAGATTTGAGAGGGATGCCTACAGAAACTATGGCTCAGCCAGGCAAGCATCTCTCCGATCTTCTAAAAGAGTTCTTAAGATTTAAATTTCAACTCGGGCATTTGTACGTAGAAGGAAATTCTGTGACAAAATCCGTAGATCGTATGGAATGATCATATATGGTGTTAAGATAAATCTTTTATTCGGGGAGATATGATCGCAGATGTTCAATATCATTTCCCCCGATTTCAAGGGAACTTGTGAATACTTCGTCAACTGAGACACGCGTAAAAAAAGAAGAGATATCTTTATAAACAAATTATTGTTAAATATGGATATGTGAAACATCATTCTTGAAAATACGTTAACAGACGTATTATTGCACAATATGATCGTATCGTGTAAATATGTTATTTTTATTTATAAGAATATTATTTCTGGTCAAAATCTTACGAAAAAATACTCTCAGATGACCTTATATGATATTAGAAATGATTTGTTTGTAAATTAATTTATAACAACAATTTAATTATAAAAATCTTTAAAAAAAGGCATAAGGATCGATTTGTGAGAAATATTATCATGTGTGTGCGTGTTCTACTCCAAAGTTGTCTAATTCAATTTGAATTACTAAGATTTTGATCACATACCAGTCTAATCAAATTACCAGACATATGATAAACTTTTGTTTGTATATATATAAGTCTAATCAGATTACCAGCTTAACCTGATTCAGCTCATGTGGCATCTTTTTCCGACCTGATTTGTCAGTTAGAGCCAAGTACCTATTTTCAGGCCAACTCAACTCTGACCAACTGATCAATAATATGCATAAAAAATTGATTTATTTTATATTATGTTTCAAAGAATATCTCAGATTTTTTTTCAGATAAACTTATTAAGCTGGTAATCTTATTTGATCTGACTCGACTTGATTATCAGAGAAGGTTTATTAATTACACATAAGTTCAATCTAAATCTAATTTGTGGCTCAACCCTGATATGAATTTAAGGTTAATTAATGGGTTTTTTACATGAAAATCATTGTTAAATGAGAATTTATAAAAAATTCATTTCTATAAATGTATTAGCAGGTATATCATTGTGTAAATCTGAATTGTGTAAAAATGTCATATTTATTTACAGATATATCACTTATTTTTATCAAACATCTGTAAAAAATTACACTTAAATGATATTTATGCACTATTTAAATTAACTCGGTGATATACTTGCTAATGTATTTTTAAGAATAATTTTTCTACAAATTCACTTCTAACAATGATTTTCATGTAAAAATCCCTTAATTAATTAGGTCAGTCGTGTTTGAATTGTCCCCTCCAAATTTACTTTGCTGCCTTGCAACTAAGTCGACCGAAAATGAGTTTTCTAAAATAGCGATTTGTTTAATGATTTGAGTTCAATCTGCGTCATGTGAGTATTAAACGAGTTTCGCACGTTCATGAATCTAGCCAAGTTATCGAGGAACTAAAACTTCGCATTTTAATTAGACGGACGAAATAAACATTTGCGATGATGACGGCGATGATTGTTGATGGGATGTAAATACACCACCAATCAAAATAAATGACTACAGACATCGAAGGAACGTTAGAACAGGTTGGGTCTTGTGCTGAGAAGCCTGGTGCATGCGCACGGGAAAGAAAGTGGATGTTCTACGTTATCAATTATTGGTAGTCTGCACAGAAGGTCGCAGATGCAAGACGAAACTCAGTAGTCAGTAAAGTGGATTTCGCATCAGAGATGACCAAGGGTAGCACCTATGCTCACGTTGATAGTAAAGACGATGGACCGTTTCGTTTAATGCCGAACATAATTTGAGTCCCTGAATTTCTTCTACCTTCCTCCGTTTATTTTTTTCCTCTATTTTGTCACAAACTATTGACTCTTTTTTTATTCTGTCATTTTTTTCACAAGGGATTTTTTTCTTTTTCTATTCTTTCAGACTTTCTCCTTTTTTTTCCTGATTCTTTTTCTGCTACAGTAGACACACGGTAGAGTAACAAAATACACTAACTAGAGAGAGAGAGAGAGAGAGAGAGAGAGAGAGAGAGAGAGAGAGAGAGAGGCGGTCGGCGGTGGCAACCATGTTGGCAGTCAACATGCCGCAGGGCAGAGCGGCGGCGACAGAGTGGCTCGCGGAGTTCGCCGTGAGGGGCCCGACACAGCAGCGACGGTGCACGGCGGCGATGGCGGGTGGTGTTGACGCAGAGGGCGGAGCAGGCGCACGGGGCTGCGGCGGAGTTCGCACGGCAGGGGCCACCGCGGACGGCGACGGCGGCGGTGGCCGATGCAGGGTAGTGGCTGGCGGCAGGGCTCGCGGTGGGTGGCGGAGGGCGAACGACGGCTGTGGGAGGTGGAGCAAGGGGCTGGTTGGGTGCGGCCTGTGTAGAGGAGGAAGGTCGGAGGGGTGGAGCGGACAGCGGCGGAGGTGCCCGTGGACGGGGGGTGTTGGACGCACTTTAGATTCTTTAATATATTACTACTGTATCGGTTGTTATATGGATTCGGGATCATCTGTCCCACCGGGCGTGCCAACTTGTTGGATGCACTCAAGATTTCTCGTTTTATCTTTTATCGATTTATCATTTTTTATCATTTTATCAAGTGCGAGGGCGTGCGAGTCACCTAGGTGATAATACGTTCGGGCTTCAAGACTTGAGTGGTTCGAAGCCCAGGGTGCGCTCCGTCTGACTAATCAGACGATTATGGGTATCGGGTCGGGACTGGAGACCTGCCGCACTATAAAGGTCACGGCGTTAATTATATCGCCTCGGAGAGGGGAAAACCTTTGATTAATCGCCAAGATTCGGGGCCTCATGGCCTAAATATCAATTTCTATGAAAGGAGCTAATGGCATATTGAAAAGCATTAAAATTCTCCATAGTGGGGTGCAGAAAGATATTTGAAGCCGTTTCGGTCATAAATCGACCATTTGGTGTTCGGACAAATGTCCAGTTTGAACACCTCACAATCATTGTGGGGAAATCTGAGCATCTGTATGCCCGAGCACGGCGGATTTACTGTTTGGAGAAAACAAAAGCATTTGATAAAATCCCGGTCGAGACAGCTGAAAATCAGCGGAATATCGGCCCAAATGCAAAGCGGGGCTAGGGCCGTAATGGGGTGATCCCCGAGGACCAAGTACGCCTCGTGAAGGCACATTCGTTATTCCCCCTCATGTAGAGTCAGAAGGAAGAGAGCCCGGACGAATGCCATTGATGGGATGAGAATTAACTATCACGCAAAGGTTAGTGTGCTCATGCAATGTGCTCATCTTTGAACATAGGTTCATGATAGCCTTTTATATGTCGATGCATATGGAATTCTACCCACCCTATAAAATTCGGTCTTAGGACCATGCACGTGCCACTACATATGAAGCTTTGTTCATTTCTTCCTCTTCCTCTTTTATCCATACATGAATGCATATGACCAGACATGAAAAGGGGGAGATGGAGGGCTTGCTGGCAAGGAGCAGTAGGTCGACCTGAGGTTGGCCCAGGTCGACCTGCCTCAAGTAAGAAGCCCAGGTCATTTGTCTTTTTTTGAATTGAGATATGCAAAAGGGGTGCCATGATGGGCTGAGGGCGATTTATCCTAAATCTAGATGGCAATGCACCTATGTGAATTGAACTGTGAACACTATAGGGAAATGCATATAATGCCTTGTTTCTGAACTATACAAACATACAAGTGAGCAGTGCAGGAATGCACCCAGCGTCACTCACAACTGAAGCTCAGTCACTCAGGACATATGTATGCGTATGCACACATGTGAGAAGTGGGAGTTGCACAAGGGACCCTCAAACCTGCCCTTCTTTCTTTACTTGAAATTTATTCGTGAGTCATGTATGAGCAGATGAGTATGAGGTTTTTGAGTTATCTTTGAAGATGTGCTCATGGGAGCCATTGAATGCACATAAAACCTTGTTTTCCTTTGAAGTTCAGTGATGCAAGATTGTGCATATGGGGTTCTATTTGCTACTAAAGTTTGGTCATGCAAACTATATGGAGATATGCAAATACATGGGGGGGGGGGGGGGAACAAATCCACAGCCATTGGGTTTGTTGCTTTCTGCTCTCTTTTTTTTGTGGTCAATTCATCATGGAATTTTAGGGGTTGATGAACCCTATTTTTTTTGTTTCATCTATCACTGCATTTATTTTCTTCATCATTTAGTTTTTTTACCCCTTTTTTGTTTATTCT
This sequence comes from Amorphophallus konjac, assembly GCA_022559845.1. Taxonomy (NCBI): domain Eukaryota; kingdom Viridiplantae; phylum Streptophyta; class Magnoliopsida; order Alismatales; family Araceae; genus Amorphophallus; species Amorphophallus konjac. The sequence continues at coordinate 430,640,426 of CM040122.1, read as the reverse complement.
TCCTTTTGAAAGGCCAACGGGCTGGCCAACAGGAGTCGGACCCGCGCCCAGGCAGCCCAGACAGAGCTGGGCTAGAGAGGAGTCGACTCCCGGAGTCTCAAAACCGCAGGCTCCTGTTTGTTCTATTTTTTTGTTCCAAGTTTTTTTTATTTTATTCATGTTTCAGAACAGTTAACAAATGAGTTTATGTGGAGCTATGATGATCGGGCAGGGATATGCCATATGTATGCCATGCTTGGTTTCTTTTGTTTTCCCTTTTTTTTTATTCTGTGCCTCTTGTTTAATTTGTTATCAGATTTTAGGGACATTTGATTCAACCTTCAGTTTACCCTTCTAAAGCATGGGCAGGGGGGGCACATGGTTGCAGAAGTTCATGCTTAACAATGCGAAGAATTCTTATTTGTTAATGCAGGCATAATGGATTCATATGAGCTCATTCTGAATTTAGATATTGATATACCTATATGCCTTGAATCATGTATGCCATATGGAAATGCATGCAAGGTATAAATGGTATGTTCAACTTTGAAATGCATGAGATCTGTCATAAACTACCATGCAGGAGGAGCTATGCAATTGCGGCCAACCACCCGAGAATTCAGATCTGGTCCAAGACTCTGATTACCCGTCTTTTTCTTTCCATCCATGGATGATTGTGTCTGATCATTCATGGCTGTGCATAAGTGCAGGGATGCTCATGAGGACTCACTATTTGCTTGCTCTTTTTTTTTGCTGGATGTATTTGGGACATTTGTGAAGACAAATTTTATTCTCTCTTTTTGATCAAGGGTCAACCTGCAGCTACAAGGTTTCAATATCTTATTCACAAAGGCCTTAATTCCCTGATTAAAAATCCTTGAGCAACAATTTCTCCATGTGTTTTCTGCTCCCCCTTTTTTTAGCATTGCTTAAGCAGTCTTCTGAATTTCAATTCAGTTTTCATTTCTCTTCTTCTGAGGTTCTGTTCATTCAGACATTTAGCAATTGATCATCCTCTTCTTCATCTTCTCTTAAAGTGCAATATGCATGAGCTCGCTTTGATTACCCTTTTGTTCAGATCTGAGAAATTGGATCCCAAACCCTTGCTTCAGAATTTCCGTATCTGGCTCATCAATGGTTTAGCATATTTCTGAAATTGAATTGATGATTGCCTTTATGTCTGTAATGCAGGGCATTGGTCTTAATATGAGAGGTTGAAACTTATATTCAGAATTCAGTCTTTGCTCTGTCCATTTGGACCTTTAGCAAGTTGAGGATCATTATCCTTTTCTTTATACAATCTGGATTTGGATCAAGAAGCTCCAGGGTTCAAAACTCATTCTTCTTATTCTTGTTCGTAGTTATTGTTCAATTTTACTGCATGTTAGTTCAAAGATCATGCTCCTTCTCTTCTCGGAGTTCAGCATGCATTGACCGAATTTTCAGATCTGACCTGGAGCATTGGATTCCAAGCCCTTGCTTCATTCATTTATCTTATTTATCAAGGTCTTAATATATTTCAGAAATTGATTTGATGGTTGTTTTGTGCTTGTTAAAAGTTCTTGGCTTCAATCCTGAACAATTAAATCCTGTGCCCAGAGTTCAGTTCCCATAAGTCTGCCCAAACTGGTTTTCAGTTAACTCAAGGAATTCAATCTGATCATCATTTATTCCTTATGTGTATCAGTCCAAAACTGGACAGCAACTCTTAAAACAAGGAAACCCGATGTTCGTCATTTTTGTTTATGCCACCTTCAGCAGTTTTAGGATTATGTTTGGTCATTCTTTATCCTTGGTGCTCAGTATGTATTTATCCTCATTGATTAGTTTTATTTGTTCAATCATCATCCTTACTGTTAGATGCTCTATCCATTCAGAATCCTAGCAGCCCAAGGGTCGCGCTAACCATCCGATTCTTGCTCTCCTGAAGCTCAATGCACACGAATTCATTTAGACTGCAGTTTCTATCCTGATCCGGGGGAATTGGACACCGAATTCTGGCTCCACCATCACTCCCATCATCATTTTGTGTGTGTTGTTATCCTGAGAATTAACTTAAACTCCCTGACAAAAATTCGGCAACACCTTCGCTAAACCCGAAACGTAGGGGGTATAAAATGGGGCGCGCCCTATGGAGAAAACTCCGACTGCCTCGGACAAAAGGGATACTCGCGAAACGATGTGATCCCCGAGATACGCGCGAAGGCGACAGCACCCCGTCACCCATTGTGGGGGCAGAGATCCCGAGGACTAGCCTACGAGGGATCCCACCGATCCTCGGGCCGCCACGAACTCGTCGCCGAGACGTGGACTTCCTTTCCTTCGTATAGGGCTTTGGATATCCACCTTCAAAAAGAGGAGTGACGGGGAACACGCTATGACGAAGCGGATCTCCGGAGATCCAAAAGTGGTTAAGAAATCGGTATCAGAACGAAAGGAACATTGGGCTTCCGATGGTTGGCAACCTGGAGACATATCTATGGATTTAGATAGAACCCGGGCCGGTGGCCATCGTGGTAAAAAAAACTCGCCGAATGGGTGGTTTTAAAAAAAGTAAAATAGGGTGTTCATCATAAGAACCAATGAATCATATCTCCACGTATATATATATCGGTGGGAGCAGATGGATTCATGCAAGGAGAAGCAAGAGGAGATTTGGGTGAAAAAGAACCCTACTTCTTATTTTTACTCGAACAAAAGAGCTACATCCGGGGTTACATGACCACGACGGAAGGATAGAGAAAAGAAAATGCATCGAAGGGGGAGAACCCCGGGGGGACTCCCTCTCCCTCACCTCACTCTCTGTTCTCTCTCTTCCTTCTCACACAAACGTGGGGTTTCTGCTTCGAGCTTGCCGGGGTTTCTCTTCAGAACTGCCGAAGAAGCTTTTGCTCCGCAGGAGGGGCCTCTTTATAGGGGCCGGAGGCCCTGTTTCGGAGGGGCGCCCTCCGGGTTAAAGCTTGTTTCCGTTGGTTCCCCGTTTTCCGCTATCATCGCCGCTACTGTTGACGTTGCCGTCGCTGCTCCGTGATGCAGCTATCGTCGCGTTGTCGAGCTTGGTGGTGTTGGTGACGTTGGTGATGGCGTGGCGCGGCTGCCGCTGCTAGCCTTTTGCTGTCGCGCTGTCAACCGCGCGATGACGCCACTGCTCTGCCACTGCTGCTCCGGATCCTATTGTTGCTACTATGGCCATCGCTGGAGGGGGCGAGGCATAGGCACAGGGAGAGAGGCTGAGTAGGTAGAGCAGGGAGAGGGGCTGCTCCGGCGCCGTAGGCGCGGCTTCGAGTGTGGAGGATGCCCGCCGACCGCAGGCGCATGCGTGAGGGGTTTACAGAGCATTCAATGCTCACATGAAAGAGAGAGGGAGATGAACAGTGAAATACACGGGAGGAGAGACACAGACTCGCGGGAATAGTCGCGCGAATTTCCTCCTATTTTGCTCTTTTTTTTAGAAAAATCATTTTTTCTTCTTCATCCTCTCCTTTTTTATTTTGCGTATGTGCCCCTGCGCACCCCTTTCTTTTTAAAATGGACTTGGCCCAATTGAGGTTGGCCCATTGATATCATTTTCTCTTTTTTTAAATCGGGCCTTTATATGTTTGGGCCTACTCCTTTTCTTTTTCTATTATTATTCTTTTTTTCCTTCTCTTTTTTTTTGAGTGCCAACAGGGGGGAAGCCAAGGTGAAGGAGAGAGAAGGAAAGAGGGCGGTGGCGAGGAACACGCTATGATGAAGCGGATCTCCGGAGACATATCTATGGATCTAGATAGAACCCGGGCCGGTGGCCATCGTGGTAAAAAAAACTCGCCGAATGGGTGGTTTTAAAAAAAGTAAAATAGGGTGTTCATCATAAGAACCAATGAATCATATCTCCACGTATATATATATCGGTGGGAGCAGATGGATTCATGCGAGGAGAAGCAAGAGGAGATTTGGGTGAAAAAGAACCCTACTTCTTATTTTTACTCGAACAAAAGAGCTACATCCGGGGTTACATGACCACGACGGAAGGAGAGAGAAAAGAAAATGCATCGAAGGGGGAGAACCCCGGGGGGACTCCCTCTTCCTCACCTCACTCTCTGTTCTCTCTCTTCCTTCTCACACAAACGTGGGGCTTCTGCTTCGAGCTTGCCGGGGTTTCTCTCTAGAACTGCCGAAGAAGCTTTTGCTCCGCAGGAGGGGCCTCTTTATAGAGGCCGGAGGCCCTGTTTCGGAGGGGCGCCCTCTGGGTTAAAGCTTGTTTCCGTTGGTTCCCCGTTTTCCGCTACCATCGTCGCTACTGTTGACGTTGTCGTCGCTGCTCCGTGATGCAGCTATCGTCGCGTTGTCGAGCTTGGTGGTGTTGGTGACATTGGTGATGGCGTGGTGCGGCTGCCGCTGCTAGCCTTTTGCTGTCGCACTGTCAACCGCGCGATGACGCCACTGCTCTGCCGCTGCTGCTCCGGATCCTATTGTTGCTACTATGGCCATCGCTGGAGGGGGCGAGGCATAGGCACAGGGAGAGACACTGAGTAGGTAGAGCAGGGAGAGGGGCTGCTCCGGCGCCGTAGGCGCGGCTTCGAGTGTGGAGGATGCCCGCCGGCCGCAGGCGCATGCGTGAGGTGTTTACAGAGCATTCAATGCTCACATGAAAGAGAGAGGGAGATGAACAGTGAAATACACGGAAGGAGAGACACAGACTCGCGGGAATAGTCGCGCGAATTTCCTCCTATTTTGCACTTTTTTTTAGAAAAATCATTTTTTTTCTTCTTCATCCTCTCCTTTTTTATTTTGCGTATGTACCCCTGCGCACCCCTTTCTTCTTAAAATGGACTTGGCCCAATTGAGGTTGGCCCATTGATATCATTTTCTATCTTTTTTTTAATCGGGCCTTTGTATGTTTGGGCCTACTCCTTTTCTTTTTCTATTATTATTCTTTTTTTCCTTCTCTTTTTTTTGAGTGCCAACAGGGGGGAAGCCAAGGTGAAGGAGAGAGAAGGAAAGAGGGCGGTGGCGAGGAACACGCTATGATGAAGCGGATCTCCGGAGACATATCTATGGATTTAGATAGAACCCGGGCCGGTGGCCATCGTGGTAAAAAAAACTCGCCGAATGGGTGGTTTAAAAAAAAAGTAAAATAGGGTGTTCATCATAAGAACCAATGAATCATATTTCCACGTATATATATATATATATATATATATATATCGGTGGGAGCAGATGGATTCATGCGAGGAGAAGCAAGAGGAGATTTGGGTGAAAAAGAACCCTACTTCTTATTTTTACTCGAACAAAAGAGCTACATCCGGGGTTACATGACCACGACGGAAGGAGAGAGAAAAGAAAATGCATCGAAGGGGGAGAACCCCGGGGGGACTCCCTCTCCCTCACCTCACTCTCTGTTCTCTCTCTTCCTTCTCACACAAACGTGGGGCTTCTGCTTCGAGCTTGCCGGGGTTTCTCTCTAGAACTGTCGAAGAAGCTTTTGCTCCGCAGGAGGGGCCACTTTATAGGGGCCGGAGGCCCTGTTTCGGAGGGGCGCCCTCTGGGTTAAAGCTTGTTTCCGTTGGTTCCCCGTTTTCCGCTACCATCGCCGCTACTGTTGACGTTGCCGTCGCTGCTCCGTGATGCAGCTATCGTCGCGTTGTCGAGCTTGGTGGTGTTGGTGACGTTGGTGATGGCGTGGCGCGGCTGCCGCTGCTAGCCTTTTGCTGTCGCGCTATCAACCGCGCGATGACGCCACTGCTCTGCCGCTGCTAGCCTTTTGCTGTCACGCTGTCAACCGCGCGATGACGCCACTGCTCTGCCGCTGCTGCTCCGGATCCTATTGTTGCTACTATGGCCATCGCTGGAGGGGGCGAGGCATAGGCACAGGGAGAGAGGCTGAGTAGGTAGAGCATGGAGAGGGGCTGCTCCGTCGCCGTAGGCGCGGCTTCGAGTGGGGAGGATGCCCGCCGGCCGCAGGCGCATGCGTGAGGGGTTTACAGAGCATTCAATGCTCACATGAAAGAGAGAGGGAGATGAACAGTGAAATACACGGGAGGAGAGACACAGACTCGCGGGAATAGTCGCGCGAATTTTCTCTTATTTTGCACTTTTTTTTAGAAAAATCATTTTTTTCTTCTTCATCCTCTCTAGTGGGGACACCGTGTCCACTACTGGGCCCACTACTCGGAGCCGACGCCGCACCGCACCAACTGCACTGAGCTTATGGCTCGGAGACTCGGTTGAAGACCCAGCATACTGAGTAGTTCTACTTGTGTATATTTATATCTTTGAGTATTGAGTATTTGTGTATGTATGTATACATGTACTCCTACATGTATTTTTTTCTTTCGTCTTATTAGGCTAGTCTAAGTCAAATAAGCATGTGTGTATTTTATATTTAATTTGATTAAAACCCACAAAGTCTTTAGTGGGTTGGTGGCCTTTATTTTATTAGGCTAGGATAGATATGCAAATAACAGAAATGGGGAAGGTATGGATGTAATAGGCCTTTCCTATAAATAGGAGGCCAATGGATGAGTTACGTATGAATGAATGAAAGCTTTTGTGTTAAAGGAGCCTTGCCCCTTTGTTCACCCCTCTCCTTCCCTCTCTTCTCATTTTCGTGAGATCCGAGTGTCGCCCGGTGTGAGACCGTCCGGCGTGAGGCCGAGCTGTGTGAGATAGCAGTTATCCGTCCCGTCCTGTTCGCGTCCCGGAGTGCCGTCGATCCGTCTTCCACGTCGTCGCCGCGTCAAATTGGTATCAGAGCCCAACAACGGCATCTCCGACAATCCCGACGTCCCCGACGTCTCTCTCTATTTCTCTCCCTATTGTTTGTAGACATGTCATTCTTGACGCCTCCTGAGAAAGTCTCATATTACTATACAACGCCCCGCAACGGCTTACGCATTCTGAATCACTCGAGTGCTTCCTTTTCTCGGATCTTCTTCTGCCTTTTTCGGCATCCGAAATCGTCTCGTCACGGCATTCGGACGGCATCAACACCAGTCGGACGCATCAAGAGGTTCCGGAATCAAGAAGGGGGTCTGTCGGGCGGCCACCGACGCCTGATTTGAGGACCCGGGTGGGTCTTAATGGGGGCGTCCAGGCCCCTGGACGCCCCCATCTTTTTAATTTATTTTATTATTTTATTATTTTTCTCGGGGCCCAAAAATAAATAAAAATATATATATATTAATGGAGGCGTCCAGGACCCTGGACGCCTCCATCAAAACTAATAATAATAAATATTTATAAAATGCCAGTTGGCATAAAAAAATAATAAAATAAATAAAAAATACATATTAATGGAGGCGTCCAGGCCCCTGGACGCCTCCATAAAAATAAATAAAAAAATTAAAATGCCAGCCCTTGTATAAAAGACAAAAGAAAAATAAAAAAATAATAAACTTTTGGAGGCGTCCAGGCCCCTGGACGCCTCCATCAACTCACTCACGGGCGCCGGCCACCGAACGACGGTTTGTCGTGTGTGAAAAAAGCCAAATTTAGAGACGTCCAGCTGACTGGACGCGCCCATTTCTGAATCACGAGGCGCCGCTCACAAAATCACGCGTTGTGTCAAACCGCGTGCGGCCGTCGTCGATTTTCGGTGGACCTGTTAGAGGCGTCCGGGACCCTGGACGCCCCCATAAAAGTATTCTAAAAAAATCAATAAAAATCGAATAAAATATTATTTCGGCCCTGATGGAGGTGTCCAGGGTCCTGGACGCCTCCACCTTCCGGAGCTCTATAAATAGAGGCCCACCCCCTCAGTTCTAGAGGAGCTAAGCAGTGATCCGATAGGCTGCCGGAGCCCAGAGGCTACGGAGTCATTTTTCTAACCCGTGGGGTCTTTTGTAGGTGGAGGTTCTGCCGGCTTCTCGGGTGCCTACGCTCGCGAGAGGAAGGTCGTCTTCATCCACCGCGCTTCCCCGTCGTCCCCACGCTGCCGGAGCTCCGCCGGATTTCACCCTCGGCTCATCCAATAAGCCTTTTCTTCCCCTTTTTCTCCATAGTTCTTTACATTCATCATATTGCATCCTCTATCCCCCTTCACAAGGGCGCCTCTTCTCTTATACTTCTTGCATCCATCATCTCATTTTCCTCCTACTCGAGTCCGAGAGGGGTTTAAAAGATAACACCAACCAGGTGTGTGTCTTGCCATCATTTCGTTATTTTTACCGCGAGGATTTGAATACTACACCTCCATCTTTCTAATCCACTTGTCATTTATTTATCGTTGTTTTGCAAGGGTACCCGAGGAAAGCCCTCTCCGTCGGCCGGCCGGAAGGAGAGGAAGAAGCAATCCGCCATGTCCCGCTCTTGAGGTAGGCGCGATCACTTTCTTATTTTGGGGTCTTTCGGCCCCTGGCGATCACATCTTTTCATCGAGGCCGCGGCGAGTCACTTCCCCAATGGCCGTTTAAATTTCTGTTTCCTATATTCTCTTTATATTTTATAAAATTCTGCTTATATCATCGAGGCCGCGGCGAGTCACTTCCCCAATGGCCGTTTAAATTTTCGTTCCTATATTCTTTCTATATTATATTATATTTTGCTCATATCATCGAGGCCGCGGCGAGTCACTTCCCCAATGGCCGTTTAAATTTCCGTTCTTATATTCTCTCTATAATCTGTTATATTCTGCTCATATCATCGAGGCCGCGGCGAGTCACTTCCCCAATGGCCGTTTAAATCTCTGTTCTTATATTCTCTTTTATATTCTGCTATATTCTGCTCATATTCTCGAGACCGCGGCGAGTCACTTCCCCAATGGCCGTTTCAATTCTTGTTATTTAATTTCTGCACCATTCCCGTCCCCCCGAGGCCGCGGCGAGTCACTTCCCGCTATGGCCGTTTGAACCTCATATCTTGCCATATTATACTTGTCCCGCTCGCCCCACCGGAGCAATCTCCCGTGGTGGCCCCTTCTCTCTTCTCTATCATTTCTGTGTTGCAGCAAAACAACAAAACAAACAAAAAAGAGGAGCCCGCGCACTCTCCGCATCCTCTTCCCCGCACCATCGAACTCCGAACCGCGTGACGTCGCTCACAGATTGGCGATCACGGTGGGACATCTACTGCTTCCTCTCGGCTACCCTTGCAAGTTCGGCACCACCCGTGCCTCTCCACCTTGGCGCCCACGCGCGCCCCCGTTGTGCTCACGGCAGCACCTTCAGTTCTGATTGGTTCTTTGTTTATTACATGTTTGTTATTTCTGTTGTTTTCCCACTCCATATATCTGTCAGCATTCCATTGCATACATCCATTCCTCCTTTCTATCTTTTTTTCATTTTTTGAGGATCACCCTTTCCCGGTGAAGGAAGGACTCTCCGTTTGGGAATTCCTCTCAACGGACTAGAATCTCCTACACTGGGACCTCCGTAAGTCCCCGACATCGAAGAATCTCCTCTTCGTTCACTGGGCTGGTTGTACCATTGAAGTTCCCCGAAGTTAGTCATTTCATTCGTGGTGAGACGAGAGACCCTAGCTGACACGGCGGTGAAACAAAAATAAACTAGGGTCCCTATCTTGTGTGAACTTCGGATCTCGCTAAAAACACACAAAAAAATCATCAAAATCAAAACAAAAAAAAGGGCGTAAAGGCATCCACTTGTTTGATAATCTCTGCTACCTACTTGCTAGTGTATGTTTTTGCGTTCTGGGAGAACTGTGAGCATGTCTCACGAGTCTTCTGAGGAGAACCACCCTAGCCGTGGTTTGACAGCCGACCCGCGAGTCTATGCTATGGACTCGGGTCCTTCTCATGACCCCCCGCATGAGGTGCAGGTTATTGCCGGGGACACGTCCCCGCCACAGGATATCACTTCCTTACTGGGCGTCCTCGCCAACACGGAGCTTACCTCTGAACAGCTCCGGGCCTTCCAGGCCATTCTAAAGGGGAAATCTGTTTCCCCCACGCCCCAAGAGTCAACTCCGGCTATCGCCCCTCTCCACGAGTCCGTGCAGGCCATTCCATCTCCTTCATTGGCGCAAGCCATCCAGTCTCCCTCGCTTCAAGGACAAGCGAGCCAACAACCTCCCTCATTCCAATTCCCGTCACAATCTTAAACTCCCGGTGTTCCTCACACACCGTTTCAGCCAGGGCCAACTGTCGGTGGTCCGACAGTTCCATCTCATTCCGGGTTTCCCCCTCAAGTCTCCGGGAGACAGTTTCTCCCCCAATGGCAAGTGCCACCTTCACCCCCAGAGGAGCTCGCCCAATCGCTCCTCAATAGGTTCAATCGCATGGACGAGCAGTTTCAAAATCTGAGAAGAATGGTGGACGTGAAAGCCACCCCGGAGGTTGCTTTGCCAATCCTCCCCGTCATTCATCTCCCTCCCTCCGAAATGCCCACGTACCGCAGATACAATGGTACCGGCAACCCCTTCATTCACCTCAAGGACTTCATGTATGAGTCCTCCTATTGGCAAAACGATCAGAGGTCCCTGGCATACCTCTTTCGGAGATCATTGGATGGTCCCGCGCTTGAGTGGTTCTATTCTCTGGAGCCCCGCGAGGCCGAGAATTTTGAAATAGTGCAGAGAAGGTTCTTGCAGAAATATAGGGATAGGGTCGGTCCCTCACTCTCCATTACCGACCTAGTGGCCGAAAAGATGAAACCCGACGAGGATTTTGTCCGATATGCTGATAGATGGAGGTCTCTGGCGGAAAGAATAAGGGATACCCTCTCCGAGCCCGAACAAGTGAAGATGATTGTGTCTAATGCAACCCCGCAGTTCAGACACGTCCTCGCCATGAATAAACTTACTACAATGGAGGAACTCTATGAAAGGGCCCGATACATCCAAACCCAGCTAAAAGACTCCCCCATCATGAACATGTTTGAGTCGCCGAAACCCAAAGTGGTCAGAAAGACAGGCGCTGGTGTCCCAGGCGGAGCCACAGAAGGGGTCGTGACAAATGAGCAAGTCAGTGCGGTCAACAATGCCAACTATGCAGTCAACCCAAGGCCTCAACAAATGCCCCGACTACCCCTTCAACCAGGTCCTTTCCCTCTCCGTCCTCCACCCCAAAATAATCCACCCCAGGATAATATGCCTCCATTACGTCAACCCCAGCAACAACAACCACAACCTCAACAACAACAACCACCGCTTCAGTACAACCAAGTTCCACCCCCGGGGAACTATGGTCCCCAACAGCAACAAAGGAGGCCGCTCGGTCCTAAGAGAGCCTACTATCCACCATTGCCAGAAACCTTAGCAGATATTTTTAATGCCCTCATGGCATCAAACCAACTCGCCCTACCCAGAGAAAGGCCCGCCTGGCCCCCAAATGTTGATACCTCCAAATATTGCGTCTACCACAGGCAGCCGGGACACACAGTGGATTACTGCTTCCATTTCAAAGATTACATCCATGATATGAATGATGAACATCAAATAGATTGGGATGAGATGAGACGGTACGTCGCGGCTCTCAAGGCTAGGAGACCTCCTCAGAGGCCACAGCAGCAGTTACAACAGCAGCAGCAGCAGCAACCACAACAACAACAACAGCCTCAGCAAGCCCCACAACAACAGCCCGACATGGGCATAATCCAGAATCCACTACCAGAGCACCAACAGCCCAATCATCAGGTTAACCCCATCTCCTCTTTCCCGGAAGTCGGGAGAGAGCAGGTGTGGCACCAGGAAAGTACCTCCATTCTTTATACCTCCAACCCTATCGTCATGCAACCCCCTCACCTTGCCCGGGTAGCACCTCTCTCTCATCAACCCGCATCGGTATCGCCTTCACCATTTCCACTACCATTACGCCCTCTCATCCGCACCCCGACCTCCTATCAACCGACACTTTCTACTACGCCTTCACACTCTCTCACCTTCTCCCACTCCCCCACTTTACCATCCACCTCTACCACACTTACCCCTACGCCTTCTAAACCCCTTATCATCCGTCCACCATACATAACCCCGTCTTTCTCCACCACATCACCACTAATGCCTTCAAAACCACTCATCACCCACCATCCACCTCAAAACCTTTACCCGTTTCAAACCTTACCTCCACCTCCACCTTCCAAACCCCTTATCCTTCATAATCCGCGCGATATCCCCTCTACCTCCGCCATGCCTCCACCTAACAAACCCCTCATCAGAATCCCTCTCCCGTCATCACCCCTGCTTCATCAACCATTCCTCCACTACTACCCCTCAAACCCCTGTTAAAACCCACTGCTACTCCCACAGAGGTACAAAAGCCGCAGGCAATGGTGCTCCGGAGTGGAAGGATTTTCCACAGGGTTTTCCCCCACAACAGTCAGAATCCCGAGCAATCTTAGCCAGAGAAGGATGATGCAGAACAACCAGAAAGAGCTATCCCTGGAACACAGTATGATCTACTGAAACACTTGGACAAGACGCCTGCCCGGATCTCCATCCTAGAGCTACTTCAAAGATCCACATCACACCAGCGGCCTTGATGGAATATCTTCAAAAGGTCATGGTTAATGAAGACCTCCCCGTGGAGAAGATTTCGACCGTCCTAACCCCAACAGACACACAACCAGTCATCATGTTTCACAACTACGAGCTCGCTCCCAAGGAATCTCGGAAATATGCATTGTGCATTTCAATAAAAATTAATGGGGTATCCATAAACCCGTGTCTTGTCGACACGGGTGCGTCCATAAATGTGATCTCCATGAGCACTCTTCAGTTGTGTGGGGTTGACGAGGAACAAATAAGACCTTCCTCGATCACGGTCACGGCCTATGACAATAGCAAAAGGCCGCCGCAGGGGATGATTATTCTGAAGCAGAACTAGGCCCCATGGCAATTCCCACGGAATTCCATGTCCTCGACATGGACCCCACATTCAAGGCTATACTGGGTCGTCCTTACATTGAAGCCATGGACGCTGTGCCTTCCACCAACCATCAGTGCCTGAAGTTTCCTTACAACGGGAGAATTATTAAAGTGGTCAGTACACCTGTCCTTCACACAGTGGATGCTATCAACACCTCTCTGCCCTCTGTTTGGCCGTCTCATCGGCCCATATTGTCACTGCTGGACGTGCGTGATCCATCTCGCATGCCACTAGCACCAAAAGAGCCGGTCAGGGCAACCACAGCATCGTGTCTCCCTTTTCACTCCAAAGGTTGGGAGATTATGAGGAACATCGGCTATCAACAAGGAAAAGGGCTGGGCGCACAGTTACAGGGAATGCTCAAACCGCCAAAGGAAATTAGGCCGAACCGCAGGTTTGGCCTAGGCTTCAAAGGACCATTCAAGGCGGATTGGAAGCCCCTCACATGGACTCTATCAAACCACTTCAACAGAGGGCCTGTTGTTCAGATGGGAGATCACTCACGAGAAGCATATGGAGGATCACATGCTGTATATTTGGCTGAAAAATGTCCGAGGATCACCAAAAGAGGCAAGATCAAAGATCCGGAATGCGAGTGGGACAAATGGTTCGACATATGGGACATTTCCGTTGCACTGGAAAGGATGTTCTCATCTCCACAGCTTGAAGGACCACCATTGATCTCCGAAATACCAGAGAATATTACCACTCTTGCCAAGGTTCCAAACTATCCTCGTCCTCGCCAGAAGGACTCTGTCATCGACGGATCTTCATCCGTCCTCAACATTGCCGTCAACGGCTCATTAGCCGCCATCCTCTCCATCCACTCGTCTCAGCCTTTGCTGATATCTTCTTCCTGGGCCAGACAATTGTCTGATGATCTTCCCAGGTCCCCTTCTTTGCTTACATACCTACGCGGGCTTTTCAACCCGCGCCAGGTCTTCAACCATGATCTGCTCTACGAGCCCCACAATCCTCTAGCCATAACCACTTTCCTCTCTCCTCCAATCTCTTTTCACTGCTTTGTCATTAAAAATGAAAACGAAAAAAAAACGTCAATTTTCAAACTCTCCAACAACACATCTTCGTTGAGGAAACCTCCTACATCTCCCACGGGTGCGTATCGCCTTGCGGACCACCCGTCCAAGGTCCGATGAGCGACCTTTTCTACCCCTCCTCTGAGGGGTCTTCTCCTGTACATTCTACACCATCCTCCTCATCTTCCTCTTCGTCTGTAAATATTGTCAGTCAATCTAGGAATGATAGGCCAAGGGTAGTACCTAGGAAGAAATCCAAGGGTAGGCAGATCCCTCGTCGATTCCTTCTGGATTTGGCCGCCAGGTGTCAGGCCCTTCTTGCCATCCCCCAGTTGTTAGAAAATCCCATCCAGCTACCCGAAATAGAATGCGAGGGCGACTGTGCATCTGATGAAGGGTATGGAGTCTACGAGATCACGAATGAAGAATGCCCCACTGAAGATGAGGGTGAAGAATATGAGGATGCGGCGGGCGCATACGCTAGCGGAATGAGGAGATTCGACGAGCCGTCAACCGCCGTAGAAGAATCCACCAAAGAAGTCAACTTGGGGACTGAGGAAGACCCTAGGATCATCCTCATAAGTGACAACCTACCACCCTCTGAAGAAGAGGCATTAATTGAGGTCCTCAAGGAATATAAGGACACGTTTGCATGGAGCTACGAGGATATGCCGGGTTTGGATTCAACCTTGGTCGAACACCGTTTAACCCTAAAACCAGGGTCCATCTCGGTAAAACAAAGGTTAAGGCGTTTCCACCCTCAGATGGCTTTGAAAATGAAAGAAGAGGTCGATAAGCTCCACAAAGCCAGGTTCATTAGAGTCGTTCTTTATCCTCAATGGGTGGCGAACATTGTCCCGGTCATGAAGAAAGATGGGAAAGTCAGGATTTGCATCGACTTCCGGGACCTTAACCGCGCGTGTCCAAAGGATGATTTTCCCTTACCTCACATTGATGTGTTGATTGATAACACGGCAGGTTTTGAAACCCTCTCTTTCATGGATGGATTTTCAGGATACAATCAAATTCGTTTGGCAGAAGAGGATCAGGAAAAGACGTCATTCACTACCCCTTGGGGAACATATTGTTACGTGGTCATGCCGTTTGGGTTAAAGAATGCTGGAGCTACTTACCAAAGAGCGATGATGGCCATATTTCATGACATGATGCACATATATCTGGAAGTGTATGTGGATGACTTATTGGTGAAATCAAGGACCAGGATGGAACATCCAGAAGTTTTGGCTAAGGTCTTGCAAAGGTCAAGAGAATTCCAATTGAAAATGAACCCGAAAAAGTGTGTGTTTGGTGTGTCGTCAGGTAAATTGCTGGGGTTCATTGTGAGTAAAAGAGGGATCGAGATAGATCCCGACAAAGCCAAGGCTATCAGGGATATGCCGCCTCCCAAGAATTTGAGGGAAGTCCGAGGTTTAATCGGCAGGCTGCAGTTTATTCGTCGGTTTGTGTCTCAACATTCACAAAGGTGTAGACCTCTCTACGAGTTGACCAAGCCAGGAGTAGAATTCCACTGGAATTCTAAATGTCAGAAAGCTTTTGAAGGGTTGAAGGAATATCTGGCTAGTCCACCCGTTCTCATTCCACCTAAACCAGAAAAACCTCTGATCCTTTACATCTCAGTCTTGGATGACTCCGTGGGAGCCGTCCTCGCACAAGCTGATGAAGAAGGCAAGGAACGGGCAACCTATTACTTGTCCAAACTTCTCAATCCCTGTGAGCAGAAGTACACCGGCATGGAGAAAACCTGTGCTGCCCTCGTTTGGGTAGTGCAGAAATTGAAGCACTACTTCTTGGCTCACGAAGTCCACTTGATTGCTCGAATGAATCCTATCAAATTCCTTCTGGAGAAAGCCGTCCTTACGGATAGGCTAGCACGCTGGCAAAGTTTTCTCTCTCAGTTCGACATCACCTACATCCAGCAAAAGGCGATTAAAGGTTATGCCATAGCCGAGCATCTCGCTCACCATCCTCTTCCCAAGTTCGATCCCGTCCAATCAGAGTTTCCAGATGAGGAACTAATGTCCATCAACCAATCAGATGAGCCAATGTGGACACTATATTTTGATGGAGCTCTGAATTCTCAAGGGAGAGGAATCGGCATCGCCCTCCTGTCGCCGGAAGGCCTCACATTCCCATTGGCATACCAGCTCAAATTTCAGTCACCAACAATATAGCCGAATATGAAGCTCTTCTAGCTGGCCTAGGACTCGCTCATTCTTTTCGTATCACTGAGTTGCGAGTCGTAGGTGATAGTCAACTCATCCTTCGCCAGGTACTCACTAAGTATCGCACTCGCGATCCCAAACTCAAGCCATACCAAGAACTCACTGCTGCCTTTGCCAAACTGTTCACAAAACTGATCTTTGTTCATATCCCTCGTCATCAGAATATTCTCGCCGATGCCCTCGCCTCATTGGCATCATCCATAAGGTTCCCTCTAGGAAGATGGTTTAAGTCATTTCCATCTACAAACTTCACGCCCCTGCAGTCGATGATGCTTCCTACGTAAACATCAAAGACAGGATAGCAAGGAAGATCCTGCAGGAAGATATCCTTGAGAAGAGGGAGCTCATGTTGGCAGAGGCTGAAGAAGAACTGGCTGATGAAGAGAAACCATGGTTCTATGAAATTGTCAAATATTGCCAAAATCAGTCTTATCCTGAAGGGGCCACCACAGAGGACAAGAAAGCCATAAGAAGGGTGGCTCAGAAATATACATTGGTTGGAGGTCTACTCTATAGAGGAGCCTTAGTGGTATTCTGTTAAGATGTCTTGGTGACGATGAGGTTTGGAAATGTGTAGAAGAGACGCACTCGGGTGTGTGCGGTGGCCACGTGAATAGTCAGATGCTCGCCAAGAAGATCATTCGTCAAGGCTTTTATTGGCCCACCATGGAAGAAGATTGTGCTGTCTACGTCCGTAGGTGTGTCAAGTGTCAACTTCACGCCGATAAAATCCATTCACCATCTTCCTCACTTCATCCAATATCCTCCCCATGGCCTTTCTCCATGTGGGCATTCGACATCATTGGTCCCTTAGGTGATCCCAATTCCCTCACCAAGCAGAAATCTTTCATCCTTACTGCAACGGAATACTTCACCAAATGGGCCGAAGCCGAAGCTTACGCGGAGATCAAGGCGTCAACAGTCTGCAAGTTCATCATGAAGAACATTCTCGCCAGATTCGGCGTCCCAAGCACGATCGTCACCGACAATGGGCCACAATTCATTTCTCAGGACCTACAGGACCTCTGCAAAAGGTACGCAATTGCGTTGCATCATTCATCGCCTTATTACCCACAAGGTAACGGTCAAGCGGAGGCCACCAATAAAACATTGCTCAAAATCATCAAAAAAACCTGCGAGTCTAGTAAGTTTTCAGACTGGCCAGAAAAGCTTATCGAAGCCCTATGGGCCTATCGCACCTCAATCCGTACCCCCACCGGGCAGACTCCATTTGCCCTCACTTATGGTATGGAAGCGGTAGTCCCGTACGAGACTCTGATCCCTTCTCTCAGGGTACAATTGGATGAGGAATTTCCCCTCGACGATCGTCGTAATTCACTCCTCGCCCAGTTGGAACTCTTGGATGAGAAGCGGCTGGCCGCCGCCGAACACGCGCGTGTGTATCAAAATAGACTCGCTCGCTTTTACCAAAAGAAAGTCGTTGAGAGAAAATTCAAAGTCGGTGAGATGGTCGTAAAAAGAATTTTTGTCAAACCTGGAGGGCCGCGTTCTAAGCTCCAACCCAATTGGGAAGGACCATTTGTAATTCAAGCCGTGTACCCTGGCAACGCCTACAAGCTAGTCAACGCCGAAGGGACCGAGTTATCCCACCCTTGGAATGGGCTTTATCTTAAGAAATACTACCCTTAGCACAAAACAAAAAAAATGATGAAAAGATAAAAAACATCAAAAACAAGGAAATATTGAAAACCACTAAAAATATGGAAAATTCAAAATGCCGATGCCTGGCAGGCACCATGTAGTTAAGTCCCTGCATCTAACCTTCATGTTAGGATAGGGCCCATTAAGGCTTGGTAGGCACCGGGTCTTGGTTTGCCAGAACCGTGGAGACCCCTGTCCGGCCACGTCGGCCTATGCTCGCTCGAAGGAAGCTAACATGTGTTCACTTATGTATTTTATTCAAAAAAGTTGGTAGCATCACCTACGGTAGGGCCACACCTAGAAGATCTCCGGAAGCTGTAATCTTTATTCTTTTCTCTTCGACCAAATGAGACAGTCGGCGCCCTTAAAACGCTGAGCATGAGAAACCGAAACTCAAACCCCAAAGGCAAGAGTAGGACCCATTTCCTCGAGCATCGATCAGAGCACGAGAAGAGGGCAGTGTCCCCGCAGGCATACGAAGAGGGAGCCCACCAACGTCAAACGACTATATCTCCCTCACAGAAAGAAATACAAAATCAAAATCAAGAGAAAAGCCTGGTCGTGACCGTGCCTGGTACGATAAACGAACCCCTCAAAGCAAAAGTCTGAATCCACAAAGGGGGGCCGTGGAATGTAAATGCTCGAGATTTGGTCCGAAGTTGTCCGAAAGGAAAGAGTTAATGGGCCCTTATTCGCTCGCCGGGTTAACGGCTTTGCCGGTCCTCTCAGGAGGTTTATCCCCTACGCTCTTCCTTCTCCCTCTAAAGATGAAGGTTCGATGGAGTTTCTGAAAGGTGAAAACTGCCCAGGGTCTGCGACCTTATTTTAATATACACATTTTGGTTGCCTACTTTGAAAAGCAAAAGCTATCGCTGCGAAGGAGTCTCCGTGTTTCTGGCTGGTCAAGACCCCTGTTTACCACCTTGATGTCTTCTTGTTTAACCTCGGGCTTAGGCCAATGCAAGCGCGTCACCTATGGGTGCGACGGCGTCTGATTCCGGGTCAGCGTCGCGCGGTTGGTCGTTAGGGTTCCAGGGTGTTCCATCTTATACCATCTAGAGTTGTGAGGAAACAGACCCGGGTCGGGCAAATCATCTACCTCAAACACCTTTTGGGTGAATCCCTGTGGTCGGAAGCAACTGGGAGCCTAAGCATGGCATGACGGTATTGTCATCAGGGTAAGTCTTAGCCGGCGGGATCGTCATTCGAGGGGTCTAGAGGCCCAAATCAACCTAGATGTGCACTTAAGATACCTGGGAGGTTAGTAAGAAACCCCTGTCTCACGTAGGTTAGGTGCCATTTGGGTGCTTGCCGGGCGTTAGCAATAAAAAAAATTGAAATGATAAAAGCACAAAAAAATGGAAAAGAGAAATGTACATATTTGCAAACAAAAAAAATCTTTTTATGATAAAACAAAAAAAATGTCAAATATAAAAAAGAAAACAAGTCAATTTTGCATGATTACATTTGCGTGCAGCATCTCACTTTAATACCGCTTGCATTCGTGTGCTTGCCTGTCGCATTTATCATCACCGCATCTTTCCCTTGCCTTCGTTAAATAAAGGCTTGGCCCCTTGACCAGTTATCAAGGACAGTCACAGTGACCATTTGCTTATTGAGCAAGGGGCCAAGTCAGAACAGAAATTCTGATTTGTTTGTTTCAGTGATATGTGCAGGGATTCAGGTAACTGAAGCAAAGGTAAAAAAACAAACAAACCAAACCTTGTGTTTTATTCCAAAAACCAAAAAATTTACATCAAGTTCCGCCCTCTCTCTCTGCATTACTCGTCCCACTACTCTCCGGGCAAAACACTCTCAAAGGTGCTACCCAACTACGAAAAGCGGTACTCCTGCCGCTCTGTACTCCTCTTCCTATTCCCACATCCCGGCGTTGATCCGCGGAAGCAGCAGAGAAGCTACCAACACGAAAGCCACGCTCTCGTGCTTTTCGGTAGCGCTCCTCACCATCTCTCAGCCACTGTTCAGCAAGACCAAGGCCGATTCGGAGTTCGAATAGTTGGGCCTCCATGGCCCTTCGCTCCTCCCTTTCAGCCAAACTGTTGGCTCTTTCTCTCTCTGTGTTTCTTTCCCTCTCTGCCCGTTCTCTCTCACGGTCTTCCCTCTCTAACTGGAGAGTGATCCTCAGTTCCATAGCATCCCTGGATGAGTCGTCATCAGGATGACGCCGCAGTTCCCTCTCCAGTTCTGCTATCCTAGCCTCCTTATGCGCAGCTTGGGCAAGCGCTTCTTCCGTCTCCTTTTCCTGCCGAGTGTACCATCTCAGATACGCGATAAGGCGTAAACAAAGAGAACTCAACGCTGAAACTTTTACCTGTATACGGAGCATTCCTTCTGCCTCCGCAGCACGCTGCGTGGCGTGAGCAAGTTGCTCATGAAGCGAGTCAAGTTCTGAGGTGGGAATCCACAAGCTGGAAGAGGCACCACCTACTCCCATCGCTGGGGAGGCTGCGCCAATCTGGGCATGCTGCGACCATGTGAATTAGCAGCCAACATCTGGAATCTGGGTTTTAACTAGGAACGTACTGTACACCTACCAAGGCGCTCGTAGCTCCGCGGGCATCGCCCAACTGTTGTTCCATCTCTGCCAAGCGAGTTCGTAAATTCGCTATCATGGCATCCCGGACATCCTGCTGCCTTACAAGTCAGCATTTTCACCAGAAAAACCAAGAAAAGGAGAAAGAAGAGAAGAGAAAAAGGGGAAACCTACCTCCACAAGTCCCCGGGGTTGGAACCGTTCTGCGTACTTTGTCCTATATAGACGCAAGTAGTCCTCGCTGTCCCGCGCCTGTGATTCTACAATCGTGCCACCCCGTTGCCAGTCCTCATACTGTTCGGGGAATCGCACGCGCCAGTCAATGCAGGTCGCCGGTCCCCGCGTCTTTCTCCCGACACGAGGTGGCGCAGCTGAATCCACCCATTCTTGAGCCAGTCCTAAAGTCCTCATAACTAATCGTAGCCGAAGCGGCTCGATTTCATTCAGGCAGTGCATCCATAGTTCCCGTCCGAACCGGGCACGACTTGCTAGAACCCACGGCTGGTTGGCATCGACCATGTCTGAGTAGGGTCTCCAGTTTACCATCGCTGCAGGGAACTCCTGTAGCTCCCGCCTTAACACCATCAGTTGGTAGGTTAGGGGTGCCGCACTCATGATGGGTTCCCACCGCCTGGCTAGCGGCACCATCACGGGTCGCCAATGTCGAGCTCTCCCCATGGGGAGGTAATAATAGCTCCATAGCTGCTCGGCGCAGGTCATCAGTACCTTGCGAAAACAACAAAAAAAATACAAAACAAGCAAAACCAAAGATACCTGGATGAATGGTGTGAAACCACTCACAGTCATCTCACGATCCGTTTCTTGGAATAGGCCTGCAAACAAGTGTGCCAGCATGGCGGCTCCCCAGGCATAATACCCTACTCTTCAAGGTCTGACAGCAGCTCCAGGAAGCAACATTGGATACCATCCCCTTTCGAGCTCAGTACCAATCTCCCCAAAAGGAAGAGGAGAAATCTCCTCAAATCTATGTCACATCTTTCCCAGTTGCCGAAATCTGTGCAGTACACGGCACGGCATCCTATTTCCATCCTTTCCATGAACTCTTCTGAGGATTCGTCGTCCCGCCGACGAGTGTCGATGAGCCCTAATGCATCCATGAGGGACGCCCTAGCTACCGACCTGTTCTTCCGACCATCTAGGTCCAAACCCAGTAACTTCTGGGCACCTTCTCTGTAGTCCGCGTAAGTGACTCCGGTCACTGCCTCGCCTTCTACCTTCAGGCTTGTGATCCGGACCACATCCTCCAAGCTGGGCACCATGTGCCCCCAGGGCATCAGGAATGCCCGGCTCACTGGGTCCCATCTCTCACACAAGGCTTGGATCAGACCAGGTCAGGCTTGATCGGCTCGATCCGAAGGAAGGTACCAAATCCCATCACGTCTAGCCTCGCCTTCTGAAAATCTGGGAGGCCCCTGTACGCTGCTACTACCAACTCCCATAAGATTTGTGATTTCATCACAACCTACACATACAAGGAATGGGGGTGAGGTTTGATCAGAAGAAAGGAAGAAAAAATGAGAAAGGGGCAAGAAAACTTGGCTTACGAGTTGTGATTGGGCCCTTTCGCTGAAGTGCCCTTCAAAGTCTGAAAGCCTCCTGGAACTACTACCACTGGACCTGCTTCTCTTCGAGGAATGGGAAGATTCGCCCTCCATCCAACTCTCAGAATTTTGAACTCCTCCTCTCCCGTAAGAACTTGTGCTCCTCGAGTTATTCCTCGATATACCTGGGAAGATAAAAGGGACAAGAATTTATAGAAATGGAAGGAGTGCGGGCCAAGATTACCTCCATCACCTGTCGATGGTAGCCCTCGCAATAAGACACCGGCCAAGCGGCCCCATGTGTCGCTTCACCGCTCGCACAGGGTGATTGACTGGACGAAGAATAGGACGAATAGCCCCTATGTTGTCTAGGGATACCCTATCATGTTTTGGAGGACGCCCGCAAAATTTGGCACAACATCCGGGAAAAGGAACTAGGGCCGTCAGTATTGACTTCGACGGCAGATTCCCGTGGAAAATGGTCACAATAAGACGTGATTCTCCGCTCGAGGCGGAGTCTCGACAGATCCGTCACATGGGAACAGTGCAAAGGAGAAGAAGTGTAGGGAAGAAGGAACGCACAAGAGGACAAACAAGCATCAGAAAATCAAATCACTCCATTCATAATTCTACATAAGCTGTCATAAGCACTACAATCATAAAGAGGTGACGGGTCCACTAGCCCGCCAATCCTCACCATCACTCGTCTCTCTGGGCACTCTCCTCCTCTCCCCCGAGGTGAGGGTCCCTCAGAAGCCTCCGGGATCCCCGTGCAGTAGCACCTGCCTCGCCTCTGGGCGCCTGCTCCGCAGCAGTGACTCGCTGCTCCTCCCCTGGCGTGGCGAAGAAGCCACTGGCGGCAAAGCGACCGGACTGGCGGAGTCGCTCCCCGAACTCTCGCGCTCTCTCGTAGCGCGTCTCCATCCCTCCTAGCCTCTGCACGACGGCCTGAAGGCCCAGCTGGAGCTCCCTCACTTGGGCCTCCAAGGCCCTCCTCTCGGTCAGATCCCGCTGTCGCTCGGACCTTCTCTCGGCCTTCTCTCTCTCTACCTCTCTCCTCATCATCTGCAGAAGAACCCTTAACTCCAGGATGTCTGGAGAAGGTCTCTCCTCACCACGATGCCGCAGCTCCGCTACAGTCGCCACCCAGGCGTCACGCTCCTCTTCCGCCCGGGTCGCACGGGCCACCGCACCGGCAAGTTGCTCCCGGAGGGAAGCAATCTCGAGAAAAGGGGCCGAGGAACTGGAAGATGTGCCACCAATCATCCCGCCGTCACTGTCTGCTGGGCACGCTGGAACAAAATAAACAACGGCCGTCAGTGAAACTCCAAAATCTGAAGTTAAAAGGGCGGCACGTAACTTACCAGGAGCGACAGCTCATGTTGAGCGACGGCCAGTTGCCGCCTAGTCTCTGACAGCTGGGCGCGCGAGCCGCCGATGCCACGCGTGTCCCCAGCTTGGGGAAGCCCCGCGTAACTCTCTCTCTGCCGCCGCAGGAAGTCGGCACTGTCCTGCACCAGTACACCCCCTTGCTGTCCAGGGAGACGTACGGGCCAGTCCTCGAGCCTCGCCTTGCCGCGACTCTCCTTCCTGACGCGGCTCGGCTCGTCCGCACTCGCCCACTCATCGGCCAGGCCCAGGGTCCTTGCCATGTCCTGCACCAAGAAAGGGGTCCCATATCAGTCAAAAGGAACGCGTCCCCTGTCTAGGACGCGTCCATCATTTGAGTGCAACACTCTCCGAACCCTTTCCTCCTCGCCCGGCTCGCTTCAAAACCCAAAATGAATTAAAAGAGGAAGAGATCGGAGGACCTACCGGACCGTGTTCACCTCCTCCCACGCCATCGGGCCCCTCGGGTCCCTCGGGGGCCCGAAGCGGCCCTTCCTCCTCCATGGACGCCGTTCCGTGCTCGGGCGCGTCCCTCCTTGGGCGAGGAGTTCCTCGTCCCTCTCCACCTTCACCACGGTCGGGCCCACCGAACTCCATCGATCAAAAGAGGAGGAAGACGAAAAAGGGGCAAGCGCGTTTCGGCGGAAGGCGGGCTCGTTTGCGGGTAAGGCACGGGAGAAGAAAGGACCACCCGTCGCTTTAAATTTAAAATCAAGGATTAAGACGCGTCCTCGCGCCTGGACGCGCCCAAAAGGGGGGAAAGGAAACAAAATCCCCCCGTGCAAAACATAGTTCCCCGCTGTTCAGGGCAAGGTCTCGCGGAGCGTGCCTCAAGGGACAACTCAGTGCAAAAAAAGAAAGTGTGGGAGAGAGAAAAGTACACACAACACAAAAGCCATTTCCATTTCATATAATAGCCGAAAGTACATCATACAGTGAGAAGGGTGACGTACAAGCAACTCTCTAACTCTCACCGTCACCCTCCTGGTCATCTCCTTCCTCCCTCCTCTGACGGAGATCCCTAGGGGGCCTCCGCGACCTCTGTGAACCCTGAGAAGCCGTGCTCGCCTCGCCCTGCGGTGGCACTCCAGCCTCGAAGGCGCGACGACGCTCCTCGGCCGAAGAAACCAGGTAGCTGCCCATGGAAAAAGAACCAGACTGACGAAGTCGCGCCCCGCGTTCCTTCGCCCTCTGGTACCGCTCCTCGCTCTCCCGAAGCCTCCCCTCCGCCGTGCCAAGACTCAATCGGAGCTCCAGCAGCTGGGCCTCTAGAGCCCTCCTCTCGGTCTGATCCCGCTGTCGCTCCTCCCTCTCTCTCTCCCTATCCCTCTCCCTCTCTCTCTCCACGCTCTCCCTATCCCTCTCCCTCTCCTCTCTCTCCCTCATCGCCTCTCTCCTCGACAGCTCGAGGGCGATCCGCAGATCCACTACGTCGCGAGGAAGCTCCTCAGCCTCCCGTCGCCGCTCCTCCTCTAGCTCCGCAATCCGGGCGTCACGCTCTGCCACCCGGGCATCGCGCTCCTGCTCAGCACGAACAGCACGCGCCAGGGCCTCTCGGATCTCGGCCACCTGTCAAGGCACGCATGCACCGTAAGAGAACAGTGATAGAAGGAAAGTAGCTAGAAAAGGGTCGCGGCCAAGCAAGCACTCACTCGAGCCTCGCGGTCACGCTCGGCCTCCTCAGCCCGAGCCACCGCGTACGCCAGCTGCTCCTGGAGGGCAGAAACCTCCGGAGGAGGGCCCCGCGAACTGGAACCCGCTCCACCAGCCATCGCGGCTGCCGCTGTCTGGTGGGCCCGCTGAAACACGGGGCAAACGTCAGTCAAAGGCTAAGCATCAAAAATCCAGGTCACAAAAAATGCATTGCATAAACTCACCAGGATCTCCAACTCCTGTCGGATGGCCACCAACTGTCGCCTGGCGTCCGCCAACTGGGCCCGCAGGTCGGCAATCATGGTATCACGAGCATCCTGCATTACACATAAGTTAGTATCCCATGCATATACATATAGAAAGGTGGAGCAGTTTCATTTCACTTACCCCTGCCATACCACCCAAGGAGAGGCGGTCCCCGTACGTAGCTCGGTACCGTCTCATGTAGTCTGTGCTGTCCTGTACGTGGGACACTACTGGGACCCCGCCCTGCTGCCAGTCCTGGTACTGTGCTGGGAAGCGCGTGCGCCAGTCCACGATCTTCGCCTTCCCCTTGGTCTTCCGCCCAATGCGAGCCGGCGCATCTACGTCTACCCACTCCTGGGCCAGCCCCAACGTCCTCATGACCAGTCTAAGCCGCAGCGGCTCAATCTCGTTCAGGCAATGGACCCACACGTCCCGCCTGAAGCGAGGAAGACCCGCTACAACCCAGGGCTGGCCAGCATCGCCCATGCCCAGGTAGGGCCTCCACACCACCTGCATCACCATACATACATCATGTTAGTTACCATTCAGTCACATGCATAAACACAAAAAAAATCATACGCATCATACCATGGCCTCGGGATACTCGCTCAGCTCCGACGAAGTGACGCCAGCTGGTAGCCGTGGGGTGCTGCAACCACGACCGGCCTCCACTGCCGCGCCAGAGGCACGGCCCTCCTGTTCCCATGCCTAGCCCTCCCCATCGGGAAATAGTAATAGCTCCACACCTGCATCCATCATACATCATTAGTACAATAATTGCATATTTAACTGTGGGAATGCATAAATAAAATGTTTACCTGGAGGAAAGGTGCGAAGCCGCTGACTGTCGTCTCCTTCTCCGAAGTCTGGGAGAGATCGGCAATCAGATGGGCAAGCAGAGCCGCCCCCCACGCATAGTGTCCCACTCTGTCCAGATCCGCCAAGATCCCGAGGAAACGGCAGTGGATGCCATCCCCCTTCGTCCCCAGCAGAAGGCGGCCCAGGAAGAAGAAAAGAAACCTCCGAAGGTCTAGATCCACCAGCTCCCGCTCGCTCGGGTCCTGGGTGAAAGCAGCACGAGCATCCCCCTCCAGTCGAGCCAAGAACTCTGCTCCAGTCTCGCTAACCCGCTGACGCGGGTCGACGAATCCGAGCGCCTCCATGATCTCCACTCGGCCGACTACCCTGCTGTCTCTATCAGTCACGCTCGTCTCTAACCACAGCAGGTCCAGGGCACTCTCTCGGTAGTCGGGGTAGGTGACCCCGCTGACTGCCTCTCCGTCAACTCGTAGCCCGGTGATCCGAGCCACGTCCTCCAGTGACGGCACCATGTGCCCCCAGGGCATCAGAAACGCCCGGCTCGGTGCGTGCCACCGCTCCCTCAGTGCCTGGATAAGAGGAAGGTCGAGCCGGAAGGGCTCGATCCTAAGGAAAGCTCCAAAGCCCATGGCGTCCACACGCGCCCTCTGGAAATCCGGCAGCCCACGGTATGCTGCCACCACCAAGGACCAGCTGATCCGGCCCTTCATCACGCCCTGCAAACCACAAAACCAACAAAGAACACATCAGCATCATGAACAGTAATAAACAATAACACTGTATATATATACTACCTATTCTCTTTATTTTATTTTTACTTTTAAAAATAAAAAAAATATAAAAAAAATAAATAAAAAATATTTTCTATTTTCTTGTGGAGGCGTCCAATGCCCTGGACGCCTCCTCCCAATTTCCTTTTTTCTTTTTTAGAAAAAACCCAAAAATGGCCAAAACAAAAATTATTAATAATATATATATTTTTATGGAGGCGTCCAGGGCCTAGGACGCCTCCTTATTTTTAATATTATTTTATTTCATTTTATTATTTACGAAAATTAATAAATAAATAAAAAAAAGAAAAAGAAAACAAGGAGGCGTCCAGGTTCTCTCACTACCCGCCTCTCTCTCACAGCCTTTCGCACACCCGTTTTAGCCTATTGAACCACAGAGTGAGGATTCCGAGGTACTTACCGGGTCGTGATCGTCCTCTCCCGCGTCACCAGCATCCGCAGCAGCCTCCGCGGCCAGGAGAGGCACCTCCATCCCCTCCTCCGCAGCAATCTCCTCTGCTGCAGCCTCCTCGGCATCATCCCTCAACCTCCTCGCACGACGAGCCAGTCGTTTTCGCTTCCCTGGACCCTGGCTCGATCCTCCTCGCTCCATGGGGACTAAGAATAGGTCGTCTGGGTGACTGGGTCGTCAGATTGAACAGTAAATGAGCAAAAGGGGGGGGGGGCAGCCCTTAAATAGGAATTTCTTTTTTTGGGGCGTCCAGGCGCCTGGACGCCCCCATTATTTTTATTTATTTCAAAATTTAAAAAATTTTGGGGCGTCCAGGCGCCTGGACGCCCCTAAAACAAAAAAATTAAATAAAATAAAAAAATAATAGTTGGGGCGTCCAGGACCCTGGACGCCCCCAAAACAAAAAATAAAATAAAAATAAAATAAAAATTAGGGGCGTCCAGACAGTTGGACGCCCCCCAAAACAAAAAAATAAATAAAATAAAAATATAGGGGCGTCCAGCCCCTGGACGCCCCCATAATAAAAAATTTTCAAACAAAAAAAATATAATATATTTATATAAGAATATGTATATAATCCAAACAAAATAAAAAACACAAAGAAAAAGAAAAACCATAAAAAAAGATAATAATTAAGGGGACGGGGGTCCGAACATCCAAATGCCAAATTTTATTCCATCAGAAAAGCAGAGTGAACTACATCAGGGGCTTAGGCGCTTTAGGCCTTAACTTCCCCAGTTCGGTTACATAAGCCCTCCACGGCTCGCATTCTTCCACCACGTGCGCTAACGCCTTTCCCGCAACACTTGTCTTCCAGGGTGCTTTAATGGCCTTCGCTTCCTTCGCGTCCGCTTCAGTACCCAACTCCCTCTTCTTCAAGGGAACGATGCCAGTCGGTGGCGGGAACGAATGGCGTGGATGCCAATCTGCAGGCAGCACCGATGCGCGTTGTAAAGAACAAACTCGGTCGCGCCGATCAGTTGAAGATCAACTTCGGGAGAAGGCCTCATGAGGAGATCAAGCGAAAGCAAACATGCCGGTGCGCAAGTGAAGAAGCCTTGTGTCACGGTGCGGAAGTGAGACCGCCAGTCTTCACGTTTCTTCAGCCACGGAACGCGGTTCACTACAGTACCACCAAAGCCTAACACGTCGGCTATGTGGTGAAGCGGGCTTTGTTGGAAGAGCTTCGAAGCGGTTGGCATTCCCTCGCGGTGGTCGAATTTGAAATGCAAATCCAGCCAGCAATTCAAGACAAGTGCACAACCAAATGGAGGCTTACCCAGGCTCGAGGCAGTAAGACCGCTGTAAAGATAGGCGAGGACGGCGGGTCCCACCCTCTTTCCACGCCAGATCCCGCAGATAGCACTCAGTTGGTCTTCCTCCACATGTTGTCGGTATAAGGAACAAGAGAGCACCCGCCAGACAGATAGGTGAACCCCTTCATGATTCCCTCCAAATAGTCATCGTCTGGTGACCCTCTCAGGGCGTCATGACCCACTCCGCAAGCTTTTGGAGATCGATCCCCTTCTGAGTACGGACCTTTCTAGCTGCGTCGGGCGGCATGAAGCTTCCAAGGACGCTTTCAGAAGTACCCCGTGTCAGCATCCGCATAGCCTTCACCTTCCCGTCACTCTTGAATTTCTTCAAACCAAGCAGAAGTTCCACCTCCTCGAGGAGGATGGTCACCTCGAAGGTCGGGAAGATAAAAGTGTGGGTCTGGGGATGCCAGACCTCCACTAGCGCGCCCATAGCCGCCCAGTCCATACGAATCTTCTCGTAATGCTTGGCGTGAATAAGGAGCCCCTGCAGATGCCACTTCGAGAGTATGGCCCTCATGCCAATGGAGATATTGGAAGTCAGCTTTGAAAGCCATGGCAGCTTGGAAAACTTCCTCGGGCCTGGGAAGAGTGGATATGGCTGGGAGAGGAAAGAAGAAGAAATGAAGAAGTAAGAAGAAGGTTCACGTGCAGAAATTTGAAAAGAGTCGGCTTACCATATGCGACATGATCGTCCCACTCAGATGACCCTCGAGGTCGGAAAGTCGCCTAATCTCGCTGCTAGGCTTGCTCCTCTTCATAACGCGGGAAGACTCTCCTTCCATCCTGAAGATCTCTAGATTCTCCTCTCCTTCCTCTCCTGAGCTTCCAAAACCCACCTTGGTGCATTTGAATGAACTAGCCTAAGGGGAGTTCTTATAGGAAGGGAAGGGTGCTACAGGACAGAACATGTCACATCAGTGGTCATTGTCAAGATTTTGTCTGGATCTCCTTTGAACTGTGGTGCGATTCTGCTACCTTTTGATGTTGCTAACCTTTGCTGGCCTGTGCAGGTTTTACTAACGGACGTCTTTGTCCTATCTCCTGTCCCACCTTTCATTGGTTGGTCCCACCATGTCATGCATCATAGTATATGATACCTACGCTACTAGAACATGTCAAGGACCTTGCGGCCCGAACGAATCTGGGATTTGAGTTCCCCTTCAACAAAAACGGTGATGATCCCGGAAGAGTTTGGGTTGTACGGATAGGCCGTCAATTTGTGATAGAATGGGGACGACGGTTCCATTCAGTGAGTTGGTGCGCGGATAAACGGGCCCCAGCCCAGTATCAGCTCACCGGGTCGGTATCCTGACCCGTTCTTCACAAGTTGACAATATTATCCTTGGCTATTTTCTATTTTTGTTTGTTTTAAATTTTTCTTTGAACCCAGCATGCATTCATATAGGACTTTGATTTATTGCGGAAGATCATTCAAGTGATTCGATTGTGAAAGCCGTTGTGCTCCAATTCCCACAAATATGAGATATTCCACTCCGAATGAAATACTGAGTTTCTTGAGACAGCCCTACACTGCTCTTCCAAAGGAGACCCTTGTTTGGACAGACCCTCAGATATTCCTTTACCTTTTTTGACCCACCTTGGCCGCAGCACTTCCACATTGGCTGGTAACCGCTCCCCAAAGGTGAAACCTCCGGTTTATGACCCAGGTACTTCCACACCGAGAAGTTGGTCTCTTTTGTTTCGTGCCTGAGCGCACATCTCACCCTCCCTTATTTGATCTCCGTCCAAGCAATCGTCAATGTTTGAAAGACCTTCTTCAAGGTCGCCTCATTGAAACTCCAGGAAAGATTCCAAACAGTAACGTCAAAAGCGTGTCTCATCACACCTTGGCATCAACTTATCAGTCCGCTCCCACTTCACTCCACTCCACTTCGATACCATTCCACTACGTGTCGCTCCCTTGCAAAGCAAACGCCAAGGCGGGGCAGCTGTAGACACGCCATTCTTGACGCCTCCTGAGAAAGTCTCATATTACTATACAACGCCCCGCAACGGCTTACGCATTCTGAATCACTCGAGTGCTTCCTTTTCTCGGATCTTCTTCTGCCTTTTTCGGCATCCGAATCGTCTCGTCACGGCATTCGGACGGCATCAACACCAGTCAGACGCATCAAGAGGTTCCGGAATCAAGAAGGGGGTCTGCCGGGCGGCCGCCGACGCCTGATTTGAGGACCCGGGTGGGTCTTAGTGGGGGCGTCCAGGCCCCTGGACGCCCCCATCTTTTTAATTTATTTTATTATTTATTATTTTTCTCAGGGCCCAAAAATAAATAAAAATATATATATATTAATGAGGCGTCCAGGACCCTGGACGCCTCCATAAAAACTAATAATAATAAATATTTATAAAATGCCAGTTGGCATAAAAAAATAAAATAAATAAAAAATACATATTAATGGAGGCGTCCAGGCCCCTGGACGCCTCCATAAAAATAAATAAAAAAATTAAAATGCCAGCCCTTGTATAAAAGACAAAAGAAAAATAAAAAAATAATAAACTTTTGGAGGCGTCCAGGCCCCTGGACGCCTCCATCAACTCACTCACGGGCGCCGGCCACCGAACGACGGTTTGTCGTGTGTGAAAAAAGCCAAATTTAGATACGTCCAGCTGACTGGACGCGCCCATTTCTGAATCACGAGGCGCCGCTCACAAAACCACGCGTTGTGCCAAACCGCGTGCGGCCGTCGTCGGTTTTCGGTGGACCTGTTAGAGGCGTCCGGGACCCTGGACGCCCCCATAAAAGTATTCTAAAAAAATCAATAAAATAGAATAAAATATTATTTCGGCCCTGATGGAGGTGTCCAGGGTCCTGGACGCCTCCACCTTCCGGAGCTCTATAAATAGAGGCCCACCCCCTCAGTTCTAGAGGAGCTAAGCAGTGATCCGATAGGCTGCCGGAGCCCAGAGGCTACGGAGTCATTTTTCTAACCCGTGGGGTCTTTTGTAGGTGGAGGTTCTGCCGGCTTCTCGGGTGCCTACGCTCGCGAGAGGAAGGTCGTCTTCATCCACCGCGCTTCCCCGTCGTCCCCACGCTGCCGGAGCTCCGCCGGATTTCACCCTCGGCTCATCCAATAAGCCTTTTCTTCCCCTTTTTCTCCATAGTTCTTTACATTCATCATATTGCATCCTCTATCCCCCTTCACAAGGGCGCCTCTTCTCTTATACTTCTTGCATCCATCATCTCATTTTCCTCCTACTCGAGTCCGAGAGGGGTTTAAAAGATAACACCAACCAGGTGTGTGTCTTGCCATCATTTCGTTATTTTTACCGCGAGGATTTGAATACTACACCTCCATCTTTCTAATCCACTTGTCATTTATTTGTCGTTGTTTTGCAAGGGTACCCGAGGAAAGCCCTCTCCGTCGGCCGGCCGGAAGGAGAGGAAGAAGCAACCCGCCATGTCCCGCTCTTGAGGTAGGCGCGATCACTTTCTTATTTTGGGGTCTTTCGGCCCCTGGCGATCACATCTTTTCATCGAGGCCGCGGCGAGTCACTTCCCCAATGGCCGTTTAAATTTCTGTTTCCTATATTCTCTTTATATTTTGTTAAATTCTGCTTATATCATCGAGGCCGCGGCGAGTCACTTCCCCAATGGCCGTTTAAATTTTCGTTCCTATATTCTTTCTATATTATATTATATTTTGCTCATATCATCGAGGCCGCGGCGAGTCACTTCCCCAATGGCCGTTTAAATTTCCGTTCTTATATTCTCTCTATAATCTGTTATATTCTGCTCATATCATCGAGGCCGCGGCGAGTCACTTCCCCAATGGCCGTTTAAATCTCTGTTCTTATATTCTCTTTTATATTCTGCTATATTCTGCTCATATTCTCGAGGCCGCGGCGAGTCACTTCCCCAATGGCCGTTTCAATTCTTGTTATTTAATTTCTGCACCATTCCCGTCCCCCCGAGGTCGCGGCGAGTCACTTCCCGCTATGGCCGTTTGAACCCCATATCTTGCTATATTATACTTGTCCCGCTCGCCCCCCGGAGCAATCTCCCGTGGTGGCCCCTTCTCTCTTCTCTATCATTCTCTGTGTTGCAGCAAACAGCAAAACAAACAAAAAAGAGGAGCCCGCGCGCTCTCCGCATCCTCTTCCCCGCACCATCGAACTCCGAACCGCGTGACGTCGCTCACAGGTACTGGCCGCTCTCTGTATTTTATGATGGACCAGCAGGTATAATCTTTTCCTTTCTGACTGTAGTGTTTTTCTGTTTAGCATCTGAATTTTGTATCTATTGATCCCATCATATTTCTACCGTTCTTAATAGACCGGCCCGACATAAAGCGGCAGGGGCTCTACAGGAAGATTATTGCGCAGGCTGAGAAGCCCACTTATTTTGAAATTCCTGCTGCAGCACCGACCACTACTCCCCTGCCTCCTGGCAGGAAGAGGAAGGCTTCTGCAGTCAAGGCTGCAGTTGGGAAGGCCAGGAAGGCCAAGAAAGCTCAGGCTCAACAATCGGCTTCGGTAGTGATGGACACCGGGACCCCTCTCCCTGACATTCCCTCATTTGATGAGTTTGAAACTCAGAGGGAAGCCGCTCAGGCATCAGTTCAGGGTAACATCAATTTCTGACATTGCATTCTTCATTCTATCTGCTGAATTTCAGAGGAGTGTT